>CM039513.1:11518538-11766714 GCA_022432975.1 Begonia masoniana
AAAAAAAAAAAAAAAAATCGGTGTGTTCCCTTGGTGTGAGATTGGGAGTGATTCCCATTTAGGGGATGTTTACAAGAAGGGTGTCCCTTGTAAGGACTTGGTGCCATTGGTTGTGGACATTCTGATAAACCACTTTGGAGCTGTTCCTAGAAACAGAGAGGAGGAAGAAGAAGATTAGTTGTGGAGGTGGGCTTTTTGTAATTTTCTGATACTTTTTTTTTTTTAGCATTTGGATTGAGGGAAAAACAGCAAGACCCAATGGAAGTAGTAGTTGAATTGTTGTAATAAAAATGTCATTTTTCAAACTGAAAACAGGGTTTTTTCTGAATTTTCAAGACTCATTCCAATGGATAGAAACTCCAGAGCAAACCCTTCTCACTCAGTTTTCTTCAAGTCTATTTGAAATAAAATAGTGAAATGATTATGAAGTAAACATAAAAATACACATACTTTCAATGTCGATCGATTTGAATGGATGAATCTAGGCGTAACTGAGAACTCCATATTTTAGAGTTAGTATACCAAGATTTTGCATGGAGTTTGATAATTATTTCTGAGAAAATATCAGATTTTAGATTTAGCTTTTATTTTCCAGCAAGTTCTTCCCGGCAGAACAAAGTGAATCTTCGACAGTTGACGACCACAGAGGACTTCTTTACTGTTTTATTAGTTTCCTTCGATTATTCACCATGTTGAATTCTGCTGATTTATTTTGTATGTTTTTTTATCATCAACTAATTTTCTTTTAAACTGAGATGATAAAATACCTAATTGATGTTTGTGTGCGCTATAATTTTATCAATTAGTTTATTCAATTTTGTGATTCATATTGTTATTGTCACGACCCTAATACTGTACCCGTATTTATTTATTTTTTTTAACCTAATATCTTTAATTAAACACTGGGCGGAAAAATCTAACTTTAAAAACATTTAAATCAAATGTAAACTAATTTATTAAAACATTTAAAATATAAAAACAATTGATTAAAACAAATAAAGAAAGGGGAGGGCAAAACAGTCACCTGTGACAAATAGAGGCAGCGATCGAACTCTGCAACTGCAGAGATCGATCGCTGCACATAGCCAGCGATCGATCTCTGCAGCTGCAGAGATCGATCGCTGCACCCTTTATGCAGCGATCGCCTATGCGATCCCCTGCTTCTTCGATCGCTTCACTTCTGCTCCTTCTATTTCTTTCTCCTTTCTCACTTTTCTTTCTCCTTTCTCACTTTTCTCACAAGTACTCCCTGAAATATTGGATTCCAGAGAGCAAATACATGATTTGAAGCTCTCTGGAATCCGATTCCAGAGAATAAATCAAACTCTATCTTTCACACTAAATTTCTCTTCAATATCAATAGAATTATAACTTAAACTCGACTAAATTAACAGCGGACTTTGCGAAATCCAACTGCGTGGATATACCTAAATATCGAGCATACCCTTATCAAACCTAAAACAATTCAAATACAGTTTACTAAATCATTTAAAACGCTATACAACCAAACAGTTCCAGAATTTCAAGATAAATGTTATTACTTAACATCCTAAAATATCTTTACAATTCACAAACCCAAAATATCCCAAAAAGACCCTCAAAACCTATACATACGTCCCCACGGGTCAGATGAGCCTCGACTGCGCCAGCACATCACCGCAGCCATCCTCCGTCAACTGGACTCATGCCTCAGGAGGAGGAATTCCATCATCACCTGGTTCCTCGATATCTAGATCACCTACACCATACAATACACTATGAGATGAAATCCCAGTAAGCTCTACGTAAATGCGATGCATGCTGTGCGTATGAGTTCGATAAACCATGCTTTATTTTATCTTACTATGCAATGCTCAATAGGTGTCACCGAGATCCTATCCCTCTAACCAGAGAGAGCTCATCTAGCGGGCGGACTACTCTTTCCAGCTAGAGGCGGGGGGTGCACGCTTACAACACGTACAGCCGTGCCTGAGCCCCACCTCGCGTGACCAATACGCCTTTCGGCCAATACGCCTTTCGGCCAATACTATGCTCAATACGCCTTTCGACTAGTGCTATGCTTTACGTTATCTTTAAAACTCTGTGCGGAAGTTCATTTTCATGCTTTTCTTTAAAACAAGTGATGCGTGAACAGTTCAATATCATACAGTAAGCAAGCAATAATATGTACCATCAAGACTGTAAAGCGTAAACTATAAACTCCTAAAACCTAGCTACCCAAACCAAATACAATTAAACAAACGCATCTCCAAAACTCCTCGAGACGACACGACGTACGGTGTAGGCCAATCGGCCAAGGAAGATCACGAGAACTTACCTCGTGTCCAAAGCAGCTCAACCTCCGTCCACGAGCGTTGTTTATCTGAAGCAAAACACAATATCGACGTTAAAACTAATTTAAGCTATTGATCGTCCAAATTTAAAAAATCTTAACTAAGGAGACTTTCTAAAGTTCTAATCTCATTCACTGGGCTATTTATTCGAGCAACTCACGTTCGGCACCTCGAATTCCAATTTACGAGTTATTCCTAAAATCTCGAAAATCCCTAATTTTAACATTTTCACGAATTGATCTAACTTCGTCCAATAATGTAACGCCCCGAGTTTACTGAACCCGGTTTGTTACTCATAAATCCGAATATTTCTATGAAAACTTGGACCAAATTTAAAACTTCGTTCACAATTCAAAATTTGGACATTTGATAAAACATGAAAACTTGCAGCGGAAATCGTTTAAACAAAAATAAAATTAAACAAAACCATGTCGAAATAATCGTGGGAAACGTTAAGAAACAATCGGTTAAGAAACAAAGGTTTAACTCGTGAAAATACTTTAAAGGTTGCAAAAGTCAAATTCATCGTCCGCTGAACAAAGTCAACGAAAAGGGGAAAGCTATTTGAAGACATCCACCGGTCACTAAACGACAAAACGTAAGATTTGTCATCCGGTCACTAAACGACAAAACGTAAGATTTGTCATCCGGTCACTAAACGACAAAACGTAAGATTTGTCATCCGGTCACTAAACGACGAAATACATCCTTCATCTACCGATGACGACAACCGGATGATCTCCTTCATCCGATCGACTTTACTCTACATCTACCGGTGACGTCAGCCGGATGATCTCCCTCATCCGAGCACTAGTCGACCAAATAGTACGCGCATCACCCGGTCACTAGACGACAAACAGAACACTTATATCATCCGACGAGCCAAAACACTTGACATCACCGGATGACTAAAACACTCGACATCATCCGATAGACATAAAACACAACACTATCTACAGAAAGGAATTTGCTTGCTTCTCAAAAACCATTCAGAAACAACTCAACCATAGCATTAGTCAAATCCAGTAAAAAAATCAACGTTTAAAACTCAACAGATTACTAGTATCAGTAGATCTCAAAACGTATTCAAAATGCTAAAATTTCTACTGCCATGAAAACTCAACATACTCAGACTAAATCGTTATCTACTAAACCTCAACAACTGCCGACACCAGTTAACCCGCCTCATCAGTTTACCAAGCCGAGACATGGATGTACTCCTCCAACCACATCAATCATCTGTGCACTCAGGAAACTCACCTGCAGTGTCCTCAACACCTACATCACAAAACTCATCTATTAGCCTAATGCTAAGTAAGTAAAGCCAACAAGAAATGAAACAATGAAATATAAATTCCTAATATGCAATTTCTACTTTCTCAACTCAGTTGCTCATGCTTCGTTTCTGTTCAGATCCCCCTGTGAAATTGGGAGTTGGATCAACTCTCCCAAAGTACATGCATCCCTGTCTCATTAAGGGGTGGATTAATTCCCTTAACAGTGAAACTGATTTTCCTGTTCAGATCCCCCTGTTAAATTGGAAGTTGGATCAGCTCTTCCAAAGTACATACATCCATGTCTCATTAAGGGGTGGATTAATTCCCTTAACAGTGAAACTGTTTCTCATGACTGTTTCAATATGTTCAATCCTTACCGTGCCAATCATGCATTCAAATTCATTTTCGTATGTTTTAAAACATGATGCAAAGAATACAGATTCACACAAGTAATCATAACCCTAACGTTTTGTGATGTAGGCCCGAAGGCACAAGCAAACTTCACTTACCTGGTCTCCTGGGAAGCTTGTTGAAACCTCTCCCTCGGGAGTTTGCTCAAACCTAGTTCTGAGGAAATCGCTGGAGGGATCGAAGAGGGTCTCCTATCGCGCTCTGCTAAGCTGAGGAGCTGAGAGTGGAAGAGGAAATGTAATGAAACAGTGGCGGCTACCTCATTAACACTTCCCTTAAATATGTTATCCACAATATAAATTCGCAATTACCATCTTGCCCCTGCCTAGTCACTTAATAACCTAATCAACATTTCACTCAATTTTAAACCATAAGATTATATACCTCCATTTAATAACTTTTTTTTTTATTAATATTGAAACCAGGTGTTACAAATAACGTCGAATACGTGCAATATATACTTAATCACGGCTAACCTATTAATTACGAACCCTAAATCTCATTTTTAATCGAAACCTAAACGAAACCTTAATTGTTTATACTTCGTAAAACTCGAAATAAACGCTCTAAGAACGTAGACTCATACCTAGGATAGCGAGAGGAGGAGAAACTGTGAAGGAAACGGAACGATCGGGGCAAAGATCGGAGATCGGCGTTGAATCGTCGCGCGGGCAGAGGGAGAAATCGCGAAGGAAAGAAGGAGAAAATGGTTCTCTGGCGTGAAATGGCGAAGGGAGAAGAGAGGATTAGGTTTTAATTAAAATTTGGTTGGCAAAATTACTATTTTGCCCCTATTGCATACTTTATATTTGTTTCGTCCTTCGTTTCGTTAATCGTCCATCAATTCGGGTTCACCAAATCTCCTTATTTCACCAACAAGTCCAATTTATTATTTGGGTCCTAATAAAACTGTCCGTTCGCAATTTGGACTTCGTTTACTATTTTTACTAAAACGTCCTTCATATTATGAAAAGCTTAATTGCTCGGAATATAGTGTTTGATCTCTGAAAATTCCCGTAAATTCCTTAAAATTCTTATTATTCGCTAGGATCGTAATGACACTTTCTTTTTGGGAAACGGACCTGATTTGACATATTTACCAAAAATGCCATTATATAATAAAATATGAATATAATATATTATATCTGAAATCCGTACAAGCTGGGTATTACAGTTATGGTAAAAAAACATTAGTTTGTTCAATTAGTGTATGAAAATCAAAATGTTTGATAGAGTTGTCAGGATATTTGATAATGTGACACATTCTCGATTTGAAAAAAAATTTAATCTCATTGAGTACTCATGATTCAAATGGGTATAAGTATAACGTGGAATTTTAAAGATCAATAGAGGTGCTTTCATATTTGTATGTGTTGCAAGATTTTACAGTTATTGACAATAAGGTTGTTTGTCAATTAACCTTCTAAATGGTTGTTTGAGAAGACTCGAATGAAATCAAGTTCTCAGGTAAAGTTCAAGTTTGAATGTGGATCTACATCAGACCCAATATGTCAGCCTAGTACAAATGTTCAGGGTGACGTTATCATCACATTGTCTCCAGTATCATGAAAAATTTCTATAACAAGAAGGCAGATTCAAGGGAAAGGTTAAACCTCCACATTGATACAACGAAACTAGTTCAATGGATTATGGGTTAAATGTGTTCGAGAATATTGATTCTATTGGAAAGTCTTCAACATATTTAGATGTAGTTAGTTGTGACGAAACTAACAATATGATAATGCCAACTGTGATGTCTATATTAAGATTAGCCATAATAATCACGATTATAATAATTAATTATGATTACAAACAATATTAAGTTTAAATGTAACAGAAACTTAGAAATATGACAATTACACTAAAAGTCATCGAGTGAAATGACTTTAAACTCGTGATTGAATAACTAAACAAATGTATGAAGCAATTTTGGATGTTGAATTAGAAACTCTAAGAAATAAATCGACTATAAAATTGAATCAATTAGATTTGAAACGAATAAGCACAGATTAAAATGAAAGTTGACTTTTGACTTTAAAAGATTTAAAGTTGGTGTTATGTTTGGAATCAAGGAGCATAAAATAGATCATATGAATGTGTGGTGACTAGGTTTTGTTATTGGTGTTATCTACCAATGAGGCATCGTCACATGTCAAGAATTAATTAAGTTTAATTTTGAGTAACTTAAATTTATTGATACACGTAAATTGAAAGGTAAAAATGTCTTTTACAAAAGACTGATTAACATTTATAACATAATAAAAAGAAAAATCTGATTTTTGGTTGAAGTTATCATGAAGAACAATATGGAGACAGAGAGAGACATCTAATGTTCTATCGGGTTTTGATGAAAACTCCAGGATGAAAAGTGTTTCTCACGTTGAGAAGAATTTTTTGGTATAAAAATCTCGAAGCAAAATTGAGATTTTAAGTAAGTTATTCTTTACCCTATCGATTTACGAATATGTATTTAAAATTCGTGAAATAATTAATATAGAAATGTTCACCGTAGTTAAATTAACATATTATGATGTTAAGAACATTATGTAGGATCGGTATTGTCTAAGAGGGGGGTGAATTAGACTCTTTTTAATTTTAATTTCTGATCTAACCAGTTTCTCTCTTGATTAAACTTAGATTTAACACAAGTAATCAATATAATGTAAAGAGAGAGAGAGAGAAATTTGACACCAGTATTTTTACGTGGTTCGGCCAAACTGCCTACGTCCACGCTCCAAGGCACCCCCTTGAAGATTCCTTACTTCTCCTCAAAGAGAAAACTTGATCGAGCTTTCGGGTGTCGATCCACAACCTTACACAATCCTGGATTGAACTTTACGGGCGTCAATCCACTGCCTTAAACAGATTTGAGTTTGTAAAATATTAAGCTCACACTACAATCTCACAAGATGAATCTCAAGTTAGGATTGAGAGATGTAGAGAGAAATACAGAGAGTTCAAACTTTCGCAGCTAGGGCTCAGAATTCAAATTGGCAAAAGTTAGTCTTCGAGCCTTTTCTTCTGCTTATATACTCTGTATGAATTTGCTTCATAAAATTGGATGCTTCTTTCTTCAAAATGTAGAAAAGTTACCGTTGGGAAGCATCCGTACTGAAGCAGCTATCCGTTGCGTCTGAAATTGTTGTTCGTCGTCGCCATTAAAGGTATGGAGTTAATGCTGAAAACGACGTCACTGTAGCTTCGCGGCTAACTTTGAATTCTGACGGAAGATTACCGGAAGATGTAGCTTCAAAACACTTGACACGTCATCGGAATGAGTAAGCTTCAAAACATCACCGGCATAAGTGTCTGGAAGCTTCATCGGCAGGCGCAACGTGAAAATACGTCGGCAGATGCATCGAAGTCCATCGGCATGTGCAGCTTAAAAGCTATCGGCAGGTGTAGGCGCTGAATTCCATCGGCAGATGCATCCTTAAATTTCACCGGCACAGTCAATCTTCAAAGCCATCGGTAGATGTTTCTTTAAAAGCGCCATCGGCAGAAGTCTCTTTAAAAACCATCGGCAGATGAACTCATGAAAATTGTCGTCTAGTGATCGGCATGAGCAAGCTTGAACGTCATCGGTGTGAGTAGCGTCAAATGCTATCGGTAGATCCATCTTGACACGTCATCGGCATCTGTCTTCAGAAACGGCTATCGGCAGATGTATCCTTAAGTTTCATCGGCAGGTACAGGTTGTACACGTCATCGGCATATGCACGCTTAGAGCACCACCGGCAGATGCACTCTGTGAACTTCATCGGCAGATGTAAACTTGACACTCCACTAAACAGCTTCTTCTTCTGTCGCTTAGCAACCGGCAGAAGACTGATTGGTAGAAACAGCTTCACGTGCCATCGGTAGAAGCCTTCACTTCTTTGTCGTTTAGTGATCGGCATGTGAAATTCCAAGTGTCATCGGCAGTTGCAAGATTTAGAACCACAGTTTTTACAGTTCAGCCCTGAACACTTAACACGATTCATTAGACAACTAAAATACCCTTTTTAAGGGTATTGCCAAATAATTTCTTATTCATAATTCTCGTTAAATACACATAATCAAATTGTATACTTAATATTCAAATTCATAATCAAAAACAAATTATGACTTAAACACTCTATAAGTCAACAATCTCCCCCTTTTTTATTATGACAATATAAATTTGATTAACTTTGATACTCCCCCATAATTCTAGCCACTCCCCCATAGTATATGCATTTGATTAGAATAACCATTCATATCAATTCCAAAATCACAGTGTACAGTGTATATCCAAGGAATAGACTCAATCAAATATAGTCTTCTCCCCCATTGACATTATCAAAAATTAGTGCATTCAACATTAGAGCATATGTGGGAAACTAAAGATAGTCATTGAAAAGAACAGCAAAAAGAATCACTATCTGAAGCGATCTAAATGACGATTCCAAAAAGCTCTCTGAACATAAGAGGGCACGTCACGGTGGGGATTGAAAAATCCATCCACCAGAGCTTGAAGGAAAGCATGATCTCTAGGAAGAGGCGATTGATAGACCACCAGTGCCAGACAGGGATCAGGAGATGGAGAAGGCTCCCGGGATACATCCACGGCCAAGCAAGGAGGAGACTCTACAGAAGGACCAGAGCACACATCCATACTTGGTGGAGGAGAAGCTTCCATTGGACAGGCTGGAGGAGAGGAAGATTCAGGAGCTGAGGAAGATGTAGGAAGAGTGAACTTGAGCTCAGCCTCATGAAGATCTAGGGGCATGAAACGCACATCTTCAACAACTGCAGGCCGGGAGAAGGGAAGAAACAAGTCTTCATAGCAAGGACCAGAACTTGAGTGCAGGTCGGGTTCAGGTACAGGTTCAGGTGTCAAGGCAGCAATGGAGGATTGGAGTTTCTCAATTTCCCTGACAATCATGCGCCGATCAGTATCCACTTTTTGAGTCACCAAACCAAGACCAGTATCTAAGTCAGTGGACAAGTCTTTGTGATTCTTTACAAGTTTGGCATCCAGAGACTGTTCAATCCGACTTTCCATGGTACTGAGAGCAGACTCAATGCGGTCAATAGAGGCTTTCAGCTCAGAATACCGAGTCTCATTTAGTGAGAATCTCCTCTGATAGGTTAGAGGAGTGGTTGGTATGGATGGCAGAGCAGTAAGGAGTGGAGGGGATGGAGGAGCTGGTTGGACAGGTGATGGAGGGAGCATTTGTGGCAGATCTGGAGAGGGATGAGGTGAAGGTTCATGAGTTGGAGATGTAGGTGCGGAAGGTTCATGAGTTGGAGATGCTGAAGGTGGTTGAACTGGAACTGGAGGAGCCGTAGGTGGTAAGGAAAGAGTAGGTGGTGAGGGAGGTGGAGGAACTGGAGATGGCAGAGCTGGAGGACCATGAGTGAAAATTGAAGATATGGCTCGAATAACCGGAGAGATGGAGGGATAAACAGGTTGAGAGGGCAGCAGGAGAGAAGGAGGAGGTGAGTGAGGTGGTGATTGAGGAAGTTCTAGGATTGAAGGAGATTGAAGGGGGGTAGGCTCATGGATAGGTGAAGGAGGGCGGTCTGAACTAGGAAGAGGCACAGATGAAGGAACAGAGGTGGCCTCCGAGAGAGAAACGATAGAGGAAGAAGCAGGCTTGTGCCTACGCTTCAGAGGAGGAGGTTCTAAGCTAGACTCCCGAGAATGAGAAGGGGAAATGGCACAGTCAGGAAGACCTGAAACACCTCATTCTTCAGCAGATTCCGCTGGCAGGATAAGTTTCCTCTTACCACGCCTAGACTCCTCTGGCAGGGTAAGTTTCCTCTTACCACGCCTGACAGGAACTGCCTTAGTAGCCTTTTGCTTCGGCTTGTTCAGGGTGGGCTCTCCCTTTTTGACTAAATTAATTCCCATCTTGCTTAGAGTGATTTGGGAATAAAAATTTCCGTCCTTAAGTACCACAGGTTCAATCTCCTCAGGAAAAACAATTTCAAGCTTGACAAATAACCGCATGAGAAGCAAATTATACGGTAAGGAAGAAACCTTGGAGGAAACAGCAAGAATCATCCTTCGAACAACTATGTAGCCAATGTTGAAGGGTGTCTTGAAATAGAGTGCAGACAGAACAAATAGTTCCATTGCGCTCACCTCGTCATAATGTCCACCCTTGGGAACAATATTGAAATCTATCATGTGACGAAGTAATTTGGCTCTAGGGGTGAGATGTTTGCCTTTTAATTGATCATAGGTTTGGTTGGGGTCCAAGGCAATTTCTCTAAGAAACTAATGTCCATCAGACGTTCCAAAGACAGGTAGCTCAGGCCCTGTCACATACTTGTAAGGGTAGTTGTCCAAATGAGGAGCACCCAGAAGGGCATGGATGGACTGAGTAGTGATCTCAATGTGTTTGTTGTAAACATAACTCGAAATGGAAGAGTAATCAGAGGCAAAGCTAAGGTTTGCATAAAACATCTTAATTGCTTCCGGGTAGTAGAAAGATTCGGTTTCAAAGAGACCTATTAACCCCAGATCCGTCAAGGGTTCAATAATGTCCAATCCAGCTAGCTTTTCAAAGAAAATACCTTTACTAAGAATCAACGATCTGAACTGATAATCATTGAGGTACTTTACCTCAGCTGCTTGAGAGACGAAGTAGAAAGATGGCCACTCTGTTCCACGAGGAATCTCTCGAGCATAAACATTGACCTTCTTCTTTGCTGGTTTGGAAACGGCGCAAGATGATTGACCTTGAGATTCCATTTCTAGAAGAGGATTCGACAGAGAAGGTTTGGTAGGGCAGGGGTTTTCAGAAAGAGCGCGAAAGATGAAGTGAGTCGGCAGAGAAAGACGAGTTTAAAAGACATAAAGAGTTGCCCGACTAAGAAGTCACACGTGTAACACCGAGATCTTCCGATAGAAAACACGTGGTGGCAGATTAAGGAAAACATTTCATCTACCGATAGAAATGCATCTTCCGATGCCTAAAGAACAACAATTCTCCTTCCGTTAGAAATGCATCTTCCGATGCCTTCAAAAAAAAATAAAAACTCTAACACTCAAGATTTATCAACAGAGGAAGAACCTTAGGTTTTCTCAACCCGAATGAGTCCTAACCTCATTCTGATATTATTGAAGGTCTTTTCATCTAAAGGCTTGGTAAAGATGTCAGCAAGTTGATCTACAGAATTGACAAATTCTAAAGTGATATCTCCTCTTTGAACATGATCTCTTATGAAATGATACCTAACATCAATATGTTTGGTTCTAGAATGCTGAATAGGATTTTTAGAGATGTTTATGGCACTGGTGTTATCACACCGAATAGGAATCCTATCATAAAACAGATTGAAATCTTCCAACGTTTGTTTCATCCATAACATTTGTGCACAGCAACTGCCTGCAGCAATATATTCACTCTCAGCAGTTGATAATGCAACAAAATTTTGTTTCTTAGAGTACCAGGAAACAAGAGATTCACCAAGGAACTGACATGTTCCACTGGTGCTTTTCCTATCCACTAAGCTACCTGCATAGTCAGAATCTGAGTAACCAATCAGATCGAAAGAAGTACCTTTAGGGTACCATAAGCCTAAGTCAGGTGTCCCACTTAAGTATTTAAAAATCCTTTTGACAGCAGTTAAGTGAGATTCCTTAGGAGCAGCCTGGAATCTAGCACAAAGACAGACACTAAAGAGAATATCTGGCCTACTTGCAGTCAGATATAACAAGGATCCAATCATACCACGATATTTCTTAATGTCCACACTTATTCCTTTTTCATCTTTATCCAACTTAGTTGTGGTACTCATGGGGGTCTTGGAAGACTTGACAGATTCTAGACCAAATTTCTTAAGAAATTCCCTGATGTATTTTTCTTGACAGAAGAAAATGCCATCAGGAGATTGACAGATTTGGAAACCTTGGAAAAACTTTAACTCCCCCATCATACTCATCTCGAATTCACTTTGCATGAGGGATGAAAACCCATTACACATTTTGACATTAGTTGAGCCAAAAATAATGTCATCGACATAAATTTGAACCAACAGAATGTCTTTCTCCTTTTGCATGGTAAACAGAGTTGAATCGGAGTTACCCTTTTTGAAGTTCCTTTCCTCAAGGAAATTCTTCAATCTGTCATACCAAGCTCTAGGAGCTTGCTTAAGACCATACAGAGCTTTCCTAAGTTTATAGACATGATCGGGTTTATCAAAAACTTCAAAACCCAAAGGTTGTTCAACAAAAACTTCTTCATTGATATATCCATTTAAGAAGGCACTCTTTACATCCATTTGAAAGAGTGTGAAGTTCTTGAAACACGCAAAGGCTAAAAGCATTCGAATAGATTCTAGCCTGGCTACAGGGGCAAAGGATTCCTCAAAATCAATACCCTCTTCTTGAGAGTACCCCTTGGCAACAAGTCTAGCCTTATTTCTTACAACAATCCCATTTTCATCCAATTTATTCTTAAAGACCCACTTAGTTCCAATAATGGGATGATCCTTAGGCCGTGGAACAAGTTCCCAAACCTTGCTCCTTTCGAATTGATTGAATTCTTCTTGCATGGCCATTATCCAATTTTCATCACCCTCGGCCTCCTCAAACTTCTTAGGTTCTACTTGAGAGATAAATGCCACATTGGCACAGAGATTCCTAAGAGAGGATCTAGTCTTAACTCCTAAAGAGGGATCACCTAAGACTTCTTCTATTGGATGGTTTCTAATATACTTCCAGTCTCTAGGTAGATCAACAGACTCATTTTTAACAGGAACTATATCTAGGGAATTAGAGTATGGTTCTAGAGATTTCTCAATTTGAGAGGGAACAGTAGGCTTTTCTAAAGAAAGAGAATCCACTTGTTTGTCCAACGAATCATCCTCATCCACATTAATTATTGGTTGAGGAGTCTCATCAAAATTGACATGAACAGATTCCTCAACAACTAGAGTTCTCCTATTGAAAACTCTATATGCTTTACTGGTCAAGGAATAACCAAGAAAAATTCCAAGATCGGATTTGGAATCAAATTTCCCTAAGTTATCCTTAGTGTTAAGGATGAAGCATTTACTGCCAAAGGCTCTAAAGTACTTAACAGAAGGAGTTTTTCCACTCCAGAGCTCATATGGAGTTTTCTCTAGAATAGGTCTTATGGAGACCCGATTAAGCACATAGCATGCTGTGGCAACAGCCTCAGCCCAGAAATACTTAGGAAGACAATTTTCATTTAGCATAGTTCGAGCTAACTCTTGAAGGGACCTATTTTTCCTCTCAACAACACCATTTTGCTGAGGGGTTCTAGGAGAGGAGAAGTTGTGCTCAATTCCATGTTTGAGACACAAGAGTTCAAATCTTTCATTTTCGAATTCTCCACCATGATCACTACGAATAGCAATTATGGTGAGCTCCTTTTCATTCTGAACTCTTTTCCTAAAACTAGAAAAAGTATCAAAGGTTTCATCCTTTGACTTCAGAAAATAAACCCAAGTGAATCTAGAGAAATCGTCAACAATGACAAAAGCATAGAATTTTCCTCCTAAGCTTGCTATATTAGAAGGACCGAAGAGGTCCATGTGAAGGAGTTGGAGTGGCTTAGAAGTGGAGATTGCACTCTTTGATGCAAAAGAGCTTTTGATCTGCTTGCCCATTTGACAAGCCTCACAGACCTTATCCTTTTCAAATGATATCTTAGGGATTCCTCTAACTAGGTTCTCCTTAGTAATCTTAGCTAAGGTATCCATCCTTACATGTCCTAATCTCCTATGCCAGATCCAAGAATCATTAGAAGATTTAACATTAAAACATTTTTCATCAACATGCATATTAATATCATCAATGTCAATGATATAAATATTCTCTTTCCTAAAGCCAGTAAACAGAATTTTGCCATTTGCAGCATCTTTAATTATGCATGAGTCTGATTTAAATATCACTTCATACCCTTTGTCACATAATTGACTTATGCTAAGCAAATTGTGTTTTAACCCATCAACTAATAAAACATTTTCTATAAGAGGATTGATAGGGTTACCTATGTTGCCAATGCCAACAATTTTGCCCTTTTGGTTTCCACCAAAAGTGACACTGCCCTTTTTCTTGTTGACAACAGCAAACTTGGTTGAGTCTCCCATCATATGCCTTGAACAACCACTGTCAAGGTACCACTGATATTTCCCAGGAGAACAGTCAACCTGCAAAACAGAGATCAGGTTGTCTTCTTAGGTACCCAAATCTTTTGGGTCCTAGTGTTAGGCCTGGTTCCCTTAGGAACCCATTGTAAATTGCTACCTGGTTTCTTACTGTTTGTTTTTAATGGGCATACAAATGATTTATGGCCAACTTCATTGCATACATGACAGGTAGACGATTTAACAAAGAAATTCTTAAAAGCTTTCTTTTTATTAGGCTTGTCATAACCTAATCATGTTCTGTCAAAATTTGCTCTCTGTCCTCCTATTACCATCTTAAATAATTTTTCGCCCTTAGTGAAGTTCAGAAGAATATTATTCAACTTTTCATTTTTGCTTTTAAGCTCATCAATCTCTTTGACATGCAAATTAGTTTCCTTGACATGAATTTCTACCATGTTTGCATTTTCCTTTTTCAAAGCATTGTATTTGGTTTTTAACATGCCAAATTGTTTCACCAAATCATTAAATGCATCTATTAATTCACCATCTTCATTGTCACTATCGCTATCACTTAAAATACTTGAGGAAGAAGTACTAACCTTTTCCTCGTGTGCCATGAAGCACAGATTTGCAACTTCCTCATCTTCTGAAGAGGAGGTATCACCTTCACTGTCATCCCAAGTGGCCTTCATAGCCTTCTTCTTGAACTTCTTAGGATACTTCTTTGTCTGTGGACAATCTGCCTTCATGTGGCCAGGCTTTCCACATCCAAAGCAAGTGATTTCCTTCTCCTTGTGAGATTTCTCACCCTTTGGAAATCTCCGACCTTGCATTCTTTTTCTTTGGAGGAATTTGCTGAACCTCCTTGTAATGAGGGCTATATCCTCATCATCTTCTTCTTCTTCTTCCTCCTCAGACATATCTTGTTTACTGGAAGAAGCTTTCATAGCAATGTCTTTTCTTTTTGAAGTCTCTTTCTCCTTGAGGTCCTCCTTCTCGTTTGACCTCATTGCGATCTCATGTGTCATAAGAGATCCAATGAGTTCCTCAAGTTTCAGAGCCTTGAGATCCTTTGCTTCCTGTATGGTAGTCACCTTTGGCTGCCAGCTTCTTGGAAGACATCTGAGGATCTTCCTAACCTGTTCTTCACTAGAATAAGATTTACCAAGAGCTTTCAAGCCATTAGTTATGTTAGTAAATCTAGTAAACATAGAAGAGACAGATTCATCTTTGGGCATGGAGAAAAGTTCATATTCATGTATGAGCATATTAAGTTTACTCTCCTTTACTTGGTTTGTGCCCTCGTGTGTGACCTCTAGTAAGTGCCAAATCTCCTGTGCACTTTCACACCCTTGTACTCTATTAAATTCATCTCTATTCAGAGCACAGTACAGGGTATTTATAGCTTTAGCATTCAGGCTCAAGTTTCTCTTATCGGTATCATTTAGTTCATGTGACTCTTTAGGAACTCTAATACCATTCTCTGTTTTAACAGCTATGTATGGACCATTTTCTATATTATTCCACAAGTCATAGTCCATAGCCTGAACATAAATTCTCATTCTAGATTTCCAGTAAACATAGTCATTTCCATCAAAGAATGGAGGTCTAGTGGTAGACTGACCTTCCATTTGAGTAGAGTGTGTGTTGAATGCCATTTCAGATAACACACTATTTTAATATAAACTACTTAGACAATATTAAACCTTGCTCTGATACCAATTGTAGGATCGGTATTGTCTAAGAGGGGGGTGAATTAGACTCTTTTTAATTTTAATTTCTGATCTAACCAGTTTCTCTCTTGATTAAACTTAGATTTAACACAAGTAATCAATATAATGTAAAGAGAGAGAGAGAGAAATTTGACACCAGTATTTTTATGTGGTTCGGCCAAACTGCCTACGTCCACGCTCCAAAGCACCCCCTTGAAGATTCCTTACTTCTCCTCAAAGAGAAAACTTGATCGAGCTTTCGGGTGTCGATCCACAACCTTACACAATCCTGGATTGAACTTTACGGGCGTCAATCCACTGCCTTAAACAGATTTGAGTTTGTAAAATATTAAGCTCACACTACAATCTCACAAGATGAATCTCAAGTTAGGATTGAGAGATGTAGAGAGAAATACAGAGAGTTCAAACTTTCGCAGCTAGGGCTCAGAATTCAAATTGGCAAAAGTTAGTCTTCGAGCCTTTTCTTCTGCTTATATACTCTGTATGAATTTGCTTCATAAAATTGAATGCTTCTTTCTTCAAAATGTAGAAAAGTTACCGTTGGGAAGCATCCGTACTGAAGCAGCTATCCGTTGCGTCTGAAATTGTTGTTCGTCGTCGCCATTAAAGGTCTGGAGTTAATGCTGAAAACGACGTCACTGTAGCTTCGCGGCTAACTTTGAATTCTGGCGGAAGATTACCGGAAGATGTAGCTTCAAAACACTTGACACGTCATCGGAATGAGTAAGCTTCAAAACGTCACCGGCATAAGTGTCTGGAAGCTTCATCGGCAGGCGCAACGTGAAAATACGTCGGCAGATGCATCGAAGTCCATCGGCATGTGCAGCTTAAAAGCTATCGGCAGGTGTAGGCGCTGAATTCCATCGGCAGATGCATCCTTAAATTTCACCGGCACAGTCAATCTTCAAAGCCATCGGTAGATGTTTCTTTAAAAGCGCCATCGGCAGAAGTCTCTTTAAAAACCATCGGCAGATGAACTCATGAAAATTGTCGTCTAGTGATCGGCATGAGCAAGCTTGAACGTCATCGGTGTGAGTAGCGTCAAATGCTATCGGTAGATCCATCTTGACACGTCATCGGCATCTGTCTTCAGAAACGGCTATCGGCAGATGTATCCTTAAGTTTCATCGGCAGGTACAGGTTGTACACGTCATCGGCATATGCACGCTTAGAGCACCACCGGCAGATGCACTCTGTGAACTTCATCGGCAGATGTAAACTTGACACTCCACTAAACAGCTTCTTCTTCTGTCGCTTAGTGTAATATCCGGCTTGTACGGATTTCAGATTTAATATATTATATTAATATTCTATTAAATAATGGCATTTTTGTAAATATGTCAAATCAGGTCCGTTTCACGAAAAGAAAGCGTCATTATGACTCTAACGAATAATAAGAATTTTAAGGAAATTACGGGAATTTTCGGAGTAATGACGCTATATTCCGAGTAATTATGTTTCTCGAAACTTAAAGGACGTTTTAGTGAAAATAGTAAATGAAGCTCAAATTGCGAACAGACAGTTTTAATAAGACCCTGGCGATGAATATGGGTTATTCGCAAAATAAGAGAAATTGGAGAACCCGAACTGTTGGACGATTGACGAAACGAAGGACGAAACAAATAGATTTAAGTAAGAAGGGCAAAATGGTAATTTGCAAATCCATTTTAATAAATAACCAAAATCTATTTGTTCTCCCTCACCTTCTCTCTTCTTCTTCTCCTTCTCTGGAACGCACGAAGCAGAGGGCTCTCTCCCTCACGGCCGCCGGCGTTCTCACGCCATTCCGACTCCGTCCGACCTCCGTTTCTCCTCCGTCCTTCACGGTTTCTTCCTCTCTCGCAACCCTCGGTAAGTGCCTACAATCTCTGAGCGTTTATTTCGAGTTTTCGGTTCGATTTAGGGTTAGGGTTTCAATTAGGGTTTCGACAAAAAACGCGATTTAGGGCCCGTAATTAATAGGTTAGCCGTGATTAAGTATAGATTGAACGTATTGGACGTTATTGGACGAAAAGAAATCAATTTGCGAAAAAGTTATAAATTGATAAAATGTTGGTTTTTAGGAAAAACTCGTAAATAGAGATTTTGGATTATAAAGCTTTAATTAACGTTCGAAATGCTCTAAATAGCTAAGTGGAGAATTTAGGAGAATTCGTTAATTAAGGATTTTGTAATTTGGACATTTATGGCATAAATTGATTATAACGGCGAATATCGTGTTTTATTCAGACACGCAACTCTCGTGGTCAAGGCTTGTGATTCGGCGCGCTCAAGGTAAGTTCTCGTGATCTTTTCTGGCCGATAGGCCTACACCGTACATCGAAGTCGTCTTGAGGAATTTCAGAGATGCTTTTGTTTGTTTAAATTGTTCTGGTTCGGGTAGTCAGGATTAGTTGTTTTATAGGTTGTTTGTTATCGTCTTGATGGTATATATGGTTGTTTGTTTATTGTCCGATATGAAATGTTCATGCATCATGTCATTTAAAGTAAAATGAACCAACAAACGAATTGAAGCTACGTAATCTGTTATCTGGTCATGACGAGGTGGGTTAGACCTCGGTGACAATCTGTCTGTGACCTAATTAAAAAGTAAAACGAACCAACGAAATAAATCTACGTAATCTGTTATCTGGTCACGTCGAGGAGTGGTAGACCTCGGTGACAATCTGTCTGCGACGTAATGAATCTGAATCTGAATCTGAATCTGAATCTGAATCTGAATCTGTATCTGTATCTGCATCTGCATCTGTCATCTGCATGTTTTCTGAATGGCATATGCACGCATGTATCCGCATTTACGTAGAGCTTACTGAGATTTTTATCTCATAGATGTCTGTATGGTGTAGGTGAACTAGTTGTCGAGGAACCAGGTGAGGATGGGATTCCTCCTCCTGAGGCATGAGTCCAGTTGATCGAGGATGGCTGCGGTGGTGTGCTGGCGCAGTCGAGGCTCACCTGACCCGTGGGGATAGTATGTATAGATTTTGAGGATTTTGGAGTATTTTGGGCTGATAAATGTATAGAAATTATAGGATGTTTGGTACTGGTAGTTGATAGGTTTATGTTTAATGTTTCAAATGTTTTGGTTTAAAGCTTTTGTTTGACGTTATAGAATGTTAAAGAAATGTTTTGATGGTTACGGATATGCTCGGTTTTTTGAGCTATCCACGCAGTTGGATTTCGCAAAGTCCGCCGAAAGTTGGCTGAGTGTAGGATATATTTGTGTTCATTGTGATCATTGTGGTTAATGATGATAAAGTGGTAGAAAACAGGTGAGGTTGCTCTCTGGAATCGAATTCCAGAGAGCGGTGAGAAGGATGTAGCTCTCTGGAATTTGAGAATCCAGAGAGTTAAGTATAGAAAGTATAGAGAGAAAGAAGCAGTGAAGGACAGCGATCAGGCGCGAAGGGCGCGATCGCTGCCAGCGATCGGGCGCTGTCGCGCTACGCTCGGCAGCGATCGGGCGCTGCGCTTGGCAGCGTTCGGGCGCTGCAAGCGCAGCGCATGACAGCGATCGAGCGCTGTACGTAACAGCGTTCGATCCCTGTCTCCTTTCTTTGGCAAAAATTCCCGATTCTGCCCTCCCGTTGTTTTCTCTGTTTATTTTAGTTTTAATTAATTATTTTAAAGGTTTAATTGAATTGTTTTAAAGATTTATTTAAATTGATTTAAAAGTTAGATTTAAATTCCGATTCCGGTTTAGGTTCCGCCTAGAGTTTAATTAAAGATATTAGGATAAAAAAAAAAAAAAAAAAAGAAAAATAGTACGGGAAATACGGGTACAGTATTAGGGTCGTTACAATTATGGTATCAGAGCCCCCGGGTTTTAAAATCGGTTCTGTAGACTGCTCGACTGCACAGCCACTACGCGGACATTCTTCATCAACTGTAAGTATGCTTATAGTTTTATTTTATTTCTGTTTCTTAGAGTTTTGTTTTATTAACCTTATAGGAGTTATATAAATATGGTGCGTCAAAGAAAGGACCGAGACGACAGAGATGATACGATAGACACGCTTAAGGATTTTATTGCCCAGCAGTCTCAGCATATGGAGCGTCAGGCTCAGCAGATGGAGAGGCAGTCACAGCAGCTGGGTACATTGATAGACCGTGAGGGTACTAGAGCTAGAGAGCCAGCCATTCCGGCTAATCACGCGATGGAGAGATTTCAGAGGCTCCAGCCCCCAGTATTTAGCGGACAGTCTACGGATCCCTCTTCCGCCGAGGAGTGGATTCGTACTATGGAGGATATGCTCGGCTATGCGAGCATTGAGGAAGGACAGAGGGTGGCGTTGGTGACCTACCACCTAGCCTTAGATGCCAGATTTTGGTGGGATTCAGTGAAGTCGACCACCGATGTGACTGTTATGGGCTGGGACAGATTCAGAGAGTTATTTTACGATAAGTATTTCAGCCATACTGTTCGCGAGGCGAAAATGATGGAGTTTATGCAGTTAAGACAGACTGCTTCTATTCCCGAATATGTTAGAAGATTTGAAGCGTTGTCCCGATTCGCGCCACGTCAGGTCAGCATTAATGAAGACAAGGTACGCCGGTTTTTACAGGGACTTAACCGAGAGTTCCGTATGCGCCTTACTATATCTGGGGTACGGAATGTACCCTATGATGAGATCGTGGCCAGGGCACTAGACATTGAGGCAGTTGATGTGGATACTGTCAGACCGAGGGAGCCATCAAAGGACTTCTTTCGCGAGATCTACCCTCAGGTCAGAAATGAAGACAGGCAACCGAGAGCACAGCCTCAACAGCAACAACAGAGGGGAATTAAAAGGCCTTTAGTGGGAGGCAACGATCGAGGCAAAAAGACGCAGGTACAAGGGGCTCCCCAGATGCCTTGGTGCCTTAATTGCCAGAAAGAACACAGTGGTGAGTGCCGGGTTGGCACGAACAAATGTTATAGGTGTGGTGGAGTTGACCACTTTGTTAGAGATTGCCCGAAGCCGGGCCGTGATCAGTTGAATGGAGAGCAGAGGAGAGTCGTGCCCAGGGTCTTCGCATTTATAAAACCTGGTGACGTCAACAATGGGGCACAGCCTCCCCTTATTACAGGTACCGTTTTAATTGCCTGTATGATAATATGTTTATGTTAAATAGATAACAATAATATTGATGATAGTGATAGCCTTGAAAATAGAAAAGTAAGAAAATAGAAAAATAGTTATACAATAGTAGGATTACTTTGATTTAATCAACGGAGTTTTTACACTTAAGGTTTAGTAAGAATTAGAGAAATACACCCTATCACCCCCCTTCAAGTATTAAAATGCGACTAATCGAGAAAGATGAAGGTTAGATATAAACCTATTAATGGATACCCTAGATTGTTGTAATACCTGGAGTGTGTTTAAATAGATCAAGTACCGTAGAACTCGTACATTGAGGATTCGTATGAAGTTATGAGTGTCTAGCTTAAGAAAGAATTTAAGAGTTAAACTTGGAATAATTGTCGAGTAGAATAGTTGGAACCTGACTAGAAGGAGCGAACAAAAAATAGACTAGCCGGCAAACTCGAAGTAGCCTTGAGGACTTTAGTGAAGGAGAGGTAGATCGTTGGAATAAATGAGAGCTTAGATTGGTGTTTAAAGGTCTGCAAATTATGAAATTTGCGATTTATAGAATAAAGAAAGTGAGAATTTTCATCGAAACTATCTAAGTTAAGCTTAGAAGTAAGGCTAAGTTAGCAAATTTTTAGAGATCGACTCGTGTTTGACAAGTCGAGACCAAATAATATATAAATGGCTTAAGTTAGAATGACTAGTTTAGAGTGCATCAATGTGAAGGTTTAGAGACTTGATGATGCTCGGAGTTGGTAGAGACTTAAGTTAAGATGGATGACTACAGCAGAAGTAGCATAAGTAGATTAGTAATGACGTAACTATAGAATTCATAGAGATAGTCTAGAACGATATGTGACGTTTATAACATCTCAGTTACAAGGAGACTTGAATCGATCCTAAACGAGTAATAACTTCAACCCTGAGTGGACTCGTCGAAACCTCAGAGAAATCTCGATGAGATGGTTTGGGAGATTTAGATATTTGAAATCGAGATTCGGCGTTAGAGTAAGTGAATTGAGAAGGTATGGAGGGCGTAAAACGACTAGGTATGTATGCCATGGACCATGGACAAGGAATTAAGGAAGTTAGAGACTAAACCATAGGAACTTAGTTGTTGAGAATAAGCTAAAAATGAAGGGGAGTTAGATTACGACTAGAATGTTAGTCAACCTAAATGACATTAGGTGGTTGACATTATTTTGAGGATTAAGGATAATGAGCAATCCTTAGTAAAGACCAATTGATAAGTTAGGGAGCCTAACGTTTCAGGTGATTAAATGTAGACCAACGAGTGCTTGGGTCATTAGGGGTCAAGTACGCAGCTAGACGTCGTTAATGAGGGCTTAGGAAAATTCGGTAAGATTTGATGCGTAAGCGGGGTCATGTATAGTCCAATTGAAAGAAAGGAGTATGGTTAGTAGATTAATGTAGAAATTTGGTTAGCGTGCATTCTGATTGTGAACAGGATAGAGGAATTGCGTTGAAGTATGAACTACAACATGGAATTGTAGACATTCAATTGACTGGCGTTAGAGGAAAGACGTCAATAAATGGTGAATTTTGAAGTTAGTATTACTGGAAGGTTAATATGTGAATTATTAAGTGAAAGTTGATACATGCGCAAATGTTAAAGGGGCAACTATGTCGCGGAGTTAATTAATTTGAGATTTAAAGATTTTAAATTGGGGCTTAATACTTAAGTAAGGAAGTGTATGTTCAGATTGAAAGTTAAGAATACAAAATTAAGGCCAATACAGAAGATGTTGGTAGAGAGCCATTAAGAATGACAGTAAGTATAAATGATGAATCTAAGTATACTGCCGCATGATATGAGACGTTAGTGTCAAGGACTATAAGCTACGGCAAATTTTGTGGACAAAATTCTGAATAAGGAGGGTGGAATGTAATATCCGGCTTGTACGGATTTCAGATTTAATATATTATATTAATATTCTATTAAATAATGGCATTTTTGTAAATATGTCAAATCAGGTCCGTTTCACGAAAAGAAAGCGTCATTATGACTCTAACGAATAATAAGAATTTTAAGGAAATTACGGGAATTTTCGGAGTAATGACGCTATATTCCGAGTAATTATGTTTCTCGAAACTTAAAGGACGTTTTAGTGAAAATAGTAAATGAAGCTCAAATTGCGAACAGACAGTTTTAATAAGACCCTGGCGATGAATATGGGTTATTCGCAAAATAAGAGAAATTGGAGAACCCGAACTGTTGGACGATTGACGAAACGAAGGACGAAACAAATAGATTTAAGTAAGAAGGGCAAAATGGTAATTTGCAAATCCATTTTAATAAATAACCAAAATCTATTTTTTCTCCCTCACCTTCTCTCTTCTTCTTCTCCTTCTCTGGAACGCACGAAGCAGAGGGCTCTCTCCCTCACGGCCGCCGGCGTTCTCACGCCATTCCGACTCCGTCCGACCTCCGTTTCTCCTCCGTCCTTCACGGTTTCTTCCTCTCTCGCAACCCTCGGTAAGTGCCTACAATCTCTGAGCGTTTATTTCGAGTTTTCGGTTCGATTTAGGGTTAGGGTTTCAATTAGGGTTTCGACAAAAAACGCGATTTAGGGCCCGTAATTAATAGGTTAGCCGTGATTAAGTATAGATTGAACGTATTGGACGTTATTGGACGAAAAGAAATCAATTTGCGAAAAAGTTATAAATTGATAAAATGTCGGTTTTTAGGAAAAACTCGTAAATAGAGATTTTGGATTATAAAGCTTTAATTAACGTTCGAAATGCTCTAAATAGCTAAGTGGAGAATTTAGGAGAATTCGTTAATTAAGGATTTTGTAATTTGGACATTTATGGCATAAATTGATTATAACGGCGAATATCGTGTTTTATTCAGACACGCAACTCTCGTGGTCAAGGCTTGTGATTCGGCGCGCTCAAGGTAAGTTCTCGTGATCTTTTCTGGCCGATAGGCCTACACCGTACATCGAAGTCGTCTTGAGGAATTTCGGAGATGCTTTTGTTTGTTTAAATTGTTCTGGTTCGGGTAGTCAGGATTAGTTGTTTTATAGGTTGTTTGTTATCGTCTTGATGGTATATATGGTTGTTTGTTTATTGTCCGATATGAAATGTTCATGCATCATGTCATTTAAAGTAAAATGAACCAACAAACGAATTGAAGCTACGTAATCTGTTATCTGGTCATGACGAGGTGGGTTAGACCTCGGTGACAATCTGTCTGCGACCTAATTAAAAAGTAAAACGAACCAACGAAATAAATCTACGTAATCTGTTATCTGGTCACGTCGAGGAGTGGTAGACCTCGGTGACAATCTGTCTGCGACGTAATGAATCTGAATCTGAATCTGAATCTGAATCTGAATCTGAATCTGTATCTGTATCTGCATCTGCATCTGTCATCTGCATGTTTTCTGAATGGCATATGCACGCATGTATCCGCATTTACGTAGAGCTTACTGAGATTTTTATCTCATAGATGTCTGTATGGTGTAGGTGAACTAGTTGTCGAGGAACCAGGTGAGGATGGGATTCCTCCTCCTGAGGCATGAGTCCAGTTGATCGAGGATGGCTGCGGTGGTGTGCTGGCGCAGTCGAGGCTCACCTGACCCGTGGGGATAGTATGTATAGATTTTGAGGATTTTGGAGTATTTTGGGCTGATAAATGTATAGAAATTATAGGATGTTTGGTACTGGTAGTTGATAGGTTTATGTTTAATGTTTCAAATGTTTTGGTTTAAAGCTTTTGTTTGACGTTATAGAATGTTAAAGAAATGTTTTGATGGTTACGGATATGCTCGGTTTTTTGAGCTATCCACGCAGTTGGATTTCGCAAAGTCCGCCGAAAGTTGGCTGAGTGTAGGATATATTTGTGTTCATTGTGATCATTGTGGTTAATGATGATAAAGTGGTAGAAAACAGGTGAGGTTGCTCTCTGGAATCGAATTCCAGAGAGCGGTGAGAAGGATGTAGCTCTCTGGAATTTGAGAATCCAGAGAGTTAAGTATAGAAAGTATAGAGAGAAAGAAGCAGTGAAGGACAGCGATCAGGCGCGAAGGGCGCGATCGCTGCCAGCGATCGGGCGCTGTCGCGCTACGCTCGGCAGCGATCGGGCGCTGCGCTTGGCAGCGTTCGGGCGCTGCAAGCGCAGCGCATGACAGCGATCGAGCGCTGTACGTAACAGCGTTCGATCCCTGTCTCCTTTCTTTGGCAAAAATTCCCGATTCTGCCCTCCCGTTGTTTTCTCTGTTTATTTTAGTTTTAATTAATTATTTTAAAGGTTTTAATTGAATTGTTTTAAAGATTTATTTAAATTGATTTAAAAGTTAGATTTAAATTCCGATTCCGGTTTAGGTTCCGCCTAGAGTTTAATTAAAGATATTAGGATAAAAAAAAAAAAAAAAAAAAATAGTACGGGAAATACGGGTACAGTATTAGGGTCGTTACACTTAGCAACCGGCAGAAGACTGATCGGTAGAAACAGCTTCACGTGCCATCGGTAGAAGCCTTCACTTCTTTGTCGTTTAGTGATCGGCATGTGAAATTCCAAGTGTCATCGGCAGTTGCAAGATTTAGAACCACAGTTTTTACAGTTCAGCCCTGAACACTTAACACGATTCATTAGACAACTAAAATACCCTTTTTAAGGGTATTGCCAAATAATTTCTTATTCATAATTCTCGTTAAATACACATAATCAAATTGTATACTTAATATTCAAATTCATAATCAAAAACAAATTATGACTTAAACACTCTATAAGTCAACACATTAGAAAATAAAAAATTTGATAGAAATAGAATGAAATATGATTACGAATCATGGAAAACAGAAGCATGAGTTTGGGTATGGATGCCTTGTGATGACCCGAATGTGCAAGTATGTGTACGATGGCTGCACGAACCGGAACCCGGATGACGGTACGTCCGCGCGGGCGAACCGGAAGGTGACAGGTCGTAAAAAGGGGGTCGTCACAATCCCACATCGCTTGGGAAAATATGTGGAAATGAAACATATGTAAAGAGACCCTCCCAACATAGTAAGACGCGTTTTAGAGCACAATTGGCAACGGATCCCATAAGAACTCCGAAGTTAAAAGTGCTTCGGAGAGAGCAATTCTAGGTTGGGTGACCTTCTAGGAAGTTCTTGCCAAACAAAGCCGTGAGGGGAGGATATTGAGTTGCGGCCCAATCCCCAGAGCGGACAATATCTTGCTGGGATAAGGGGTCGTTACACGCCTAGGGGTGAAGAATGGACACCCGAGTTTAGGGGTGGGCAGACCTGAAACCGACCCGAGGAACCGAACCGACCCGAGGGTTCGGTTCGGGTGTAGAAGGTGTTTTTTGTGTTCTAGTCGGGCTCACTAATACGCTTTCGGGTTCGGTTCGGGTGGAAGTCAAACCCGAACCGAACCGAAAAACTGAACCCTGGATGTTTGATTAATATGATTAGGCCTTAGGGTGTCGGGGTCGGGGACTCGGGAATTTCGGTTTAGGCCAGAACACCTCGACCCTCGTCCTCCAGCCAGCCATTTATTCGCTCAACTCCTCCAGCCAGCATCCACTCCAGCGAAGCGACAGACGACCGACGACTCCTCGGCGCTCCAGCGGCAGCAACAGAGGATTGATGGTGACGGCTCCTTGGTGCTCCAGCGAGCGACAGACGACAAGCTCCGACAGACGACAGACGAGTGACGACTCCTCGCTTCGATTCACGCTCCAGCTCACTGTCCCGCCTCCGATTTGCGCTCTGGCTGATCAATTGTCTTGATCAATAAAACGGTTGGCTTCTGCTTCTCAATACCTTAAATGCAGCATCTTTCAAACCTAAATTTTACAACAAAATTTAGGTTTCTTCTCATTATGTTTTCAAATTGTTGTTAATTTAGTTGATTAACATTTGCAAACTTTTGCAGCTCTCTGGCCCTTCTCCCTAGTTGCTCTCGGTCTCGTCAGACTGCTCCAGGGCTCTGTGCTCCAGCCTTCAGCCTCCAATCCAAATTCCAACCCTCAAATCAGACCTGTATCACTGTATGTGTAATGTGTTTATAATTTTTTATTTATGTACTAGTAAAAATTAGGGCTGTGGCATGTGGGAGACTCTTCGAAATTGTTGATCTAGAGCATTATTTGCTGTTTAAAATTATAGGGTGTTTATTCATGTAATTGTTGCTTGCTGTGAGTCTGACTATTGATTGTGACATATTTGTGATATTTGATATAGAATTACTGAATTAGAGTATAGAAATTTGTTATAGAATTGTTTGAATTTGTTTCGTTAATTGAATAATGAATATGATTGTTGTTAATTGTTTTTTTTAGGATGGAAACTAATGTGAATGATAGTAATCCGAAGAAAAGAAGTAGATCCAATGCTTGGGATAACTTCACTTTGGATGAAAATTGTGATGAAAATGCACCTAAAGCTAGTTGTAACCACTGTGGTCAGTCATATGCATGTCATTCTGTACGAAATGGTACTTCAAATATGACCCGACATTTAAAGGTATGTAAAAAGTATTTGTCATAATTGGATGTCAAACAAACAACATTGCCTTTTTTAAAGAAGGAAAGTGAGGAAAAATGTTCTAAAGTAGCAACATTTACTCAGTTAGGGGGGCGTAAAGTGATTGCTAGCATGCTAATTAAGGATGAATTGGCTATGAGAATGGTTGAATGGAAAAGATTTAAAGAATGTCTTCAATATTTTCAAAGTTCTTTTGTTATGTCTTCTCGTAGAACAGTAGCAAGAGATATTGAAGCTATATACAACAATGAGAAAAGACAGTTGAAAGAATTTATTAGTAGAAAAAGTCAAAGAGTGAGTTTAACTACTGATACTTGGACTTAGAATCAAAATATCAATTATATGGTTGTGACCGGTCATTTTATTGATGGTGATTGGAAGTTGCATAAAAAAATTTTGAATTTTGTTCAAATAGAAAATCACAAAGGTGAAACCATTGGAAAATTACTTGAAGACTGTTTGTTTGACTAGGGCATTGAGAATGTTATGACCATTACTGTTGATAATGCAACATCTAATGATGTTGCAATTTCTTGTTTGGTTAAGACTTTACGTAATTGGCAGAGTTCGGTTGTTATAGATGGAGAATTTATTCATGTTAGATGCTTTGCGCACATTTTAAATTTGATTGTTAATGATGGGTTAAAGGAACATCAACATTCAATTAGCAGGGTACGAAAAGCTGTCAAATATATCAAATCTTCCCCAGGAAGATTACAACAGTTTAAGAATTGTGTTGACAGTTGCAAGATTGCATTTAAAGGAAATGTAACCCTGGATGTGTGCACTAGATGGAACTCTATGTATTTGATGCTAGATAATGCTGAGAAATATGAAAAAGCTTTTGAAAAAATGAGAGAATGTGACAACAATTTCATATCAGACCTCGATGAAGAAGGACCTCTTACAAGCCAAAATTTGACAAATATTCGAGTATTTTGCAAGTTTTTGAAGGTTTTTTATGACTATTACATGTTACATTTAATTTGTATGTTAGTGAAGTATGTCAGTTAAAGATGATCATTCAACAACATGTCATGGCTGACAATATGCTATTAAGGACAATAGCTTTAGGCATGCAGAATAAATTTGACAAGTATTGGGGCACTTTTGAAAGGTTCACTATTTTTGTTTTCGTGGCGGTCCTTCTCGATCCAAGATGCAAGTCAAAACTATTAAAACATTATCTAAGCATCTTGTTTGGGAATGATAGAGTTGCAGAGCTTATGAACAAAGTGGAGAATATAATGGAAAGACTATATTTGTATTTCAAAGGTGATTCAGATGATGGATGTCTAACTTCAAAGGTTGAGATTCCAAAGGCAACTAATATTGCAACCTCTACCTTCTTTGACAATTCTCTAGAGTTTGATGCTTCTATTAATATGTCTGAAATTAATGAGTATATGACCGAGAAACTTGAAAAATACTCAGATAGTTTAGATATATTGACATGGTGGAAGTTGAATGGCCACAAATATCCGATTCTGAGCAAAATAGCCAAAGATGTTTTCATCATTCCAATTTCGACCGTCGCTTCAAAGTCCGCATTCAGTTGTGGTGGTCATAATGTGGACTCATCGCGTACATCTTTATTACCAACGACGGTGGAAGCTATTATTTGCACTCAAAGTTGGATCCGCGTCCAACTTTGTCTGACAGTGATTATAAAACTATTGATGAAAGTACTTAATTTATTTTATATGAACTATTATATTGCAAATATTATTTTTATTCTTACTAGTCACTAGTTTCATATTATTGAATTTTTGTTATAGAAATTGATACTTTAACTCAAAGGAATGAAGAAAAAGATAAAGATATTATCGAGTTAGTAAATAAAAGTGTTTTCCTTGATTCAATTTTGTTCATTAATGTTATTGCTTTGTTATGACAAAATAAAATGCAAAACTTGGTAATTCTCTTTGAAAAGTTTTTGTTGCATAATAATAAATAAGTAGACAAGTATCTTACACCTCAAATCCTAATAATTTTTTAATCAACTAACTCAAACCCTAAAAATGACAATAGAAAGTTATGAAAAAAAAACCCTAATGATTTCAGAATGTCCGATCGACAAATATGGGGGGTGAGACGCGGTTGCGCCATTCTCCTTCTATGAGTGGTTCTATCGTCTGGTAAGTCATGTTAAATATCCCCATATCGAAACCTGCTCCTTTACGAGTGCAATGAGAGAAATCTGTGTTATCGTCTGTAAAGTAAATGGAATTATGTTTACATCCCTTAACCCCCGATGCATTTAGCGCCATGGAAGAGT
This sequence comes from Begonia masoniana, assembly GCA_022432975.1. NCBI lineage: Eukaryota > Viridiplantae > Streptophyta > Magnoliopsida > Cucurbitales > Begoniaceae > Begonia > Begonia masoniana. The sequence goes on from CM039513.1 coordinate 11,548,260, forward strand.
TATGACCAGAAAGAGGCTCCAGTTTCCCAAGCCTTTCAATTCCTCCCAACTCAAACTCTTGAAATCAAGCTTGAAAACTTGAAAATTTATGGTTTGGTACGGCCTCTCCTTGAATTCTTTTTTTTGACTAAAAGACTCCGACCCTTCCCTCGAAACAAGCAGCAGAGATCCTTCCAGAATCACCAAATAAAGAGCTTCGAAGAAATCCCCTTCAATTAGGTCTTTTGAGAACTCTGTTATAAACTTTGCCGTCGTTGGATTAGATATTCCAAAATCAGTGACCAAAAGCTTTCCCCAGAAAGTAATAAAATAACACTTGTCTTGGTAAAAAACAGCATCGGCAAAAGCTCTTTCCGTGGTTTCGATCAACGTCCATCTTTTATTACCGGGTCTCCAATAAGCAGGCATCGTAGGACAGCCTTGAAGAACCTGTTGGAATGAGGAAGAGGGATTTTAAGAGAAAGGAAGTAGGAGGAAGAGAAATACAACTAGAGAGAGCAAACTAGATTATAGAAATGACTTCTTGTAAATGACTTGATACTAATGGCTTAGACATAGATCCTATTTATAGGACTATTTGGTACATAATTGAGGGCAATACATGAACCTCCTCATTAATGCAATACATGCATTAATGTATCTATTACAACTTCCTAGATACACTTTCACAAATACATTGACTTAAACCATGAACCTTATTAAAAACATACATGAACTAAATATATTAATAGAATTAAGCTATAATTTCAACATCCTCCTTTAAGCTTAATTCCTTATAACTCCGAGCATCATCCTTAGCTTGCTGAAAGTGTCATATTTGAGAGGCTTCGTGAAAATATCTGCAACTTGATCATTGGACTTCACATACTTCACTTGCACTTCAGACTTCGTAATGCAATCACGGAGAAAATGATACCTCGTATCTATATGCTTGCTCTTATCATGAAACACAGGATTCTTTGCCAATGCAATAGCTGACTTGTTGTCAACAAAAATTTCTGTAGGTTCTTCTTGTGGCATTTGTAGTTCTTTCAACACTCTTCTCAGCCATATAGCATGGCATACACAAGAAGTAGCTGCAACATATTCAGCTTCACAGGTGGATAGAGTCACAATTTGTTGTTTCTTCGAACTCCATGTAAAAGCAGTAGTACCCATGTAGAAAACAAAACCTGTTGTGCTCTTTCGATCATCTATATCTCCACCCCAATCACTATCGCTATATCCCACAAGCTTAAATTCATTAGAAAATGAATAAAGCATGCCAAAATTAATTGTACCTTTGATATAACGAAGAATCCGCTTAGCTGCCTGAAAATGTGTCACAGTTGGTGACTCCATAAATCGACTGACCAGTCCAACTCCAAAAAGAATATCTGGTCTTGTGCAAGTTAAATACCTCAAACTTCCAACCAGGCTTTTGAAAGTTGTAGAGTCAACTTTCTCTCCTTCCTCATTTTTCGATAATTTTACTCCACATGCCACAGGAGTACTCACAGGCCGACAATTCTCCATCTTGAATTTCTTTAGAATTTCTCTTCCATAACTTTCTTGTGATGCAAAAATTCCATCATCTCTTTGATCGATCTCTATGCCAAGATAATAGGACATTAGACCAATATCTGTCATCTCGAACTCCTTGGTCATTGCTTGCTTGAATTCTTCATACATAGTTGGATTTGTCCCCGTAAAAATCAAATCATCAACATACAAGCAAACAAATAAGACATCTCCATTTTCACGCACCTTAGCATAGAGAGAGTGTTCATATGGGCATTTGATAAACCCATTCTCGAGGAAGTACTTATCGATTCGACTATTCCAAGCTCTTGGAGCTTGCTTCAGGCCATAAAGTGCTTTCTTCAACTTCAATACCTTATCTTCGTTACCCTTTACAATGTATCCTTGAGGTTGTTCGACATAAACATCCTCTTCAAGAACTCCATTCAAGAATGCTGATTTGACATCCATTTGATGAATCTTCCATCTATTTTGTGCAGCTAGAGAGATAACCAATCGAATAGTTTCTAACCTGGCAACAGGAGCAAATACTTCTCCATAGTCAATACCCGGTCGTTGACTATATCCTTTCGCCACTAACCTGGCTTTGTATTTCTCCACTTTTCCTTTTGCATTCTTCTTTTCTTTGAAGATCCACTTAACACCAATAGGCTTTTGACCTTTCGGAATGGTTGCTAACTCCCATGTCTTGTTCTTTTCAATTGAGGCAATCTCGTCATCCATGGCAATCCTCCAATTTTCATCTTTCACAGCTTCTTCAAATACTATGGGCTCACAATCAACAAAATGACAAAAAAGAGTTAGATCTTCACTTAAATTTTGTGTTACCTCATAAAGATCTTCAAGACTTCTCATACGAGGCTCTCTTTCACTTGAGCTTCCACTTGAAGAAGATGAAGGTGTATTTAATATTGTTGGTAATCTTGGAGGTGTAATGGGCTCTTGAACTTCGTCTCTTTGTTCCTCATCAAATAAAGGAAAGAATTCGTACCTTTTCTTGTCTTCGTCATTCCAATTCCAAAAATCTTCTTCATTAAACTCCACATCTCTACTAACAAATTTCTTCCCAATAATTGGATCATAAAGCTTGTAGCCTTTGGAGTATTGATCATAACCGACAAAAATGTACTTCTTACTTTTATCATCAAGCTTTGATCTTTGTTGATCTGGGACATGTACATAGCCAATGCTACCAAACACTCTTAAATGAGAAGCACTTGGTTTTCTTCCACTCCATGCTTCTTGAGGTGTTTTGTTCCACAAGCTTCTTGTCGGACACCTATTTGATAGGTAAACAACACAATTAACAGCTTCTGCCCAGAATTCTTTTGGCATCATTTTAGTTTTTAGCATACTTCGTGCCATGTTGAGAATGGTTCGATTCTTTCTTTCAACAACACCGTTTTGCTGAGGAGACCTTGGAACGGTAAGGAATCTTCGGATGCCCTGTGCTTCACAAAAATCTTTAAACTCATTAGAAGTAAACTCACCTCCATTATCAGATCTCAAAGCTTTGATGGAACGTCCACTTTGTCTTTCCACATACGCTTTGAATTTTTTAAACACTTCAAAAACTTGAGATTTCTCCTTCAAAAAATAAACCCAAGTTTTTCTGCTAAAATCATCAATGAAGAGAAGAAAATATCGATTTTTACCGAATGACAAAGGCTTAATCGGTCCGCATACATCTGCATGAATAAGTTGAAGTGGTTTACTTGCTCTTGATGTCGACTCCTTAGGAAAACTCTTTCGAAATTGTTTCCCAGCAAGACACCCTTCACATAACTGGGCTGGTTGATCTATAGACGGCAAACCCGTCAACATCCTTTTCTGGCCCAATAACTTCAAACCACCAAAGTTAAGATGGCCAAGTCTCAAATGCCAAAGCCATGAGATGTCTTTTGTACAAGTCTTCAAACATCGAGCAACATCGGCTTGAATATCTAGCATGAACATTCTATTTTTTGTCATTGGTACCTTCGCGATCACATTTCTTCTATCATCTTGAAGTAGGAGAGTACAATCCTTCATGTGAACTTCATAGTTTTTCTCCAAGAGTTGCCCTAAACTCAATATGTTGCTCTTCATACTTGGAACATAGTAGACATTGTTAATGAGTTTATGATCACCATTCTTCATACGAATTATAATCGTACCTTTGCCTTCAATTTGAACTTTGGAGTCATCTCCAAATGTGACTAATCCAGTCACTGAGTTGTCGATCTCTTTGAATTTGCTTTTGTCACCACACATGTGATTGCTTGCAGCATTGTCAAGATACCACATATTGCTCTTGCTTCCTTCTCCCTCTTTGTAAGCAAGAAACAAATTTTCTTCTACCTCTTCGTTTTGAGCATAATTCGCCGTTTCTTTGATATTTTTGGGACTCCAACAATCGCGAGCAAAATGTCCGTGCTTTTGGCAATTGTAGCATTGAACACTTGATTTATCATTTCTCTTTGAGTTGCTTCCTCTATTGTTCTCTTGACTCTTCTCTCTATTGTCAAAATTTTGCCATTCTCGACCTCTTCCTCTACCTCGTCCACATCCCCGTCCTTGTCCTCTTCCTCGTTGACTTCTCCCACGTTCATTCTCCTTTTCATTCACGGAGAGTTTGGTAGCCAAAACTTGCTCGATTGGCTCCTCTTTCTTCTTGTTGATTCTCTCTTCATGAGCTTGTAAAGAACCCATGAGTTGGTCAACCGTTATGGTAGCTAAATCCTTGGACTCCTCGATAGCTACAACCACGTAATCAAACTTTGAATACAACGAGCGAAGAATCTTTTCATTGATGCGAACATCTTCTATTCTTTCTCCATATCTCTTCATTTGGTTTACGATTGCTAAAACCCTCGAAAAGAAATCCGCTATGGACTCGGATTCCTGCATTCGTAACACTTCAAATTCTCCTCGTAAGATTTGAAGACGTACCTTTTTAACCTTATCAACTCCTTGACAAGAATTTTGTAGAATCTCCCATGCTTGCTTGGCGGTGGTTGCATTTGAAACTCTCTCAAATGTAACTTCATCTAGACATTGATGAATAAGGGTGAGAGCTTGTTGGTCTCTCTTACGCATTCTTTGTAGCGTCTCCCTTTGATTAGGCGTCATGGCGGAATCATCACGAGGCTCCTCGAAGCCTCTATCAACAATCTCCCATACGTCTTGCGATCCAAGCAAAGCTTTCATACGAATGCACCAATTCTCGTAATTATCTTTTGTAAGTTGAGGGAAATGGAAAGGAAATGTAGAATTCGACATTTCTACAAGATCGAAAATCCGAGCTCTGATACCAATTTGTTGGAATGAGGAAGAGGGATTTTAAGAGAAAGGAAGTAGGAGGAAGAGAAATACAACTAGAGAGAGCAAACTAGATTATAGAAATGACTTCTTGTAAATGACTTGATACTAATGGCTTAGACATAGATCCTATTTATAGGACTATTTGGTACATAATTGAGGGCAATACATGAACCTCCTCATTAATGCAATACATGCATTAATGTATCTATTACAACTTCCTAGATACACTTTCACAAATACATTGACTTAAACCATGAACCTTATTAAAAACATACATGAACTAAATATATTAATAGAATTAAGCTATAATTTCAACAGAACCGTAAGGACAAAATTTGAAGCGAGAGAAGGACTGGTGGATAAAATTGCTCGATGAATAAATCGAACATAGGGTTTGCTAAGCGCTTTATGTCTGGACTCGCCAAAAGATTTGATCCCAGGAAGCTTGAATCTAGCGAGGGTCACTGGGTGCAACAGATTGATGCCCCAGTCCGATCCGACGGTGAGAAGCCATCCTCTGGAAGAATAGCATTTTTTTCCGTTGGTTTCCCACGATTCAATTTGATGGATTCTTCTGCTCGTAAGATTGTAGAAGCCACGCAGATGACTTCCTTTTTTGGGTGGAAGCATCAACAATGGCAGGTGTTGGGTTTGTTTTTTCATGAAAGTTTCTTTGCGTACCACAGCCACATCTCTCCACCATTTACAGATCAATCCAAGTGTTAGGATGTCCTCAAAGCTAGTCAATTTTTCAGTAATTAACTCAAGAACGTCGCCGTGAAGTTCTGCCCATTCACTCATAGTTAGCCTCCAAGATCAATAACTGAGTTGGGGAAGAGGGAGAGGGAGAGGGAGAGAGTTACAGTAGAAAGAGAGAGGGAGTGAGAAAGTGGATGGAAGAGAGGGCTTGAAAACTCTCAGTTTTTTATCTCCACTTTCCAAAATTCAATCGTATTCGATTCAACTTAGGAATTAAGATAACGAAGATCTCCTCCACCGTCATCTTGTTTTAAAAATTAATTTAAAAGATATTGTCTTTTTAATATTTAAAATTATTTTTTAATTTTTTCAATCCCAAACCATAATCATAATTATAAGGATTAAGTGCATAAAAAAGCATGAAGTTTGGGAAAAAGGGCAAAAAAAAAGCTCGAAGTATCGAAAAGGCAAAATAAAGCTCTGCGGGGGACCGATCACCCCCCGCAGAGGGTGGGGCGGGTACCCGCCCCCTCACGCGGGTACCCGCCTCACCGGGGGGGTCACGCGGGTACCCGCCGACCCCCCGCAGAGGGTGGGGCGGGTACCCGCCTCTCACGGGGGGGTCACGCGGGGACCCGCCAACCCCCCGCGTGAGGGGGCGGGTACCCGCCCCACCCTCTGTGCTCGCCATTTTTAAGTTTTAACCTGTCTGTAAATCCCTAAATTTACAACCCTCCTCGCCGCAGAAGCTCGCCCCTAAACCCCGACCACCACCACGCCCAACCCAACTCCGACGCCCCTAAACCCGACCACCACCACGCCCTAGTTACCCCGACCTCTTGACAAGTGAATATTTGCTGTGCTATTTCAGAAAACTCTCCACCTTGGATTTCGGCTGGAGTAAGTTAAATCCTGCATAGATTTATGCATTTCGATTGATACATTCACTCTGCATTACATGCTGTCTTTCCTTTGTTTTCAGCCTCTTTTTTATTTATTTTTTTCTTGCTCGCCTCTGCCTCTTGTCCTCATGCAACGATTGAAATTAATAGATCTTAGATTAATTGTTGTTGCATGTTATTTGTTCTGGCATTTTGCTTGCACATATGAGCGAGCACTTTGGATTATTTTAGTTGGATTATTTGTTCTGGCCTTAATAGATCTTAAGGGCGTTGATTTTGTCTTTTAACTCGTGGATCAGTTTGAGCTGGACAACAACGTAGAGACAAAAAGGTTGTCTTATAAAATGTTATTTATTTGAACATGGAAATTAGTTCTTAGGAGGGTTTAAAGTCTTTATTTATATTTAAATGGGCATAAATGTTGTACCTCTTTGCCTTATAAAATGTTAAATTTTCTATTTTAGTTATGGAACTCAACAATATTGTATATTATTTATAGGGTTGAGTGCAAAAAAAAAAACATGAAGTATGGGAAAAATCGTAGGACAATCCATAATTTGTTTGTGGTTGATGTTGAAATGTTGTTATTTGAAATTTATATTTGTTGAATGGTTGAAATGTTGTTGTTTGTGGTAAATGTTGAAATGTTGTTATTTGAAATGCTGAAATTCAAATTGAACTATATTTTTTTTTTTTTTTTTGTAGACAATGGATCCAAGAAGATTTACCGATTTAAATGACCAAAGAAATTTTGATGTTCATATGGATTGGAATTCACATACTAATAATGAAGAAATTGAGGCGTATTCGACATCTGTAACTCTGGACGAAGAGCTGCGAACACCGATTGGATCGGACGTAGATGAGGTGGAAAGCTTACCGGTATGTGAAGAAAACTCAAAGGATTTTAGTTTGGGAAGAACATATAGTTATATAAAAGAAATTAAAAAGAAAATAGAACTATATTATTTAAAAGAGGGTTTCGACATCACATTTGTCCAAAGTGACACTAAGCGACTGACAGCTAGATGCGCAGACAGATGTCCTTGGTGACTGCATGCGTCAAAGATTAAAGACGAGGAGACCTATCAAATAAAGACTTTGGTCAATTCTCACAACTGTGCGAGGGTAGTTGAGAATCGAAATGCTAGAGTAAAAAATCTTGCAACTCATTATCTTGATAGATTTAGAAGTCAACCTATGTGGGCTATCCCTTCCATCATCGAGACGGTCAGGAAAGATCTCACTGTCAATATTACGCATGATATTGCCAAAAGAGCAAGGAGCATAGCCCGAACACTAAACGAAGGCCATGGCGACGAAGAGTACAAACTAGTCTGGTCTTACGCATCAGAAATATATAGATCAAATCCGGGCAGCACATTAGTAGTACATACTTACGATACAGGAAGTACTTTAATGATATGTCAAAGAGTATATATGTGTATGTCTGCTTCCAAGGCAGGTCTGCTGCAGCATGGACGCCCTGTCATCTGTTTGGATGGTTGCCATCTAAAGGGCTCGTGTCCCGGCCAATTACTCACGGCCGTCAGTATTGATGGCAACGATGGAATATATCCAGTTGCCGTTGCCAACGTTGAAAAAGAAACTGAGGAGACATGGACGTGGTTTTTGGGAATTTTGAAGCAAGACCTGAATATGGGATCGGGCGAGAACTGGATAATTATTTCGGATCGTCAAAAGGTATAATTCATTTTCAATTGTTAGATAATTATATTGTTGCTAATTTTGACTCGGTTTTTATTTCAAATATCAGGGGTTGCGGAATGCTGTTGAGACCGAATTTCGTTACGCCGAACACCGATTATGCCTACGACATATGTATCTAAATTTCAAAAGTCTCTTTCGGGGCAAAAAGTTCAGAGAGGCGATGTGGAAAGCAGCAAGGGCCCCCACTCAGCATCATTTCAAAATAGAAATGATAAAAATATGTCAGTTAAACTCGGAAGCCCACGCATGGCTTCGAAGGGAAGAGCCTAGACATTGGGCTAGTTATTCATTCTCTTCGATCCCTAAGTGCGATATAGGTTTGAATAATTTTTCGGAGTCATACAATGCAGTTCTATTGCCTGCCAGAGACAAACCGATTATCACCATGTTCGAGACAATACAAAAGGATTTGATGGCTCGTATTGTCAAAAAGTTTGAGAAGATGGCTCAATCAACAGACATTCTATGTCCCCGGATAAAGAAAAAGCTTAAGGATCTACAAATTTCAGCGCGAAACTGGAGTGCTCAGTTAGCAGGAGATGCACGATTTGAGGTCAGCAACGGTTACGAACAATACAAGGTCGACATGAATATGGGTGTGTGTGAGTGCACTAGATGGGAGTTGACCGGAATCCCTTGTGTCCACTCCATTCCCTGCATTAATAAAATGAGAGTGGAACTGGAAAGGTACGTGCATCCCTACTATCACCGGGTGACTTATATGCAGATGTATTCACATTTTATTCAACCCATGAACGACCCACAAATGTGGCCGGCTATGACGGCACTCATGCCGCCCACAAGACATCGCTAACCTGGTAGGTCGAAAAAGACAAGAGTGCGGGATGTTGACGAACCATCGAGTTCGAAAGTTAGTAAGAAGAACTCGAAGATGACGTGTGGCATATGTCGGCAGCAAGAGCATAACATTCGTACTTGTCCTCACCGGGGATCCACTTCTGACGATGCTGCAGCAGACACGTTTATGGGTTTTAATGAATTTGAGGGGACGCAAGAATCTGCGACGCGAGGTCGAGGTAGAAATTAGTGAATGTAAGTATACGTTTGAAATTATTTTGTTACATTCTGTCTATGGTGTACAAAATTCTTCTAATTTTTTGTTCAATCTTATTATTTGAAATTGATCTTTGGTTGGCAAGTGAAATTATTGATTATTTCGTATCTTGGATTCTAATTATCATTAATTATTTCGTATCTTAGATTCTAATTATTAATACTATGTGTGAGTGCACTAGATTACATTGTTCTATATCTTAGGCCTAAATTTCACAATTCTATGCTGCACGTCACCCCTTTTAATACTTGGAAATTCTGTTGAATGAATTGTTTTATCCACTTATTCTATGGTATTTATTTGGTCATTTTGACTGGGCATGATGAACTTTGATGCATAGTTTTTGAGTGGGTGTCTGAAGCATGCAAAGAATGATGTGAAATCAACTTTAAACTTCGGTCAATTATTAGCTTTAGAAAAGTCTTGTGTAAGTTTTGTATAGTTGGATATAGAAAACACTTTTAGAGAAACGAGACTTGAAGGATTGTATATTTTGAATGGACCTTACTGTCACCTCCACCAATGCAGCTTCATAGTTATGTGTTTGGAATGGAAATAAATTTGACATCAAAGAAAATTAATGATTTGTTGGGTTTTGAGATCGATGATAAGTACAATAATATATCGTGGGTTCCTGATTTTGTTAAATGTGATGAAACATTTAACAAAATAGAACTAGCATGTCCTGGGTTGCCTCTTGCATTCTTAGAAATCTTGCATATTTGTGTTCCCAAATGCTGTACTGAACATTATTGTTTCATGGTTTCTCAGCTATTGGATTCATTTTCTTTCTTTCTTTCAGGATCTTGCTAGTGCAGGGGTAACCAAAAGGCCAACATGTTGTGTTCTGGTTCAAACTAAGCCAAACAAGGGGGAGCTAGCTCAGGAGGATCAAGATAAGCTCAAGGCCGAGTATGCACAGGTTGTAGCAGAAGTGTCTGGGCTAACAACTACTCTTTTTTGAATTACCATCTATCTCTTTTGAACTTGCATGGATCTACTCAATTTGCTTTGCTCTGCAAGCATAGAAATGTATTTTATTCAAGCCTAAGTTATCCCATTTAGTTATTTTTGTGCTTGTCATAATATGATCCAGATTTCATGTTTTTTTTCCCAATTTATAATTTAAACCACCCCTGATGGAAATAAAAACAGAGAAGAGCCAAGGTTCCAATGCTTTACGAAGCTAACTTGGTCGGTTTCTGTGATTTTTTCAGCTTTTCCAGTGATTGAACATTCAACAAAATACAAATTACTAAAATTCATAAAGATTTGTCTGTTAAGGCTTACTACAAGCTGAGGACCAAAAACTTGAAATACAATAAATAACCTCATTCATTAAGTTAATTAATTAAGTTAACTTTTTAAAAGTAATTAATCTCGTTAACTATCTAATCTCGTTAATTACTTTAACGTGTTTAATTAAATACATACATTAATTAATAAACAATGTTTAATTATTAAACACATAACTTAATTTATTATTCAAATTGAAAAGATTAAATATAAAACTAATTTATTAATTTATAATAAAATATAAAATTAAAATTAAAAAAATGGGCAGAATTTTATTTGTTTTATGACTCCCCCATAGCTATCTTCAAACAATTCCTACATATGCAATTCACACAAATATTTTTAACAGACAGATCCAGTACACAAATAAGTTAAAATAAACTACAGAATAAAAATAAACTAAACAAAAAAGCCAAACATAAGAAGTACATTAAAACAAATATACAACATAAGCTAAACTATGGTAAAGGTGGAGGTGGGGCATCGTCGCCCTCGCCGCCTCTGCCTACACGCCACTGCTCGAAAGCAGCTTCAAGCCGTAGTTGAGACGATCTCACAATATCCAGCCTCTCATTCATGATCTCCCACCTCTGATCCCACACGTCCAACCTCCGGTTTACCTGGACAAAATGGTTAAGTATCTGCTCCGACGTACTGGACTCATGGGGGTGCAATGGCGGTGCGGTGAAGGTGGCGGTGGCGTCCTCGGTGGCAGTGGCATCAGCATTCTCGGTCGTGGTGTTGTCTTCCATCAGAATATCCCGAGATGTAGAGGCTCCAGGATCTCCCTTGGGCATCCAAGACCCGTCAACTTCAATTAGACCCATCCGAGTAAGATGAATCCTGTCAAATGCATCGCCCGATCTGTTTGATCTGATATGCTCTCCTCTGGGCAGACGAACCTGATATCGCTCTACAATCTTCCAAATCAATGAACCAAACGGCAGACTCTTATTTTTTGTTCGACCGACCTCGTGCATGTGACTTACAATCATAAATCCTGGGTCGAACGTCTTGCCGCTGTATAGCTTCTGCATAATATAGAGATCCATCCAGCTGACCAGATCTCTGTGACCATCTCTTGCCAGAAGTGTGTGAGTGATCAGGTTGTGAACAACCTGAGCCTTGACGTTCAAGGCATTCGCCCTTGGCTTCACAAAGCCTGCAATGTTCGAATTTAAATGAATTTGCCTTATAAACTCAATTCCGTCTGTGGTCCGGGCAAAATCACACTCTCGGGAATTGTGATAATATGTCTCTGCGTCTTCTTCGTAAAATCCGATTAATTCATTGATGACGCTGGCAGAGACAACAATATTCGTACCAAATAGGTACGACTCCACGCACCCGGCCCTCCCTGAAACAACCAAGTTCGCATAAAATAAGCGAACTACTCTGTCACAGCTATCTCCTTGCATGTCGTACACCCCGTGCAAGGAGATGTTGTCAAACAGCTCTTTGATCTCCAATGACTCCCAACCGCTGAAGTTGGCAGTCTTTCCATAAATAATCGAGCGGTTTGATGTATCCCGCTCGAATTGCTCCTCACACGCCCGATTTCGAAATTCCATCGACGACGGCTGCGATCCTCCTCCCGGTTTGTCGTCCGGGGAACCTTTCGACCAATAAAAGTTCGAGGAGGCATTTTCGGGTCAGTTTGGGCGATTTTCTCACGAAAGTTCTTTCAAAACACCTGCCACAAATCAAATATAAATTTCAATTAACAACATTTCAACATCATTTCAAATAACAACATTTCAACACCTTCCACAAACAACAACATTTCAACAATTCAACAAATCAACAAATTCAACAAATTTAACAATTCAACAAATTCAACAAATTCAACAATTCAACAATTCAACAAATTCAACAATTCAATAAATTCAACAAATTCAACAAATTCAATAAATAATGGTTAAGGCACTATCAGTCGCAACTTGCAACAAAGAAATATGATGTCATGTAGTAATCAAAAGCTCATTATCTTATTTTTCTTTGATTCTCAGCAACAAGATATTTTATTTAATTGAGATGAAGAACCTAATGATGAGGCACACCAACTTCCACCCATGATTATAACAAAGATAACCAAAAGAAATCATATTTGAAGGAGCACAAGAAGTAGATCCCCTTTCGGCTGATCCAGCAAAAGCAGCAAGGAGTATATTATTATAGTCTATAATTTGCTTAAACAGTGGAAGACTTGCTCATCAAACTTCGATTGAAGTGAAATTTCAATATGGAAAAACAAAAAAAAGATAACCTGAAACAAAAATGCTGCTCAGAAGTCTCATGGCCAAAGTTAGAAGCCTCAAATTTTGAATGAAATAAAAGTGAATAAGATTTTCCTTACCAATTCTTGTTGAAGCTTGTTATTTCGTAGAATAGCAGAATTTTTCAACAAATTCAACAATTCAACAATTCAACATTTTAACATTTCAACATTTAGGGATGAAAGCCTAAGGGAAAACAATAATAATAAAAATCAAAAGAAAAATGACCACTTGAATATAGAGCTAAGACAACAAGTATGCCACATCAAAATATATTTGTTTTCATCAAAATAAACTAAGTAGGTAGATGTTAAAACAGTTAACTCATGCTTATCCAACATATGTAACACTACTGAAAGGGAAATCGAAATGCATACTCCAGCAGAAATCCAAGGTGGTCGGATTTGGGGGCGAGCTGCGGCGTAATGGGAGGGTACCAGCGAGGGAGCTTCGGCGGCGTAATGGGCGTCGGAGTTGGGTTGTGCGTGGTGGTGGTCGGATTTGGGGGCGAGCTGCGGCGTGGTGGTGGTCGGATTTGGAGGCGAGCTGCGGCGGCGAGGTAAAAAATCGCAGGTGTTAAGAATCGGATTTGGGCGCAAATTAGGGATCTGGGGAGGGTTAAAAATCGCGAGGGGCACTGCACTGTTGCTAACGCGGGTACCCGCCTCAAATGATGCGGGTACCCGCATTAGGCGGGGGGTCGGCGGGTGCCCGCGTGACCCTCCGACTTACGCGGGGGGTCGGCGGGTGCCCGCGTGACCCTCCGACTTACGCCGGGGGTCGGCGGGTGCCCGCGTGACCCTCCGCATTAGGCGGGTACCCGCTCAAAGTAGCGGGTACCCGCTGCACCCTCTGCGGGGGGTGAGCGGGTACCCGCCAAGGTTTTTCTTGCACTTTCGATTCTTCAAGCTCTTTTTTGCACTTTCTCCATAGTTGGAGCTTTTTTATGCACTTAAGCCTAATTTATCATAATCAGTTCTTTTCAGTTGTACTTCCTCGCTTCCAGTCCATCGCAGGTCGTGCCCAATTGACATTGAGGGAGACTAAGTCCCTGACCTTGTCGGGCCCACCGATTCGAGATCAGGCCAGTGGTCTAGAACCTCAGGTCGATCCCATTTTTGGTTAAGGAATGCAACACTGATCAACCAAGTCAGTTGAAATTTGATTTTGTTTCAACAATTCAACAATTCAACAATTCAACAATTCAACAATTCAACAATTCAACAATTCAACAATTCAACAATTCAACAATTCAACAATTCAACAATTCAACAATTCAACAATTCAACAATTCAACAATTCAACAATTCAACAATTCAACAATTCAACAATTCAACAATTCAACAATTCAACAATTCAACAATTCAACAATTCAACAATTCAACAATTCAACAATTCAACAATTCAACAATTCAACAATTCAACAATTCAACAATTCAACAATTCAACAATTCAACAATTCAACAATTCAACAATTCAACAATTCAACAATTCAACAATTCAACAATTCAACAATTCAACAATTCAACAATTCAACAATTCAACAATTCAACAATTCAACAATTCAACAATTCAACAATTCAACAATTCAACAATTCAACAATTCAACAATTCAACAATTCAACAATTCAACAATTCAACAATTCAACAATTCAACAATTCAACAATTCAACAATTCAACAATTCAACAATTCAACAATTCAACAATTCAACAATTCAACAATTCAACAATTCAACAATTCAACAATTCAACAATTCAACAATTCAACAATTCAACAATTCAACAATTCAACAATTCAACAATTCAACAATTCAACAATTCAACAATTCAACAATTCAACAATTCAACAATTCAACAATTCAACAATTCAACAATTCAACAATTCAACAATTCAACAATTCAACAATTCAACAATTCAACAATTCAACAATTCAACAATTCAACAATTCAACAATTCAACAATTCAACAATTCAACAATTCAACAATTCAACAATTCAACAATTCAACAATTCAACAATTCAACAATTCAACAATTCAACAATTCAACAATTCAACAATTCAACAATTCAACAATTCAACAATTCAACAATTCAACAATTCAACAATTCAACAATTCAACAATTCAACAATTCAACAATTCAACAATTCAACAATTCAACAATTCAACAATTCAACAATTCAACAATTCAACAATTCAACAATTCAACAATTCAACAATTCAACAATTCAACAATTCAACAATTCAACAATTCAACAATTCAACAATTCAACAATTCAACAATTCAACAATTCAACAATTCAACAATTCAACAATTCAACAATTCAACAATTCAACAATTCAACAATTCAACAATTCAACAATTCAACAATTCAACAATTCAACAATTCAACAATTCAACAATTCAACAATTCAACAATTCAACAATTCAACAATTCAACAATTCAACAATTCAACAATTCAACAATTCAACAATTCAACAATTCAACAATTCAACAATTCAACAATTCAACAATTCAACAATTCAACAATTCAACAATTCAACAATTCAACAATTCAACAATTCAACAATTCAACAATTCAACAATTCAACAATTCAACAATTCAACAATTCAACAATTCAACAATTCAACAATTCAACAATTCAACAATTCAACAATTCAACAATTCAACAATTCAACAATTCAACAATTCAACAATTCAACAATTCAACAATTCAACAATTCAACAATTCAACAATTCAACAATTCAACAATTCAACAATTCAACAATTCAACAATTCAACAATTCAACAATTCAACAATTCAACAATTCAACAATTCAACAATTCAACAATTCAACAATTCAACAATTCAACAATTCAACAATTCAACAATTCAACAATTCAACAATTCAACAATTCAACAATTCAACAATTCAACAATTCAACAATTCAACAATTCAACAATTCAACAATTCAACAATTCAACAATTCAACAATTCAACAATTCAACAATTCAACAATTCAACAATTCAACAATTCAACAATTCAACAATTCAACAATTCAACAATTCAACAATTCAACAATTCAACAATTCAACAATTCAACAATTCAACAATTCAACAATTCAACAATTCAACAATTCAACAATTCAACAATTCAACAATTCAACAATTCAACAATTCAACAAAATTTGATTTGTGTCAATTTTGCTCGTTTTAAACTCAATTCTGGCCGGTTTTAGCAGATTAAGTCTATAATTTTTAATTTTCAATATAATAAAATTTAAAAATTTATATAAATATTATAAATTTGGTTCGGTTTGATTTTTTATTTTTGAAAGATGAAATCGATGATGGAACATAAATTCTTGGTTTGGTTCTGTTCAACGATAAGTTTTTGAATATTTGAAACAAAGCCGAAGCAAGATTTTCTGTTGGATTTGGTTTTGGATTTTAACCAAACGGATTCCCAACCAACTAAGGTAGTGGTTGGCCTGCATACGTTATTGTAGTTGGGAGGGGACGGGGAGTTGATCGATCAATAGGTGATAAGAATGATAGAAAGAGAATAAAAAACGGCTTAAGACATTGGTTTTCTCTGTCTGAGAAATAGTTGGGTTTTTGCCACGAAATCAAATAGCATGTGATTTAATAGTTCTCTCTTTTGATTTCCTGTTTCTCTTTCACTAGATTTGTTCGTGATCGAGCTCAATTAAATATGTGATGATGTCAAAGTTTTAAAATTAAATAAAAAAAAAATTATTTTGGAATTTCTCAAATTCTCATAGTAACTTCTAGAAAATAACCAAATGCTTGATTAAATGAGAAACAAAACACGAGAAAGGAAGAGTGTTAGATTTGAACAACAATGTCGTCTGAATTGAATAAAATGGGGTTCAAAGAACTTTTCAGTTTTCACCAATAATGAAGTAACATTCACACTCTTTAAGTTTTTGATGTATTGGTTGTACCAAATTCATCTGATTTGGACTTTTCCAGCAATGACAAGCTTTTGGATCTTGGCCATCACCATTGGGTTTTTTGTATGCTCCTGCGCTGCCTTTGGATTTTCCTGCAAATCGATCAGCACCAACAGTCCCCAAAGAGTCTTATTAGCTTTACCTAGGACAGAAGACGAGTTTCTTTTTCTTATCTTAGAATCTGAAATAAAAGAGCTTTTAAATGATATTTTCTGATGACATTCTATAAAATAGAACATTTTTCTAAAAATGATAAAAATAATCCAATAACTGAATTTTTTGTACTCGTTATTGTATGTTGTCTAACATGACAAACGAAGCCGCAAACTTAACTCACTTGTCTCATGACAGGATCTGATAACATGTTCTGTACTTTCGGATCTTGCATTCTCTTCGCCTGTAAGATCCGTTTTTAACTAAGGATCAATGTGGGAAATGTACAATTGTCAAAAAAATAAAAACAAACAAAAAAGAAATACATGTCACTCCTTCAATTCCTCAGAAGTTAGGTGCCCACGACCAGCCTTGTTAATTTTTTTAATACATCTGCATTTCATTTTCAAATAGCAAGCAGTCAGCGCAACATATATTTTCGGCATCACATTTTTTCGAAAACAAAATGTTTCACGTTAAGTTATGATTAGCTTACCTTCTTACATCATTAAGCAATTCCTGATTACTTGGGTCATGCTTCAGGCCTTCTTGGTAAGTTTCCAAAACTTTGTCATATTCTTTCATAAAGAACTGTATTGCACCTTTCCTAGTGTACCCTTTGGAAAAGGCTAGATCAAGCTCAATGCACTTCTCTGCATCCTTGAGTCCCTTAGTCAACGACCCCAATTTCGCATAGCATGCATCTCTATTACTATATGCTTGCAAAATAAAAAAAGTTTCAAAACCTGACTACTCTCCTGGTCAGTGTTGCAAGGATAAATGGATAATGACCTCGCTTAACATAGCTTGCATAAGCATTTTCGAGAATGCTAATTCTGCCATACTTCTTTGGGACAAGATTTTAAAAGAAATTACTTTGGAGTTTAAGGAAATTTATATTTCTACACTAATCAAAAATATTAAATTTTCGCTTCTTTTTTTTTTCAAAGTTTTCTTCAAGTGTGTCATCCAAACTATATCTCATTAGCATAAATTTTTGTCACTTTTTCTAAAGGTGCCAAACAATACACGTGAGAGGACACTCACGCAATTCGTATGTAGTAGGCTATGGAGAAATGAAGAGTTTGTCCACTGTTTATTTTTAGAGAAGATGAAAATGTCAAATAAAAAGTACAGTTTTTTTACATGTGCTTGTCAAATTAATGAATTAAAAAAGATAATTACAGTTAACGATATATACAATCAAATACTGTATTTACACTCTAATTTATACACTTTAACGTGTAGCTCAAGTGCCATTTATTTATTGGTATAAGTGATCAATTATTTTAATTAGTATCTATTAGTTATATTATATTTATTAGTGTCTAAGGATATTTTAGTCTATTTACTTTTCATTGTAAACCTTATAAACCCTTTGTATATTCTTATTTGCTGATTGATCTAATGCGAAACCCTATTCTCTATTTCTTCATGGTATCAGAGCCACCCTATAGATTTGTTTGATGTTTTGAGAGACTGTTAATCCAGTCTATAGTTATTGGGGATCGAATTGCATTTCTCGGATTTGAAAAGAAAAAGGGAAGAGTTTTTCGGATTTTCGGATTTTCGGAATTTTTAGGAGCAGCGAAACGAGAATTGCGATTACTCACGTTTCAACCGTTGGATCATCTGGAAATTTTGACAGTTGCTTTACAACATATAGAGGTACATTCTGAACGGTGGAGATCGTCTTCTTTGTTTTCTACGACTGTTCGGTTAGGGAAAAACGGAACTGCAATTTGGGATTTGGGATTTTCGGATTTTTCAGGAGTAGCGAGACGAGAACTGCGATTACTAGAGTTTCCGCCGTTGGATCGTCGTGAACTTTTGACAGCTACTTTGCAACATATAGAGGTACATTATGAACGGTGGAGATTGTTTTATTCCCTGATTTGTTTTATTCTGTCAATTTTGGATCTTTCGACTCTGTTGATTTGGTTATTTGGGGATTTCAAATTCTGTTGATTCAAGGATTTTGGATTTGGGGATTTTGTCTCTGTGTCTCTTTCATTATGGCTAGTCGTAAGGACGATTCCCTTCAGTCGATTAGTATTCAATTGGATGGTAAAAACTACACATATTGGAGTTATGTTATGAAGAATTTTTTGCGTGGAAAATCTATATGGAGCTATGTTACAGGTGTGCGGGTTAAACCTACAGACGACAAGGCAAACGATTATGCGGCCTTGGTCGACAATTGGGAGGCTGATAATTCGAAGATTATTACGTGGATTAACAATTCTGTTACTCACTCCATTGGTGTTCAGTTGGCTAAGTATGAGACGGCTCAAGAGGTATGGGATCATCTGGCTAGATTGTATACGCAGTCTAATTTCGCCAAACAGTATCAATTGGAGTTAGATATTCGCGCACTTCAGCAGAATGATATGAGTATCCAAGAGTTTTATTCTGCCATGACTAATCTCTGGGATCAGTTGGCTCTCACTGAGTCTGCAGAGCTGCGAGCATTTGAACCGTATATTTCTCGTAGAGAAGCACAACGTCTGGTACAGTTTTTGATGGCCCTTCGGAATGATTTCGAGGGATTGCGTGGGACAATTTTACATCGTTCTCCTCTTCCGTCTGTTGATTCAGTGGTTAATGAACTCTTAGCAGAGGAGATTCGGCTTAAGTCTAAGGTCGATAAGGTGTCTGTCACATCTACGACTCCATCCGTCTTTGTTGCTCCTCAACAGTCTCTGCCTAGCAACCAAAACAGACCAGCTTCTAAGGTCTCTCCGGATGAATGTGCTTTTTGCAAGGGGAAAGGTCATTGGAAGGCTCAGTGTCCAAAATTGTTGAGTAAAGGCAAACAACAACAGCAGCAACGACCACCGCAACAACAACGCCCACCGCAGACTGCTCCATGGACATATCGCCCACCTCAGTCCAACAATGCAGTTGCTGCCCCGTCTTTGGATCCATATATGTTTGAGCAGTTTCAGCAGTACCTTACTTCACAGCCTCATGCCATGTCAGCCTCCTCTCCTAAAGGTTTGTCTTTGTCTACTAATTCAGGTAAATCGTCTTCCTTATGGATCTTAGATTCAGGTGCTTCTCATCATATGTCTCCTGATATTGATTCTTTTACGTCTGTTACTTCTGCTCCCTCTTTGTCTGTCATGACCGCCGATGGTACTCCAATGCCATTGGTAGGAATTGGCTCTGTACGCACATCTCGTTTGTCTCTATCAGATGTATACCATATTCCTAGTCTAACCTTAAATCTTGCATCTGTTGGTCAATTGTGTGATTCTGGTCTCTCAGTTCTTTTTACTTCTACCAATTGTTGTGTTCAGGACCCGCAATCTCAGAAGGTGATTGGGACAGGCCGTAGGGAAGGGGGACTCTATGTTTTGGATGAGCTCAAAGTATCAGATGTTGCTGCCTCTAGTGTGGATTTGTCGTCTTTTCGTTTGAGTAATTCGTCTTCTGATTTTTATCTTTGGCATTCTCGCAATCCAGTTTTTCATGAGCGAACAAAGCATATCGAGATTGATTGTCATGTCACTCGCCACCACCTACAGATCGGCACCATCACATTGCCATTCGTTTCTTCTCATCTGCAAATTGCTGATATGTTTACAAAAGCACTCTCGACTTCGCGCTTCCGTTTCTTGTCTGACAAACTCTCAATGCTTATCGCTGTAGCATTGTGAGTTTGAGGGGGAATATTAGTTATATTATATTTATTAGTGTCTAAGGATATTTTAGTCTATTTACTTTTCATTGTAAACCTTATAAACCCTTTGTATATTCTTATTTGCTGATTGATCTAATGCGAAACTGTAACACCCGGGAATTTCCTAATACGTGCGTAGCCTTAGATTTGACGTGTTAGGATAGGTTATTTATGCAAGTGTAAGGTGTGCATTGAAGTGTATTAGAAGTGTATTAGAATTGGAAGGTTTGACAAGTCTAAACACCTTGTGATTGGTGGAGGATGGTTGTTGAAAAGTCAAATGGATGTCAACCAATAAGAAGTAAGCCATTAATGAGGAATTGAAAAGCTATCACGTTGGATGATTTGTGGAGAAGAAATGTGGGGGGTTGTTATGTAAATTTAAAAAGAATGGTGGAGGAAAAGAAAAAGTGGAAAGAAAGATTAGGTTAAAAAGGTGAGTTTCTCTTTTCTTCTCCATCCTCATCGAGCTTCTCCCCTTCTCCTCCATAGCCATCGATCCCCTTTCTCCTTTCTTCATCTATTGAAGACTTTTTAAGGTAATTTCACTTGGGTTTTGGTTGTGCACATTTAGATGGAGTTTAGAAGTGTTTTTATGTATTTTGGTTGAGTTTGGGGAATGTTGGAAAACCCTAGGTTAAGGATTCCGAAAAATTGAGTTTAGATGTTAGATTTCCTTCCTATTTTGGTAGTTTAGTTGTTGAATTGAGTGATTTAGGTTGTTAGAGGGGTTAGATGGAAGATTGAAAGAGTGTTCCACAAAAATGGTTGAAGAACGCCATATACCCGATTCTGTTTGATGGATTTTCGAGTTAGCTAATGTGCCTGTTTGGTTGATTTGGGTGTTTCAATGGATAGTAGACGTGTAGAGGTTTCCGAGTTGGGGTGGCACGTCGAAATCCGTTGAAAAACGAGAGAGTTACGACCGTTTGAAGTTTGACGGTCAATTTTGGGAAAAAAAAACCGAGTTTGAGTGTTTTGAGTGTGAAGTTGTTTAAGTGTTGTTTAGTTTTAGGTTTAAGAATCCTTTAGATTTTATTGGTGACTTATGAAGTTACATCTTTGTTATTTTAGGACGTCGGACGATTGAATTATCGGTAAAAGTAAGCAACTGGAATCCGGGCAACCAGGTAAGTAGAAGACGTTTGTTTTGCCTTCGGGCCTACACCACGGAACGGTAGGGTTGTTGTTTGTTCTTTGTTTGTCTTCATTGTTGGTTGATTGCTTTGCTTTGTTTTGGTCTGGTTAAGTAATTGTGCGACTTGCATCATAGTGTGAAATGCTTTATAGCCTCGGGAGATGTTTGTTTTGTTTCGTGTCGTGTTTCGTTGGGTTGTTTCGAGTAGTATTGCATATCTTTATTGAAACATGCACCGTGAGTTATAGTACGCTACGCTAGAGACGAGTGTTCTGCATGGTTGGCTAAAATACGTGTTTTAAGCATGTTTTGAGTTGTGAGTTGAGTTTGAAACGTAAGATACGCAAATGTGTCTTGAGTAGAAGGATTTCTACTCGAGAGGTACGCAACTGTGTCTCGGGTGTTACCCGGGAGGTACGCAACTGTGTCTCGGGTGTTACCCGGGAGGTACGCAACTGTGTCTCGGGTGTTACCCGGGAGGTACGCAACTGTGTCTCGGGTGTTACCCGGGAGGTACGCAACTGTGTCTCGGGTGTTACCCGGGAGGTACGCAACTGTGTCTCGAGTGCTACTCGGGAGGTACGCAACTGTGTCTCGAGTGCTACTCGGGAGGTACGCAACTGTGTCTCGAGTGCTACTCGAGAGGTACGCAACTGTGTCTCGGGTGTTACCCGGGAGGTACGCAACTGTGTCTCGAGTGCTACTCGGGAGGTACGCAACTGTGTCTCGGGTGTTACCCGGGAGGTACGCAACTATGTCTCGAGCGCTGCTCGGGAGGTACGCAACTGTGTCTCGAGCGCTGCTCGAGAGGTACGCAACTGTGTCTCGGGTGTTACCCGGGAGGTACGCAACTGTGTCTCGGGTGTTACCCGGGAGGTACGCAACTGTGTCTCGAGCGCTGCTCGGGAGGTACGCAACTGTGTCTCGAGTAGAATGATATTCTACGAGAGAGGTACGCTTACGCTAACTGTAGTGAGAACGTGATGCATACAACCGAGAGTTAGAAATCGCATGTATTAGGGTTGTGTAAGGGTTGTGGGTGCATCGTACTTTGTTTGTGTTTGCATATTATTATTCCCTACTTGCTAAGCATTAGGCTTACGTTTTGTGTTCTGTGGTGTAGGTGACGAGTAATTGACAGGTGAGGTTGACGAGATCGCCGAGGATTAGGCCGCAGTTGGAGGAGTACGGAGTCCGCCGGTGCGGGTCATTGTCGGGGCGTCTGGACCACTGTTCGTCGGGTAATGTGGGAGGTGAATATTTTGATAGATGGTTGTTTAGTGTTTGTAATGTTTTGAAGGTTGGGAGTAAGAGAGAACCAAGGGTGAACGGGTTGTTATAACTGTTTTAGTACCGTATGTACGGTTTCGATGTAAATGATTTTATTTTGTGTGTCGTTTTGGTGGAAACTATTTTCGTAATGGTTGTTAGTGTTTGGGGATTTAAATGGTATATTTCTGGGATTTATTTCAGGTTTTTGGGTATTTAAAATTTCAGGCGTTATATTGCCCGTTTTGGTTTTAAAGTAACTAACGTCGGGTTGTGTTCGCTATTTTTGTATTTATTCATTTTAAGTCGGTTTTCCGAGATTTTTACAGGACTCGAAGATTTAGGTGTCGGGAAGGTATGTTTAATTTTTCAGAATTTTTGGAGGTGTCGGGATTGTAGAAAAATGTAGAAATGTGAAGGAAGGTGAAGTGAGGTTAAAATGGGAAGTTTTGGGCGTTTTTAAGTGTTTTTAGGGGTGAAAAACCCGAGCCGGCCCGATTGATCGGGCCCGGGGAACGACCGGTCGCGGTCGGGAAATTTCTGGGTGAAGAAAACCCGAGGAGGCCCGACCGATCGGGCTTTTAGTCACGATCGGTCGTGAAAACAAAGAAGAGGGGCGAGCTGGTGCGCCCCAGCGCGGGACGCGCGCGCGCGTGCGGCGCGTGCGGCGCGCTTGGCGCGCGCGCAGCGCGCGCGTGCGGCGCACGCCGCACAGCCTGGGCGCGCCTGGCGCCCAGCGCGCGCCCAGCGCCCCTCCTTGCAATTTTTTTTTAAAATTTCGTTTTTCTCCCGATTTCCAACATGTTTCGACCCGACATTTTTCCAACGTATTTTAACGTATTTTAGACACGTGTTCCAAGAAATTTTGAGGGTTCGAAAAACCCGAACATCGAGCCGGGAATTTTACAAAACCGAGCCGAATATTTTACGAAAATTATTTTAAACGATGTTTTAAATACGGGATTGGTTTGCAACGTGACGCACCGGGCCCGGGGCGGGTTCAGGGCGTTACAGAAACCCTATTCTCTATTTCTTCAGTATCTACTATATTCGTAATACGATAAATGAATGACATTTAAAATGTAAGAATAAAGTATAAAATTAGAGGACATACTTGGCATTTCACATATATAATTGAAGTACATTTGTACCATCCCATTTACAGTATAAGTAAGAGACGTGTAATTCACAAACACACTGTCAGATTCTTACCTTTGGAACGTTGGGATTCCTCTTGAAAGATTCTGTGTAATGCCTCACAACTTTTGGATATTTTTGCTGTTTCAAATAATCATTACCTATCACTGGTTCATCAGACCGTAAGTGAAACTTTTTTTTTTTCAAATGTAGAATGGATAAAAAAAAGATATACAATATAAAATCATGAAGGTTGAAAAGCATCAGTCCTCTGAAGACTTGAGAAAAAGAACTTCCAAGACTCGTAAAAGTGACAATAAGATTGAGTTCTGAAAACACAATCTGGAAGATTAAAAGGTGTGACTTTTCTATAACCTAAGAGAAAATTACTTATAAGATAGATACAAAAAGAAAAGTGAAATTTAATTAACTTAGTAGAGTTAACTGCGTTATGTTTCTTTATGTCCTCTACAGACCCCTAATGTAATAAGTTTGAATTTTCATATCTAAGAATTTAAATATTTTATTTGACATTTCTTTCGAACATAAAAAATTTAATACATATGAGAGTAGTTCAATCAATAGTTAATCACTAAATTAAAGTTCTAACCAAGAAAAGATAAATGATTATGAAAAGGAGCAACAACGACATTAACATTAAATAAAAAAAAGACATACATTTCTCACGTTCCTCATCTGCTATTAATGGATCAGAGTATTTCGGTTGATCTAGCTCTTTCTTTGATTTCTCAGCCTCATTCAGCTTTTTCAAAGTGTCAGGATTCCGATGCTCTGTAAGATCTTTTTGGAAAGTTTCAATCGCAAGATCAAATTCCTTGGAACATTTTGTCATTTTCATCAAAGCGGAACCTTTCCTAGTCAAAGCTCTTGCAATTATCTTAAAGTCTGATTTAAGCTCCCTACCTCATTCTCGAGCCTTGTCACAATCTTTAACGCACTCCTCATACTGCAAAAAATATCGATAATTAAAACCAAATGCCTACTCTTTCTACAGTCTTGTCGCATTCTTACCAACTTAGCTAACAAATTTTTGTCAGTAAATTCAACTTAAGAAAGACTTCTATCTGAAAGCAACCCAAAAGTTAACTGACCAAGCAGCTACATATTCTCCTCGTAGCATCTAAGTATGATCTAATATAATGCAATTGTATCAAAATTTGTCAACTTTCATGTGATAACGCCCAATCCAAACTCTTTCATACCTTGTCGAGTAACAATATCGGTACTTATTTCAAAAGGCCAAAGTCATGAATTAATGAAACCAATTGTCCTTAATTCTTTAACCCTATATGTCGAAGCAAAGAGAGACTGAGGAGTGATTATCAACTTCTCGAGCAAAAGAAAGAATTTCAAACAAAAAAATGTAGCCCCTTCCCCATCTCGAAGTACAAGAAAAAAAAATCTGAAATCATAAAAATGCACTACCTTTCCCATCTCCAAGTACACAGTGTCACGATTTGTGAGGTAAGAAATATCCTCGTCATCTAGTTCCAATGCTTTGGTGTAATGCTCAATTGCAGTGTCGAAACCGTTCTTCTTATATGCCGCATTGCCAGCCTCCTTTTCCTTTTGTGCCTTCAATCTATACTCTGTAGACATATCTATTGGCTGAGGCTCTGGTTCAGTCGCTTTTGCCTGCTCTGCCCCAGCAGCCCTTTTCCTCTCAGTAGAGGGCGAGACCTCTGGCATCTCAAAATCATCTTGCTTGGGGGACTAAAATTTCAAATTCAACAAAACACCAAACGCTTGCATCACTCTCTAATCTTTCACATAAAGATTAAAGTTGTTCGCATTCTTTTGAATCTCCTGCATCATTTTCACAAAACCAGGCTGCTGAAGAAAAACCCTAGTAGACGGATCAGCTGTGTTAGCTTAGCCCACATTTCAGGACCGAAAAACGCATCGCTTTCTTTTAATAGATTTGTTTTGTTGAACTTTGGCTCTGTTTTTGCTTCATTCTCCATAGTAACACAAATTTAGACCAAATCGAATTGTGTGATCGAGCTCAATTAAATTTGTGATGATGTCAAAGTTTATAAATTAAATAAAAAAATTTATTTTGGAATTTCTCAAATTCATAGTAACTTATAAAACATAACCAAACACTTGATTAAAATAAATGAAAGACAACTTTGACCACCTAAAATCAACGCGTGCATTAGCAGATTCAGTACCAATTAGAAGATAGGTGCAGAAAAACACCTCAGATTAATGAGCAATTTCAGACTATTGTAGGAGTAACACTAATCTAATACTTTCTCCCATACATTATATAATCTTGTACCTGGATCGGGAAAGATGGTAGTAACTTACAGGTTGGAGATGGCGGCAGCTGGCTTGACAAAATTGAAGACTGAATCAAAATGAGAAACAAAACACGAGAAAGGAAGAGTGTTAGATTTGAACATCAATGTCGTCTGCATTGAATAAAATGGGGTCTAAGAACTTCCCAGTTTTCACCAATAATGAAGTAACATTCACACTCTTATTTTTTTGATGTATTGGTTGTATCAAATTCATCTGATTTGAGCAATTCCAGTACTGACAAGCATCTGGATCTTGGTCATCACCATTGGGTTTTTTGTATGCTCCTGCGCTGCCTTTGGATTTTCCTACACATCGATCAACACCTACAGCCCCCAAAGAGTCTTATTAGCTTTACTCAGGACAAAAGACGAATTTCTTTTTCTTATCTTAGAAACTGAAATAAAAGAGTTTTCAAATGATATTTTCTGATGACATTCTATAAAATAGAACTTTTTTCTAAAAATGATAAAAATAATCCAATAACTGAATTTCTTGTACTCGTCATTGTATGTTGTCTAATATGACAAACGAAGCCGCAAACTTAACTCACTTGTCTCATGACAGGATCTAATAACATGTTCTGTACTTTCGGATCTTAAATTCCCTTCGCCTGTAAGATTCATTTTTAACCAATGATCAATATGGGAAATATACAATTGTAAAAAAAACAAAAACAAACAAAAAGAAAATACATGTCGCTCCTTCAATTCCTCAGGAGTTAGGAGCCCACGACTGGGCTTATTAATTTGTTCAATACACCTGCATTTCATTTTCAAATAGCAAGCAGTCAGGCAACATATATTTTTTGCAGAACATTTTTTCGAAAACAAAATGTTTCACATTAAGTTATGACTAGCATACCTTCTTACACCATCAAGCCATTCTTGATTACTTGGGTCATGCTTCAGGCCTTCTTGGTAAGTTTCCAAAACTTTGTCATATTCTTTCATAAAGAACTGTATTGCACATTTTCTAGTGTACCCCTTGGAAAAGGTAAGTTTAAAATCCATTTTGTAAAGAAATAAGTAAAAAAAATCATCATCTTAAGTCGAAGTGAGGATATGAACCTGAGGTTTTGTCATTAGAAATATCAATGCCTTCAGCATCATTTTAATTACTACTAAAACGAATGATTCATCCTTAAACTTAGCATTACTAAAAAAATCATATAACGAACAAATTTAATTTCAGGTCATGACTAATAACGTTATTTAAAGTCTGTCAATATCTAAGATTCTGATATAATACAAGGAGTGTTTTATTTGAGCAAATCTCCCTTAAGAGTTTGTTCGAGTTCAAATCTTATGCTTTGGAGCCGAAACGCGTACAAGTTTAATTCTCTAATTTAGTATTGATTCAAATAGCCATAATAAATATTCAAAAACAAAATAACTTGAAAGCAACTAGAATAAACTTAGGTTTCCTATCTTTTCTAGATCCCCTGATAGATGGCACAGATCATATTGGATTGAATATTAAAAGGATCAAACTGGTATTTTGACCTGAACCGTCAATTTTTCATCAAATGATCCAAAATGAAACAAATTTAGAACTTTTAAATGCTAATCAAAAGAGCTACTGCAGTAGGTTAACACTAACCTTATTTCTTGCACTCGAAGGGCATCATACCTCTACAAAATGTCCACATTAATTTGTGAGTTCCTCTTCATTTGAAACCTGCAATCCAATACACCATCATTTACAGCATGAACTCAACAATATTGGAAGGAAATAAATCCTTCGGAGCAAGATCAGCTAAGTTCTCCATAAAATATAAAACATAATAAGATGGAGTTTTAAGTTTGAAAATGAGAGAAAGTCATGGATTGAGATACGTGTAGATATGTATTCCTTAATTTTCTTGTCCAAATAATTTCTTATATTTTGCCACTACATAGTCTCAGAGGTTTTATACTAAGAGATGATCAAACCATAGGCCCTGAAGAGTTATAGCAATGCCACTACATAGATCAAGAGGGAAGCTTGTAGGTAATAAGGCTCCGCCAATGATAGATAAAATGCATATTCCCATAAAAAAAGACGAGAAGGAGATGGTACTAGCGCTCAAGGCCTTTGTGCGGTGTTGAGTGGAAGTAGAATAAAGTCTGATTGTATCCTTCACAATTTTTCCAGATTATATATGTGTCTATACATGTCATGGCACCCAAATTCTTTTTCATATCATTTCTCTTTCGTCAATGTCCAAGACCGAACAGAACCGAACTCTTGCCCACCCCTACCCGAGTTATGGAAGAAACTCTCAAGACTGGGCTTCCAGTTGAAGATGCGGAAGCCCAAAAATGGACTAGAGCAGGTGACCGGAGTAGAAGTGATGCGTCTGAGCTTTGGAAAATTGAACTTATTTCTTGTGATTCAAGCCCACACATTGATGAAAAACAAATGAAAATGATTAAATAATATCTAAATAAAGATATAAGAAAATTTATACAATATAATATAAGTTGCATAGTTTATAATAATGCAACACTAGTATTCATAACTATGAATGATTGAGTTGAATGTCTAAGTGTTGCTTTGACACGTAGATTAGTATTATAGAGTGACAAAGGTTTATGCCACAAAATTAATTATAATTTTATAATTTTCATATTTGATTATAAATAAAACAAAATGAGATATTAGATAAATAGTGTGCACAATTAGAGTTGCGAGTTCATATTACATATCGATGTGATTGTTAGACATTGATACACACATCATATACCCGTGGTTCTCATCATTTGGTATCAGAGTAAAGGTTCCTAGATTCAAGCGCTATCTTTATTATCTGTCAATCTCTTCTTACTCCGAATTTCTTTTTTCAAAATTCTTTTTAAAAAAAAAAAAAAAAAGTCATTGAATCAACGATTCTCTTTATTTGTCAAGTTTTCTTCTGTAAAAAAAAAAAACAATAAAAATAGAAACTTGAATCTAGGAGCCAAAGCTCTGATACTAAATGATGAGAACCACGGGCATATGAAACCCGAGACCCTTCAACAACGCAGAATTAGAAACTCAGGAATGTCTGTGAAATCAAGTATAAGGAACTTGACCCCAATCAAACCTTGCCGACGGAACCAAAGTTATCAAACAAGGAGCTTGACCCGTAACTGAATTTGTGGTTAGAACCAAAGCTATCAAGTTGATCTTTCAAGTTTTGACTTGAAGAAGATCTAGTTCTTCACAAAGAACTAAAGAGAAAATTCTCACAAAGAGTAACTCAAAATCATGTATATTGCTTTTTTAATGTTGAAGCGCCTATGCCTTTAAATAGGCTACAAAATATCCTAAAAGTAATTAGAAAATATTACTAAAACGATAATTAGGAAACTTTCTAAAACAATACTTAGGAAAACTTTCTAAATCTATGATTAGGAAAGCTTTCTAAAACTATAATTAAGAAACTTTCTAAAACTATAATTAATAAACTTTCTAAAACTATAATTAAGAAACTTTCTATAATTACGCGATCCAGCCCACTATAGAAACCTTTGAGAAGTAATCCAGTAATCTTTGAACGTGTGCTTAATCCTCCATTTATGCCTCACCTTGAAGAATGTCATATTGTAAGGGGATGTTGAATTGAAGATGTTGATCTCCGTAAAACATGTTTCTCCATGAAGAATTACAATATTTTGACATTGATGTTTGTCTTTGGGCTTGAGCTTGGTCGCACCTTGATTCACATTAGGGCCTCCTTTGTTAGATGAATTATTGTCCTTGACATTGGGCTTGGACCTATCTTGGTTCGTATCATGTTGGAGTACTCCCATGCGACAATCGGCACTGATGAGTAATCTTTTGAACGGTTTAACTGAATGTCTCTGATACCATACTGTAACGCCCTGAGTTTGTAACACCCGGTTCTATTAAATCAAATCTAATTTATTATTTATGAAGTACTTTTATAGAAGGGCTGGGAGGGGGAGTTATTGATTAGGTTAATAAATGATCAGGCAAGGGTATGATGGTAATTAGCATTTTACCTAGTGGATAATGTATTTAAGGAAAAGTCCAGTGAGGGGAGCCGCCACTAATTCCTTTTTCCCTCTTTCGGTGTTCAGCTCGAGCAGTGGAACTCTCTAGGCGATTCTCTCGCCCGATTCCCCTACAACCTAGGTAAGTCTTGTTTTCCTGCATTTTAGTGATAAGTTTACTGAGAGAACACAATGTGGAAGTGTTGAGGTTGCTGTGATTGAGGGTGGGTTCGGGTTCTTGATGGTAAAGAGGAATGCATGAGGGCCTGAGCTTCCAAACTACTTTCCTTAGACTCTTGGGTAGTTTAGAATGAAGTTTAACTAATACACTGTCTACGGTTTTAGGTTGAGCAATACCCGAAGTGGTTAGCAACCCAGTTAATCCCAGAGAAATCCAGGTAAGTAAAGTTTGCTTGTGCCTTCGGGCCTACATCACAAAACATTAGGGTTTGTAAGCTGGAGTGTTTTGGTATGTCATGCATCATATTTTTTTTAAAGTATACGAAAATGTAATTTTAATGCATGTTGGCATGGTGAGGATTGAACATATTGAAACAGCCATGTGAAACAGATTTGCTGTTAAGGGAATTTATCCGCCCCTTAATGATCCAGTGGATGTATATACTTTGGAAGAGTTGATCCAACTTCCAATTTCACAGGGGGATCTGAACATGTGAATCAGATATGCTGTTAAGGAAATTTATCCGCCCCTTAATGAGCCAGTGGATGCATATATTTTGGGAGAGTTGATCCAGCTCCCAATTTCACAGGGGGATCTGAACAGAAACGAAACATGAACAACTGAGTTGAGAAAGTAGAAATTGCATGTTTAGGAATTTATATTTCAGTGAGTCTTTTCATTACTGCTTTACTTACTTAGCATTAGGCTAATAGATGAGTTTTGTGATGTAGGTGTTGAGGACACTGCAGGTGAATTTCCTGAGTGCACAGATGATTGATGTGGTTGGAGGAATACAACCATGTCTCGGCTTGGTAAACTGATGAGGCAGGCTAACTGGTGTCAGCAGATGTTGAGGTTTAGTTGATAATGATCTAGTCTGAGTAGGTCGAGTTTTCATGACAGTAGAGATTTTAGCATTTCGAATACATTTTGAATATTATTGATTCTAGTAACCTGTTGAGTTTTAAGTGTTGGTTTTACTGGATTTGATTAATGAAATGGTTTGAATCGTTTTCGAAAGATCTTGGAGAGGCAAGAAAATTTCTTTCTGTAGTTAGAGTTGTGTCTGTCTTCTATCGGAAGGTGATTTTAATAAAGCTATCGGATGATGTCGAGTGTTTTAGTCGTCCGGTGATGTCGAGCTTTTGCTCGTCAGATGATAAGGGTTAAGTCATTCGGATGAGGAGATCATCCGGCTGACGTCACCGGTAGATATAGAGAAAAGTCGTTCGGATGAGGAGATCATCCGGCTGACGTCACGGTGGATGTCTTTGTTAGACTGACCGGATGACAAAATTTATATTTTGTCGTTTAGTGACCGGTGGATGTCCCTGTTAGACCGACCGGATGGCCAAATTTATATTTTGTCGTTTAGTGACCGGTGGATGTCCCTGTTAGACTGACCGGATGACCAAATTTATGTTTTGTCGTTTAGTGACCGGTGGATGTCCCTGTTAGACTGACCGGATGACCAAATTTTATGTTTTGTCGTTTAGCGACCGGATGAAGTCTTCAAATAGCCTTCCCCTTTTGTTGACTTTGTTCAGCGGACGACGAGTTTGACTTTTCCAACCTTTAAAGTATTTTCACGGGTTAAACCTTTGCTTCTTAATCGATTGTTTCTCAACATTTCCAACGTTTTTTTTTAATATGGTTTTTGTTAATTTTATTTTTGTTTAAACGAATTTCCGCTGCAAGTTTTAAATATTTTGAGCTTTTAGAAAATGTCAAATTTGACTGTCGAGCGAATTTTTTTTTTTTTTTTTAAAAAAAGAGATTTCTTAGTCATGATCGAGCTTTATGTAGCGAACCGGGTTCAGAAAATTCGGGGCGTTACAGTATGGTATCAGAGACATTCTGTTAAACCGTTCAAAAGATTACTCATCAGTGCCGGTCGTTGCATGGAAGTATTTCAACAACTGTAAGTGTTTACATTACCCTTAGTTGATAGATACTTAAGAGTGTGACTAACCCTGTACAGGAATTTAGTATAATGGCCAGACGCCCAGGGAGACCTAGAGTGCCTAGAGAAGTGCCAAATGTGATAGGCGAGGAGGAGCCTAGTGTGATTAGGCAGCTGACAGAATTGATGCGTCAGCAGACTGATATAGTGCGTCAACAGTCTGATCAATTAGGAGTGTTGTTGAACCGAGAAGCACAAGGAAGTGCCAACTCGGGTTCTAGCAGTGAACATTCTGAAGATAGATTCCGGAGACTAAGACCACCCACGTTTGATGGTCAGTCATCTGATCTTGTTGTTGCTGAAGGATGGCTTAGAAAGATCGAAAGTATGTTTAGGTGTGCCAACATAGGAGAAGAAGACAAGGTCACGCTGGCAACCTTTCATCTAGCTGGTGAAGCTCAACTCTGGTGGGAAACAATAGAGACCACCACAGATGTTTTGTCAATGCCTTGGTCACAATTCAAGGATATTTTCTATGGGAAATATTTCAACAGCACTGTCCAAACCGCAAAGAAGTTGGAATTTCTGAATTTGAAGCAGACAGGGTCGGTGGCAGAGTAAAGTAGGCAATTTGAGTCCTTGTCCAGGTTTGCTGGACATTTTGCTCATAAGGACGAGGATAAGGTGTTCAAATTCGTGCATGGACTGAAGCCGGAGATTTATCGAGGAGTCAAATTCTGTGGCATTAAAGGTTTAACGTTCAGTAAAGTTGTGTCCACTGCTCTGGAAGTGGAAGAAGCTGAAGGGAAGTGTGCTAAACCAAAGGAGGTCCCACAAAGGTTTAACCAGCCACACCAGCAAAGGGGAATGAAGAGGCCAAGTGAAGGCCAAAATAGCCAAGGATCAGGGGGAAAGGTGCAGAACGTCAGGAAATTTCCTCAATGTCCTAAGTGTCTGAAGTACCACCCGAGAGAATGCAGACTGGGCTTGGGAAAGTGTTTCAACTGTGAGGAGGTTGGACACACGTTCAAGGAGTGCTCGAAGCCTAGAATCACCAGGTGTTATAATTGTAACAAAGTCGGCCATATTAGCAGAGACTGTCCAGTTCCTAAGAATGGCCCTGCTATGATCAAACCAAGAATATTCTCCATGACGGAGTTGGGTGAAAAACAGCCTGCTGTAGTGTCAGGTACTATACTGATCAACTCTGTGCCTGCTTTTACTTTGATAGATTCTGGTGCAACACATTCATTTATAGCATCTACATTTGCTGTTAAGTTAGATGTGCCGTTTGCCCCTTCCCTGCATGTGTTTAATGTTGCATTGCCTTCTGGTGAACGCATGCACTCTAACCAAGTGATGCTTAACAGTGATGTGCTAGTAGGAAGCGTGAGTCTGCTTGCTGATCTCATTATTATGGATATAATGGGATTTGACGTAATCCTAGGAATGGATTGGTTGTTTAAGCATTATGCCACAATAGATTGTAGGACCGGAACTGTTAGTTTTCAACCCCCTGGAGGCTTAAACCATACCTTTCAAGCTCTGAAGAAGAGTAAGGGAATGACTGTAATGACTTCTGTCAACTGTAGACCCTCCCCATGCAGAGAATATTTGTGCTTTCTGGCCAGTGTTTTAGACACACAACTAGTAGAAAAATCGAACCCCAAGGATGTTTTAGTTGTCCAAGATTTTCCAAATGTGTTTCTAGATGACCTTTCTGGCTTGCCGCCAGATAGGGAAATCGAATTTGTTGTAGATATTTACCCTGGAGCCGAGTCTGTGTCTAAAAATCCATATAGGTTAGCTCCAACTGAGCTTAAGGAATTAAAGAAACAATTGGAGGATCTATTGGAGAAAGGGTTCATACGCCCAAGCTTTTCACCGTGGGGTGCACCTGTCCTTTTTGTCAAAAAGAAAGATGGATCAATGCGTATGTGCATTGATTATAGAGAATTGAATAAGTTAACTGTCAAAAACAAATACCCTTTGCCGAGAATCGATGACTTATTTGACCAGTTTAGGGGTGCAAGAGTTTTCTCTAAGATTGACCTTAGGTCTGGTTATTACCAACTGAAGGTAAAATCTGAAGATATCCCAAAGACTGCCTTTCGCACAAGGTATGGACATTATGAGTTTTTGGTTATGTCTTTTGGTTTGACAAATGCACCAGCAGCCTTCATGGATCTCATGAATAGGGTGTTTCGCGAGTATTTGGACAAGTTTGTCATAGTATTCATAGACGACATTCTGATCTACTCTAGAACTAAGGATGAGCATGCAAAGCACTTGAGTTTGGTGTTATGAGTACTTAGACAGCACCGGTTTTATGCTAAGTTTTCCAAGTGTGAATTTTGGTTGGACAGAGTTCACTTTCTTGGTCATGTGATCTCTGGAGACGGGATATCAGTTGACACAGCCAAGGTTCAAGCTGTTAAGGAATGGCCCCAACCGAAGAATGCTTCGGATATCAGGAGTTTTCTTGGACTAGCAGGGTATTATAGGAAATTCATCGAGGGATTTTCAAAGATTGCCACACCCCTTACTAGGTTAACCAGGAAAAATGTGAAGTACATATGGACTGATGAATGTGAACGTAGTTTCATAACCTTGAAACAGAAACTGACCAATGCTCCAATTCTGACCCTTCTTGTCGATAATGGTAAGTTTAGCATTTACTGTGATGCTTCCAAGATTGGTCTTGGATGTGTGTTAATGCAAGATGGTAAAGTAATAGCTTATGCCTCTAGACAGTTGAAAACTCATGAGAAGAATTACCCTACGCATGATTTGGAATTAGCTGCTGTAGTCTTTGCACTAAAGATTTGGAGGCATTACTTGTATGGACAATCTTGTGAGATATTTTCAGATCACAAGAGCCTGAAATACATTTTCACACAAAAGGAACTGAATATGAGGCAACGTAGGTGGTTAGAGTTTGTCAAAGACTATGATTTTGAGATTAAGTACCACCCTGGCAAGGCGAATGTAGTGGCAGATGCTTTGAGTAGAGTGACTCCTTTAGTTTCTGTTTTGACTCTAGTCATACCGATAGCTTTAGAGACAGAAGTCCAAAGATTTAACCTGGAAGCTGTGTCAAGTGTGTCAGCCATGCTTACGGCCACGTCTTTGAGACCAACTATTTTGGAGAAAATAAAGGAGGTTCAAATGAATGACACTGAGTGTAATAAGTATAAGTTGTGCATAGGTTCTACTGATAAGTCGGATTTCAACTGCTCAGCTGATGGAATTCTCAAGTTTCGAAATAGATGGTTTGTTCCGGCTGATACTGAGCTTAGGAAGGAGATCCTATCTGAGGCACATTCCTCCAGATTCTCAGTTCACCCTGGAAGTACAAAGATGTACAGAAACCTTAAGCAACATTATTGGTGGCCAGGTATGAAAAGAAGCGTGGCGGAGTATGTAGAGTCATGTCTGGTCTTCCAGCAAGTCAAAGCTGAACATCAGAGGCCTGCTGGAACATTGCAACCGTTACCAGTTCCCGAATGGAAATGGGAGCAAATAACTATGGATTTTGTTACAGGATTGCCTAGAACAGCAAGGGGACATGATGCAATTTGGGTGATTGTAGACCGCCTAACCAAATCAACTCATTTCTTACCAATAAAGATAACCTACTCGATGGATCAATTGGCTGAGTTGTATGTGCACGAAGTTGTTAGACTGCATGGAGTTCCAAGCACCATAGTTTCAGACCGAGACTCTAGATTTACATCTAAATTTTGGAAGAGTTTGCACAAAGCCATGGGAACACATCTTAGTTTTAGCACAACTTTCCATCCTCAAACTGATGGACAATCCGAAAGGACTATTCAAACGTTGGAGGATATGCTCCGTGCATGTTTACTAGAATTTCAAGGTTCTTGGAGTAAGTATTTATCATTGGTTGAGTTCTCTTACAGCAACAGTTTTCAGGCAACAATAGGCATGGCTCCATACGAAGCGTTATATGGGCGAAAATGCAGATCTCCTTTGTACTGGGATGAAGTTGGCGAAGCACAATTGCTTGGTCCTGACATTGTGCAGCAGACTGTGGAGAAGGTTGCCCTCATCCGACAAAGAATCTTGACAGCTTAGAGTCGGCAGAAGAGCTATGCAGACAAAAGACGAAGGGAATTAGAATTCGATGTTGGTGATGAAGTTTTCCTCAAGGTATCACCATTTAAGGGAGTTGTGAGATTTGGGAAGAGAGGCAAGTTGAACCCCAGATTTATTGGACCATTCGCTATTCTGAAGAGGGTTGGGAGAGCAGCCTACCAGTTGCAACTACCAACTTCTATGGAAGGGATACATGATGTATTCCACGTTTCAATGTTGAAAAAGTGCATAAGGGATCCAAACCAAGTCATGGAACAGAAAGACTTTGAGATTCACCCTACCCTTGCCTATGAAGAGAGACCAGTAAAGATATTAGATTATGCAGTGAAGGTGTTGCGCAACAAAGAAATTCCACTGGTAAAAGTTTTATGGCATAACCGGAATATTGAGGAGACAACTTGGGAGCGCCAGCAGGACATGATGGACCAATATCCAGACCTATTCAGGTACTGAATTTTGAGGACAAAATTCTTTTAAGGAGGGTAGATTGTAACACCCGGTTCTATTAAATCAAATCTAATTTATTATTTATGAAATACTTTTATAGAAGGGCTAGGAAGGGGAGTTATTGATTAGGTTAATAAATGATCAGGCGATGGTATGATGGTAATTAGCATTTTACCTAGTGGATAATGTATTTAAGGAAAAGTCCAGTGAGGGGAGCTGCCACTAATTCCTTTTTCCCTCTTTCAGTGTTCAGCTCGAGCAGTGGAACTCTCTAGGTGATTCTCTCGCTCGATTCCCCTACAACCTAGGTAAGTCTTGTTTTCCTGCATTTTAGTGATAAGTTTACTGAGAGAACACAATGTGGAAGTGTTGAGGTTGCTGTGATTGAGGGTGGGTTCGGGTTCTTGATGGTAAAGAGGAATGCATGAGGGCCTGAGCTTCCAAACTACTTTCCTTAGACTCTTGGGTAGTTTAGAATGAAGTTTAACTAATACACTGTCTACGGTTTTAGGTTGAGCAATACCCGAAGTGGTTAGCAACCCAGTTAATCCCAGAGAAATTCAGGTAAGTAAAGTTTGCTTGTGCCTTTGATCACAAAACATTAGGGTTTGTAAGCTGGAGTGTTTTGGTATGTCATGCATCATATTTTTTTTAAAGTATACGAAAATGTAATTTTAATGCATGTTGGCATAGTGAGGATTGAACATATTGAAACAGTCATGTGAAACAGATTTGCTGTTAAGGGAATTTATCCGCCCCTTAATGATCCAGTGGATGTATATACTTTGGAAGAGTTGATCCAACTTCCAATTTCACAGGGGGATCTGAACATGTGAATCAGATATGCTGTTAAGGGAATTTATCCGCCCCTTAATGAGCCAGTGGATGCATATATTTTGGGAGAGTTGATCCAGCTCCCAATTTCACAGGGGGATCTGAACAGAAACGAAACATGAACAACTGAGTTGAGAAAGTAGAAATTGCATGTTTAGGAATTTATATTTCAGTGAGTCTTTTCATTACTGCTTTACTTACTTAGCATTAGGCTAATAGATGAGTTTTGTGATGTAGGTGTTGAGGACACTGCAGGTGAATTTCCTGAGTGCACAGATGATTGATGTGGTTGGAGGAGTACAACCATGTCTCGGCTTGGTAAACTGATGAGGCGGGCTAACTGATGTCAGCAGATGTTGAGGTTTAGTTGATAATGATCTAGTCTGAGTAGGTCGAGTTTTCATGACAGTAGAGATTTTAGCATTTCGAATACATTTTGAATATTATTGATTCTAGTAACCTGTTGAGTTTTAAGTGTTGGTTTTACTGGATTTGATTAATGAAATGGTTTGAATCGTTTTCGAAAGGTCTTGGAGAGGCAAGAAAATTTCTTTCTGTAGTTAGAGTTGTGTCTGTCTTCTATCGGAAGGTGATTTTAATAAAGCTATCGGATGATGTCGAGTGTTTTAGGTCGTCCGGTGATGTCGAGCTTTGCTCGTCAGATGATAAGGGTTAAGTCATTCGGATGAGGAGATCATCCGGCTGACGTCACCGGTAGATATAGAGAAAAGTCGTTCGGATGAGGAGATCATTCGGCTGACGTCACGGTGGATGTCTTTGTTAGACTGACCGGATGACAAAATTTATAGTGACCGGTGGATGTCCCTGTTAGACCGACCGGATGGCCAAATTTATATTTGTCGTTTAGTGACCGGTGGATGTCCCTGTTAGACTGACCGGATGACCAAATTTATGTTTTGTCGTTAGTGACCGGTGGATGTCCCTGTTAGACTGACCGGATGACCAAATTTATGTTTTGTCGTTTAGCGAACCGGATGAAGTCTTCAAATAGCCTTCCCCTTTGTTGACTTTGTTCAGCGGACGACGAGTTTGACTTTTCCAACCTTTAAAGTATTTTCACGGGTTAAACCTTTGCTGCTTCTTAATCGATTGTTTCTCAACATTTCCAACGTTTTTTTTTAATATGGTTTTTGTTAATTTTATTTTTGTTTAAACGAATTTCCGCTGCAAGTTTTAAATATTTTGAGCTTTTAGAAAATGTCAAATTTGACTGTCGAGCGAATTTTTTTTTTTTTTTTAAAAAAAAGAGATTTCTTAGTCATGATCGAGCTTTATGTAGCGAACCGGGTTCAGAAAATTCGGGGCGTTACAGAGTTCTCTGAACCCAGTTTGTTACTCATAATCCGAACATAACTAAGAAAACTTGGACCAAATTTAAAATATCGCTCGAAAGTCAGAATTTGACATTTTCTAAAATCTCAAAACATTTAAAAACTTGCAGCGGAAATCCTTTTGAGCAGAACAGAATTAAGCAAAGCTATAAAACAATGTTTGAATAATCGGTTAAAATATTAAGGATTAATTTCGGCCAACAGAAACCAAGACTTAAGCGTGAAAACTTGAAAATCGTAAGATTCAAACGCATCTGCTTATTATATACATCTACCGATGACGTAAGCCGGATGATTCATTCATCTAACTCACACCGGTCACAAAACGACAAAACTTATTATACACATCTACCGATGACGTAAGCCGGATGATTCATTCATCTAACTCACACCGGTCACAAAACGACAAAACTTATTATACACATCTACCGATGACGTAAGCCGGATGATTCATTCATCTAACTCACACCGGTCACAAAACGACAAAACTTATTATACACATCTACCGATGACGTAAGCCGGATGATTCATTCATCTAACTCGCACCGGTCACAAAACGACAAAAGCCTTTACTCACAAAACAAAACACATTGCCCGATCACGAAACGACAAATTTACTGCCTACATGTTCCGATGACTTTTACTTAAGACATCATCCGATGACTTTTACTGAAGACATCATCCGGTGACGTCAGCCGGACGATTTACCCACCTAACATCTACCGGTAGATAACGTCTTCCGACAAACAACAGAAAAAACAACTCAGTATAGCAGCTTATCAAGCATTTACACTCTAAACAATGAATAACTCTGACTACTAAGAACTTGAGTATTTCACTGAAACCCTTCAAAAAACAATATAAATCCACAAATTTCAAAAATCCAGAGTAGTAAACTACGACTATCAAATCATGTTCTCATACTCGAAAAGCACAATTCATAAATTTGAAGGAAACAACAAACTACCAATGTGACTGACATTCTCTGCATACTTAAACGGAATCCTTGAAGACTACGCATCTCATCTACTAACATTAGTTAAACCACCCAATCAGTTGCCAGATCAATGCATGAATGCACCCCTCCAACCTGCCTAGCTCTCAGCAAACTCAGAGAACACACCTGTTGTCACTTCTTAACCTACATCACAAAAATCATCTATTAGCCTAATGCTAAGTAAGCAAAGCAGTAACGAAATGAAATGCTGAAACATAAACTCCTAAACATGCAGTTTCTACTTTCTCATCTCAGTTGCATATGCATTCGTTTCTGATCTGATCCCCCTGTGAAATTGGGAGTTGGATCACTTCTCCCAAAGTCATACATCCTCTCTCTCGATTAAGGGGCGGATTAATTCCCTTAACAACTGTTCAGATCCCCCTGTGAAATTGGGAGTTGGATCACTTCTCCCAAAGTATAAATCCCTTCATAAGTTAAGGGGTGGATTAGTTTCCTTAATAGCTTATCTGTTACAGTCTGTTCATTCCTTACCATGCCATTTCATGTAAAATCATTTTTGCATACTTTTAAAAATATGATGCATGACATAAAAACATTCAAACACACATAATTCTACTATTTTGTTATGTAGGCCCAAATGCACAAGCAAATTTCACTTACCTGGCTGTCCTGAAAATGCTCGATTTCAGACTACTTCAAAAGTTTTGTTCACCTATGTCATAAACAGAATATTAATCAGATTTCTATTAAGCCTCATTCTAATCTATCCAGAAATATAGGGAAACTAGTTTGGAAGTTTAGTTCATAGTACATTCCTGATTTACCACAAAACCTAGACTAGCTTACCCATACGGCATTCATAAAACTCACATTTATACTCTCTCCAGTCATCGATAGCTACCAGTACAGTAAGAAATCGAAATAGGGCTCACCTAGTTCGGAGAAGATTCGAGTAGAAGAATCACCTGGAGAGCTCTGCTGCTTGAGCTGAAGAACGAAAGAGAGAAAATAGGGAACAGTGGCGGCTACAGTGCATTAAACCTAAACCTCTTTCCTTAAATACGTTATCCACTTTTAAATTTCCAATTATTCTTATGCCCTTGCTTAGTCATCCACTAACCCTACATTTATTATTGACATTTAAAGTGTACCATTAATTAAAAGAATAAAGAATTAGTTCGATAGAACCGGGTGTTACAATGGATGTGTTGATGTGTGGTTGACATAATGTTTTTTGTTCATGCATCATAGGGGTGTAATCAGTTTAGTTCGGTTGTAGCACAAACCAGAACTGAACCGTTCAGTTCTAATTTTGAAAATACCAAACCATAAACAAACCAAACCGAACTGATGAGAGAACCAATTCAAAATCGAGATTCGGTTTTTGGTTTTATTGGTTCAGCTTTAGAAATCTAGTATTGAGTTTGGTTTTTCAATTTTGGGTTCGATTGGCACCTTCTCATTCGGATTTGGTGTCATGTGAAATCTTTTAAATAAGTTTGTCCATTGTGTAGTGGGTACTGGGTGATAACCTATTCCTTTGATTGCTTAATCATGGAAAGCTTTCCATAATTCATTGAAGAAATGCAAGATAAACAAATTTTATAGTAATATCAACATTATCAATAGATGAAATCCAATTGTACCTGAATTTTATATGTAAATACTAATTTTATAAACTTAATCTTAAACTTAATACTAATTTCGTATTAAACCATAATATAGTAGAGGTGATCGTGGTCCGGTTCAGTCCGATTTTGAGAGAGAATAGCACCGGACCAATATATTTCGGTTTTCAATTTTTAGTACCAATACCCATAAAATTGTTTTTAGGACCGGATCAGAACGGGACCAGAAATTCGATTTTGGTTATGGTCCAGTTCTAGTTTTTTCAATTTAAAATAATTTAAAAAAAAAATCCAAATTCAAAATAAATAAATAAATAAATATATTTATAAATAAATAAACAAGCTTCATACAATTAGTATGAATTTCATTTTAATTAAACAATACCGATTAACCAGTCACAACTCACAATTAAGATCGTTCTTCCCCATATCAATCATTAGCCAAATCCAACAAAAAAAACAACAATATAACAAAAATAAAATCAACCCAAGCAAAACATATAATTTAAACTCAAGCATTTAAGGTAAACAAGTCAACAAAAGCAGAGTTTTCTATTTTTCTGATGGCGTTGTTGTTTAATAGAAGCATTATGCTGTAACAATTACAAAAATATCAATGTGCACATAACATATTTACCTCAACAGCTAAAATTCACAGTCTCAACTCCTTACTTATTTACATCATTAAAAAAAATGAAGACAGGGGTAGGGGTGTGCAAAATCTGTTTCGGTTCAGTTTTGGGGAGGACCCGAACTGAACCGATCGGTTTCAGATTTACCGAACCGAAACCGGTCTTTTAACATACCAAAACCGAACCGGAACCGAACCAAAAGTTTTGGTTCGGTTCTGGTTCAGTTTCGGTTCTTCAACTTATTTTCCAAAAAATTAAATAATGTAAATTTAAATTGGAGGGGATAAAAAATAATTAGATATATAGTCAAATATAAAAAAAAAATGTATTAGAAGAATAAAAAACAAAAAGTAAAGTCAAAATTACAATAAATCATTTTAGGAAATAAAAGTAATATCATAATAAAAGTAATTTTAATTATTAAAAAGATTCTTTATTTTTTATTATTATTTTTTTAACAATTAAAATTTCTTTGTGCAAAACAAGTTCGGTTCGGTTTGTATCGGTTTTGACTGATCTAAACCGAAAATCGAACTTAATTAAGCGGTTCCTACAAAATGAAACCAAAGATCGGTTTTCAAATAGTCAAAACCGATCCGAACCGAACCTATTTCACCGGTTCCGGTTTGGTTCATCGGTTTCGGTTCGGTTTGCACACCCCTAGACAAGGGGCAAGAGTTTCAAAGAGAAAGTAACGTAACACTGGTCTAATGACAAATTGATAATCTAATGCATCAAACTATCTAAATTCACAGCCCCAACAAAAATATATTGGCTTCATAGAAACCCACACAGTCGTTCAGTAATTCATAAAAACCACCCTCAAAAGGAACCCATTTGTTAGCAATAATTAAAATAAGTAATCGGAAACTGAAAGTGAAACTCTATTCG
The DNA here is from genome assembly GCA_022432975.1 of Begonia masoniana. NCBI lineage: Eukaryota > Viridiplantae > Streptophyta > Magnoliopsida > Cucurbitales > Begoniaceae > Begonia > Begonia masoniana. The sequence goes on from CM039513.1 coordinate 11,591,661, forward strand.
ATCGTCAAAGAGCAAAGAAAGAGAGTTACCTTCGTTGGTTCTAGCTTTCACAGGTTGACAAAGGAAAAGGGGGTCGAAGTCTAGAAGAGAGAGTGCGTCTGTATGCTGTTGACTATCGAGAGGTGAGAGGCGAGAGGCGAGAGACGTTTGTAAGTGTACGCCGTCGACTGTCGAGAGGAGATTGTAGCCGGTAGTGTTGCCGGGCCGCAGCGACTGTGAGGGCCGATAGGAGATTGAAGACTGAAGACTTCTCGTTTCCAATCACGCCTGCTAAGTGCGAGGCAGGGAGAGGAGATTGTTTCAGTGACCAAAGAAGTGACTGAAGAAGTGAACGATGGACTGATTTAGGGTTAGTAAATTAGGGGTGGTCAGGTTTGATTTTAGTAGTTTTTGTTATTAAACCCGAAAACTGAACCAAAAACTTCGGTTCTGCTAAGAAAGAACCAAAATTCATTTATTTTAAATGTAAACCGACCAAAACCAAACCAATATGTCTGTTCAGGTCCGATTCTTCGGTTCGATCCGGTTTTGCTCAACCCTATAATATAGTTCCAATATTGTGTACCATATAGTTCCAATAACAATGTGTAAATTAGACAAACACCATCATATAGTTCCATAATATCATCTACATCTATTTAATCAAACAGCTTAATAGTCTAATATGTTTCATCAAAGCAACAATGACGACCAAATAAACAAAAATAGTATTAAAAGATCAATGTTAGTTACTTGATGCCGTAGTGTAGGTGGAACACTAGGTGAGACACCAATTTATTTTCGTGATAATGGACAATGATAAAGTGCAGAAAATAATGACACAGGAGATTGGTAACGCAGTTCGGTAATTGCCTACGTCTGCGGGGCCACGCCTAGACATAAAAATATTTCAAAGAGTTCACAAAGTTACAAGACACCCGGACTTATACAAATAAACATTCCCTCTTATTTTTGTCGCCGTCTCTAGCTAACTTCCCCAATGAAACTATTTTTGCGAGCTCCGCTCGACTTAAGATCAATCCCTCCCGGAATCTGAATGTAGCAAGCTCCCCTTGTCGTTAATGACTCCTCCCGGAATCCGTGTATGGCAAGATCCCCTTGCCCACGATCAGAACTCCTCCCGAGTTCTAGACAGTCTTCTACCGAGACTGAGTTTTAATAAAAGAACAAAAAGATTGCCTCCTATTACACCTTCTGGAAACCAGGAAGTTGTCTTTGGACGCAATAATCAACACACTCAATAAAACGATGAAATCCACTGACTAGGTAGAGTGTGTAAGACAATCACAAACCCATACGCAAAAACGTAGGGAGTGAAAGAAAAACGACGACTTAAAGAACGAAGAAACCTTCTCACGCGAACATCAAAACTCCGTCGTCGTCACAGATACATAAACATAAATACGCTCGGTGATAGTCAAGACTGCTCACTAAACAGAGTGCATATAATCTCTTCTCTCAGATCGGAAAATTTGGAAAAGTAATTCCGAGAGAGAATCTCACGACTATAAAACTCACATATATAATTCATTCTGCATGCTGCCAACGGAAAGTATCGCCCAATATTATGTACCATATATGTGTGCTCAAATTATTCTGAATACCATATTTAATAACCTGAGTGAGCAAATAAGGAAACCGAACTTTCCTGTTTTGCGTGAGTGACATCGCATGTAATACTTTTAGAAAGAAATCATTCAAACAAGCAAACTCAATACGAACACTCAAGAAATATAGTCTGGATTGTTATATATTTCGCAAAATATTCCTCTGAGAAACATAATAGGTAATATGAATTAATAGTCTTAATCATGCTTCATGATTGGATTATTCAGAAAAAGAAAACATAGTCGACCGATCTTTCGTTCCTGCAATCGGTCGACTTTCAGAACCATTGCAATCGGTTGATATTGCAGAACAAGTGTAAGTGGTCGACTTCGCAGATCTTCTGCAATTGCAATCGGTCGACTTCGCAGATCTTTTGCAATCGGTCGAGGTCGACTTGTTCATCTGCAATCGGTCGAGGTCGACTTGTTCATCTAACATAAATGTCCAAAAATATATTTTCTAAAAATATCTATCAACATATCTTCATTAACAAGTATCATCACCAAATCCAAATCACAAGTAGTAAAATCAAGCCAGGTTCTTAAAAAGCATTTTCACCAAATCCAAATCCTAATTAGGAGAAAAATCATAACTATAGCTGTAATATCCGGTTTGTACAGACCTTTTATTATATTATGATTATATTGTTATTGGCATTTTTGTAATTATGTCAAATCAGGTCCGATTTACGAAAAGAAAACGTCATTACGATCCTAGCGATTAATTAGAATTTTAAGGAATTTACGGAAATTTTCGGAGATCAAACACTATATTCCGAGTAAATACGCTTTTCGTAATGTAAAAGACGTGCTCGTAAAAATAGCAAACGAGGTCCAAATTGCGAACGGACAGTTTTAATAAATCCCTGGCAATGAATAGAAGTTATTGGCAAAATATGAAACTTTCGAGAATCCGAATAGTTGGACGATTAATGAAACGAAGGACGAAACTAATAGAATTAAGTACTAAGGGCAAAATAGTAATTTGCAAACTAAATTTTATAAAAATAACAATCACCTCCCTATTCCCTCACTTCTCTTCTTCTCTCTGGAAATCACAATCGCCAGAGGCGATTTCTTCACCCCTCAGCCGACGACTTCCAACGATCCGACCTCCGTCCGACCTCCGTTCGTTCTGATTTCTTCACAGTTTCTCCTCCTCTCGCTACTCTCGGTATGTAGCTTCAATCTCTGAGCGTTTGTTTCGAGTTTTAGTTCGATTTAGGGTTAGGGTTTAAATTAGGTTTTCCGTTAAAAACGCGATTTAGGCTTCGTAATTAATAGGTTAGCTATAATTACGTATATATTGAACGTATTGAACGTTATTGGACGAAGAAAAGTCGAATTGCGAAAAAGTTATAAATTGGTAAAATTTCGGGTTTTAGGGGAAAACTCGTTAATTTGGATAATCGAGCTATAATTAATGTTCGAAAAGCTTTAATTAGCTAAGTGAAGAATTTAGGAGAATTCTTTAGCTAAGTTTTGAAATTTGGACATTTATGGTTTAAATTGGTTTTAACTGTGAATGTCGTATTTTTCTCAGACACCCGACTCTCGTAGACGAAACTTGAGATCCAGCGCGCTCGAGGTAAGTTCTCGTGACTTGCTTGACCCAAAGGTCTACACCATACCTCGTCGTCGTATCAAGGATCCTTGAGGGTTCCTTGTTTTACGTTGTTTAGGTTGGGTAGTTAGGTTAGTTGTTTATAGGTTATGTTATATTGTCTGCCGATATGAACTGTTTGTTTACTTTCCGCTGATATGAACTGTTCATGCATCACGTGTTTCAAAATGGCATAAAAATGGGTTTCTGCACGAGTTTTCAATGAAATGAATAATGAACGAAAATACGTAATCTGTATCTGAAAGGTCACGCGGGATGGGGCTCAGGCATGGCTGTAGGGTTTGTGAGCATGTACCCCCCCCCCCCCATCTAAGTGGAAAGTGGTAGTTCGACCGCGGAATGTATCCTTTCCATTTAGTGGGCTGATATCTCGGTGGCAATATGTATGAAATGACCTGATATGTCTGATGAGCATGTTTTCTGAACTTCATATGCACGACACGCATGCATCTGCATTTACGTAGCTTACTGAGATTTCAATATCTCATAGGTGTCTGTATGGTGTAGGTGACGTTCTAGGTTACGTTGACCCAGGTGAGGATGATATTCCTCCTCCGGACGTAGGAGCAGCTGATGGATGATGGCCGTGGGAGTGCGCTGGGCAGTCGAGGCGCAATATGACCCGTGGGGATGTATGTCTGAACTCTGGGTTTATTTTGGGATGTTTTGAGTTGATAATTGTATAGTATACTTAGGTTGTTTGGATCTGGATAGGGATTAGATAACGTTTTGGTAATTGTATGTAAAACGTTTTGGTTTAAACTGTTTAATGAATGTTTTGGAAACGTTTTGATTGGTTTTAGGTTGATACGGTTATGTTTGATGTTTAGATACATCCACGCAGTTGGACTTCGCAAAGTCCGACGCGATTCGATTGAGTCTAGGATACGTTTTAATTGGTTAAGTAGATTTTAGTGGTAAGTTATGGTGACTGTTGGTTTAATGAATTAGGAAGTTCTGCTCTCTGGAAATCAGATTCCAGAGAGCAAATATGATGAATTGAAGTTGAAGTGCAAAAGGTGAAGTGTTGGTGAAGTGTCGAAGGTTTGAAGTCTGAAGGAGAAGGAAGGAATCGCTGCATGCTTGCAGCGATCGAGATCGCTGCCATGACTAGCAGCGATCGATCTCTGCTCTGCAGCAGAGATCGATCGCTGATGCTGAAAAGCAATGCAGCGATCGATCTCTGCTGCAGCGCAGAGATCGGTCGCTGATACATGTTTGAGGGCAGAGTTCCAATTCTGCCCTCCCACCTTTTTATTGGTTTTAAAGTTTTCTTTAACGTTATTTTTTTAGTTTTAATAAAGGATTGTTTTAAATGCATTTAAGGTTCAACTTTAATTCCGATTCAGTTCCGATTTCAACCACAGTTTAAATTCCGCATAAGCTTTTAATTAAAGTAGAGGAAAGAAATAAGTACAAAAAAAAATAATATGGGAAATACGGGTATAGTTTTAGGGTTGTTACATTTATGGTATCAGAGCCCCCGGGTTTTAAAACCGATTCTGTAGACTGCTCGACTGCACAGCCACTACGCGGACATCCTTCATCAACTGTAAGTCTGTTTATAGCCTTCTTTGATTTTATTTCTTAGAGATTATTTGTTTTAAATTTTATAGGAGTTTTATACACTATGACTCGAGGAAGGGATCCTAGAGACGACGCGATGGATCGTCTTACAGACTTGATAGACCGCCAGTCCCAGCATATGGACCGGCAAGCGCAACAAATTTCGGACTTAGTGAACCGAGAGAACCAGCGAGAGAATCAGAGGACTCAGGAGTTGGTGGTCCCCAGTAATCAGGGTATGCAGAGGTTTCAAAGCCTTCGGCCTCCAGTATTCGAGGGCCAGTCATCGGACCCGACACGTGCCGAGGAGTGGATTAGGGTTATGGAGGACATGTTGAGTTACGCCGAGGTTGCCAACGGGAGCAAAGTCGCTTATGCTACGTTTCACTTAGCTTTGGACGCTCGTTTCTGGTGGGACTCGATCAAGTCTACCACAGATGTATCAGTTATGACTTGGGATCGATTCAAGTTTTTATTCTACGATAAGTATTTCAGCCGCACGGTGAGAGTGGCCAAGAGGAACGAGTTTATGCAGCTGAAGCAGACTGGTTCAGTTGCAGATTATATTCGGAGATTTGAGTCTTTATCACGATTCGCACCTCGCCTTGTCAGCGATAATGAGGAGAAGGTGCACCAGTTTATGGAGGGACTTAATCCGGAGATCCGGATGCACGTGGTTGTCTCAGGTATTATTGATGTACCTTTTTCTGATATTACAGCCAGAGCTCTGGATATTGAGGCTGCCAGAGCCACTTGTATTAGACCGAGGGAGCCAGCTAAGGGCTTCTTTCGCGAGATTCGACCTCAGACGCAGAGCCGAGGTTGGCAGCCCAGAGCACCGCCCCAGTCACAGCAGCGGGGTGTGAAGAGACCTCTCGAGGGAGGTAATGATCGGGGTAAGGGGAAGCAGATACAGGGGGCTTCTCAGATGCCATGGTGTCCCTTGTGCCAGAGAGAGCATAGTGGAGAGTGCCGTGTGGGCTCTAACAAATGCTACAGATGTGGTAAAGTCGGCCATTTTGTTAGAGACTGCCCCCATCCGGGCCGAGATCAGTTGGGCGGAGATCAGAGGAAGGTTATGCCCAGGATTTTCGCCTTCATCGAGCCTGAAGATGTTGATGACGATGCTCAGCCTGCCGTGATTGCAGGTACTATTTTGCTTATGGGCGCTACTGTATTTACTTTGATGGATACCGGAGCTACGCACTCCTTCGTGTCGACTGCATGTATGGCTAGGTTGGGGTTAGAGTCTGAATCGGCAGAGTACGAGTATAGTGTGATGCTGCCCTCAGGAGAGCGTATGCAGTCCAGTCGTGTTATTCAGGGGAATATTATTTCTGTTGGGAGCGTTACCCTCTACGCACGTCTGATCGTTATGGGCATAGAGCGGTACGACCTTATTTTGGGGATGGACTGGCTAGCACAGCACTTCGCCACCATCGATTGTCGCTCCGGGATTGTGACCTTCCGACCCCCGGATAGTGCCGAGTTTTCTTATCAGGCGATGAACCGATTGAGTGGATCGCCTATTTCTTATGCTATGGAGGTCAACGAGCAATTCAAAGGTGCGTGCTCTATTTATTTGGCCTCAGTTTTTGATATTCAGTTGCTCAGCGGAGTACAGCCGAGCGACATTCCTATTGTTAGAGAGTTCTCTGGCATATTCCTCGATGATCTTCCCGGTTTACCACCAGACCGGGAGATTGAGTTCACTATTGACGTCTATCCAAACTCCGCGCCAAGGTTCAAGAACCCGTATCGGTTGGCACCAGCTGAGTTGAGAGAGTTGAGGACACAGCTTGATGAGTTGCTAGAGAAGGGTTTTATTCGGCCCAGCGTTTCACCCTGGGGTGCGCCCGTTCTGTTTGTCAAAAAGAAGGACGGGACCCTCAGGATGTGTATTGACTATAGGGAGTTGAACAAGTTGACAGTGAAGAACAGATATCCACTGCCCAGGATCGACGACTTGTTTGATCAGCTACAGGGTGCCCGAGTATTTTCCAGGATCGACCTGCGCTCGGGTTATTATCAGCTGAAAGTCCGGAGAGATGACATACCGAAGACGGCGTTCCGAACGAGGTATGGGCATTATGAGTTCCTTGTTATGTCTTTTGGGCTCACTAATGCTCCTGCAGCGTTCATGGATCTGATGAACCGTGTCTTCAGAGAGTACTTGGACAAGTTTGTGGTGGTGTTTATTGATGATATCCTGATTTACTCTAAGTCTAAGGAAGAGCACGAGGAGCATCTGAGGACTGTTCTGAGGACTTTATGTGAGCACTATCTATATCCGAAGTTCTCCAAATGCGAATTTTGGTTGGATCAGATCAGTTTCCTTGGCCATGTTGTATCACAGGACGGAGTTTCTGTGGATCCGAGCAAAGTCCAGGCGGTCAGAGATTGGCCACAGCCGAAGAAAGTACGTGAGGTGCGTGGATTTCTCGGATTGGCCAGTTATTACCGGAAGTTTATTCAGGGATTCTCGAAGATTGCACTTCCCTTATCACGCTTAACTCGGAAGAGTGAGAGGTTTATTTGGTCGTCTGCTTGCGATGACAGTTTTGCAGAGTTAAAGCAGAGATTGACCACCGCTCCAGTTCTGGCGCTACCTGTTGAGGGTGTCAGGTTCAGTATTTACTGCGATGCATCTGGAGTCGGGCTCGGTTGTGTGTTGATGCAGGAGGGGAAAGTCATTTCTTATGCTTCTCGGCAGCTGAAGCCGTATGAGCAGAACTACCCTACGCACGACCTCGAGTTAGCAGCTGTGGTCTTCGCACTGAAGATATGGAGACATTACTTATATGGGCAGCAGTGCGAGATATTCTCCGACCACAAGAGCTTGAAGTACTTATTTACGCAGAAGGAACTGAATATGCGGCAACGCAGGTGGCTTGAGTTCGTCAAGGACTATGATTTTGATATCAAGTACCACCCAGGGAAGGCAAACAAGGTAGCTGATGCCTTGAGTAGAATGCCTTCTGCGAGTCAGCCTTCATTAGCAGCGATGTCAGTTACGCTGCGGTCAGAGATTGAGAGATTCGACGTGGAGATAGTGGCAGAGTTGTCCAGCATGCTCACTAGTATTTCTCTCAGGCCGACCATTCTGGATCGTATACGCGAGGCTCAGCAGAGCGATGCGGAGTGTATTGAGCTTCGATCGAGCATGTTATTAGATGACTCGTCGGATTTTCACTTATCTGCAGATGGTATTCTGAGATTCAGGCACAGGTGGTACGTGCCTAACGATGAGAGTTTGAAGAAGGATATTTTGACTGAGGCACATTCTTCAGCTTATTCAGTGCACCCGGGAAGTACTAAGATGTACCGGGATTTGAGGCAACACTTCTGGTGGCCAAACATGAAGAGGGAGGTGGCCAAGTATGTTGAGACCTGTTTAGTCTGTCAGCAGGTGAAGGCCGAGCACCAGAGACCGTCCGGGACATTATTGCCACTGCCGATTCCGGAGTGGAAGTGGGAGCAGATCTCCATGGACTTTATTGTTGGACTCCCGAGGACGACGAAGGGCCACGATGGCATATGGGTTATTGTGGACCGATTGACAAAGTCGGCCCACTTCTTAGCTGTGAAGATGACATCATCCATGGATCAGCTCGCCGAGCTATATGTGCAGGAGATCGTTAGATTGCACGGAGTTCCAGTTTCTATTGTCTCCGACAGAGATCCTAGATTCACGTCAAAGTTCTGGAAGAGTTTACATCGAGCTATGGGGACTCAGCTAAATTTCAGCACAGCGTTTCATCCTCAGACCGATGGTCAGACAGAGAGGACGAACCAGATTCTTGAGGATATGCTCAGAGCGTGTGTGCTGGAGTTTCAGGGCTCGTGGAGCCGATATTTACCTCTGGTTGAGTTCTCGTATAACAACAGCTTCCAGGCTACTATCGGCATGGCTCCGTATGAGGCTTTATATGGTCGGAAGTGTAGGTCTCCGTTATATTGGGACGAGGTTGGCGAGGCCAGCATCGTTGGTCCTGAGATCTTACAGCAAACGGCAGATAAGATTGCCGTTATCCGACAGCGAATTGAGGTAGCTCAGAGCCGGCAGAAGAGTTATGCCGACACGAGACGGCGGGAGCTAGAGTTCGAGGAGGGTGACGAAGTTTATTTTAAGGTTTCTCCATTCAAAGGCGTCGCGAGATTTGGAAGGAGGGGTAAGCTGAACCCTCGGTACGTGGGGCCCTTTCCTGTTCTGAAGAGGATCGGGAAGTTGGCGTATAGGCTGCAGCTTCCGGCTTCTATGGAGGGCATTCATGATGTGTTCCACGTATCTATGCTTCGGAGATGTTTACGTGATCCATCTCATGCCGTGGAGACTACAGAGATCGAGGTACAGCCTACCTTGACTTACGAGGTGAAGCCGGTACGTATTCTGGAGTACTCTACCAAAGTCTTGCGCAACAAAGAGATTCCGCTAGTCAAAGTCCTGTGGCAGAACCACGAGGTGGAGGAAGCTACGTGGGAACGACAGCAGGATATGATGACTGGATATCCTGATCTATTTGCATGATTTAATTTTGTGGGCAAAATTCTGAATAAGGAGGGGAGAATGTAATATCCGGTTTGTACAGACCTTTTATTATATTATGATTATATTGTTATTGGCATTTTTGTAATTATGTCAAATCAGGTCTGATTTACGAAAAGAAAACGTCATTACGATCCTAGCGATTAATTAGAATTTTAAGGAATTTACGGAAATTTTCGGAGATCAAACACTATATTCCGAGTAAATACGCTTTTCGTAATGTAAAAGACGTTCTCGTAAAAATAGCAAACGAGGTCCAAATTGCGAACGGACAGTTTTAATAAATCCCTGGCAATGAATAGAAGTTATTGGCAAAATATGAAACTTTCGAGAATCCGAATAGTTGGACGATTAATGAAACGAAGGACGAAACTAATAGAATTAAGTACTAAGGGCAAAATAGTAATTTGCAAACTAAATTTTATAAAAATAACAATCACCTCCCTATTCCCTCACTTCTCTTCTTCTCTCTGGAAATCACAATCGCCAGAGGCGATTTCTTCACCCCTCAGCCGACGACTTCCAACGATCCGACCTCCGTCCGACCTCCGTTCGTTCTGATTTCTTCACAGTTTCTCCTCCTCTCGCTACTCTCGGTATGTAGCTTCAATCTCTGAGCGTTTGTTTCGAGTTTTAGTTCGATTTAGGGTTAGGGTTTAAATTAGGTTTTCCGTTAAAAACGCGATTTAGGCTTCGTAATTAATAGGTTAGCTATAATTACGTATATATTGAACGTATTGAACGTTATTGGACGAAGAAAAGTCGAATTGCGAAAAAGTTATAAATTGGTAAAATTTCGGGTTTTAGGGGAAAACTCGTTAATTTGGATAATCGAGCTATAATTAATGTTCGAAAAGCTTTAATTAGCTAAGTGAAGAATTTAGGAGAATTCTTTAGCTAAGTTTTGAAATTTGGACATTTATGGTTTAAATTGGTTTTAACTGTGAATGTCGTATTTTTCTCAGACACCCGACTCTCGTAGACGAAACTTGAGATCCAGCGCGCTCGAGGTAAGTTCTCGTGACTTGCTTGACCCAAAGGTCTACACCATACCTCGTCGTCGTATCAAGGATCCTTGAGGGTTCCTTGTTTTACGTTGTTTAGGTTGGGTAGTTAGGTTAGTTGTTTATAGGTTATGTTATATTGTCTGCCGATATGAACTGTTTGTTTACTTTCCGCTGATATGAACTGTTCATGCATCACGTGTTTCAAAATGGCATAAAAATGGGTTTCTGCACGAGTTTTCAATGAAATGAATAATGAACGAAAATACGTAATCTGTATCTGAAAGGTCACGCGGGATGGGGCTCAGGCATGGCTGTAGGGTTTGTGAGCATGTACCCCCCCCCCCCCCATCTAAGTGGAAAGTGGTAGTTCGACCGCGGAATGTATCCTTTCCATTTAGTGGGCTGATATCTCGGTGGCAATATGTATGAAATGACCTGATATGTCTGATGAGCATGTTTTCTGAACTTCATATGCACGACACGCATGCATCTGCATTTACGTAGCTTACTGAGATTTCAATATCTCATAGGTGTCTGTATGGTGTAGGTGACGTTCTAGGTTACGTTGACCCGGGTGAGGATGATATTCCTCCTCCGGACGTAGGAGCAGCTGATGGATGATGGCCGTGGGAGTGCGTTGGGCAGTCGAGGCGCAATATGACCCGTGGGGATGTATGTCTGAACTCTGGGTTTATTTTGGGATGTTTTGAGTTGATAATTGTATAGTATACTTAGGTTGTTTGGATCTGGATAGGGATTAGATAACGTTTTGGTAATTGTATGTAAAACGTTTTGGTTTAAACTGTTTAATGAATGTTTTGGAAACGTTTTGATTGGTTTTAGGTTGATACGGTTATGTTTGATGTTTAGATACATCCACGCAGTTGGACTTCGCAAAGTCCGACGCGATTCGATTGAGTCTAGGATACGTTTTAATTGGTTAAGTAGATTTTAGTGGTAAGTTATGGTGACTGTTGGTTTAATGAATTAGGAAGTTTTGCTCTCTGGAAATCAGATTCCAGAGAGCAAATATGATGAATTGAAGTTGAAGTGCAAAAGGTGAAGTGTTGGTGAAGTGTCGAAGGTTTGAAGTCTGAAGGAGAAGGAAGGAATCGCTGCATGCTTGCAGCGATCGATCTCTGCTGCAGAGCAGAGATCGATCGCTGCCATAGCTAGCAGCGATCGAGATCGCTGCCATGACTAGCAGCGATCGATCTCTGCTCTGCAGCAGAGATCGATCGCTGATGCTGAAAAGCAATGCAGCGATCGATCTCTGCTGCAGCGCAGAGATCGGTCGCTGATACATGTTTGAGGGCAGAGTTCCAATTCTGCCCTCCCACCTTTTTATTGGTTTTAAAGTTTTCTTTAACGTTATTTTTTTAGTTTTAATAAAGGATTGTTTTAAATGCATTTAAGGTTCAACTTTAATTCCGATTCAGTTCCGATTTCAACCACAGTTTAAATTCCGCATAAGCTTTTAATTAAAGTAGAGGAAAGAAATAAGTACAAAAAAAAATAATATGGGAAATACGGGTATAGTTTTAGGGTTGTTACAATAGCAACCTATTCACGAGTTTCTGAATTCACAAAGTACAAAAAAAATAAATTAAGTAAACTTTTGAATTCACAGCAGCACTACAGATAAAAAACAAACAAAAAATACATTGATCAAACCTAACATAAATATTAATACATTTAAAATCAATCTTTATTTACTTTCGTTATAGTGGCATTCAAATATACAAAAAGTTAGTAAACAATTAGAATAAATCAACTACTATTAATTATTAAATAGTGGACAATGTAAATGATTATACATTTTTCATGTTCCTCTACTTCGTCTAATGTTTCAGTATTTACATGTTTAGTTGAAGCACAAATCTAACTTTAAGTGCAAATTAGACATTCTATCATTTTTTAGGCTAAAGAACTTTGAAAGACATTTAACACTCGACCGCTATAGTTGAATGCCGACTCTGAGGCAACTATAGAAATAAAAATGACAAACATGTTTTGCTATTTAACTAAAAATTAGATATTTTGAAGTGTGCATTCTCTACCAATTTAATAAGTCCATGTCATTAGAAAAATTCGAGAGTTTTTCCGACAAATAATTTTCAAGTTTACTTCCTCTACTGTGCTCATCTTCATTTTTCATTTCTTCTTGAAATGTCAACTCAAACTCGTCTTCATCCACAGTCATGCATAACTTCGAACCACATGCCTAGAAGCTTGTTCCATGTTATTTGTATGTGAAGAATATAACATTTTAATTGAATGTTTAAATTCCATTACCAACTCATTAGTTGTATCCGGTCCATGCAATTTCATTAGGCAATGCTTCACGAACTTTAGTTTATATCGTGGATCAAGTACAACAACTACATACATGAAGGGATTGACTTGATTGAAATTTCTCTAATATTTTTTTTTTATTGAAGCTGCATACCAAATGCTATTGTTCTTATAGATTAGTTATCACTTGAAATATATTTTTTGATAACTCTACGAAGTTTACATACTTTAGAGAAAAATATATTGGAGGCAATATGTAAAATTGACAAAACTTTCAACATTGTGTCATAAATACATTCAACGAAACTATAAATTCACGAACGACACTCCAATCTTCATCTGTGGGAGGACCATTTAGATTCTCATCTTCAAGAAATTTGTACATGAATTGATTAATATATTCACTCATTTTTGTAAATTTTTTTTTTTCAAATTTTTCAACAGTGTCCAACGTTAAGAATGTTTAGTTCCATCGAGTTAAAACATCAAGACACACGTTATTTTTGTATGTAATTTTTGCACTTTCAACACATGTTTTAAACTTTTGCATCCTCGAATGAGACATGACATATTTTTACAACTTCACGAATTTTCATAATAGAATCATTATGTTTTCTTAGGGCATTCCAAACAATCAAATTTACAATATAAGCAAAACATTTAACATGTAGAAACTCTCATTCATGCACCAAACCTTTCTAATTTCTAATACTTTTAACCAAATTAGTCAAAGCAACTTCGTTGGAAGAAACGTTATCAACCGTAACTGTCAAAAAACTCTATCTATTTCCTATTCCAATAAACATTTTTCCAAAATCATGGAAATAATTACTCATTTATGATTAAGAATAACACAAAAATTGATAATCTTTTTATGTAAAATCCAACTTACATCAATGAAATGAACAGTTAAAACCATATATTTGGTATTCTGTATAGATGTCTATGTATCGGTAGTTGAACATACTATTCAACGCAATTGGGAAAAAAAACCTTCAATTTACTATTTTCATACGTATAGCTTTAACACATCTTTTTGCAACAGTTTTGCGACAAATGATGACAAATTTTGACTCAAATTCCTCTAGTAACTCTAAAAGATTTTTTAGAATTAATTCATCAATCACAATCATTCTAGCAACCCATAGTCAACATCTCTCTAGGCCAAATTATTTGACAGTCATAGTACCAACCGAATATTCTTCTACAATCTCTTTTTTACGAAACAATAAACTCTTTTATTTCTCGGTTAAAGTGGCCAACGGTTTCTTACAAAGTACTTACATGTCTATTCAAATTTATAGTCACATTCCTTGTTGTATGACATACACACACCGTCCCACAATAATTGCAACTTGCCTTGGGTTATCAGATTTGTTGGTTCTACTAAAGTAAAATAATTCCATCGCCACATGATTTGTTTATTTTTGTGCTTGTATCCGTACTATTTTCCATCATAATATAGTAAATGTAAATTAATTTATCACAAACAAATACAAAATAAAGTATGAAATTTGTAAACAATTAAAAATAATAAGAGCCATAGAAATACAACATAAAGATAGAAATTAAAAAAAAAAAAAAAAAAAAAAAAAACAGACTTGAAAGGATTGCTATTTTTTGAGATAATTCTTTGGCCTCCCAGTAGTATCTCAATATCTGGACAAAATTTGCGTGCAAAAGACTTCCTCAAAAGTTCATCTCTGACTGCACAAATAAGATTGATCATCTATAACTTATAAATTTGAGATTTTTAGGAATTTATTATAGATTTAGTTAATTGCCACTCTTCATGTCCTTGCAGACTCTCATGTTCCAACTTCTTGATGGCTACTACTGCGGCGCTGTCTTTTTGGTAGGCCCTTTCTCTTCAAGGTAACATTTGAAGACTTAGCTGAATCGGCTCTCACCAAGCATTGATAACTCTTGAAAAAGAGTTATTTTGAGTTAATAGCTTAAAATACAAATTATCAAGGCTATCTCAGTATGCATTATTTGCACCTAGGGTGCTTCCAAGATTGAACCTAGGTTGGTGAAGAAATATCTTTTATAATTTCTCCTAGAATTTTGAGACCTTTGCAATGGCAGGAGCACTTTCTGGCTAGTTCGAAATTATCTAGGATATCTTATTAAGAACGTTGTTAAACTTTTCTAGTGGAAAGGAGACAAGTCTGAATCTTGGCTGGGTAAGAAATATCTGCTAAAGTTCTTTTAGAATTGTATTATCTTTTTCATGACAGATGTACTTTCTTGATAGTAACATTTAATTTGAGATATCTTGTTAAACATTTTGTCAAACTTTTGAAGCAGAGATGTAACCAGCCGTACATCGACAAAAAAATTTGACATAAACTTTTTTTTTTTTTTTAATATTTTCAACGTAATTTTTTTTTATTTTTCTTTAAAACACAGAATTGACTTTTATGTTTTTAAAACATGTTTGAAAAAGAATAGTTAAAACTTAAATTTTTTTTTTTTAACTTGCACTGTTTACATGAACCGTGCATGACACTGTTCATGTGAACAATGCCCACGATTGCATTGTTCAATCGCCCCTGTGAGGGGTGATTACCCAACCTGGCAGGGGAATTGGTGACACATCACCCCTCCTGAGCGATGCACCGCCCTTCCTCGGCGTTGCACCCTCTTCCTCTTCTCCTTTTCTTCATCTTTTAACCTAATAATACTTCGTAATATTTCTATACTTCAACTACTACTTCCAAATACACATTAAATCTCTACTATAATCATTTAACAACCTACTTTCAAAACATTTTGACCTAAATCAATAACCGGCTCAGATTTATCCAAAACGAACTGCCCTCAAAAGTTTCCTTAAAATTTTGCTTCAACTTTGAAAATTCATAATTTTTTCTACAAATATCGAAACGACTTGATTCCAAAGGATATGACTACCTTAAAGTGTCTAGCTTAACATACTAAAACAGTTTTTAAAATAGAAAACGATAGATTGACTGAATATAGTGATGTTAAACGAGCGAGTCGAGCCGAGAAAGTCCCAGCTCACCGAGCCTGTCGAGCCAAATGAGCCGAGCCTAACGAGCCTGCTGAGCCTAACGAGCCGAGCCTAACGAGCAGATCAAAAAAATTTCCAACTCGAGCCGGCTCGCGAGCCACGAGCCGGCCCAACAAGCCTAACGAGCCGAACTTAACGAGCAGAAATTACATAAATAAATAATTCCTTACATAAATAAAGATTTCCTTACATAATCACCTAAATTTAAAATAAATACGTCCTCAAATTCTAATTCAATGCATAAAATGAATTAAAAACGTAGGTGAAAAATAACATAACTCATGACTGGTTGCCGTCAGGTTCATCGTTGTCCATGTCCTCACCCTGTTGTGAAGGGCGATATGGTCTCAATAGGTACTCGGGAAAGATACGTAAACTTGGGTTCGCTGGATTCAAATAGTCATAACGAGCATTTACTGCTCTCACATAACGTGCAAAGAAGTTTGTCTGCTCCACCAGACATAATGTTTGAAAGAAAAGTATATAATCATAATAAATAATAATGTCAAATAGATATATCACAAGCCAACTTCGAGTTAACTAGTATTTTAATATTTTTAATATAAAATATTTTAAAATTGTGCATATTCAAAGATAATGTTTGAAAGAAAAGTATAGATTATAATATTTAATCTTATTATAAATGAAATGGAAAGTGTGACATATGTATATTTCCGAAAATGACCTCATTTTATTTTCCATCTTCCTAGCTCTTTGGATTTAATCTTGTTTAAAATGGGAAATTGCTTGCTAATTTTATTTTTAAGTGATTTTGCATATATGTCCTCTTATTCCAGTTATTTGGAATCTATGCCTTGATATCTCTCTCATTTCCAAAAGAATGCCATCATTTGTCTGAACCAAAACTCCCCGTCATTGATCTGGTACAGAACTCCAAAGGCATCCATGGAGTTCAACGAACTGTTGAGTAACGAGTTATGCTGAAACATTGCCGAGTTAGCAACTCGCTGAGTTCTGAATCCACTCTGAACCTCATCGTCTGCTGAGTTACCGGCGAAGTTCAACGGCGAATATTCACTGAAACGGAGCTCCAATGTTGAAGCTGGAATATTTATTTTTAGGTGTCGACCAGTTACATTATAGGTCGACACTTTCTTTGAACGAGGAAGAGCCGATCAATCGCTCGTAAAGAGCCGATCAATGGGCCATGTCTCTGTCGAGTGTCGACTGTCTATGTGAAGTGTTAATTGTCAATTGTCATTTTTTAATTATTATTTGTTCATTGTTAATTGTTAATTGTTATTGTAATATACTAATATTGTATCACATTTCAGTTCACAATCACAAGAATATTGAATATACTATTTCATTACAATTTTTAATTTACAAGCCGATCAATCGGCTGTGATTCACATTTCATTTCTCTTCAGTTTTCTGTTTTCTTTTCCAAAATTTTAACATAAGATTAAGGGCCAGAGCCGAAAGTCAGGCAGAGTCGAATTGCCGATCAATCAGCATTCAGCCATTTAGTTTTGATTTATCGCCTCTGGGCTCTCGGCTCTGTCTTCTATTGAGCGTCAGAGAGGCGCCGGAGAGTGCCCCGATCGGAGTTGGGCTCGCTTGACCGAGACATCGAAGAATCGGAGATTATCGATTGTCGGGCGTCGCCGAGTAGGAGACTGAGAGGGCTCAGCCTCAGCGCTCGCCGCTCAAGCGTCAGCGTCACTACTCCTCAGTCCTCAGGGCCCGAGCTGGCCTTGACGAGCCAGCTTGCGAGCTCGCGAACAGGCTCGTTGAGCCCGATCATTGACGGGCTCGCGAGCCAGGATATCCAAGCTCGGCTCGATTCGTCTGTGTGACTCGAGCCAAACTCGCTCGTTACTGTAGCGAGCCGAGCCAAGCTCGGCCCGCTACAGTAACGAGTCGAGCGGGCGGGCTGGCGAGCAGCTCGCTCGTTTAACATCTCTAACTGAATATAGCAAAATCCCAGCTGCCTTGTTTTGACAATTTCTCCTGACCTTAACAAAACTTTAAATCTTTTCCAATACAATTACATACATGCTTGCATAACATGATTAAGCATCTATTAAGAGAAAAATCAGCAACCGAGAGAGAGAGAGAGAGCCCGAGTGTGGGGGGATAAAATCATGAGGGAGAGGAGGGCTTGCGTGAGGTTATCTGGCGTGGAGAAATTCGAGAGAGAGAGAAGAGTTTCTCCTTCTTGTGGGTTGGCTTCAGTAGAAAAGGGAAGGGGGAGGACGACTCGTGGGAAAAAAATGAGAGGGAGGGGAGTTCTTCAATTAGAATGGCTTCTTGTAGAAGCCAATGAGGGAGAGAGATATGAGGTGGCAATCCCTCATTGGTGGGTTTCCACCCACCCCTATTTTGTTCCTAATTTTCCCCCAACATTTCTAACTAAATGCTAACCCTTTTTTAGTTTGCCCTCAACCCAATTATCCAATTAACCTCTCTAACTATTTTCAATTCTTTAATACACAATAAATTTTTGGGCGTAAATATTGCACATTAAAAGTAAATTTATTCGATAAGTTTCTGGGTGTTACAAAAGAGCTATCAAGTTGAAGCTTCGGTTGAGGAAGAACAGTCTTTTAAAATTTTCTCCGAGAATTTTACGAACTTTGCAGAGATGAGTGTGCTTGCTTTGCAGTTTGAAAAAAATTTAGTAGGGCTATCTTACTACGCATTGTGTTAAACTTTTCGCGCAGGGAGCACATAAGATTAAACTTAGGTTGGGGAAGAAATGTCTCTTGTAATTTTTTTTTTTGGAATTTCGTTACCTTTACCATGACTGGTGTGCTTGCTTGGAAGGTCAAAAAACTATCTTATCAGGGTTACCTTAGTAAGAATTTTATTAAAATTTTCAAGTAGAAAGAAGCCAAGGTTGAAGCTAGGTTTAGCAAGGTCTATTAAAATTTTATTCGAGAATTGTACTCCTTTTGCCATGCAGGTGTGCGAACATGGCAAGTTTTAAACACATATTATCAAGCTTTCTCATTGTGTATTTTTTACATCTTTCAAGTAGGGTCCTCCCAAGATCGAACCTAGGTTGGGGAAGAAATGTCTCTTATAATTTTCTTTTGGAATTTTGTGACCTTTGTCATAACGGGTGTGCTTGCTTGGCATGTCAAAATTATCTGGGCTTTCTTATTAAGAATTTTGTTAAAATTTTCTAGTAGGAAGGAGACAAGACTGAAGCTGGGTTGAGTGACAAATGTCTGCTAAAATGTTCTCTTAGAATTGTACAATCTTTTCTAAACGATGGTCGTAACATAACGTGACATCTGATCAGGTTCAAGGACTTTTAAGGACATGACAAACTCTGTTGTCCCTATGTTTACCAAATCATCATCGTATATACACACCTAGACACCCAATTTGTAGGTGCACAACAAGTAATGACATCTACTTCTTGGATTGAACAAATCGATTCACATAACCAATAACTATGCTATCCTACCATATGTGATTGAAAACAAACTTGTAAAATCTACACATAAACAATAAAAATAAATTATTCTATGAGACATGACATGTCCTCATTTTCAATGGTATATTCCACAAAATAGTGTTTTGAAAATATGAAACAAAAATTGTATATTAGAGACCAAAAATTTAAATGTAGTCCTTCTCTATCACATAGTGTAATGAGATAGGATTACGATGAATTTCGTTATGGGTCTTTTAAGGTCTCTACAGAAGCTTGATGCAATGTGGGTCATTGTTGATCCGTTGTCCAAGTCCGACCATTTTGTTCTTGTCCAGATAGATTATTCCTTGTCCAAGTTAAGCAAATTATATATTAATAACATCGTTTGTCTTCACAGTGCTCCCTCTCGTATCATTTTCGACGGTGAACTTAGGTTTACGTCTAAATTTTGGAGAGTGCTTCAAAAAACACTAGGCGTAGAGTTGAATCTTGGTAGAAACATCATCCTTAGTCTGATGGATAGTTAGAACGTACTATCCAGATTCTCAAAAACATGTTGTACGCTTGTATCTTGGATTTTGTTGACAGTTGGTTCAATGAACTGTAGGTGGTGAAGTTTGTTTATAACAGCAGTTATCAAACTAGCATTGACGTAACATTGTATGAAACATTGTATGGAAACTGTGCAATTTGCTATTATATTGAGTTGAGGCAGAGAAAAGAGTTTATCTTAGAACATAATTGAGTCAAGAGACTACCGAGAAGATTTAACTCATTTGGAAGAGGATGAAGACAATGCAAAGCAGATAGAAGGATTATGCTAATCATAGGGGATCTTGGGTTGAGTTTAAAGCTGGAGAGTTTGTATTTCTAAAGGTTCGTCCATGGTGCGGTATCTTCGTGATGACAGAAAAGTTGACAGAGGTACATTGGCATATTCCAAATTATTAAGAGGATTGGCAACATGACATCTAACTTGTAATATCCGGCTTGTACGGATTTCGGATTTAATATATTATATTGTTATTTTATTATATAGTGGCATTTTTGGTAAATATGTCAAACCAGGTCCGTTTCACAAAAAGAAAGCGTCATTACGATCCTAACGAATAATAAGAATTTTAAGAAATTTACGGGAATTTTCGGAGATCAAACGTTATATTCCGAACAATTAAGCTTTTCGTAATGTAAAAGACGTTCTTGTAAAAATAGTAAATGAGGTCTGAATTGTGAACGGACAGTTTTATTAAGTCCCAAATAATAAGTTAGACTTATTGGTGAAGTAAGGACGTTTGGAGAGGGCGAATGGCTAGACGATTAACGAACCGAAGAACGAAATCAATATAAAAACCAAATAAGGGCAATTTGGTAATTAGCAAATTCAATATTATAAATCAATCAAAATTCTTTTATTTCATTTCATTTCTCCTCTTCGAATTCCAGAACCACTTCCTCTCTGTTTCTCTTTTCTCTCTCGCAAACCCTCTCTGGCCGTCGACGTTTCTCACGATCCGACCTCCGGTTTTGTTCCGTTTTTCCTCCGTCCTTCACGTTTCTTCCTCCAATCGACGTTCTAGGTATGTCTCTATAGTTTTAGAGCGTTAGATTTCGAGTTTCGTAACGTTTAAATAATTAGGTTTTAGTTAGGGTTTTGATAAAAATCGAGATTTAGGATCCGAAACTCATAGATTTACTGTGATTAAGTATATAAAGGTTGTATTGAACGTATTGGACGAAGTTAAATCAATTTGTGAAAAAGTTAAAAATCTGAGAATTTTCGAGTTTTCGAAAAAGTTCGTAATTCGAGAATTTAGGTGCCGAGCGTAAATTGTTCGAATAAATAGCTCGATATATCGGATTAGAACTTTTAGAAATTTCCTTAGTTAAGGTTTTGACGAATTGGACGTTTATTGGCTTGAACTCGTTCTAACGGCAATCCTTGTAATTGTTTAGGTAAACAGTGCTCGTGGACGAAACTTGGATTGCAGCGTGCACGAGGTAAGTTCTCGTGATTCTTCTCTGGCCGATTGGCCTACACCGTACGTCGAATGTTGTCTCGAGGAGTTTTGGAGATGCATTTAGTTAGTTTTGCTCGGTTTGGGTAGCTAGGTCTTAGGAGTTTATAGTTTATGCTTTTACAGTCTTGATGGTCCATGTTATTGCTTGTTTATTTTATGATAGAGAACTGTCCACGCATCACTTGTTTTAAAGAAAAGCATGAAAATGAATTTCCGCACAGAAATTTAAAGAGAACGTAAAGCATAGCATTGGCCTTCAGGCATACAGGCCTTCGGGCATACAGGCCTTCGGGCATATAGGCCTTCGAGCATACAGGCCTTCGGGCATACAGTTACAGGTCACGCGAGGTGGGGCTCAGGCACGGCTGTACGTGATGTAAGCGTGTACCCCCCTCTTCTAGCTGGAAAGAGTAGTCCGCCCGCTGGATGAGCTCTCTCCGGTTAGAAGGTATAGGATCTCGGTGACACCTATAGTGCATTGCATAGTAAGATAAAAGAAAAATAAAGCATGGTTTAATGAATTCATAGCACAGCATGCATAGCATTTACGTAGAGCTTACTGGGATTTTATCTCATAGTGTATATGTATGGTGTAGGTGACGTAGACTTCGAGGTACCAGGTGAGGACGATGTCCCTCCACCTGAGGCATAGTCCAGTTGACGGAGGATGGCTGTGGTGGTGTGCTGGCGCAGTCGAGGCTTCATCGACCCGTGGGGATAGTATGTATAGATTTTGGGAATGTTTTGGGATAATTGATAGAATATGTATAGGGTGTTTAGGTAATGATATTTGTTTTGAAATTCTGGAACTGTTTGGGTAAACTGTTTATAGAAATGTTTTGGTTTAAAGCTTTATTTAACGTTATAGAAATGTTTTGGTTGGTTACGGATAGGCTCGGTTTTTAGAGCTATCCACGCAGTTGGATTTCGCAAAGTCCGCTGTAAGTTGGTTGAATGTTGTTATTGTGGTGAAATGATGTTAAGGGTGTGAGGATTACTCTCTGGAATCGGATTCCAGAGAGTGTGTGCTATGCTGATTTGCTCTCTGGAATCCAGAGAGAAATTGCGGAAAATCATGAAACAGAGAAGAGAAAACAGAAGAGAGAAGAGAAAACAGAAGAGGGAAAGCAAAAAATATAGAAGAGGGAGGGAGTGGGTCGCTGCAAAGTGCAGCGACTGGGCGCTGCACATTGCAGCGCCTGATCGCTGCAAAGTGCAGCGCCTGATCGCTGCACAATGCAGCGATCGTGCGCTGCATGGTGGTGCAGCGCACACGGCGACCGTGCGCTGCAAAGAGTAGCGCCCGGTCGCTGCTGCTTTTCGAGGGCAGAATTCCGATTCTGCCCTCCCTTTATTTTAATTATAATTTATATTAAATATAGTTTTTATTTAATTGTTTTAATTGATTTTAAAGTTAGATTTCAATTCCGACTTCGATTCTGGTTTCGATTTCAGTTTAGTTTCCGTCTAGAGTTTTATTAAAGTTATTAGGATAAAAGAAAAATATATTCGGGAAAAACGGGTACAGTATTAGGGTCGTTACAATTTATGGTATCAGAGCCCCCGGGTTTTAAAATCGGTTCTGTAGACTGCTCGACTGCACAGCCACTACGCGGACATTCTTCATCAACTGTAAGTACCTTTAAAGCTTTAGTTGATTTGTAGTTTCTTAGAATATTTGTTTAACTTTTTATAGGAGTGTTATAATTATGGTGCGTCCACGAAACGATCGAGACGACCGCGATGATACGATTGACACGCTTAAGGATTTTATTGCCCAGCAGTCTCAGCATATGGAGAGACAGGCTCAGCAGATGGAGAGACAGTCTCAACAGCTGGGTACTATGATAGATCGAGAGGGCGTTAGAGCTCGGGAGGCAGCTATTCCGGGTAACCGGGGGATGGAGAGGTTTCAGAAGCTTCAGCCCCCTATCTTTACCGGACAGTCTACGGATCCCTCTTCAGCCGAGGAGTGGGTTCGCACTATGGAGGACATGCTGGCATATGCTAGCATAGATGATGGAGAGAAGGTTGCACTGGTGACCTATCATTTAGCACTGGACGCCCGGTTTTGGTGGGATTCCATCAAGACGACCGCCGATGTGACTATTATGGGCTGGGAGAGATTCAGAGAGTTGTTCTACGATAAGTATTTCAGCCATACTGTTCGCGAGGCGAAGATGGTCGAGTTTATGCAGTTGCGACAGACTGCTTCTATTGCCAAGTATGTTAGGAGATTCGAGGCGCTGTCTCGATTTGCACCACGGCAGGTCAGCGTCAACGAGGATAAGGTGCGTCGATTTTTACAGGGACTTAGTCAGGAGTTCCGGATGCGCCTTACGATATCAGGGGTACGTGGTGTATCCTATGACGAGCTAGTGGCTAGAGCTCTCGATATTGAGGCAGTAGATCAGAGTTCTGTCAAGCCGAGGGAGCCAGCTAAGGGCTTCTTCCGAGAGATACGTCCTCAGTCTCTGAACCGAGGTTGGCAGCCTAGAGCGCAGCCACAGCCCCAGCAGCAGCCTAGAGGTGTGAAAAGGCCTCTTGAGGGAGGTAACGACCGGGGGAAGGGGAAGCAGATACAGGGCGTCTCTCAGGCACCTGTTTGTCCTAAGTGTCAGAGGGAGCACAGTGGCCAGTGTAGATTGGCTATGGGTGTGTGTTATCGATGTGGAGACCCGGGCCATTTCGCTAGAGAGTGCCCGAAGCCCGGCCGAGATCAGTTAGGCGGAGATCAGAGGAGAGTTATGCCGAGGATCTTTGCTTTTATTGAGCCTGGCGACGTTGATGATGAGACTCAGCCTGCCGTGATTGCAGGTACTATATTGGTTACTGGTGTCCCTGTATTTTCTTTATTAGACACGGGGGCTACGCATTCTTTTATTTCCACCGCTTGTGTATCGAGATTGAGGCTTGCACCTGAGTTAGCAGAATGCGAATATAGCGTGATGCTACCTTCAGGAGAGCGTATGCAGTCAGGTCGTGTAGTCCCGGGCAGCATTATCTCGATTGGGGACCGTACTCTCTATGCTCGCCTTATTGTTATGGGCATTGAGCACTATGATCTCATCTTAGGGATGGACTGGCTATCACAGCACTTCGCCACCATCGACTGTCGATCCGGGATTGTCACTTTTCGACCTCCGGGTAAAGCTGAGTTTTCTTATCAGGCGATGAGCAGATTGAGTAACTCGCCTATTTCTTATTCCATGATGGTCAACGAGCAGTTCAAAGGTGCGTGCTCTATTTATATGGCCTCTGTCTTTGATTGTCAGTTGCTTAGCGGATTGAAGCCGAGCGACATTCCTGTTGTCAGAGAGTTCTCTGGGATCTTTCTTGATGATCTTCCCGGGTTACCCCCAGACCGGGAGATCGAGTTCACTATTGATGTCTATCCTAACTCTGCGCCGAGGTTCAAGAACCCGTATCGGTTAGCACCAGCTGAGTTGAGAGAGCTGAGGACTCAGCTTGATGAGCTGTTAGGGAAGGGGTTTATTCGACCCAGTGTTTCACCCTGGGGTGCTCCTGTTCTATTCGTCAAGAAGAAAGATGGGACCCTCAGGATGTGCATTGATTATAGGGAGCTGAATAAGCTCACGGTGAAGAACAAGTATCTACTGTCCCGGATTGACGACTTATTTGATCAGCTACAGGGTGCCCGAGTATTTTCCAGGATTGACCTGCGCTCGGGTTATTATCAGCTGAAGGTCCGGGGAGAAGATATTCAGAAGACGGCTTTCCGAACGAGGTATGGGCATTATGAGTTCCTTGTCATGTCTTTTGGACTTACTAATGCCCCTGCAGCGTTCATGGATCTGATGAACCGTGTCTTCAAGGAGTATCTGGACAAGTTCGTGGTGGTTTTCATCGACGATATCCTGATCTACTCTAAGACCAGAGAAGAGCACGAGGAGCATCTGAGGATCGTTTTACAGATTCTGAGTCAACGCCAGCTCTATCCAAAGTTTTCGAAGTGCGAGTTCTGGCTTGACAGAGTGAGCTTCCTTGGCCATATTATATCACAGGACGGAGTTTCTGTGGATCCGAGCAAGATTCAGGTGGTCAGAGATTGGCCACAGCCGAAGAACGTACGTGAGGTGCGTGGATTTCTCGGATTGGCCGGTTATTATCGGAAGTTTATAGAGGGATTCTCGAAGATCGCACTTCCTCTTACACGATTGACTAGGAAGAACGAGAGGTTTGTATGGTCGTCTGCTTGTGATGATGGTTTTATGGAGTTAAAGCAGAGATTGACCACCGCTCCAGTACTGGCGTTACCTGTTGAAGGTGTCAGATTCAGCGTTTATTGTGATGCGTCTGGAGTGGGACTCGGTTGTGTACTGATGCAGGAGGGAAGAGTTATTTCTTATGCTTCTTGGCAGCTGAAGTCGTACGAGCAGAATTACCCTACGCATGACCTTGAGTTAGCAGCTGTGGTCTTCGCACTGAAGATATGGAGACATTATTTATATGGGCAGCAGTGCGAGATATTTTCCGACCACAAGAGTTTGAAGTACTTATTTACGCAGAAGGAGCTGAACATGCGACAGAGACGGTGGCTTGAATTTGTCAAAGATTATGATTTTGATATCAAGTACCACCCAGGGAAGGCGAACAAAGTAGCTGATGCTTTGAGTAGAGTGCCTTCTGCGAGTCAGCCTTCACTGGCGGCGATGTCAGTTACGCTGCGGTTTGAGATTGAGAGATTCGACGTGGAGATAGTGGCAGAGTTGTCTAGTATGCTTGCCAACATTTCTCTCAGGCCGACTATTCTGGATCGTATACGTGAGGCTCAGCAGAGTGATGCGGAGTGTATGGAGCTTCGATCCAGCATGACATTGGGAGACTCGTCGGATTTCCATTTATCAGAGGATGGTATACTGAAGTTCAGGTATAGGTGGTACGTGCCTAGCGACGAGGATCTGAGGAAGGAGATATTGGCCGAGGCACATTCTTCGGCGTATTCTGTGCACCCGGGAAGTACCAAGATGTACCGGGATTTGAAACAACACTTCTTGTGGCCGAACATGAAGAGGGAGGTTGCCAGGTATGTAGAGACCTGCCTAGTGTGTCAGCAGGTGAAGGCCGAGCACCAGAGACCAGCTGGAACGTTATTACCACTGCCGATTCCGGAGTGGAAGTGGGAGCAGATCTCCATGGACTTTATTGTGGGGCTCCCGAGGACGACGAAGGGCCATGATGGTGTATGGGTTATTGTGGACCGATTGACAAAGTCGGCCCACTTCTTATCTGTGAGGATGGCATCGTCTATGGATCAGCTCGCCGAGCTATATGTGCAGGAGATTGTCAGACTTCACGGCGTGCCAGTTTCCATAGTCTCAGATCGGGACTCGAGATTCACATCGAAGTTCTGGAGGAGTCTGCACAAAGCTATGGGGACTCAGCTTAATTTCAGCACCGCATTTCATCCTCAGACTGATGGACAGACAGAGAGGACGAATCAGATTTTGGAGGATATGCTCAGAGCATGTGTGCTGGAGTTTCAGGGATCGTGGAGCAGGTATTTGCCACTGATCGAGTTCTCTTATAATAACAGCTTCCAGGCTACTATTGGCATGGCTCCGTATGAGGCGCTGTATGGTCGAAAGTGTAGATCTCCGTTGTATTGGGACGAGGTTGGCGAGGCCAGCATCATCGGTCCTGAGATTCTACAGCAGACGGCAGAGAAGATTGCCATCATTCGACAGCGTATAGAGGTAGCACAGAGCAGGCAGAAGAGCTATGCTGACACCAGACGGAGAGAGCTGGAGTTCGAGGAAGGCGATGAGGTCTATTTGAAAGTTTCTCCATTCAAAGGCGTTGCGAGATTTGGAAGGAGGGGTAAGTTGAACCCACGTTACGTGGGGCCCTTTCCTATTCTGAAGAGGATCGGGAAGTTGGCATACAGATTACAGCTTCCAGCTTCTATGGAGGGTATCCACGACGTATTTCATGTGTCTATGCTTCGGAAGTGCTTGCGCGATCCGTCGCATATCGTGGAGGCTACAGAGATCGAGGTACAGCCTACCTTGAGCTATGAGGTGAGGCCGGTACGTATTTTGGAGTATTCCATCAAGGTGCTATGCAACAAGGAGATCCCACTGGTCAAGGTTTTGTGGCGGAACCACGAGGTGGAAGAAGCGACCTGGGAGCGACAGCAGGATATGATGACTAGTTATCCTGAGTTGTTTGCATGATTTGATTTTGTGGACAAAATCCTGAATAAGGAGGGTAGAATGTAATATCCGGCTTGTACGGATTTCGGATTTAATATATTATATTGTTATTTTATTATATAGTGGCATTTTTGGTAAATATGTCAAACCAGGTCCGTTTCACAAAAAAAAAGCGTCATTACGATCCTAACGAATAATAAGAATTTTAAGAAATTTACGGGAATTTTCGGAGATCAAACGTTATATTCCGAACAATTAAGCTTTTCGTAATGTAAAAGACGTTCTTGTAAAAATAGTAAATGAGGTCCGAATTGTGAACGGACAGTTTTATTAAGTCCCAAATAATAAGTTAGACTTATTGGTGAAGTAAGGACGTTTGGAGAGGGCGAATGGCTAGACGATTAACGAACCGAAGAACGAAATCAATATAAAAACCAAATAAGGGCAATTTGGTAATTAGCAAATTCAATATTATAAATCAATCAAAATTCTTTTATTTCATTTCATTTCTCCTCTTCGAATTCCAGAACTACTTCCTCTCTGTTTCTCTTTTCTCTCTCGCAAACCCTCTCTGGCCGTCGACGTTTCTCACGATCCGACCTCCGGTTTTGTTCCTTTTTTCCTCCGTCCTTCACGTTTCTTCCTCCAATCGACGTTCTAGGTATGTCTCTATAGTTTTAGAGCGTTAGATTTCGAGTTTCGTAACGTTTAAATAATTAGGTTTTAGTTAGGGTTTTGATAAAAATCGAGATTTAGGATCCGAAACTCATAGATTTACTGTGATTAAGTATATAAAGGTTGTATTGAACGTATTGGACGAAGTTAAATCAATTTGTGAAAAAGTTTAAAATCTGAGAATTTTCGAGTTTTCGAAAAAGTTCGTAATTCGAGAATTTAGGTGCCGAGCGTAAATTGTTCGAATAAATAGCTCGATATATCGGATTAGAACTTTTAGAAATTTCCTTAGTTAAGGTTTTGACGAATTGGACGTTTATTGGCTTGAACTCGTTCTAACGGCAATCCTTGTAATTGTTTAGGTAAACAGTGCTCGTGGACGAAACTTGGATTGCAGCGTGCACGAGGTAAGTTCTCGTGATTCTTCTCTGGCCGATTGGCCTACACCGTACGTCGAATGTCGTCTCGAGGAGTTTTGGAGATGCCTTTAGTTAGTTTTGCTCGGTTTGGGTAGCTAGGTCTTAGGAGTTTATAGTTTATGCTTTTACAGTCTTGATGGTCCATGTTATTGCTTGTTTATTTTATGATAGAGAACTGTCCACGCATCACTTGTTTTAAAGAAAAGCATGAAAATGAATTTCCGCACAGAGATTTAAAGAGAACGTAAAGCATAGCATTGGCCTTCGGGCATACAGGCCTTCGGGCATATAGGCCTTCAGGCATACAGGCCTTCGGGCATACAGGCCTTCGGGCATATAGGCCTTCGAGCATACAGGCCTTCGGGCATACAGTTACAGGTCACGCGAGGTGGGGCTCAGGCACGGCTGTACGTGATGTAAGCGTGTACCCCCCTCTTCTAGCTGGAAAGAGTAGTCCGCCCGCTGGATGAGCTCTCTCCGGTTAGAAGGTATAGGATCTCGGTAACACCTATAGTGCATTGCATAGTAAGATAAAAAAAAAATAAAGCATGGTTTAATGAATTCATAGCACAGCATGCATAGCATTTACGTAGAGCTTACTGGGATTTTATCTCATAGTGTATATGTATGGTGTAGGTGACGTAGACTTCGAGGTACCAGGTGAGGACGATGTCCCTCCACCTGAGGCATAGTCCAGTTGACGGAGGATGGCTGTGGTGGTGTGCTGGCGCAGTCGAGGCTTCATCGACCCGTGGGGATAGTATGTATAGATTTTGGGAATGTTTTGGGATAATTGATAGAATATGTATAGGGTGTTTAGGTAATGATATTTGTTTTGAAATTCTGGAACTGTTTGGGTAAACTGTTTATAGAAATGTTTTGGTTTAAAGCTTTATTTAACGTTATAGAAATGTTTTGGTTGGTTACGGATAGGCTCGGTTTTTAGAGCTATCCACGCAGTTGGATTTCGCAAAGTCCGCTGTAAGTTGGTTGAATGTTGTTATTGTGGTGAAATGATGTTAAGGGTGTGAGGATTACTCTCTGGAATCGGATTCCAGAGAGTGTGTGCTATGCTGATTTGCTCTCTGGAATCCAGAGAGAAATTGCGGAAAATCATGAAACAGAGAAGAGAAAACAGAAGAGAGAAGAGAAAACAGAAGAGGGAAAGCAAAAAATATAGAAGAGGGAGGGAGTGGGTCGCTGCAAAGTGCAGCGACTGGGCGCTGCACATTGCAGCGCCTGATCGCTGCAAAGTGCAGCGCCTGATCGCTGCACAATGCAGCGATCGTGCGCTGCATGGTGGTGCAGCGCACACGGCGACCGTGCGCTGCAAAGAGCAGCGCCCGGTCGCTGCTGCTTTTCGAGGGCAGAATTCCGATTCTGCCCTCCCTTTATTTTAATTATAATTTATATTAAATATAGTTTTTATTTAATTGTTTTAATTGATTTTAAAGTTAGATTTCAATTCCGACTTCGATTCTGGTTTCGATTTCGGTTTAGTTTCCGTCTAGAGTTTTATTAAAGTTATTAGGATAAAAGAAAAATATATTCGGGAAAAACGGGTACAGTATTAGGGTCGTTACATAACTTGAAGGCCTCCATACCTTAGATACTCCCACAATGTCTTTTATATTTTCATATTTTCTATGAAGAGAAGTTTGAGTGGATTTTGGATAGAGAGATAAAAATTCTTCGCCATAGGGAGCCTTCTTTGGTTCGTGTACTGTGAAAGAATCACACTGAACTATTAACTACATAGGAACTCGAGAAAGAGATGTGTCAAAAGTACTCCCATTTGTTAAATGGTTCTGCCGGTGTTATGCTAATTTCAAGGAAAAAATGCCTTATGTGGAGAATTTAAAATCCCTCAATTTCAAATTAAGAAAATTATTGATTTTTTTTTTCCAAGATCAACTTAAGTTGTGTTGACTTGAATTTCGTAACTTGTCACTGTTCTGACACGTATAATTTTTGTTTAAATGGTCAAACTGGTTAGATTTTGGAAGTTATTAAGTGGCTAAAAATCCAAAATAGTATTATGTAAGTCGAAATTATCTCGGATGAAATTTTGGATAGCGGGTAAATTTTTGACGAGTCAGAATTTAAAAATTTATTTAACATTCATAATATAACATAATTCATTACATTTTATATATTAAATTAAAATTAAAAATGAATTTTATTTTTTTATATCTCATTTCCTTTCATATCTGGAGAAGAGCGAGAGAGAGAGAGAGAGAGAGAGAGAGGGTGATGACGAGTGAAATTTTGCCATTTTTCCATTCGATTTGTGATCCTGAGGCATCGATCTCTAAGGTCTAACAAAGAACTTCAATGATACATTGTTTTTAGCCCTTTGTTTTGTTAGTTTTTAATGAGTTTTTTGTTTCTGTAAAAAAAAAAAAAAAAAAAAAAAATCCAATTTTGAGCTTAAAAACTCGAAATCTTCGATTGAAGCTTGAGTATATTTGCTGAATAATAGTTACGCGTTGTTTGTGGCGAGTTTGACGTCGAGAGACATGAAAAATTGACGAAAAAGTCAATTTGTTGCTTAGACACGAACAAGAAAACCAATCAATGTTGCGATGTTTCTGAAAACGAAAGAAATGCCCATGCGTGCCCTGTGTCATGCCATTCTTAAGGCGTTGCTTAACCCACTTTAAAGTCGTTTATCGGTGTGTGGGTTGCGACCTTTTATTGTTTCCTTTCGATTTGGATTTCTATTTTCTGTATAGAATCTATCCATTATCTCTAGTGTTTTTGAAGAGATTTTTACCTCAATTTTAATAAAATTTCTGATGATTTTGCAATTTTGAACTGGTACCTAAGAATGTCATTCTCACATGTGGAAAATCTAACTGTCATCGAGGTAAGAGTTTCTTTGACTATATTCAGACGTACATCATGATTTTCAAAACCTTATTTGTTGATAACCGGGCTTGTAATGCGAGCCATTTATTTGATAGACACCTTTTATTACTTAAATGAATTTTATTTACATATGCAATATTGTAGTGGGGCAACTTCAATGTCGTGTCCCTGGGTGCAGGTGCATGTAATACCCAATATTATTACATTACTTAATTTACGAGTAAATATTTTGGATTATTTGTGATCAAAATATTTTTACGTTGCGGTGAATGGTTGTGATTGGTAAACGTTAGGCCGCGTAGAATTTTTCTATCAATTGGTCAAATCGGTAAATTTAGAAAGTTACTGCATGGGTAAAATTAGATTGGTTAATTTGAAATTTACTCGGGTAAAGTTTTGGATAATTTATGATTTTTGCCGAGTCAAGATTTAAGAAATTTAATTAAAATATATAATAAAGTAAAGTTATTATATTATATACTAATTTTTAATTAAATGAATAAAAGGGATTACTTTAATGTAAAGGGATGGAAACCTTTTTGTTTTGGACAGTGGCTGTGCGCGAGAAAGATGAGAAGAGAGAGAGGCAATGAACAATTGGAGCGTTCCAACCTATGATTCATGCATATGTGGTGTAGAGCTTCGAGGTTTAGTAACGTTCTTCAAGGCTAAGTCGCTCTATTGTTCTGTTTTCACGTTTTAAGTTTGGGGTTAATGTTGGTTTCGAATTTGAGGTTGAAAACTCAAATCCTTTAGTTGTTTTAGGAATATTTTGGGATATAAATGTTGCGTGCAAGGTTTTGAATCGATTTGGGTAAAAATTGATGGAAACGAGATGTGTTTTTGTCATTCCCATCGACCACTGTGAAAGTCCAGTCGATACTTCAAAGTGTCAACCATTGCAAGAGGTCAGTCGTCATATCAAGGTATCGATCCCTTGTGGGACTGGTCGACTGATTCGATCGACCTTTGTATTAAAGAGTCGACTCTTGGCAAACCAGAGAGAAACAAGGCTTGTCCCTTGTCAAAGGTATCGACCCCTATCTGAAGAGTTGATTGGTCCTGTTAATATCTACCCAAACAGTGTTGAACAAGGGTTGACCCTAAAGGGTCCTCGTCTTTCGGGTTGAGTTTCTAGTCTTGATTTAGGATCCATTTATTATCCCTGATGTTTTGGTTGGAATTTGATGTTGATTTTGTTTAGGTGCCGACGATACTTCTGAATTCGATGCGTGTTTTTGATAACGCTATTTGGCTGGTCGATAAGGATATTGTCATTATTGAGGTAGAAGTTTTATTCTTTTTGCATTGTATATGTACATATATTTTACACGTTTAATTTTGATGCATGATATTAATTTATGTTGTGTATGTATATACTAGAGGACGAATCCTTTTGATGCTCTGGACGATTTCAGTGTCAAAGCATCATAAAACTATCTCAACACATCTTCTACTGCGTGAGATGTTTTCTTTGCACGTTACTAAAATGGGTAATAAGGTGATGATGACGCACTCATTGGCTTTAGAATCTCTAAACCTGATCAATGTGTATTTGTGGATTACGATTTTACGAGAGTTGTAGCTACCTAATTTTTGGATTGCAGACCACCTGGGTAATGCTGCTGGATCTTCAAATCGCTATTACTTTTACTTTCTTCTGGCTCATGAGGTGCTACCTAGTTTTCAGATCGTCTCCTTTCTTTGATGGCGTGCCTGAGAGGTCATTGAGCGACTTCTTTTTTCACTGTGACTTTTTTTCCTATGGAAAAAAGTGGAGGCTTATTTTATTATAGCTACCTATGTATATGGTCATATTTTTAAACTGGCCCATTGATGGCTCATGGAACATATTTTAAATGGTAGAAAGGATTTTAGTGATTGAAAATCTGTATATGGCTTTAGAAGCTTATTTTGAAGAAAAGAAAGAGATTTTTCACGATTGTAATCTCATGCAAAGTATTTGAAGTTGAATCATTGTCTGAAATGAAAGATAAAACCTTTTATGTGCATTGCATTTAGTATAAGTTTCCTACTGAGCTAGTCATTTACCTCAAACTATCCATTCTTCTCTCCCAGGTTAGGATCGAGTCGTCCAGGAGTCGTGATCGTGGTGAAGTAAACCTTAGTTTCCCTTTCTCCTTGAGTGTTCTCTTCTTTCGTAGTGAGGATTTATTTATTCTTTTGTTCTCGCTTGTTAAATTCTTGGGTGCTTGATACTTTATTTTATGCATAACATTTATTGGATATGAGTGAACCATCTTATTTTTATGTGATCGCTAAGTGGACATTGACCTATTTGTTGTAGATCAGGTCTCGAGTTGTGTTAAAGTTTTTCATTGTAAACCTAGCCTTAAGTTGGACAATCAGGTCATCTCTGAGGATCGAGTCATGTGACTCGGCGTTTCTGTTAGACCCGCCTCCGGGTCATGATAGTGTAAATCCTTAAACCTTGCCAGGGTGTTTACGTTATATGTTAACTGGTCTCTGCACAGTCACTTTTCTTTGTCTTGTGTGAGTGATTTTATTTTTATGGGACTGTTTTCTAAGAAAATGATGGTGACATTATTTTCTATACAACTGCAATGTATTATGTAACAATGGTTTTTGAAAATTGCTCCACTGGTGACTCTTGAAACCTGTTTTAAAATGATAAAAAGATTTTGAAAGCAAATCTATACTTTCATTTTTCTTCATCGGTTCATGTTTTAAGACGAACAAAAATAAAAATCAATTTTCTCATGTATCAGATATAGCTTTATGATGCTTACTGAGTTTAGTCGCTCATTCCAAAAAACTATTCATTTTTGCCGAACAAGAACCGTGGTGATCAGGAATAGCTACTGTCAAGGAGGCCTGTCACATCCTTTTTATTTCGAGTGCTGATGACTCTTTTATTTCTTCATTTCTTTGTTTGGTTTGTATAATTATATTGGGATACTTTTTTTCTGCACAAAACTTCCTTTCATCTATTATATTGTGTAAATGCAAAGATTTGCATATATATTGGCAATTGTATTTTTGGCAATATATATACATATTTATGGAGATAATATGTTAATTTCATTATTTTCCAATTTGATGATTTAATTCTTGGTGATCAAGAAATAGCCGATTCTGATTATTGGATGGCGTCCTAATATCAATGATAAAGATTCTATGGAAAAGAAAAATAAGGAAACTTGATTATTTGGAAAGTTATTGAAAAAGGTATATGCACTTGTTTTTTTGGAAAAGTTTTATTTGGAAAGCCGATTTGTTGTAGATTTGACATGATTTGCTGGGCTCTGAGTTCCTATGATTAATGGGATGCTTTCCTGAATTTTTGGATGAATATCTGAGTTGTTATGGAAACTTTCCTAAAGTGTCATACGGAGTGTCACTCAACTGAATTTGTTAAGATTTGTTTTCCTTATTTATTGCGGCGGTAAATCCGATTTGGTAACTGAACGAATTGAAGATATAGAAGTTACCAAGGCTATTTAAGGTTTTCGTTTTCTGTGAAAACTGATTGACGACGGAGTTTTGATTTTTGTGGGAAAAGCTTTATTCGTTTCTTGTGCCGTCGGTTTTCTTTCACTCTCATCGCTTCTGCGTTTGAGTTAGTCATTGTTCTACACACTCGACTTAATCTGTGGATTTCATCGTTCTACCGAGTGTGTTGTGTATTGCATCCGAAGACTTCGATCTGGTGTTCCAGGAGGTGTCCAAGGAGGCAATATTTTTTGTTCTTCATTGAAGCTCAGTCTCGGGAGGAGGCTGCATCCGAACTTAGGAGGAGTTCTATTTTCAGACAAGGGGAGCTTGTCGTTCTTGATCGTGGGCGAGGGGATCTTGCCATAACACGGGCTTCGGGAGGAACCAACAACGAGGGGATCTTGTTGTTATCTAGATCTCGGGAGAGGTCGTTCTAAAGTCGAGGGGATTTCGCAAAAACAGTTTCCTTGGAGAAGTTAGCTAGAGGCGGCGACAAAGATAAGAGGGAGTCTTTATTTGTATAAGTCCGATTGTCTTGTAATTTCGTGAACTCAAAGAAATGTTTTTATATCTGGGCGTGGCCCCGCAGACGTAGGCTGGTTGCCGAACTGCGTTACCAACCTCCTGTGTCATTTATTTCTGCATTTTTATATTGTCCATCATTGCATTTATCATCGGTGTCACACGTAACACCCTGTGTGACACCGCAGAACTAATCTTAATTTTTCATATTGCACTATCTTTGTATTTCTTGATCACTATGTGAACTTTGATCCATCTTGTATGGTCTATGATTTTGAATTTTGGTTTAAATATTCTGCTATGAATAATAGACCATGCCTTGGGCTGGACAATTAAGTTATCTCAGATGATCAGGTCGTTCGAACCATCGTTTTTCTAGGCTCGCCTCCTAATCGTAACATACTTCATTTTGGCATCCTACTGTTAGCAGTTGCGAGATTGCTTCCAAAATGTAAATCCTTCTATAGTCATACTTTAATTTGTACACTTCTCAAAACATCTAAAAACACCAATGGATCATATCAGGGAGATTGTTTTGAACAACCTAGAAAATATGCACAAAAGTGTGCTGTGTTGTGACCTTGAATTGGGTGGTGCTTTATTCTAGAGGTGTTTGCACCGCAGTGCCCATGTGCCAAACTCAATGTTGTGGCGCATATAACTCGTGCCTCGTAACACATGGTCTAGAACTGTGCATTCTAGATAAGGACCCAACACTGCAGTGCTATCCATAGGCACCGCCACTCTGGCATCTTTCGATGAATGTTAACGCGATACCACAAGAATGGCTCTAAGACACTCTAGCTGGAAGTTAATGTGGAAAATGAGGTTTCATCAAACTTTCTTTCTTGATATTTCAAAAATCATTCCTTATCTTGATCTTTATTACTTAAACTAAGTCATTTTGCATGAATCCATCCATTAAATCTTTAATACGATTATAGGGACCAGTACCAACTTAACAGAATGGGAGAAATTCGTTACCTATCAAATTTTTGTAGCAAAGTTCCTCAATATAACCTCTGCTAGGAGTTGGGAGCCTTATATGCTGTCGAAACCCCCTTCTTCATGGCTGGAACTCTTCTCCCTTTGTATCTCCCTTTCCCTTTGCAATGGTTGATGCTATTTGTAGATGTGAATAATAAAATTTTATTATTATTTTATTTTAGTATTCTTATTTGGTTATTATGTAATATAATTAAATATTATATATTGTAAAGATTGTTTCAACAGTTTGATTTTTTCCAGTCATGTTCTTATTATTTATCTTTTATTCGTTATGCCTATAGACCCCGTATAGTTTTGCTCCAAGCCCGTTTCACCACTTTTGGAATAGAGAGGAAATGCATATTGGTAACACGGAACGGATCTAAAACTTTATTAATCTCTCTAGTTGGTCCATCCTATTAGCATATATATTTACACAACTTTTTACTATTCAATTTAGTTAGTTAAAGTTTAATTACAATTTAGTTCCTGTCACTTCCATTCATTTATTACTCACTTTGCATATTTGTAAGGATAGTGCAATAATCAAATCAGAGTGGTTCTTTTGCTGCCTTTTCTTTCTTCTCTCTGGTTGCTCTGTGTTTCTTCTTTTCTCCGATCAGTGTCTCCGGCAATCTTCTACCCCATAAACTAACGTGGTATCAGAGCCTCTCTGGATGGCATCCCCGAGCTCTACGGTTCCTTCATCTCCCTCCTCACCCTCCCTTACTCAAGCTTCCTCTCTTTCCCCTTTTCCATCCATGAACCAAGTTCTTACAGTCAAATTAGACAACCGCAACTACTTAGTGTGGAAGGCTCAGATCCTCCATGTAGTCACTGCCAACGGCATTTGTCATATTCTGGATGGCACTACCCCACAACCTCCCGAATTTCTGGACTCAACCTCAAACCAAGTCAACCCTGACTATACCCTTTGGAACCGGTATAACAGCCACATTATCAGCTGGCTTTTCTCTTCTCTCTCCGAAGAATTCCTTCCCCAGATTGTGGCTCTCACCACGGCCAACGAAATATGGACAGTTCTTGCCAAGATTTTTGCGTCGTCCTCCCTAGCGCGAATTAGTGACCTTCACTCGCAGCTCCAATCCCTCAACAAAGATGAGCTCTCGGCTGCCGCGTACATTCAGAAGCTCACCAGCATCTGTAACACCCTCGCTGCCATCGGCGAACCCATCTCTCCCAAAGACCAGATGCTATACTTTCTCGGCGGCCTCAGTTCGGATTACAACCCATTTGTCACTGCCATCTCCACCCGATCGGACCCACCGTCTTTGGAAGAGGTTCAAAGTATGCTCCAAAGCTATGACTTCCGCCTGGAGAAACAAAACCAGAGCTTTTCCCTTCCGACGCCGGGCCAACTCTAGGCGAACGTCGCTTTTTCGCAAACATTTCGCCCCTCCTGGAACCCTTGGCCCTATTTTCACCCTCCTACCGTCAGATCTTTCCCTAGCCGACGCGGTCCTTAGAACCCCTCTTCAGTAGGCCCATGGCGTCCTCGGCCCGCCCACCAATCTAAGCCTCGTTGCCAAATCTATGGAAGACTGGGCCATTCGGCCCTTAAATGTTACCAATTGCAGTCAGCAGCCCAACTAGCCCATCACCCACCTGGCCCAAGCAAACTTCACAGGCTTCTCCTCTGACCCAGCCCAACTGCCATACTCTTATTCACAGGCCCCCACTCGACCCGAAACTAATCCACATAACCCGCCCAACCCTTTAATCTCCCACTCGTCTTCCCACTTGCAAACCCGACACCCTGCTTTCCCAGATTCCACCGGCATTCTTCCCCTTCCTTCTTCTCCGTCGCCGACCACCCCTTGGATTCTCGATTCGGGCGCCACCGATCATTTCACGCCACAGTCTGAGCTCCTCCAACAACTTCAACCCCTCCCTGAATCTTTTCACGTTGCAACCGCCGCAGGTACCTCTGTCCTTCTTTCTTGTTCTAGTGTAGCTGTTCTTCAGGCCTCTGGTCGGTCTCTCTCTTTGTCAAATGTCTATCACAACCCATATTTTTGTCATAATCTATTAAGCGTTTCTAAATTATGTCAACAAAATTCAGTTTTCGTTGAATTTCACCCTACGTGTTTCTTTGTAAAGGATCGGAATTCTCACAAAATTCTGCTGCATGGTTCGCTCCATGATGGCCTTTATTACACGCCTTCCCTGAATCTGCTTTTGTCACCTACTGCTCAGTCTCATCCTCAGCCGACAATCCCTCCCGTTTTGTCCCTCGCTGCCACCCACAGTGAAGCTTCCCCCACTATTTTGGATCCATCCTGGCATCTTTGCTTGTGTCATCCGTCATTTCTTGTATTGCAGCGAGTTCTCAAATTGTGTAATTTAAATTCTGCTAAAGTTGAACATCAAGTTTGTACTTCCTGCCAAATGAGCAAAAGTCATCAATTACCCTTTCAGAACTCTCAGTCTCATGCACAATTTCCTTTCGATATCGTTCACACGGATGTTTGGGGTCCCTCTCTGATAAAGTCCGTCACTGGTGCACGATATTTTCTTCTTTTTGTGGATGATTGTACTCGATTCACATGGATTTTTCCTTTAAAATTAAAGAGCAACGTTTATTGCACTTTTGTAAATTTCTATCAATTTGTCAATACTCAATTTGGTACTAAAATCAAAATCGTCCAATCTGACCGGGGCGGTGAATTCCAGTCCCTCACTCCTCTGTTCAAATCCCTTGGTATCCAACATTGAATTTCGTGTCCGTATACTCCAAATCAAAACGGTAGAGTCGAAAGAAAAAATCGACATATAATTGAAACTGGACTCGCTCTCTTGTTCCACTCCTCCGTCCCCCAACACTTCTGGACTTATGCCTTCATCACGGCTACCTCATTGATCAATTTACTTCCCACCCCTGTACTCCGTCATAAGTCACCTTTTGAGTGCTTGTTCAACACAATTCCCGAGTACACATCTCTATGTGTCTTTGGCTGTCTTTGCTTTCCATTTCTTCGACCTTTCAATCAACATAAACTTCAACCTAGATCTCTTCCATGCTTGTTTTTAGGCCCTAGTCTTCAACACAGGTTATATCTGCTTAGATCCAAAATCTTACAAAATCTATATATCTCGTCATGTCAAATTCGTGGAATCCCGATTTCCTTTTTCTGAAATTCACCAATTTGTGTCCGACGCTTCTCCCTTCAGCCTACACATTCC
This sequence comes from Begonia masoniana, assembly GCA_022432975.1. NCBI lineage: Eukaryota > Viridiplantae > Streptophyta > Magnoliopsida > Cucurbitales > Begoniaceae > Begonia > Begonia masoniana. The sequence goes on from CM039513.1 coordinate 11,631,101, forward strand.
CTGCATTCCTCACCCCCACCTCCTACCAATCCGCTTGAAACAACCTCATCACTTCCCTTAATACCCCTTTCCTCCCCCTCTCCTACAGATTACCCTTTTTCACCTCTTCACACCATCCCTTCCCCATTACCCGAACCCATACCCAATCAAATCCTCACTCTACCTGCTCACAATACTCACCCTATGACGACTCATTCCAAAGTAGGTATTTTTAAACCAAAAGCCCTTTTCCTTGAGCTAACTCTTGAACCCCAAACCTTTAGCCAAGCTGCCAAATTTTCTCAATGGCTTAATGCCATAAAAGAGGAAATCACTGCCCTTCAAGAAAATAACACATGGTCTTTAGTTCCCCTCCCACAAGGTGCAAAAATAATAAGCTGCAAATGGATCTTCAAGACCAAATTGAACTCTGATGGGACCGTCTCTTGGTTTAAGGCTCGTCTTGTAGCCAAAGGGTATCATCAGACAGAAGGTATTGATTATGATGAAATTTTCAGTCTGGTTGTCAAACTGACCACAGTTCGGACAGTACTTTCCTTGGCTATCTCTTTTCGCTGGATTATCAGATAGCTAGATATTAGTAATGCCTTCCTACATGGCGATTTGACCGAGCACGTGTACATGCAACAACCTCCAGGTTTCATTGACTCGAATTCACCATCGGCTGTATGTTTCTTACATAAAGCTCTCTATGGGCTAAAACAGTCCCCCAGAGCTTGGTACACTAAGTTATACACTTCGTTAATCAACTGGGGTTTCTCTGCATCCAAGTCTTACTCATCTCTTTTCATTCGTCGTTCGTCCTCGGCCATTATTATCATGCTTGTGTATGTGGACGACATTATTGTGACTGGTGATTCTCCTACTCTTGTTGACCAGCTATTGGCATATCTACATTCTCAGTTTAAAGTTCGTGACCTTGGACCGCTCTCTTATTTTCTTGGCATTTCAGTCACTAAGACAACCACTGGTATCAATCTCTGTGATGACCCGAATGGACACGTATGAGGAGGAACCACCCAGTGCTCCGCGAATCCCGAGTGGGACTTGGGCCGGAGGGTGACGTGCTGGGTTAAAACTCTGCGAATCCTGGGTTGGACTTGGGCCGGAGGGTTCGGTTGTAGAAAGGGGGGTCGTCACAATCCCACATCGCTTGGGGAAGTATGTGGAAATGAAACATATGTAAAGAGACCCTCCCAAGATAGCAAGACGCGTTTTGGAGCACAATTGGCAACGAATCCCATAAGAACTCTGAAGTTAAAAGTACTTCGGCGAGAGTAGTACCAGGTTGGGTAACCAACTAGGAAGTCCTCGCCAAACAAAGCCTTGAGGGGAGGATATTGGGCTGCAGCCCAATCCCCAGAGCGGACAATATCTTGCTGGAAAAAGGTCGTTACAATCTCTCTCAATCTTGATATATATCTGAGCTACTTAACAAGGCAAATATGGGTCTTGCAAACCTGTTCCAACCCCCATGGTGGCTGGTCCTGTGCTATCTCTCAAATCCAGGACACCTTTACCTGATGGTTTCTTATACTGAAGCATAGTTGGTGGTCTTCAGTACTGTTGTCTTACACGACCAGATATTGCCTTCGCTGTAAACAAAGTATCACAATTTATGCATGCTCCCTTGGATACTCATTGGCAAGCGGTTAAACGAAAGGTACACTTTCACTTGGTATTTCCTTCTCACCATCGACTTCACTTGCCTTGACGTGTTATACGGATGCAGATTAGGCCTCTTGCCCAGATGACCGCAAAAGCACTAGTGGCTTATGCATCTTTCTCGGTGCAAATCTCATCTTTTGGTCATCCACCAAACAGAAGGTGGTATCGCGATCTAGCACCGAATCTGAGTACTGCAGCATTGCAAATGGAGCAACAGAAGTCTTATGGCTCCAGTCCCTACTAAAGGAACTCGGTATCAATTCTCTTACTGCACCTATAATTTTGTGTGATAACTTGAGTGCCACATATCTAGCTTCCAACCCTGTTCTGCACTCCAAGTCCAAACATGTAGAGATTGATTTCCATTTCGTCAGGGAAAATGTGTTATAAAAGATGCTCGTGGTCAAATTCACTCCGTCTGCACACCAATTAGCTGATGCGCTCACTAAACCTCTCCCTCCGGTACTTTTCACCCGCTTCCTATCCAAGATTTTTGGTCTACGCCCTTGATCTTGAGGGGGGATATTAGCATATATATTTACACAACTTTTTACTATTCAATTTAGTTAGTTAAAGTTTAGTTACAATTTAGTTCCTGTCACTTCCATTCATTTATTACTCTCTGCATATTTGTAAGGATAGTGCAATAATCAAATCAAAGTGGTTCTTTTGCTGCCTTTTCTTTCTTCTCTCTGGTTACTCTGTGTTTCTTCTTTTCACCGATCAGTGTCTCCGGCAATCTTCTACCCCATAAACTAACGCATCCCTCAAATACATTTACATTGTGGCAACCACATGAAATTCGCATGATGGACAAAGTTGTGTAAAGCCTTGATCATAATATGAATGAGCCCTTCATTGTAGCAGTTTGCTTTGAATATTGTCTAAAAACAGTCTCATTCCATAAAGTTGACAACTTGTCGAAAGCTCTTGATGCCAATACTCTGCGGCCAACAGATTTGAACCACCTTCGAAGGCCTCTGACCTCAATGTTTCAAACTCAGGCCATCCTCATGGAATCCGAGTCTTGGCCCTAACTGCTACAAGCCTGAGTGAGTATCGTTTCTTGGGCCCTTCATGACTGCAATCATGGTGTTTTAAGATTGGTCAGATTCTTGGGGATGGGTTTGAAGTTTGTCCTTGGTGTCATTTCTCTTCTTTCTTTGACTATAAAATTTGTATTACCAGTTGACACAATATTAAAGCACAGTGTACCAAGATCCAAAAATTATTTTTGCTAATCAATTTAACGATTATCACTTCTAGAATTTTATCAATCAAAGCTCCAATTCCATTATTTTTGTAAAGAAGAACAACTTGACCCTAGAAGGCATTCTTACCGCTCGACCTAAAAGTACTTCGAGTGGCCCATAGGGAAAGACTCAAGAACTAATCACAAGCACTATAACCCACCTAAGATGTGTTGAATTCCATATGCATGAATACTATAATATTTATGACAATAAAAATGTAAGCTATAAATATATGTGCATGTATAATTATGCAAATTAGAACACTTTGTACTCACCAATTAAATAAAACTTAAAATAAAATAACCATCAAACATATAATGTGGCCGAACTCTAATCGTCGCTCCATTCGTAACTTGATCGACCTCCTAAAAATTAATATTTGGTTGAAGTGAGTTAACTTAGACTCATTAGAAACTTATATTGTCATATTTGATGTTAAAAATTAGTATTTGGTTGAAGTGAGTTAACTTAGACTCATTAGAAACTTATATTGTCATATTTGATGTTAATAAGTCTTTTCTTTGCAAAAATAATTTGTAGAAACATGTTCATATTTTGCTATGAGCCATCCAATCATAGAATATGACTACAACATGATGAACTGCGGATTATAGAATGTGTTGAAAGACCACTAAAGTTATTTTATGGTAATAGATCTACAATATCATAATCTAATAACAATATAAGTTTGTCCAAGTTGAAGCATATACACATCAAATTTTAGTTGCTAAAAAAAGAGTTCAGAGTGGTCAATTTTCTACTGAAATATACTCATATTCTTGATCGATATTATTTGATTATATTAATATATGTGACCATTGATGGGTTTAATTACGAATATATGCAGCTTCAATCACTTTGATGCTACGTTGATATGGCTGATAAACTAGATTCTCATAGATGTTTTTAATAATGATAGCAAGATATTTGGTAATATACAAACATAAAAAAAATATATGGTCGAAGTGAGAAATTGTTGGATGTAATTTAACAATTATATGATGACTTCATATATTTAATAATAATTGTGTACGAACTATCATAAATTAAGCCCTTTAAAGTGTAACATGCAATTTATTTATTGTTTAAGCTTGAATTTGATGATGGGCGAATCGAAGCGCAATTAGTAAGTTATAAATACATGATTATGGTCCTAAGGATATAAAAAATAGAGATTTTTTTATCAAGAAAACCGTTATGAACTAGGAAATCATAGCCACCGATTTTGAATTTGACAACAAAGATCAGAAATCGTATTTTTAAGTGATTTCATAAATTTAGATATGTTACTCATTCAGATTATCTTGGCAACAATAACATAATGATTATGATTTTTGGGATTATAAAGAATCAAAATTACAAATTTCAGTCTAACATTACTTTGTTCCGGTTTCTCAAAGCTTTCCTAAATAGAACCTAGGTTTTGCATTCAGATAATTTTAATACAAAGTTAAAATAAAATTTCAGTGATCCAATTTGCAAGTAGGGAGAAGATAGATCGTACCTTGTTTCTATTCCAAAATCAACTTTAGAGGATGAGATTTTGGACGCATTATAACTGTTGGTCAGAGGATCCGCCGTATGTTCCAAAGCAAGTATCAACCATGAACAGAAATTCTGACTTGTTTTGATTGTTCAAGGCAGGATTACCATCCTTATTTTCTGTTTGTTTCCTGGGAAAATTCCAGCCCATGAACCCTAACTTTTGATTCCCTTATCCTCCTTTATTTTCTCTCTCTTCAAATCACGCTTCTAAGAGAGAAAGTGATCAAATTTGCAGTAGCAAACATCCTTGATTCCGTTTTGGTGGATACGATGCAATATTGCTTTTCTGACAGTAATAGTGAAGAATTCTTCAGTAATCATTCTCAAAATGACTGGCCATGGAAGTTGCATGTCTCTCCATGTCAAACTTTTGCACCAGCTCAAAAATTATTTTGCCATAATTAAGCTGAAGAGAAATTATCAATTTCAACCACAAACTTCGAATTTTCAATTCCAACCACAAAGTAATTTTTTTTAACAATCAAAACCATAAAGTATAAAAAATGTAACAAAAACGACCACGCCGGACGGACGCAAAAAAACACGGTCCGTCCGGGTACTGTTCACATGAACAGTGTCCGGACGGATGGTGTTTTTACCATCCGTCCGAACACTGTTCACGTGAACAGTACCCGGTTTACGTTCGTTTTTCTCCGTTTTATAAATTATTTTTTAAAAAATACTAAACGATATTGGATTTACTTAAAATTTTTATCACATATTCCCAACGTTATGAGAAGATAATCTGAAAAGTTTCGTGATTTTACAATACTTATACGATTTATTATAAGTTTTTTACGTGTTTTATAAAATAATTCACTAAAATTATAATAAATCGTACAAGTGTTAAAAAATCACAAACATTTTCAGATTATCTTCTCATAACATGCGAATATGTGATAAAAATTTTAAGTAAATCCAATATCGTTTAGTATTTTTTAAAAATTAATTTATAAAACGGAGAAAAACGAACGTAAACCGGGTACTGTTCACGTGAACAGTACCTAGACGGACGGTGTTTTTTTGCGTCCGTCCGGCGTAGTTGTTTTTGTTACATTTTCGATACTTTATAGTTTTGATTGTTAAAAAAATTATTTTGTGGTTAGATTTAAAAAAAAAATTCAAAGTTTGTAGTTGATATTGGTAATTTCCCTAAGCTTTAATGTCTTGCATTTCTTGAATTCAGGATCAAGAAAGTAAACGAAAAACCTATATTATACGAGAGACAAAGCTTCTTTAAGAACTAATCTAGTACTTGAAAAAAAGAACCTTTTCGAAAAATGGGACTTACAACGAACCATTATAGATCTCTGTTTATGAAGTTATTACTTAATAAAAACCATCAAAGCTGATAAAGATAAGAGATAGCATCGTTGGAGTGGAAGCCACGTAGGGTGATAAGGAGGAGCGTCTCACAATGAATAATCAATCATCATAAGTTGAACTCGTTGAAGTAGAGGAATCACCCATCGTCGTACTCGAATGGAGTTTCTGGAAGAAGATTCATTTTTACCTGTTCAATGGCTTCCCTTGCTAAACCCTATAGGCTGTATGGCTCATTTTACGAACTTTGGCATGATTGCTGCTGTGGATAATCTTTGAAGAACTGACAAGAAAGAATGCACGCATTCTCTTATTCCATGTCCTTTCGATCGTTGCAGCAACTCAATCATAATAATTGAAGCCCGGTTTGGCTGCTTTTGCTATCCAAACTTTTTGACTCACTCATTCTTTATTGGTCATAAACGCTAAAGAGGTGGGGGAACAAGAGTTGTCGTGATACAAAAGAGAAATTAACTCGAAGAAACCAACGACACTAATTAAAGAGTTTATCATGAAAATCAATATATGGTAATTCTTAATACGCATAAAACACGAATTCAATATAACTAGCGATAAACCATTATTGCCAAGATTTTTGAATAATATATTTTCCAACAATATTTAGAAAATTAAATTACATACTTTAATGCAGGATAACTCTTAATTAAAGACTACACAAGATTGATGATAATGATCCCTCCCTTAATCTCAATGCATACTGTTATTCCTTAATAGTGAAGATTCTTTATTGAAAATCGAACACGATATTGAAAAAAAAACACATAAAAAATGTGACACAGATTTAAGTAGAAAACTTTAATGAGAAAAAACAATAGGTAGAAAGAATATTTCACTATTAAGAAATTGGTACAATAAGTTTTATGACTTATTTATAACAATAAATGAAACCCTAAAATTTAGATTCCCAAAGTGGGCCAAACTGTCTAGTCGAAATAGAATTTGAGTCTCATTAAACTTTAAAAACTCCACATTGACACGATATTCAATGCATAAATATATCTTCAAATCTCCAAAGAGAAAAAAAAATTGTCTCAAGTTTCACAAAAGCCCTTCAAAACTAAATCAGTAGCTAATACCAACCAAACTCAAAGAATATTTGAACTTGATTGTAGGCAACATCTTAGTTATCATATCAACAAAATTATCGTAAGTACTGTTTTAACACATACCAAGATTATCATGAACAACAACTTGACTAACAAATAATAATGAATATCCACATACTTCATCTTCTCATTAAACATTTGATATTTACGAAGAAAGATAGCTCTCTGACTGCCGCCAAACACAGTGACAATTTGCAAGTCTTCTTTAAGCTCACCAAACAACCATTTCAATACAACTCATAAAAGTCAAGATATACGCTGGAAGAGTTTATCAAGGTCTTCCGCATAATCAGAATTGACGTACCAATCATTGGAGTTGTAGTTTTTTCAAATTAAAGACAAATGTCACTAGTCTAATGTAAATATTAGACAATTCATTGAACAACTTTCTAAGTTCATTTCTTTGATTTGCCATGTACCTACTAACTATATTAATTGTGTAAGATAAATCTTGACACGTGAAAACTGTAGTATATGTGAGAGATCCCTTCACATTGAAATATGAAACTTGTGACATATAATTAATTTTATCATTTGATTCTAGCTATAAGGCTGATAAGAGCTTGAAATGAGTTACTAATGGAGTACTAATTGGTTTAGCCTTGTTCATGTTAAACATGCAGATAACTTTTTGAATGTACTCTCTTTGGCTTAGGTACAATTTATCAGCTTTTTGATCATTATGAATTTCCATACCAAGTATCTTCTTTTCAAATCTTGTCACGATCCATCCCAGATATTTTCATTTAGATCCGAATAATGACTTATAGTTTATCAAAGTGAGAAGATTTATCTCATTCACTAATGATCAACTTTTGTATAATACTATCAAATCACATTAATTTCGGTATGTTTATACATAAATTAATGTAAATTTTTTACTATTTATTATTTACTATGTGAATGAGAACGACACCACAGACAATTACATATAAACATAAATAAGTGTTAAAGTGTATGATATAATATATAATGCCTACACTATACGTCAAATGTAAAGACTCTATGCAAGCATGTGTACAAACCCACAACTCTAGACTCGTAAAAGAAAACACAGACATACAAAACAAAACTCCCAGTGAAAGTGAGAAGATCTAGGTAGGAACTAGTGACCTATCCTGCCAAATATGTCTTTATGATCAATCTTTTACCTAGCCTTTGACTTCCCTTTCTCCCTTAGATCGTTGTCTCTTGTATCTGTAAAAAAAGAGAAGATTTTCCACTGTGTGAGATTTTTATGAATCCTAGTAAGAGAATATAAATTCGTAAGATTTAAATAATATATCTAAATTTATGTTTGCCTGACACACTTGAAAATAGTGATTCTGTGCCTAACACACCCATAACATCTACTATGGACACTTTATATATGGTATCAGAGCCCTCGGGTTTTAAAAATGGTTCTGTAGACTGCTCGACTGCACAGCCACTACGCGGACATCCTTCATCAACTGTAAGTATGTTTAAAAGTTTTCTTTGATTTAGATTTCTTAGAATTATTTTTTTTTAACCTTTATAGGGATTATATAAATATGGTGCGTCGAGGGAATGATCGAGACGACCGAGACGATACAATAGACACTCTTAAGGACTTTATTGCCCAACAGTCCCAACATATGGAGCATCAGGCCTAACAAATGGATAGGCAGTCCCAGCAGCTAGGTACCTTGATAGACCGTGAGGGCATTAGAGCTCGAGAGATAGCGACTCAGGGTAACCGAGGGATGGAAAGATTTTAGAGGCTCCAACCTCCTGTGTTCAACGGACAGTCCACGGATCCCTCTTCAGCTGAGGAGTGGATTCGAACCATGGAGGACATGCTGGCCTATGCAAGCATTGAGGACGGAGAGAAGGTTGCATTGGTTAGCTACCACTTAGCGCTGGATGCCCGATTTTGGTGGGATTCGATCAAGGCAACCACCGATGTGACGATTATGAGCTGGGAGCGTTTCAAAATGATATTCTACGACAAGTACTTCAGCCATACAGTGCGAGAGGCGAAGATGGTAGAGTTTATGCAGTTGCAGCAAGTTGGTTTGATTGCCGATTACGTGAGGAGGTTTGAGGCTTTGTCTCAATTCGCGCCGCGTCAGGTTAGTGTCAATGAGGACAAGGTACACAGATTTGTACAGGGGCTTGGCCAGGAAATTCGGAAGAGTCTTACGATCTCAGGGGTGCGTAATGTATTCTACGATGAGATAGTGGCCAGGGCACTGGAGATTGAGGCTGTTGATCAGAGTTCTGCTAGACCAAGGGAGCCAGCTAGAGGCTTCTTTCGTGAGATCCATCCTCAGATCAGAAATAAAGGCTGGAAATCGAGAGCACAACCACAGCAACAACAACATAGAGGCGTTAAAAGGCCTTTAGAGGGAGGTAATGATCGAGGCAAAGGGAAGCAGGTACATGGGGCTTCTCAAATGCCGTGGTGCCCCAAGTGCCAGAAAGAATATAGTGGCGAGTGCCAGGTGGGCACGAATAAATATTATAGATGTGGAGAAGTTGGCCACTTCATTAAAGACTGCCCGAAGTAGCGCCGTGAGCAGTCAGGCACAGACCAGAGGAGGGTTATGCAGAGAATCTTTGCATTTATCGAGCCTGGTGATATTGATGATGAGGCTCAGTCTTCTGTGATAGCAGGTATCATTTTGATTATGGGCGTAGCAGTATTTTCTTTGATAGACATGGGGGCTACGCACTCTTTTATTTTTACTGCTTGCATGTCTAGACTGAAGCTTGTGTCTGAGTTAGCAGAATGCGAATATAGTGTTATGCTACCTTCAGGAGAGCGTATGCAGTCAAGTCAAGTTGTCCAGGGCAATATTGTCTCAGTCGGGAACAGTACCCTCTATGCTCGCCTGATTGTTATGGGCATAAAGATCTATGATCTTATTTTAGAGATAGACTGGCTTTCACAGCATTTCGCCACCATCAATTGTCGATCCGGGATTGTGGCCTTTCGACCCCCAGGTAAAGCCGAGTTTTCTTATCAGGCAATGAACAGGTGGAGTGGATCGCCTATCTCTTATTCCATGAAGGTCAACGAGCAGTTTAAAGCTGAATGCTCTATTTATATGGCCATAGTAGTGGATACTCAGTTACTCAGCGGAGTGAAGCCGAGTGACATTCCTATAGTCAGAGAATTCTCTGAGATATTCCTTGACGATCTTCCCAGATTACCGCCGGACAAAGAGATCGAATTTGTTATTGATGTATATCCTAGCTCCGCGCCAGTGTCTAAGAATCCATACAGATTGGTGCCTGCTGAATTGAGAGAGTTGAAAGCTCAGCTTGATGAGTTGCTGGATAAGGGTTTCATCCGACCCAGTTTTTCGCCCTGGGGTGCGCCCGTTCTATTCGTCAAGAAGAAAGACGGGACTCTCAGGATGTGCGTGGATTACAAGGAGCTGAATAAGCTCACAGTGAAGAATAAGTATCCACTGCCTCGGATCGATGACTTATTTGACCAACTGCAAGGTGCCCGAGTATTTTCCAGGATTGACCTATGCTCGGGTTATTATCAGTTGAAGGTCCAGAAGGAAGATATTTAGAAAACAGCATTCAGAACGAGGAATGGGAATTATGAGTTCCTTGTTATGTCTTTTGGACTTACTAATGCCCCTGCAGCGTTTATGGATTTGATGAACCGAGTCTTCAAGGAGTACCTGGACAAATTCATTGTGGTTTTCATCGACGATATTCTGATTTATTCTAAGACGAATGAGGAGCATGAAGAGCAATTGCAGATTGTTCTAGGAATTTTGCAACGACACCAGCTATATCCGAAGTTTTCCATGTGTGAGTTTTGGCTGGATCAGGTTAGTTTTCTCGGCCATATTATATCAGAAGAAGGGGTTTCTGTGGATCCGAGCAAAATTCAGGTGGTCAGAGATTGGCCACAGCCTAAGAACGTGCAAGAAGTACGTGGATTTCTCGGGTTGGCTGGCTATTATCGGAAGTTTATAGAGGGATTTTCGAAGATTGCAGTTCCTCTTTCACGCTTGACTCGGAAATACGAGAAGTTTATATGGTCGGCTGCCTGTGATAACAGTTTTATGGAGTTGAAGCAGAAGTTGACCACAGCTCCAGTTCTAACGCTACCTGTCGAAGGTATGAGATTCAGTATTTACTGTGATGCGTCTGGAGTTGGACTCGGTTGTGTGTTGATGCATGAAGGAAAGGTTATTGCGTATGCTTCTCGGCAGTTGAAGCCGTATGAGCAGAATTATCCTACACACGACCTGGAGTTAGCAGCAGTGGTCTTCGCACTGAAGATTTGGAGACATTATTTATATGGGCAGCAGTGCGAGATATTTTCTGACCACAAAAGCTTGAAGTATTTATTTACGCAAAAGGAGCTTAATATGCGACAGAGAAGGTGGCTAGAGTTCGTCAAAGATTATGATTTTGATATTAAATACCACCTAGGAAAGGCGAACAAGGTCGTTGATGCTTTAAGCCGAATGCCTACTGCGAGTCAGCCTTCACTTGCAGCGTTGTCAATTACATTGCGGTCTGAGATAGAGAGGTTTGATGTGGAGATTGTGGCAGAGTTGTCCAGTATGCTCACCAACATTTCTCTCAGGCCGACTATTCTAGATAAGATACGTGAAGCTCAGCAGAAAGATGTAGAGTGTGAGGAGCTTCGATTGAGCATGACATCTGGAGACGTGTCTGAATTTAACTTGTCAGACGACGGTATTCTGAAGTTCAGGCATAAGTGGTACGTGCCTAACGATGAGGAGTTGAGGAAAGATATTTTGGCCGAAGCACAATCTTCAGCTTATTCTGTGCACCCGGGAAGTACCAAGATGTACCGAGATTGAAAACAACATTTCTGGTGGCCGAACATGAAGAGAGAGGTCGCCAAGTACATGGAAACCTGTTTAGTTTGTCAACAGGTAAAAGCAGAACACCAGAGGCCGCCCAGAACATTACAGCCACTGCCGATTCCAGAGTGGAAATGGGAGCAAATCTCCATGAATTTTTTTGTGGGGCTCCCGAGGACGACGAAGGGCCATGATGGCATCTGGGTGATCGTGGACCGATTGACAAAGTCGGCCCACTTCTTATCTATGAAGATGACGTCTTCGATGGACCAGCTCGCCGAGCTTTATGTGCAGGAGGTTGTTAGATTGCACGGAGTACTAGTTTCGATTGTCTCAGACAGAGATCCGAGATTTACTTCTAAGTTCTGGAAGAGTCTGCACAAAGCTATGGGGACTCAGCTTAATTTCAGCACAGCCTTTCATCCTCAGACTGATGGTCAGACAGAGAGGACAAATCAGATTCTGGAGGATATGCTCCGAGCTTGTGTGTTGGAATTTCAGGGATCGTGGAGCAGGTATTTGCCACTGGTCGAGTTCTCTTACAACAACAGCTTCCAGGCTACCATTGGTATGGCTCTGTACGAGGCTTTGTATGGTCGAAAGTGTAGGTCTCCGTTATATTGGGACGAGGTTGGTGAAGCCAGTATTGTTGGTCCCGAGATCCTACAACAAACGGCAGAGAAGATTGCCGTTATCAGACAGCGTATTGAGATAGCTCAGAGTCGACAGAAGAGCTATGCTGACACGAGATGGAGAGAACTGGAATTTGAAGAAGGTGACGAGGTTTACTTGAAGGTTTCTCCATTTAAAGGTGTGATGCGATTTGGAAGGAATGACAAGTTGAATCCTCGTTATGTGGGGCCCTTCCCAATTTTGAAGAAGATTGAGAATATGGCGTATCGACTACAGCTTCCGGCTTCAATGGAAGGCATCCACGACGTATTTCACGTGTCTATGCTTCGGAAGTGTTTGCGCGATCCATTGCATATCGTAGAGGCAAGGAAGATTGAGGTACAGCCTACCTTGACATATGTGGAGAAGCCGGTACGTATTTTGGAGTCGTCCATCAAAGTATTGCGCAACAAAGAGATTCCGCTAGTTAAAGTCCTATGGCGGAACCACGAGGTTGAAGAAGCAACTTGGGAGCGACAACAGGATATGATATCTAAGTATCCTGAGTTGTTTGTATAATCAAATTTTGAGGACAAAATTTTAAATAAGGTGGATGTATCGTAATACCCGACTGTACATAATATTATTATTTTAATGTAAATGACATTTTTGTTAATATGTCAAATCAAGTCCATTTTATGAAAAGAAAGCGTTATTATGATCCTAATGATTTAGAAGAATTTTAAGAAAATTTCGGGAATTTTAGGAGTCTAACACTAATCTTTACAAGAATTACGTTTATCGTAATATAAAGGATACTTTGGTAAAAATAGTAAACGAGGTCCGAATTACGAACAGACAGTTTTAATAGAACCCTAGTAATGAGTTGGAGTTATTGGTGAATTAATGAAATTTGGAGAAGCCGAATCGTTAGAAAATTAATGAAACGAATGACGAAACAAATAGAAAATCAAAGGAAGAGCAAAAGGTAATTTGCCAAGTCAAATTATAATTAAAAACAAATTCTCCTTCTCCTTCACTTCCACGGTTTCTCTCCTTTTCCTTCTCTCCCTGTGACTTCTCTTTTCTCCATCGACGACCTCCATTTCCGACGCCGGTTCTTCCTCCGATTGACGTCTGTTCTTCTTGTTTTCTCTTCCAATCGATGCTCTAGGTAAGGTTCTTTGGTTTTGGAAGGTTATTGTTCGGTTTTTTCAAAGTTCTACGGTTAGGGTTTCGTTTAGGGTTTTGTGAAAAACGCGATTTAGGGTTAGAAATCAGTAGGGGTATCGTAGTTATGAATATAATAGACGTATTGAACGTTATTGGACGAAGTTAAGTCGATTTGTGAGAAAAGTTAAAGTTTGAGAATTTTAAGGGTTTTCGGAAAAACTCGTTAATAGAAATTTTGAGGTATCGAGCGTGGAATGCTCGATAAAATGCTTCAATGAATCAAATTAGGGCTTTAAGGAATTTCCTTAGTTAAGGTTTCGTTAAATTTGGACGTTTAATAGTTTAAACTCGTTTTAACGACAAAATTGTAAATTTGCCTTAGGTAAACAACGCTCGTGGACGGAGCTCGAAGTTCAACGCGCACGAGGTAAGTTCTCGTGACTTACTCTGGCCGATTGGCCTACACCGTATGTCGAGATCGTCTCGAGGAGTTTTGGTGACGTGTTTGCTTAAATTTCTTTGGTTGGGTAGTTAGGTTTAGTTCTTTTATAGGTTATGTTTTTATAGTCTTGATGGTATACATATTGTATCTTTAAATTATGCTATAAATTGTTCATGCATCACAGTTTTAAATTATGCATAGAAAATGAATTTCTGCACTACGTTTTAAAAAAAATGACGATGTGGCCTGAAAAGGGGCTATTGATCTATTGTGTAGATCGATTAAGGGTCTGTCACAATATCACATCTAATATAGACTGATGTATGTTTATGGTTATGCGAGGTGGGCCTCAGGCATGGCTGTGCGTGTTGCAAGCATGTACCCCCCTCCTCTAGGTGGAAAGAGTTGTCCAACCGCAGGATGTGCCCTCTCTATTTAGAGGGTTGAGATCTCGGTGACAACCTATGTAAAGATAAGAAAATGTTGCATGATTTAAGAACTCATATGCACAGCATGCATTTGCATTTACGAAACTTGCTGAGCTTTAGCTCATAGTGTCTGTATGGTGTAGGTGATCTTGACATAGGTGAGGATGAAATCCCTCCACCTGAGGAGTGATGCAGTTGACGGAGGATGGCTCGCGGGGGTGTGTTGGTGCAGTCGATACTTAACCTGACCCGTGGGGATGTGTGTATGTATTTTTGGGATTTGATGGTTGGTATAAAATGTATAGTTGAACATATTAGGATGTTTGAAATCTGGACTAGTTGATAGGTTTACGTTTTGAAGTTTTTTAAACATTATGGAAACTATTTTATGAACTGCTTGGTGATTTTAGCAGGAGGAAATGTTTAGTTTTTAAACCGAACCACGCAATTTTTTTTTATGAAATTTCACGACGTTTTCGGCTAAGTTTTGAGTAGGTTTTGTGAATTGTGAAATGGAGAAATGTATACGAACAATGTAGGAGATCTGGAATGAAATGTTGATGAAGTGTTGAGTATAGTGTATGTGTTATGTGTGTATGCGGGGGAGAAAGAAAGTGAAGTGATGGAAGTGGTGCATGTCCCCTGGAAAAAAGTTTCCAGGGGACTTGGCGATTGATCGCCCAAAGGGGGGATCAATCACCAAGATTGGTCGCACTCCCTGGAGAAATCCAGGGAGTGTGGTGATTGTTCGCCACAAGGAGGGGCGATCATTCGCCCCTTCAATTTTTGGTGGTGGCGATCGATCGCCCCTCTCCTCCTTTGGCTGATTGACATTTTTGTCCCTCCAAGTATTGGCCGATGATTTTTGGTTATTTTAAATTGTTTTTATAATTATTTTAACTTGTTTTTTTTATGGTTTTTATCTAAGTGTTTACTAAGTTAACCTTAATGGTTTTGAAAATAGTTCCGAGCGATTTTTAACGATTTCAATTCCGCTTAACATTTTAAAGTTTTAAGTATAAAAAAAAAAATAATTACGGGAAAATTAGGTTATGGGTAAGGGTTGCTACACTACATTAGACAAGTGCTATGAGTATGGTCCTAACACTCTAATACAACACACCATGTCTTGTACCATGCAAGTGATAATGTAACATCAATTACTATTTATTATCCATATTGACGCTCCTATGTCTGTATCAACATGTCCAATGTGATATTACATATGTTATCACACCATACTAGGCTTCATGGTGTAATGACCTACCCTCTTCACCAGTTTTTTTTCCGCGCAGACTCACCGCCATCCGGGTCTGGATCCAATATACGGGTCAGTCGTCACTCATGACCTTATTCCACCTAGAAAGAGAGTTTTTGCCTCCCCAGTGATTTGAACCCTAGCTTCCAGGCTATGACCAAGAGTTCTCCATCACTGGTACCACTTGATCTAGTGGAAAAAGGTCGGTGAAGGGGGTAGGTCGTTACATAAAAAGGTGCATTTTTTTGTAGGGTGCCTGCAGATGCACTGCCATCGGCAGGGCTCGGAGCCCGCGGACACACCGCCATCAACCCGGCCCACTACTCATGACCTTCTCCCTCCTGGACAGAGAGTTTTTGCCCTCTCAGTAATTTGAACCCTGGCCTCCAGGTTATGACCAAGAGTTCCCCATCACTGGTACCACTTGAGCTAGTAGCTCAAGTGGTACCGCCACTTGTAACCCGTGGATTATATCCTGGAAGTCCTGGGTTCGAGTGGTGGAGAAGACATGAAATTCTCTGCTCCAGGAGGGAAAAGTTTTGTGAGTGCAGCTCGCGTATTCCACCTAGTGTGGTGGGCCGGGTTGGCGGCTCGCGGATTCTGCCTAGTGTGGCGGGCCGAGTCGTGCAGGGCCAGTCGAAAGGGGCTGGACTGCCACAAAAAAAGAACATTTTTTTGTAGGGACCCCCTGCCCGCGGATGCACTGCTTTTGGCAAGGGTCGATACCTTGGCCAAAGTTTTGACATTTCAAAGTGTCGACCGACCTCCTAAGGGGTCGACACCTGATTGACTTTGTTTCCAGCAGGGTGTCGACCTCCCAAGGGCTCGTAATCACTAAGACGATTTCCAACAAAGGAAAGTCATGAATGTTACCTTCTTTCGTCGTTTCTTACCTCAAATTGAACAAATGACTTACATAAACTTGAACCATGTTGCAACTTTCAAATTCTACTGATTTGACCAATTGACCAAATAACACGATAAAACGAGTCAACTCATGATACATGACCGTCAAAAACAAAAAAATTTATACATAGAATTTAATTACTGTAAAAATACCAAGATTTACAAAAGTAGCAAGTTAATTCTTTATTTTATTGATTTTTTTGCGATAGAGCACCTTCATATTTTTTGTCCTTCATTCTTTTCTGTATCTTATCCTTAGATTGCATAGCCACATATGCACTATCAAACTTGTCATGCCTCGATCTCTTCTCTTACACAATGAGAAATAAGCTCATCAAGAGACAATTGCTCATTTTTGCATTTATAATTAACCTTAAGTTGATTGAATTTTGCAAGAAGAGAGATGAAAGCGAAATGCACAAGCAAGTCATCAAATAGTTCTGACTTTAATTTCTTGAGTTTGAACGCAAGGTGATGCATTTACATAATGTACTCCATTATGTTCCCCTTACCCTTTATACTATAGTGAAGTGAGATTAGCCGAAAGCTTACTTTTCTCAACCTTCTTATTTTTTGGAAAAACTGTTTGAATTGTTCAAAGGACATCTAGTCATCACAATCATCAGATAAGGTGTCCTTGAAAGCTTTCCAAATTGCATGCTTCATTATCATAATAGACATTTGATTTTTAACAATCCTATTTTGCCAAGTCCTTCTTGCTACAAGTACTTGTTTTCATTACGAGGTAGTTCAGTCCGAAGTGCAATGTCTAATTCCATTCAATCAAGAACAATAAGAACTTTCTCTTTCTAGCGGCCAAAGTAGTTTTATTTAATGCCATGATGAAATTTATGTTGAAATAAATTGAAGTAGCACTAGCATTAACTATATCAAAGAATAAAGAGTCTAGAAGTTCGCAGTGTAAATGCATATAATAAAGTAAGATGTAAATAAAATTAAAATGATAAGCTCCTTACAAGATACCCAACACAACATGAACTTTACTATTTCGACAGATAAATCAACTTGTAAGTAATATTCTTGGTGCAATATGAAGGATTCAATAAAAATAACCAAATTAATTTAATCTAAAATGAATTCCGAAACTAAAAATAGCGAGAGCCCAGTTTCTAATCGATACGTTAGAAATTCTACAAGTAAATCGTAAAGCATGAAGACATACCTGGATCCATTGTTTGAATGCAAAATACCATAGATCGGGTACGTAGATCTTTCGATTTGACAATCGCCTTCTCTAATGTCTCTCTAGAATATAGCGGTTCCAAGAGGTAAAGGGTTCGATTATGAATTGGGGACCATAATCCTATTGTTAACTTAATTTGGTAATTTATCAGTTTGCCCATCACAAATTGGTAAATTACCACTGGTGTCTCTATACATTATAATATAACTATATTATAATTAATATACACCAAAGTCCGTTGAAATCATATTAAATCACTTTAATATGGACTTAAACCTGATGATAACATAATGTATAATTTATAGTTTAACAATTTAGATCCAAATATAATTATAAATCTTTATAATTCTAACAATCTCCTACTTGGATCAAATTATAAACTAATTTATTACACATTATAACTTTATCCTTATGATATCAAATTTTGTTATCATCTAAACAGAGTATACTCAAAAAATCTCGTCCATCAATTATATCAAATGTAGGACCAAAGTTGCTTTTGTCACAATTATCGTAACTAAACCTATCAATGATCACAAACACCAACATAACCAAATGACACAGATCAAATATGGATGTGTAGCATGAAAATTACATGTAATGTGATTTTACATGCCTATTTCCAACTGGTCCAACCAAAGCTTTATCTAGATTATTAAAACTCAAATACTAGAGTGAATTAAATGAATTCCTCATAAAATAATACTGCAGTAACCAAAATATTCATTACAAATATCTATAGAATAAAATCACGCAAAAAAAATTACAGACTCCCACTAAACCTCAATATCTCCAAGAGATACAACCTTCATATGAGCAACATGCTCGTGAAAAATCTTGGGTCGTAATCCCTTGGTTAGCGGATCCACAATCATGAAGTCTGTTCCAATGTGATATATAAATATTTGACCACTCTGAACCATTTCCTTCACAACAAGAAACTTAATATCTACAAACTTAAACTTTGAGAAGCTCCTGTTGTTGTTTGAGAACATCACAGCTGACTGATTGTCATATAAAATTCGAAGTGATTTTTCAATACCATTCAAGATTCGCAATCCCGTGACGAAGTTACTCAGCCATAATGGCTGCTTGGATGCCTCATAACATGCTATAAACTCAGCTGTCATAGTAGAAGAGGCCCTAAGTCGCTGTTTGGCACTCTTCTAGGAGATAGCTCCTCTAGCTAAAAGAAAAATATAGCCCGACGTTGACTTCAAGTCATCTTGGCATCCAGCAAAATCAGAGTCAGTATACCCAATGATTTCGAGCTGATATGATTTCTTGTATGTGAGCATGTACTCTTTGGTTCTCTGTAAGTATCTGAGTACCCTTTTTACAGCCTTACAATGATCCAATCCAGGATTGCTCAAGTATCTACCCAACATGCCAACTATGTACGCAATATCCGGACGCGTGCATACTTGAGCATACATTAAGCTTCCTACAGCCGAAGCATAAGGAATCTTTTGCATTTCTTTGACTTCAAAGTCACTTGAAGGGCATTTACTTTTATTTATTTTACCTCCTTTGGCAACTGAGGTATCTCCTGGTTTACATTCTTGCATGCCAAATCTTTTTAAAACCTTCTCGATATAGCTCTTTTGTGATAATCCAAGTATACCTCGACAACGATCTCGGTATATTTGGATTCCTAATACAAAAGAGGCGTCACCAAGATCTTTCATTTCAAATTTCTTTGAAAGAAATTTCTTGGTGTCGTGCAACAAGCCTATATCATTGCATGCTAATAATATGTCATCGACATATAAAACTAGAAATATCATTTTATTCCCACTAAATTTGTGGTATACACAATCATCAACTTTATTCTCTTCAAAACCATATGAGGTGACTACTTGATGAAATTGGTAATACCATTGACGAGAAGTTTGTTTTAGCCCATAGATGGATTTCTTTAATTTGCAAACTAAGTCCTTTGATTTATCCGAATCAAATAACTCGGGTTGCACCATATAGATCGTTTCATCAATGTCACCATTGAGAAACATCGTCTTTACATCCATCTGATATAGTTCTAAATCAAAATGAACTACTAGTGCCATTATAGTTCTAAAGGAATCTTTCGTAGATACCGGAGAGAAAGTTTCCTTATAGTTGATGTCTTCTCTTTGAGTAAAACTATAACGCTCGGGTTTTTCAGGTTTTCGCTTCAAGGGTATTTTTGTAAATAAGAAATATAGGCCTGTTTTGTGAGTGGGATGTTTTATTAGGGCCCTATGAATTTATGAAGATTTTTAGAGGAATAAATAAATTTTTAGAAATCCAAATCGATAGCGTAACGTCTAGTTTCAGTTTTTCGCCTATAGTGTTTTAAGTCGTAAAAATAGTAAATTAAGTCCGTTTTGCAAACGGGGAGTTGCGTTAGAACCCTAGAAATAAGTTGGAATATTTGGAGGAATAAGGAAGTTTCAGATGAAACTAAATCGATAGGCGAAATAGCAGATTCGTGGGTGTTTAAGAGGGGGGCAAACTTGTAAATAGTTAAGTCAAATTGTTTAATTAATAAATACCCCCCTCCCTCCCCCTCCCCTCCCCTCCCTTTCCTCCAGATCATGAAACCCCTTTTTCCTCCCTTCTCATTGGCGATTTTGTTCTCCACGGCGTTCTCCACTTTTGGCCGATCAACGATTCCTTTTTCGGTGAAGTTTCTCCTCCATTTCTTTTCTTCAACCCATAACCTAGGTAAGACCCGATTGTATTGGACGTTTAGTAGTTATTTTAGGGTTGATTTCGGTTAGGGTTATTGACTTACGGTTGAGAATCGTTTTTAGTTAGAGATCGATAGTGTTGTGCTTTTAATGCTCGTTGATGATTTATTTCTCGTTATCGAGGTAATTAGGATACATTAATGGTGATTGATTGTTAGTTAGGTTTGATTTTGGTTGTTGGAGGTTTTATAAATGTTATTAATGGAGGTTGCTGAGTTGTGAGCGTGAATTGCTCGATAGAATGCCCGAATGAAGTAAACTATAGTTTTAGGAAAATTGTCCTAGTTAGGTGTTACATTTAGCTTTGGAGATCTTTTATTTAAGACTGGTTTTAATGCCATTATTTGTGAAATGTATTAGGTGAACCAAGCTTTTGGACGGTGCTCGGCTTGCTAAGGACGCCAGGTAAATGAGTGTTAGGTTTCCTGCCCTTCAGGCCCTACATTGTATCAATGTTAGGTTTTATGTGTTTCGATGATGTTTTTTTATTGTGGGGCTTAAACGAGTCGGGTAGCCTAGGATGTTAGTTATTAACCGCGTGTTAGATTTGTTTTATGAGTTAAGTGTGTTTATACAAGTTCATGAATTGTTTTGATGGTATGTTATGCTTAGTTCATCCATGCATCATGTTTTCTCTTTAAAGATATATGGAATGTTTTTACATGCATGATTTCAAGTAAATGACGTAAAATATGTAATGTCAAGTAAGGTTTAAGGATGAGTAGGGCACATACATGGCAACTCATAGCACGACGATATACACCCATAAATGGCAACTCAGGCAAGTGTGCGTCTACGGGGTAGACGGGGTCACCCCATAAATGGTAACTCAGGGCAAGTGTGTGTCTACAGGGTAGACGGGGGTGCCTGTGACGACTCATGCCTAAACTTACTCTTCCATGTTATGTAACGTAAATAAGTGAAAATGAACATGTTTTGAAAAATCATGTATTTATGTATACTTATGTTTTAGTCCACCCCTTACTAAGCATTAAGCTTAATGTGTTTATCGTATGAAGTAGGTGACGAGAACGAAGGTGAGGAACCTCCTCTCGATGATCAGGCATAGGTGGTCGATTGGCGGGACTCGTGGCGACATGACGTGTTTTGGCCAGGCTTAATGACTCGTGGGTGTACTCTGAGTTCTTCTTGGTAAAGTTGTAAGTAAATATGGTAGGTATAGGAGTAGTTGAACGATGATTGGTTGTTGATGGTTTTGCTTGGAGATAATAGGTATTTTGGGTGGTTGGTTAGTTGGGTTCATTTGTATGGTATTTTGATGAACTCCCGCTGTGTACAGTCGAAATTGATGAATGGATGATGTTAAATAGATATCTATTTGTGAAATTACTGGATGCTTGTGATTAGGTATAGTTCTGATTGGAGGTAAATTATAGGATTATACTGCCCATTTTATAGAGGGAAGGTGGATTTAGAGTTACGGTCGATTTAACTAAGTTTGTTAAGTTTTCTGGTAAAAGGAAATTATCGACCAATTTTAGTCAGGGTTATACTACCCATTTTTATAGAGGAAAGATGGATTTAGAGTTACGATCGATTTAACTAAGTTTGTTAAATTTTCTGGTAAAAGGGAATTATCGACCGATTTTAGTTAGTGAGAACATCAACCGATTTTAGTCAATATTAGTTCTCATGCGAGGTTTCCTCATGCATTAAGTCTTCCACTGAACGAAGCTAATGGTCATTAAACGAGAGAAAATTAACAAATAGAATTAAAAAAAATTAAAATTTTATGGGAATGTACGAGGGCTTAAGTTAAGATTAAGTCACGACAATGCGCGTGGCGGCCCTAACCGGGTTGGGGTCGTCACAAAAACCTTTAGCAACTAGACGTTCTTTGAATCTTTCAATGTTACCTTTTGAATCCCTTTTGGATTTAAAAATCCATTTACAACCGACGAGTTTCAAACCTGCAAGTAACAGGACGAGATCCCAAATGTCATTGTCCTTCATGAACTTTAACTCCTCATGCATGATATCAGTCTACTTTTGAGAACCATAACTCTTAATGGCTTGGTTGAAAGTGACAGGATCATCTTCCACCTCACAAAGTTCCTCATGTTCTTGTAGGAATACAATGTAATCATCAGAAATCGCACTCCTTCTCTCTCTAGTGGACCTCCGTAATGACATATTTTCTCGAGGTTGTTGAGTTTGTTCTTCGGGAACGACTTCCTGAAGAGGTTCAAGAAGTGATTCAACATTGTCTTTTTCATTATTCACTTGATCGAAGTCAAGGGAAACCAAAAGAAGAGGAACAACTTCCTCCTCAAAGACAATGTCTTCCTTATCTCCCCTCACAAACTCTACATCCTCGAAAAATCAGGCATTTCCTGTTTCAAAGAATGTCTTTATAGTGGGATCATAAAATTTGTACCCCCTTGACCGTTCAAGATACCCTACAAAATAACAACTAACAGTCATAGAGTCTAGTTTCTTTTCATTGGGCCTATAAGGCCTTGCCTCAGCTGGACGCCCCCACACATGTAAGTGTTTAAGAACGGGTTTTTGGCCCGTCCAACACTCGTGTAGGGTTTTGTTAGCCGTCGCCTTAGTTGGTACCCTGTTAATGATATAAGTTGTGGTCTTTAGTGCTTCACACAGAGGGATTCTGGTAAGGTCGAATTAGCAATCATGCTTCTTACCATGTCCTTAAGCGTTCTTTTCCGTCTTTCAGCAACACCATTCATGTTGGGCGAACCTGGCATGGTGTACTGAGGAACAATACCACACTCCTCTAGGTATTTAGCAAATGGTCTTGGACGTCGTTCACTTGACCCATCATACCGACCATAGTATTCACCATCACGATCAGATCTGACAACCTTAATCCTTTTATCAAGCTGATTTTCTACCTCAGCTTTAAAAGCTTTGAACACGTCCAAAGATTGAGACTTCTCATGAATGAGATATAGGTAGCCATAACGCGAGTAATCGTCAATGAATAATATGAAATAATGTTGACTATTCCAAGATGCCATAGGGAAAGGTCTACAAATATCTGTATGTATCAATTCAAGGACTTCTGAAGCTCGGTTAGCTTCTAATCTCCTTACACTTGTTTGTTTCCCTTTAATGCAACTGACACAAACCTTGAAGTCAGACATATCAAGCGGGCCCAACTGACACAAGCTTTTCAATTCTCTTTTGAGAGATGTGACCTAAATGCTTGTGCCATAACAAAGCTGAATCATTATTAGTTAATTTTGTACTTCTTGAATCAGTATGCAAGGTTTCATTAAATGAAACTATGGTTTCTAGCATATATAGATTGTCATAAACATATAAAAATCCAGAACCCATTATATTTGAATTTAATGATAAACTTAATTTTCCATTTCTAAACGAACAAAAATAACTAGATTTGTCCAATGCAGAAATATAAATTAAATTCCGCCTAAAAGATGGTACAACAAAAGTATGATTTAAATCTAAAAATTGTCTAAATTTTAATAACAATTTAAAATCTCCGATAGCTTCAACTTCAACTGATTTGCCATCGCCCACAAAGAGGAATCTTTCAGCAACTGAGACAATTTAGCATAGATATACTAATGTGAGTGGTAGCACCCGTATCTAACCACCATGTATGTCTAGATACAGAAACCAAATTAACTTCAGAACAAACAAAATTGAGAAGTGCACCTTTCTTCATGCACCATGCGTGATACTTGGTACAATCTTTCTTTTGGTGCCCTTCTCCATTACAGAAGAAACAACTGAAACTCTTAGACTTCTTTTGTTTCAACTTAGAAGGAGCACCAACAACTTCTTTCTTCCTTTTATCTTTGGAAGATGATGCCAAATGAGCACTTTCTGTCTGATCATGCTTAATCTTCTCTTTCTCTTGGACACAATGAGATATTAATTCATTAAGTGTCCACTTATCCTTCTGGCAGTTATAACTGATCTTAAACTGCCCAAACTGAGGAGGAAGAGAAATCAAGACTAAGTAAACAAGCATGTCTTTTGACAGCTCTAACTTAAATTCCGTAAGTCTTGAAGCAAGATGAGATATTTCCATTCTGTACTCCCTGATATTCCCCTTTCCATTATACTTGAGCGAGACAAGTTTAGCTAAAAGCGTGCTTGTCTCAGCCTTCTCTTTTTTCTCAAAACGTTTCTCAAGTTCTTCGAGGAATGTTTTGACATCAGTGTTTTTCGACATATTGCCCTAAAATGCTTCTGGAATGGCGCGCTTCATGATCATTAGACTTACACGATTCGAACGCTCCCACTTTTCCAGCTCCCTTTTATCATCAAGGATACTTGATGCTGAAAGAGGTGGGAAGCATGTGACCCTAAGTACAATGTCAAGATCCATGCACCCGAGAACAATCATAACGTTCTTTTTCTAGACTTTATAGTTGGTCCCGTTAAGCGTAGGAACTGCATTAACGTTACCCATTATACTTGAGATGTTAACTGTAACAACAGAGAAAATGAAACAACATTAGCTCACGAATTAATATGCATATACATCACAATGATATAACTCAAAATATAGTGCATCCATTAATAAGAAACTGGCACAATTAATACTTAGTCTTTTGGCTAAAAGTGTTAACTTGTAATTGGTAACTTGGTCCAGTATATAAACATTGACAATAAGACCTATCAAACAATGAATTTATCGTTTGATAAGTTCAATGTTCACATAGCAGCCTAATACTTGTTATATATTTTAATACCGCTAACAAGCTATGCAACTGTACAAACATCAACCTTCTTTTAGGCCAAATTGAAATTCATACAATGTCATGTCTCATGCCCAACATATAAAAACAGGATAATTAAAGCAAGAGAGACTAATTTTATAGCATGTTACCTAACCATCTTATTTTACAATGTAAGACTTCATAAAATTGCACCAAAAAAGAGTTAAGGAAATTCATATACATACATATTCAATAGATAGGCAACCATATTAGTCAATCAGCAAACCAAAGGATCAACCAACCTAAAATGGAAGGTTCAAATCAGCCAAAAAAAGGTAAAAACAGAGCGAAACAGGGCGAACCGAGCCCTGAATTGTCTAGAAATAGTCATTAAAAAGACCCAAAATAGCCGAACCAAAGTGAATCGGGGCCCATTTAACCAAATGGATCGGCTCAAATTTTTTTTATTTTGCCAGATCGGACCGAA
Organism: Begonia masoniana; assembly: GCA_022432975.1. NCBI lineage: Eukaryota > Viridiplantae > Streptophyta > Magnoliopsida > Cucurbitales > Begoniaceae > Begonia > Begonia masoniana. Next base: position 11,656,764 of record CM039513.1, read on the forward strand.
CTGAACCGAACCGAACCGAACCGAACCGAACAGGTATAGGTTGAACCAACCAAAGAACCAGTTTGAACCAGAACCAAACCGAGTTGGTTTGGTCCGAGTGGGTCGGAACCTAAATGGTTTGGTCCGATTTGGACCAAACCTAACCCAATCAGACCGAATCAGCCCAAACCACCAGAGAGGGGCTGCGAACCAGCAATAAAAATCGCTGGAATCTCACCGATTTTGGCAGATTTTCACCCCAAAATTGTCCGATTTATCAAAATAATGATAGATCGGGCAATAATCCTTAACGTGCATCAACAAAAAACCAAATTTAAGGCATCAAAACATGCATTCTAGGGGAATTAGATGAAAAAATATAGCCCTAAAAAATAATTCCGAAAGTTAAAAAAAAAATTGATGCTTAATCTGAGTTCAAGCAAGAAAAAATCGATTACTTGTAGTCTAACGTAATAGACTCTGATACCAATTGAAGGATTCAATGAAAATAACCAAATTAATTGAATCTAAAATGAATTCCAAAACTGAAAAGAGCGAGAGCCCATTTTCTAATAGATACGTTAGAAATTTTACAAGTAAATCGTAAAGCAAGAACAACATACCAGGATCCATTGTTTGAATGCAAAATACCGTAGATCGGGTACGTAGATCTTCCGATTCGACAATCGCCCTCTCTAATGTCTCTCTAGAATGATGACGGTTCAAAGAGGTAAAGAGTTCGATTATGAATTGGGGATCATAACCTTATTTTTAACTTAATTGGGTAATTTACTAGTTTGTCCATCACAAATTGGTAAATTATCCCTGGTGTCTTTACACATTGTAATATAACCATATTATATTTAATATACTCCAAAGTCCGTTGAAATCATGTTAAATCACTTTAATATGGACTTAAACCTGATGATAACATAATATATAATTTATAGTTTAACAATTTAAATCTAAATAGAATTATAAATTCTTATAATTCTAACACAATAGTCAAATATTGACACAAATTTTGTCAAGTAATAAATCTATTTTTTACGTGAATTATTGCTCCAATGGACAGTTTTTGCACGTCACATATTGACTATCTTTTAGGTTAGGAAGTGAAAACTCTTTAAAAAATTTATTACATGGGTTTATTTTATATGAATATTGTTTAAATCAGGTTTTCATGATTAACCCAATTTCATAAGGAAAAACTCTTGGGAAGATGTGTTTTATACAGATTTTTGGGTAAAAAACACAAATAAGGAAAACCATTATCAGTTACAAAGAGAAGATTCTATAAAATAGAGCAAAGAGAAGACATTGGAGAAACAAGAGTATCTGATCTGATTTTTGAGTTTTGGTTTTCAAATTATGATTGATGAGAGAGAAGATCTTGAAAAGGAGGAGTGATTTTATTTAAAGGAGAAGCTTTATTCTAAAAAAAGTAGACAAACATAGAGGCCCCAAAGGGCTGAACAGGAACAGAAACAGAACCCTAGAGAAAAAGAGTTTGGAGAAAGAAACAAAAGGATTTATCATGAGGAAACCCAAGAAAGGAGCGGAGGTTCTTCTAAGTGTGACACTAGACCTAGATGCTGCAGCACCAATCACATTAAATAAAAGCTTAATCATATATTTTTTTATTTTATTTTGATCATATTTATAATTAATGTGATTATGTCTTTTACTTTTATGAGTTAATTTTAGAGTGGCTGCGAGTAGATAATACCTAATTAGGTTAATCTTATTTATTTTTGTTTAAATTTGTTCCTTGAACGAGTTAAATAATTCAATATTCTTTGATGATTATTTAATCACTGTACGAAAGATATAAATAAATAATTAGATTCTTATTGTACTTAATGGTAAATAGGAATTAGAATCGATATTGAATTGTTTGAGAATATTAACTACATATATGTTATGTTGTTAATTTCAAATATTTACACGTTGTTTTATTTGAACCACTTGACCAATTAGAATTGTGATTTTAATTGCATTCTATATGAGATTTGTCTATTGTAAATCTGAAGAAAATATTATATGACTTATCCAAGCAACGCTAGATAGCTTTGCATAAAAAAATAAATTCTAAGTCATTTACCTTGTTTGCTGCAGCATGTTCACGACCTTAGTAATAATATTCATATGAAAAGGAAAATCAAATTTAGACCATATTCCATTATTTGACTTTCTTATCTCATTGTTTGTGCTCTCTTTAATGCTTTTGTCTACTTAATTCATCTTACTCAATTTTTCATCATAAATTCATTTTATTTTATAAATTTAAAATTTGATAATTTTATTTACGTGAAATTTAACACACACTTATTACTATTACTTGCTAGCTATAGTGTGTACTTGCATTGTATGTGTTTTAGCCCAACAGTCAACATCAACATGATTCATGAATGTATAACTATATCCTGCTCCAGGTCATCACCTTGCCAGCTCCAAGCTCTGCCTATAGTCAACAGTGCGGCCTAGTTTTACGGGCCGGCTTCTAATCCTAATCTCCAACTTTCTAAAATAATTAATTTTGTTAAGTGACTATTTTATATAGCATTTATTCCCAATAAAATTACATTAAAATGTTAGATATCCAAATATCCTCAGTCTACCAAAATTTTAATTGAAAATTCGCAAATTTATCCTGAAATCGCAACTTTATCTTTAAAAGTTGAAGCTTCATTCTTAAAAGTAGTTTAAAAACTTTATCCATAAAAATAATTACAACTTTATTTTTTTTAAAAGAAGTTTTAAAATTTAGGAAAATTATCGATTTGAATCCTGTACTATACACGTTTTTTCAATCGGCCCCTATAGTAAAAAAACCGGCAAACCGAACCCTGTATTTTGATTCTGTTATCAGTTTTGACTTTCTATCAACAATTTCATTAAACTATCATTGAAAAAACTACAAACTATCGTAGATTCAAATGAAAGTTTTACCACATGTTTATTACTTAATGAGAAGATAATCTGTAAATTTTCGTGATTTTTTAACACATTTACGATTTATTGTAATTTTATTTTTGTATTTTTTAAAAATATTATAATAAATCATACAAATTTTAACAAATTACGCAAATTTTTCTATTATCTACCCATAATATGGTGAACATCTGAAAAATGTTTCACATAAATCCAATATGTTTTGGTATTTGTTAAAATTAATCTTAGTTTCTTCTTTACTTTATAAATTAATTTTTTAAAAAATACCAAACAATATTTGATATATTTGGAAACTTTTCCACATATTTAACTTATCATGAGTAGATAATAGAAAAATTTTCGTGATTTTCTAAAATTTGTATGATTTATTATAATATTTTTATAAAATACTAAAATAAAATTTTAATAAATCGTACATGTGTTAAAAAATCACGAACATTTTCAGATTATCTTCTCATTAAGTAATGAACATGTGGTAAAAATTTCAAATGAATCTAAGATCGTTTATTAGTTTTTTCAATGAGGGTTTAATAAAATTGTTGATAGAAGGTCAAAATTAATAACAGAATCAAAGTACAGAGTTCGGTTTGCCGTTTTTTTTAGTACAGGGGCCGAATTGAAAAAATGTGTATAGTATAAGGTTCAAATCGATAATTACCCTAAAATTTATCTTTAAAAATAACAAAAATGGCAGATACTTAAGCTTCACCAAAATCTCAGAGATAATAAATGAAAAAAATTTCAATAAAATTTTTATTTTATATGTTTAAATAATTCATTAAAATCAGAACTTTTTAATTCAAAGTTCAGAATCTTTACTAAAAACTAAAAAGTCTATCCAAAAAAAATTCTATAAATAAATTCTATGATCACAATCTAAAATCTAAATCCAAATTCAGTATCAATTTATACTTACAGATTTGTTGATAAAATTGACACTTTTAACCAAAAATCCAAATCTTCAACGGGACAATTCAAATCTTAATAAAAAAATTAAATTCTAAAATCTAAAAATTTCACAGATTAAACAAACCAAATTTTTAGCATAATTTCTAAAAATTTAACATATTGGTGCACTAATACCAATTGCTAGTTCTAAATCTTTAATCTTTATTTTCTATAATTCCGTATTCCTAAGATTGTAATGTTTATTCTATAATCATAAAAATAAATAGCGATTCTTTAATTTTTATGGTTCAGATTTTAGTTCTTCTCTTCGTCAAACTAAAAACCCAGACAACCAGTCTCGACGTATAAAATCTAAAACTTTGATAGTGATTAACGCTTATCTTTATCTTATCCCTTCATTAATTTTAACTTTATTAATAACATAAACTAGTAACATGTACATTAAGATCTAATAATAATGTGTTTACATGACACTTCTTCATTATACAAAAGAAAAATGCACATTTTGATAGACTATTCTTTAATAACCAACTTTTAGTATGTACGTAAAACACATGAGATGTTAGATAGTTTACAATTATTTAGTGACAAAATGATAATACTAGCAATAATAAAGTTAAAGAATTTTAGCTGTAGATGTCCTACATTCTCTGATACTTGCAGAACAAAAAAAATATATTAGTGAAAATATCTATAATAACAGATTCTGGAGATGAAATGGCAGTAAAAGAGGGTTATTTTGCGCAAGGATGAAACTAAAGTAAGTATTTTTACTAGGGTGGAAACGATTCGGTTCAATTAAGTTGAAAGCCGAATTAGAATCGAACCAACTCAGTGAAGTCTTATGGTGTGAGTGGACCATGTAATGGCGTGATGACTCATATATTATATCAAACATATTCACACATATATATCTATATATATATATGGAATATAAGTATGATAGTGATGAATAATAAATTATCATTTGCATATAGAACTGGACATGTTGTGTTGTATTAGAGTACTAAGATCATGAGCATAGCTCTAGTAGACAATCGGGTTTTATAGTGGTGGTTTTTGCAGGTGTGTTGAACACGTGTTTTTAATTCATGCTTGTTCAAATTTTTAAAGTTTAGATATTCTTAACTGGTCTCTTCATAAAAGCTCATCATATGGATTACTTTCACTTTTGCAGATACAAGGAAAGTCAAAGGCAAAGTGATCTTTCTTCAAAGAGTCATATTAAACAGAGTAGAAGACTAGATCCTACTTAGTTTCATGGTTTCTAAGTCTAAGATTTACTTTTGTTGTGTGTTTGTACGTCCACTCGTGCGCATGTCTTCTATACATAGTATGTAGTATATGTGTATACATACTTATCTGTATTTTTGTATATTAAACTGTATTAACTAGTTTGTAAATTATTGTAAATAAAGTTTTATTTAGGCATGTATGTGGTTGATTGTATGACTTTCTCATTCTAGTAGCTACTTATTTAAAAGCTAAAGCTTTACATTAATTTTTGTTCATTTTTTTTACGTATCAATGAAATCTTACTTTGAGATATTAAGTCACTATGAGTTGATGGCATTGCCCAAAAATTGAACACGAGTAAATGAGGTAAATCTTTTCTCTTTGATAATGCATGTCATAATCCGCTCTGGTGATGAGTCAATTTTATATGAGGAATTGAGTATTTCAAATGTGAATTTTGTGAATATGTAGTATCGTGGAAAATAATTTTGCAAATTTTCTGAAGCAGTACTAGAGAATCTCTAGAGCCAAAATCTAGCATGATTTTTTTCAAAGTCTAGATTGCTTCCCTCTTCACATGTTCAAATCATCTTCCAAGATAAAGCAAGTCATACTCTACTGCTTTGTAGAAGGAAAGTAGATCAATGTTGAGAAATTATACACGAATATAGATGAGCAATTTCATACAAAGGCAATGTTTTAGAGATGAGCAATTTCATACAAAGGCAATGTAGAGAAACTTAAGGCTGCAAAGGTCATCATACTAATTGCAGTGGCGAGGATCGTCCAAGAAAAAACAAAGGAAGGCTTCAACAATTCCTTGAAGTCACAAGCACAGAAGCAGATCTTCATGTTATAGCAAATAGCATCGAAATGCTGGAGCAACGAATTAGATAACAAGAGGTTGACAATTTCCAAATGCTGAGAATGCTTAGGGGGCAGATGACACTTTGGAAATATGTTAGAGGAAGAGATGGTGTATTGAAATTATCAATGGAGAGAAATTCAAGGCAGGCCGGAGTGTCTTATCACAAATTTTTGGTCGACATATTTGAACCATTCAAATATGCATAAATGGATGAAACAATGTACATGGCTATGAGGAACAAGGAGCGCAAGTAGTTCAAAAATTATTTGTGCAAAGTGTGACAAATAGGGTTAGGGAGACCCTATTCCCTATTTTGCATTGGTCGCCAAAGGAAAAGGAGGGAAAAGATAGAATGGTTTGCTCCTATCATGAAACCATCAATTCTCGAGGCTAAGGAAGTGTTCTCAAAGGTTCGATCAACAACTTTTGTGAAAGGACTTCGTGAGTTGGTAAGTTTTCTCTCTACTTTTAAGGTTTGAAGATTTGGGTTTCTATTAGATTTGGGTTCGAGCTCGGAAATTCAAATCCATAAGTCAAGAGGGGGAATTTTTCATGACTTCCCATCACGGGAAATCACCCAAATGTCGACCGCTGTAGAAGTCGATCGACATTTCAAACCTTGCCTAGAAATAGAGAGTTGAAGGTGTCGGCCACTTAAGGGAAGTGTCAACACTTCGGTTTTTATTTTGTGAAAGATGTTGACACCTCAGAAGGAAGTGTCGACCGCTAGTGCATTTTGCTAAAACTCGAGAGGTATAAGTGTCGACCACTATAAGGAAGTGATCGACCGCTAGGCCAAACTGACAGTACCAAGTGTCGTTCACACGATTTTATTTTGGAGAAAATAAAGTCTAAGGAAATTCACGGTCGTTTATAGTGTTATGGATTGAGTTCCTAGTTCCGATTTAGGACCCATCATTGTGTCTTCCCTTAGTCTTATCATAATGCTTATTTTGTTTTAGGCTCGATTCCGAGCCAATTGCTGAAGTACCTCCAATTGGTAAAAAGAGCGCTCGACGTAAATGTAGAAGTTTTATATTATTTGCACTACATTGGATGATTTTTATGAAAACCATATTTTGGCAAGCTATCATCCATGAATACCTAACGGGGTCTGGTTGCCAACACATTAATATTTTTACGTATATGTATGTACGATTTACACGTTTACAATTGATTAATGATTTTTATATTATTGTGATGAAGGATTGATCCTCGTGATACTTTGGACAGTCTTGGTCTCAAAGTATCAAGAAGACCTACTAGTTTGCTATGAGAAGATTATCATGTTTACACGTTATGAAATGGGTAATATGGTGGTAATGACGCGGTCCTTAAGTTTTGAATCCCCAAATCTGATCAAGGTATTATTTGTTGATTATTGTTTATACGAGTTGCTTCGTAGATGACCATTGTTCACCGACAACCAGGGTAACGGAGATGGATCTTCGGATCGCACGCTGCTTGTTTCTTCTTTCTGGCTCATAAGATGTTGTTGGACTTCGGTTGCCGCCTTTCTATGTTATGTGCTAGAGGGGTCTTTGAGTGACCCTCCTTTTCCACTAAGATTATTTTTATATGATAAGTGCGATGATGACGTGTTTTTATATAGTCGTCTATGTATGAGACAATGTTTAACTTAATCTCTCATCAGTGGCTTGTGGAGCATGTATTTATTAAATTATGAAAATGAGTTTTCATAGAATGATATTTTGAAAACTATTTTATTTCGTCATCATGTTTGGAAAGGAAAAGTATAAGAAGTTTTACATGCATTTTGTATAACACTTCTACTGAGTTAGTTACTCGCCCCAAACGACCCCCTTCCTTTCTAGAAAAGAACAAGAGCAACGAGTAGTTGAGATTCCAGGATAACGTAATATTTATATTTATGTATCTGAGTGTTTCTAATTCCCTAGTGAGGACTTATCTACATTTGGGTATGTATAAGATTAATTGTTTGAATTTGGATATTTACACCTTATTAAATTGCTTTTAAATTATCGCATTATTATATTTTTAGTCATGGTGTAGATCTTGGATTTTGATTTAATGTTCAAAGTCTTCCGCTGTGAACCAACCTTTGGGCTGGGTGATTAGGTCCTCTTCGAGAATATGGTTGCCTGACTCGGCATTCTGTTAGGCCGCCTCTAGGTCATGACAAAAAAATTTTGTATCAGAGCTAGGATCACACTAATAGTGATTACTTAAGGATTGATAGTGTGGTAAGTTGGAACATTGTCTTTGTGCACGAAAAGATTTTTGACATTCGGTGAATTCCTTTTCAAAAGTCAGAATGCTCACCAAGGTGAAATTACAGTAACAACAGCGGAGGGAAGTTATGATCCAGTCGTAGCTATGATGGAGGTGTTGCGCAATATGTCTACCAATAACCCACCCCAGAACCCTAGTACGTCTCAGATGACATATTTTTGGGACATTGTTAGAATAAATTTGCCTATGTGTTGCAAGTAGTGTGCACCCAATGGAAGCAGTGGATTGGGTTCAAGAGATGAAGCGACACTAGGAGTCACTTCAAGTATCGGAAGAATTCCAAGTTGGTATTGTTGGCCATTACCTAAGAAAGTTGACACAAAGTTGGTGGATTGCAGTGAAGGTTAATATTGATGTGCAACCAATGGAGTGGAAAGACTTCACAGACTTATTCAAAGGACAATACTATAACCAAAACCACCATAACTCGATTACCAAAGGATTTAATGAGTTGACCAAGGGAATGATGACTGTGATGGAGTAATATGCTCGATTTTATAACATTTTGCCGTACTGCGGAGGGATTACCGATTAAGGTCAGATTGTGAAGTTCCAACATGGTTTAAGGTCGAAGTTACAACAAGTTGTATCTTACAATGAGTATGACTCTTTTCTGGAAGTATTTGGAGCTACCCAGAGAACGGGGAGGGTATTTAGTGCCAATTATTGGAGTTTCCAGGAGAAGTTGGTAAAGAAAGAAGAGAGAAAGATAACAAAGAAGAATCAGGAAAAGTTGTAGGCACAACCTTGAGTTTTAGTAGTGGATCTTTTTATAATGGTCGTTTCAGTCCTTACACCTATCATACTTGTGGGCAGCTGGGCACATAAGGTGGGATTGCACACGGAATCAACACCAGCAAAAGCCACATCATTCATTCTCGTCTCCCTAGGGAAGTGCTGCTCGGGCTACTCCTAGAGACAGACGTGGTTCAAGTAGGCAGTCTTTTTAGCAGTATCCGGGACAATAGGTTTTTACTCCCCAACAGCCTTCAGGTCTCGACTGTCTGTTTACACTCCTTACCAGTATACTAGTCTAGACTTTCAAGGGCTGATTGGATTTCAGCAGAACTACGAGTCTAGGCCCTACCTGCAATAGACGTCTGGTGAGCAATCTTTTAAGAGCAGTGGTCCAAGACCGAGTTCAACCAAGGGTGGTCGAGGAAAGGGTCACTTGTGCAAGGAAAAATTCTCAAGCCAAGTTTATGTAGTTGGAGCTTCTAAGTACTTTTATGAACAAGAGGATCAGGGTGTTGTTGATGATACTATTATCATTTCTCATTCTTTTGCACGGGTGTTGTTCAATACTAGGTTGACACACTCATTTGCTTCCTTTATTTTTGGATCTGTTTTGAGGCTACTCATGGAGAAGATGGAATCTCCATCGGTAGCACTCCCTTAGGTGTCCTGAGGTGGAGTGTCTTTTGTGTGCAAGTCAGTATGTGTAGTTATTGACGTTTGCAAGTTCTCGACAAACTTAGTGGTCTTATCAATAAGTTAGTTCCATGCGATTCTTGGTATGGATTGGTTGAGGAAGTATAGAGCAATTGTGAAGTGTCACCTGAAGAGGGTCATAGTTTGTAACACCTAGGAATTTCTGTAACGCACGTAAGCCTGAGATTAGATGGTTAGGGTTATGTTATGTTTAGAAGTTAGAATGTGTAACTTGAAGAGAAGAAAATGTGATAGAATAATTGAAAAGTCAAAAAGCAAAGGTGTTGAAAATTCAAAAGAAATTTTGACCAATAGAAAAGAAGAACAATTTTTAGCAAAAAAAAGTGTGTGATTGGTGGGGAATTCAAGTGATGTCTCACGTTTGAATCCAAGTGAGAAAGGGGACGGTTGAATTGCAATTTTAAAGAAATTTGGTGGAGGAAAATTAAAAGTGGAAAAAATAGGTAGGTTAAATGTGGTTTATTTCTTCTTTCTCCCTCATCTTCTTCCTCCTTCTACCCACGAAAATTTCAGCATCCTTCTAGGGTTCTCCATCAAATTTTCTTCAAGTTTTCTCAAGGTTAAAGGTAAGATTTTAAGTGGGTTTTGTTATTTATGCATTCTAGGGTTAGTGTTTGGCGTTTTAGAGTTGGTTTTGTTGAAATTGGTTAGGGTTTGGAAATCCTATGAAGAAGGGTCCGAATTTTTGGTTTAAATTGCTAGTTTTCTTCCTAAATTTAGTGATATAGATGTTGGATGAATTAGTTTAGATGATTTTTAGAGTTAGATTAAGGTTTTAAAGAAAGATTGTGAAAAACCGGTTTTTAGCATATTGGACACCGATTCTGTTTTGGCATTTTTGGATTGGACTTTTTATTTGGTTGGTTAATTTGAGTGTTTCAATGGATAGTAGACGTGTAGAGGTTTACGGAATGGGGTGGCACGTCGAAATCCGTTGAAAATCGAGTAAGTTATGGCCGTTTGAAGTTGGACACTAAAAATGGGTGGAAAATCGGGTTTTAGAGCTAGGTTGTGATTTTGGTTTGTATTGTTGTTTAGTTTTGGGTTAGAAAATCTTTTAAAATTTATTAGTGGCTTTCTAAGCTATTTCCTTATATTTGTTAGGTTGTCGAGCGAATAATTTTACTGGACGAAGTGAACAAGCAAGTGCCGAGCAGTCAGGTAAGTAAAGGAATTCTTTTTGTTACCTTAGGCCTACACCATGGAACGGTAGGGTAAACGGTTTTGTTTCGTGTTGTGTTGTATTACGTATTTTTCTGGCATGCATCACGTTTTAGTTTTGTGCACTGTGTTTTGGGAGCGTGACTTGTGCGAGTGTAAATTGTAATAAGATAATAAGAATTGTAAGAACAGGTCTCGAGTAATAGCCTTGTCGGGAATAAGTGCTGGAGTGTAGCACCCCGAAGGGATTTTACGAGAGAACGGTTTGGCTAAAAGATTTTAGATATCGTGAGTAAGAACTCCTAGACAGTCATAGGGTTCTACGATCGGTGTGGGCAACGCAAATCGTGTGTGGCCGTCCAAGACAGTTATGGGATGTGTGCTATCTGGTTTTGCTTGGTGGATCAAGGTGTGGCCGTCTTATACAGTTATGAGATGTGTGCCTACTTGACCTACACGGCTTATTGAAAGATTAATGCAACGAACATGTAACGAACACAACTGAGAGTTAGAAACTACATGTGATAGGATTGAGTTGCATTGTGTGTGTGTGCATTCGTTTTCCCTACTTACTAAGCATTAGACTTACTTTTCGTGCTCTATGGTGTAGGTGACGAGATTTACCCAGGTGAGATAGATGAGACAGCCCAGGACTAGGCAGCAGTTGGTGATGTATGGAGCATGCTGGTGCGGGCACTTGTCAGGGCGTCACGACCACGTTCTCGGGTAGTTTGTGAGGAGTTTGGTATTTTGTGTTGTAGATAGCTTTCTTTTCACCATTTTGGGATTCTTGTGAACAGTGATCTTTTGAGGATTGGGTTGTGTGTAAATGATGATATTTTGAGATTTAAATTTAAGGTCTTTGGGTTTTGGTAATTTTAGGCGTTATGCCGCTCGTTGGAATACCATTTAACCGAGTGGTGGCCAAAGCTTTGGAGGTGGAGGCAACTGCTGGTAAAATTCTTAAACCTACCGAAGCTCCGAAGAGGATGTTTAAGGAAATTACAGCTCAATTTAACCAAGGCGGATCATCTTCTCAGCAGCATGGAACCAAACGACAGGGAGGAAATTTAGGTGATCAGCGGGGAGGAAAGAAACCGCAACCGCAACAGAAAGGAAAATTTTTACAGTGTCCAAAGTGTTTGAAGTCCCATCCTGGAGAGTGTGGGCAATATGCTGGCACGTGTTACAACTGTTTTGAAGCTAGTCATCTTTCCCGTGATTGCCCAAAGCCGAAAGTCGCCCGATGTTATAAATGCAACTAGCCCGGCCATATAGCCACCAACTGCCCCACAGGAAAGAAAGGTCCAGAAAAAACTATGCCTAGAATTTTTGCCATGATAGAGCCTGAAGGAGAGGATCGTGCTGCAGTGATCTCAGGTACTGTATTTGTTAATTCAGTGCCAGCATTTACGTTGATAGATTCAGGTGCATCACATTCGTTCGTAGCAATAGCTTTTGTGGTGAAAGTACAGATGGAAGTAAGTCCGGCTGGATGTTTTTATGATGTGAAGTTACCATCCAGTGAGTTCCTACATTCAGAACAGATGGTGTTCAATAGTTTGATATCGGTTGGGAGAAAGACATTGCCTGTTGATTTGATTGTAATGGGGATAACCGGGTATGATGTGATACTCGGTATAGATTGGTTGTTCAGACACCACGCCACGATTGACTGCCGAGCAGGAACAATTAATTTTCATTCTCCGAACGGTGAGAAGCTTACACTACAGTCTTTGAAACATGTACAGAAGCTTTCAGTGATGGATGCTCGGGGATCTGCTATGGGTGAGTTTATGTGTTTTCTTGCAACCATAGTAGATTTCCATTCTTTGGTAGCAGTTAAACCTCAGGATGTCTTAGTTGTTCGTGAGTTTCCCAAGGTGTTCCTGGATGATTTGCCTGGTCTACCTCCGGACCGGGAAATCGAGTTTGCAATTGACACATATCCTGGAGCTGAACCTGTGTCTAAGAATCCTTAATGATTAGCTCCTCATGAATTGAAAGAACTGAAGAAGCAACTGGAGGAATTGGTGGACAAGGGCTTTATACACCCTAGTTTCTCACCTTGGGGAGCGCTCGTGTTGTTTGTGAAAAAGAAGGATGGGTCACTTTGAATGTGCGTTGATTACCGGGAGCTGAACAAGCTAATGGTGAAAAATAAGTATCCGTTGCCAAGGATTGATGACTTGTTCGATCAGCTGCAAGGAGCCCGGATATTTTCTAAGATTGATCTGAGATCAGGGTATTACCAGTTAAAGGTTAAGTCGCAGGATATCCCAAAGACAGCTTTCCGGACGCGGTATGGACATTATGAGTTCTTGGTTATGTCGTTCAGATTAACGAATGCTCCAGCTGCATTCATGGATCTGATGAATCGAGTGTCCCGAGAGTATCTCGATAAATTTGTGATTGTGTTTATCGACGATATTCTGGTTTATTCCCGTGATGAGGAGGAGCATAAGGAGCATCTGAGAATAGTATTGGAAACTTTGATGCGACATCAATTATATGCCAAGTTTTCAAAATGTGAATTTTAGTTGACTAAGGTACATTTTCTTGGTCATGTTATTTCCAGTGGAGGTATATCGGTGGATCTAGCCAAAATTTAGTCAATTAATGATTGGCCTCAACCAATGAATGTCAGTAAAATTTGGAGTTTTTTGGGGTTGGCTGGCTATTATAGAAGGTTTATTGAAGGGTTTTCAAAAATAGCAGCACCTATAACTCGTTTGACAAGAAAAGACGTGAAATATGAGTGGTCTGAAGAGTGTGAGCTAAGCTTTCAGACGTTGAAGCAGAAATTGACTACAGCTCTGATTCTGTAACACCCCTAATACTGTACCCCTTTAACCGTGTAAATTTTTCATTTTATTTTACATTTTAAATAAACTCTAAGCGGAACCTAAACCGAAATCGAAATCAGGATCGAAATCGGAATTGAAATCTAACCTTGAAATCATTTAAAACAAACACTTAATAACTAAATAAAATTTAAACTAATTAATAAGAATAACTTAAAACAAATCAGAAAAAAAGGGAGGGCAAAACGGTCCGCCCTGAAAACAAATAAAGCAGCGACCAGTCGCTGCTACATGCAGCGACTGTGCGCTGCATCGCTGAGCCGTGGCAGCGATCGATCTCAGCGCTGCAGTTGAGATCGATCGCTGCATTTCATAACAGCGATCGATCTCTGCTGTGCAGCAGAGATCGATCGCTGCATTGCTTTATAGCAACAGCGATCGATCTCTGCTGCACAGCAGAGATCGATCGCTGCATTGCTTTATAGCAACAGCGATCGATTTCCCTCATGCCCGCTTCCAGTTCCTTCAAACCTTCAACACTCTATGCATCAAACACTTCAATTAGCTCTCTGGAAACACTTCAATTAGCTCTCTGGAATCCGATTTCCAGAGAGCAAAACTTCTATTGTTTTACACCTAAACATCACAATAAACTTATAACTCATCCATCCAATTAAACGTATTCTAAACTCAATTAGCTTACAGCAGACTTTGCGAAGTCCAACTGCGTGGATAGCTCTAAAAACCGAGCTTACCCGTACCAATCCCAAAACGAATCAAAACATTTCATAACGTTTATCAAAACAGTTTAAACCAAAGCCTTTTACATACAGTTACCAAAACATTTTCTAACCCCTATCCAGATCCAAACAACATAAAATACTCTATACAATTATTAATTCAAAATATCTCAAAATAACCCCAGAGTCCATACATACATCCCCACGGGTGATATCGCGCCACGACTACTCAGCGCACTCCCACGGGCATCATCCATCAGCTGCCCCTACATCAGGAGGAAGAACGCCGTCCTCACCTGGTTCAATGTCTCTTAAAATATCACCTACACCATACAGACACCTATGAGATATTGAAATCTCAGTAAGCTACGTAAATGCAGATGCGTGCGTGCGTATGCCATTCAGAAAACATGCAGATTTCAGATTCATATACAGATACAGATTCATTACATCGCAGACAGATTGTTACCGAGATATCAGCCCTATAAATGGAAAGGATACATCCCACGGTCAGACTACCACTTTCGATTTAGAGGAGGGGGGTACATGCTCACAAACCCTACAGCCATGCCTGAGCTCTATCTCGCGTAACCAGATACAGATTACGTAGATTAATTACAGATGTTCATTTCTTTTCTTAAAACGCGTGCAGAAATTCGTTTTCATGACATTTGAAATACGTGATGCATGAACAGATATAGACAGAAAGTAAACAATCAACATATATACCATCAAGACCAAAATAGAGTAACCTATAAACAATTTAAACCTAACTACCCAACCGAAAGCGATTTAAAGCAAACAATTCCTTAGGGATCCTCGATACGACATCGAAGTATGGTGTAGACCGATTGGTCAGAGTAAGTCACAGAGACTTACCTTGAGCGCGCTGAACCTCAAGCTTCGTCCACGGAAGTCGTTCACCTAAGGCAATTTAGAACGATCGACGTTAAACAAGTTTAAGCTTCTAAACGTCCAAATTGATAAAACCTTAACTAAAGGAATTTCTTAAAGCTTTAATTCAATCATTCGAGCTATTTCACCGAGTAATTACGCGCTTGACATTTCAAGTCCTAATTTACGAGTTTTCCTAAAAACCCGAAAATCCCTAACTTTTTAACATTTTTACAAATTGACTTATCCTCGTCCAATAACGTCAAATACGTCCAATATATACCTAATCATGGCTAACCTATTAATTACGAACCCTAAATCTCATTTTTTAACGAAAATCGATCGAAACCCTAATTACCTAAAACGCCGTAAACGTCGAAATAAAAGCTCTAAGAACGTAGATGCATACCTAGGATAGCGAGAGGAGGAGAAACCGTGAAGAAATCGGAACGAACGGAGGTCGGACGGAGGTCGGAATGTTGATCGGTGTCGGCGGCCGAGAGAGAAGGGAGCTCTCTGTCGTGCGATCCAGAGAAGAAAAGAGAGAAAGTGAGGGAGAGAAAGAATTTGTGATGTTTAAATAAAAATTGATTTTCAAATTACCATTTTGCCCTTCTCACTTAATTCAATTCGTTTCGTCGTTCGTTTCGTTAATCGTCCAACGATTCGGATTCTCGAAAATTCCATATTTTGCCAATAACTCATATTTATCACCAGGGCTTTATTAAAACTGTCCGTTCTCAATTTGGACTTCATTTACTATTTTTACTAAAACGTCCTTTAAGTTTCGAGAAACACAATTACTCGAAATATAGCGTTTAAACTCCGAAAATTCTCGTAATTTCCTTAAAATTCCAATTATTCGTTAGGATCATCATGACGCTTTCCGTTTGCAAAACTTACCTGATTTGACATATTTACCAAAAATACCATTATATAATAATATATTGAATAATATATTAAATCCAAAAACTTGTACAGGCCGGATATTACAGATTCTGACGTTACTTGTAGCCGAGGAGAAGTTCTGTATTTGCTGTGATGCCTGTCGGATTGGGTTAGGTTACGTGCTTATGCAGAATGATAAGGTGATAGCATATGCTTCTAGGCAGTTGAAGTCCTATGAGAAGAATTATCCGACCCATGATCTGGAGTTAGCTGCTGTGGTGTTTGCTTTGAAGATCTGGAGGCATTACTTATATCGTCAACAGTGCGAGGTATATTCAGAACATAAAAGTCTGAAGTATATCTTCACTCAAAAAAAGTTGAATATGAGGCAACGACGGTGGTTAGAGTTCGTGAAGGACTATGATGTGGAAATCAAATACCACCCCGGTAAGGCCAATGTGGTGGCGGATGCATTAAGCCGTGTATCGACGTCAGTATCAGCTCTGGAGGCTGGCATGTCTGTGGCATTGAGATCGGAGGTTCAGAGGTTTGATTTGGAGTTGGTTTCGAATTTGACAGCTATGTTATCAGACTTATCATTGAAGCCTACAATTTTGGAAAAGATTCATGAAGCTCAGCAAGAAGATTCAGAGTGCAATAAATTTAAGCTGAGTATGGTGTCTGATGATCGAATTGAGTTCAGATACTCAGATGATGGTATTCTGAAGTTCCAAAATTGATGGTATGTTCCGAGCAATGAGCAGCTTCGAGAGAGATCTTAGCTGAAGCTCATTTGTCGAGGTTTTCTGTTCACCCAGGCAGTACAAAGATGTACAGGGATCTCAAACAACATTATTGGTGGCCGAGCATGAAGAAGTCGGTGGCGGAATTCATGGAGACATGCTTGGTCTGTCAGCAGGTTAAGGCTGAGCATCAGAGACCTGCTGGGAAGTTGCAGCTTTTGCCAGTTCCTGAATGGAAATGGGACTAAATTTCGATGGATTTTGTTGTCGGCTTGCCTAGGACGACGAGAGGATTTGATGGTATATGGGTGATTGTGGATCGTTTAACTAAATCAGCCAATTTTCTACCGGTGAAGATGACGTATAACATGGATCAGTTTGCTGAACTATACATTCAGGATATTGTGAGATTGCATAGTGTACCGATTTCTATTGTATTGGACAAGGACCCGAGATTCATATCAAAGTTTTGGAAGAGTTTGCATAAGGCGATGGGGACTCGGTTGAACTTCAGCACTGCTTTTCATCCTCAAACGGACGGACAATCTGAGCGGACTATTCAGATTTTTGAAGATATGCTTCGTGCTTGTGTGTTGAAGTTTCAGGGTTCTTGGAGCAGGTATCTGCCTTTGGTGGAGTTCTCGTATAACAATAGTTATCAGGATACTATTGGTATGGCTCCATACGAGGCTCTATATGGAAGGAAATGCAGATCGCCTCTTTATTGGGACGAAGTCAGAGAATCCAGTGTGATAGGCCAAGATATTGTACAGCAGACGACAAATAAGATTAAATTTATTTGGAAGCATATTTTGACAGTTCTGAGTCGCCAAAAGAGCTATGCAGATGGTAGAAGGTGCAACACCCGGTTCTTACGGGATTTTTTTAATTATATATATATGATGGCATTTTGTAATTATATCAATTAAGTCGGTTTCGTGAAAAGAAAGCGTTATTACGATCCTAATAATTAATATGGATTTTAAGAAAATTTTGGAAATTTTAGAAGTTTAACGCTAATTTTATGATAATTACGTTTGTCGTAATATAAAGGACGTTGTGGTAAAAATAGTAAATGAGGTCCGTTTTGCGTACGGACAGTTTTAATGGAACCCTAGTAATAAGTAGGATTTATTGGCGAAATAAGGAAATTTGAAGAAACCGAATCGTTAGCTAAATAACGAAACAAAGGATGAAACAAATAGAAAATCAAAGGAAGAGCAAAATGGTCATTTGACAAGTCAATATTATAAATAAATCATACTTCCTTTTCTTCTCCAGCACGATATCTTCCTCTCCCTCCTAGGCGATTTTCTCTCCTCTTTGCGCGATTCCACTTCCATTAACGAAGCTTCTCTCCGATGACCGATTCTCTTCTGAATCTTCTCGTTTTCTTCTCCAAACTGAACCCTAGGTATGATTCTAAGGTTTTAGGAAGGTTTATTTTGATTTTATGGAGTTTAAACGATTATGGTTTCGTTAAAAACGTGATTTAGGGTTTGAAATTTATAGGTTTACCGTGTTTGTCGATATAAAGGACGTATTGAGCGTTATTGGACGAAGTTAACCGATTTAGGACAAATGTGAAGGATTGATGAATTTTCGAGTTTTTTGGAAAAAATCGTTAATGGCGGTTTCAAGGTATCGAGCGTTAATTGTTTGTTAAAATGCCTCGATTAGTTAAGTTGGAAATTTAAAAATTTCCTTAGTTAAGGATTTCATTAATTTGGACGTTAATGGTTAAACCACGTTTTAACGATAATTGTTGTGAATTGCTTAGGTGAACAACGCTCGTGGACGAAGCTTGAAGTTCAACGCGCACGAGGTAAGTTCTCGTGACTTACTCTGGTCGATTGGCCTACACCGTACGTCGAAGTCGCGTCGAGGATCATTGGAGTCTTGGTTGTTTAAATGTTTTGGTTGGGTAGTTAGAATTAGTTCTTTTATAGGATATGCTTTTATTGTTTTGATGGTATGTACGTTGTATGTTTAATTTAAGCATTTAATTGTTCATGCATCACGTCTTTTAAAATATCATGAAAACGGATTTTTTGCACATGTTTAAGAAAATGAAATGAACGAACGAAATGAATCTACGTAATCTGTTATCTGGTCATGCGAGGTGGGGCTCAGGCACGGCTGATACAGATGTAAATGTGTACCCCCTCCCCCGTTAGGTGGAGAGGGTTGTCCAATCGCGGGACGTGTCCTCTCCATCTAATAGGCTGACACCTCGGTGATATTATGTCTGCGACGTAATGATAAGAAAATGTTACATGATTTCTGAAACTCATATGCATAGCATGCATCTGCATTTACGAAACTTGCTGAGCCTTTAGCTCATAGTTGTCTGTATGGTACAGGTGATCTAGACACAGGTGAGGACGAGATCTCTCCACCCGAGGAATGAACAGTTGAAGAACGATGGCCCGTGGGGATGTAAGTAAGAGTTTTGAGGGTGTTTGAGTTATTTTGGGCTAACGGTGGATTAGATAGGTTAATTGTATAGTTAGATACATTTTAGGTTGTTTGGATATGGATAATAGATTGATGTTTTATAAAACGTTTTGTTAAACCTGTCGTTTAAAGAACTGCTAGATTGCTGAATTTCTTAGGGATTTCGTTTGGTTTTCAAATGGTTCCACGCAGTTCGTTTTCACGAGATTTTATTACGTTTTGATTATGGGTCGAGGGGATGGTCAGTAGTTTATGAGTGGGTGATTATGAAAGGTTTTTAGTATGGTTAAATGTTGAAATGTTTTAGTGTGTATATGTGGTAAGGAATATGTGCAGGAAAAAGGGAAGAAGGAAGAAAAAGAGAGAGGCGAGTTCCCTGGAATTTCAGATTCCAGAGAGGTTGCCGATCGATCGCCAATGTGAGGGGCGATCGAGCGCCCCTCCTATTTTTGTCCAAGCGATCGATCGCCTGATAATAGGGCGATCGATCGCCCCTATAGTTTTTAGGACAATTGTCCTTTTTGCCCCACCATTTGTTGGCCAATTATTCTCCCCTGTTTTAATTGTTTTAAACAATTGTTTTAAGTTTTATTTAAGTGGTTTTAAAACATAGTTTTTTGAACGGTTTTAACAATTTAGACTACGATTTAAATTCCGCTCAAACGTTACAAAACTTACAAGGATAAAAAAAAAATTATACGGAAAATTAAGGGTACAGCGTTAGGGTCGCTACAGAAGGCGCGAGCTAGAATTTGAAATTGGAGATGAGGTTTTACTGAAGATATCGCCATTTAAGGGTGTGATGAGGTTCGGGAAGCGAGGCAAGTTAAATCCGAGGTATGTTGGTCCGTTCCCGATTGTGAAGCGAGTTAGAAAGACAGCGTATCAGTTGGGGCTACCAGCTATGATGGAGGGAGTGCACGATGTTTTTCATGTTTCGATGCTACGGAAGTGCCTGAGGGATCCATCGCACGTAGTGTTGCAGCAGGAGATCAATGTGCAGCCTACGTTATCCTACGAGGAGAAACCAGTGGAGATCTTGGACTATGCTATGAAGAGGTTGCTCACCAGTGGCGTAACCACAATATCGAGGAGGCCACGTGGGAGCGACAGCATGATATGATGGAGCTCTATCATGAGCTCTTCAGGTACGCAAATTTTGAGGACAAAATTTTTGTAAGGAGGGTGGATTGTAACACCTAGGAATTTCTGTAACGCACGTAAGCCTAGGATTAGACGGTTAGGGTTATGTTATGTTTAAAAGTTAGAATGTATAACTTGAAGAGAAGAAAATGTGATAGAATAATTGAAAAGTCAAAAAGCAAAGGTGTTGAAAATTCAAAGGAAATTTTGATCAATAGAAAAGAAGAACAATTTTTAGCAAAAAAAGTGTGTGATTGGTGGGGAATTCAAGTGATATCTCACGTTGGAATCCAAGTGAGAAAGGAGAGGGTTGAATTGCAATTTTAAAGAAATTTGGTGGAAGAAAATTAAAAGTAGAAAAAATAGGTAGGTTAAATGTTGTTTATTTCTTCTTTCTCCCTCATCTTCTTCCTCCTTCTACCCACAAAAATTTCAGCATCCTTCTAGGGTTCTCCATCAAATTTTATTCAAGTTTTCTCAAGGTTAAAGGTAAGATTTTAAGTGGGTTTTGTTATTTATGCATTCTAGGGTTAGTGTTTGGCGTTTTAGAATTGGTTTTGTTGAAATTGGTTAGGGTTTGGAAACCCTAGGAAGAAGGGTCTGAATTTTTGGTTTAAATTGCTAGTTTTCTTCCTAAATTTAGTGATATAGATGTTGGATGAATTAGTTTAGATGATTTTTAGAGTTAGATTAAGGTTTTAAAGAAGATTGTGAAAAACCGGTTTTTAGCATATTGGACACCGATTCTGTTTTGGCATATTCGGATTCGTCTTTGTATTTGGTTGGTTAATTTGAGTGTTTCAATGGATAGTAGACGTGTAGAGGTTTATGGAATGGGGTGGCACGTCGAAATCCGTTGAAAAACGAGTAAGTTATGGCCGTTTGAAGTTGGACACTAAAAATGAATGGAAAATCGGGTTTTAGAGCTAGGTTATGATTTTGGTTTGTATTGTTGTTTAGTTTTGGGTTAGAAAATCCTTTAGAATTTATTCGTGGCTTTCTAAGCTATTTCCTTATATTTGTTAGGTTGTCGAGCGAATAATTTTACGGGACAAAGTGAGCAAGCAAGTGCCGAGCAGTCAGGTAAGTAAAGGAATTCTTTTTGTTTCCTTAGGCCTACACCATGGAACGGTAGGATAAACGGTCTTGTTTCGTGTTGTGTTGTGTTACGTATTTTTCTAACATGCATCACGTTTTAGTTTTGTGCACTGTGTTTTGCGAGCGTGACTTGTGTGAGTATGAATTGTAATAAGATAATAAGAATTGTAAGAAAAGGTCTCGAGTAATAGCCTTGTCGGGAATAAATGCTGCAATGTAGCACCCCGAAGGGATTTTACGAGAGAACGATTTGGCTAAAAGATTTTAGACATCTTGAGTAAGAACTCCTAGACAGTCATAGGGTTCTATGATCGGTGTGGGCAACGCAAATCGTGTGTGGCAGTCCTAGACAGTTATGGGATGTGTGCTAGCCGATTTTGCTTGGTGGATCAAGGTGTGGCCGTCTGAGACAGTTATGAGATTACTTGACCCACACGGCTTATTGAAAGATTAATGCAACGAACATGTAACGAACACAACTGAGAGTTATAAACTTACATTTGATAGGATTGAGTTGCATTGTGTGTGTGTGCATTCGTTTTCCCTACTTACTAAACATTAGGCTTGCTTTTCGTGTTCTATGGTGTAGGTGACGAGATTTACCCAGGTGAGATAGATGAGATAGCCCAGGACTAGGCAGCAGTTGGTGATGTATGGAATATGCTGGTGCGGGCACTTGTCGGGGCGTCACGACCATGTTCTCGGGTAGTTTGTGGGGAGTTTGGTATTTTGTGTTGTAGATAGCTTTCTTTTCACCATTTTGAGATTCTTGTGAACAGTGATCTTTTGAGGATTGGGTTGTGTGTAAATGATGATATTTTGAGATTTAAATTTAAGGTCTTTGGGTTTTGGTAATTTTAGGCATTATGCCACTCGTTTTTTTTTTTAGAGTAAATAACGTCGAGATTTACTTTTCTCTATTTTTTGCTAATCGTTTCAAGTCTGTTTTTTGAGATTTTTACGAGGCGCAGAGTCGGGATTGTCGAGAATGTGTGGGTAAATTTTTAGGTAATTTGGAGGTGTTTGGCTTGACGAAAAATGAAGAAAAGCGAGAAAAAGTCAAAATGTGGCGCGTTGGGCGCGCTGGCACCCGAGAGGGTGCCGAACGTTCGGCGCCCAACACACCAATTTTTATTTTTATTTTAAATTTTGCCTATTTCTAAAATGTTTTGACCTGACCTTTTCTAACGTATTTTAAACGTATTTTACGCACGTTTACTAACATTTTTTGAGGGTTCGAAAAACCCAAAAATCGAGTCAAAAATTTTATCGAAAATTATTTTAAACGTCGTTTTAAACACGGATTGGGTTAGCAAAGTAGCGAACCGAGCCGGGGCGGGTTCGGGGGCGTTACATAGTTTTCTCGAAGAATGGACAACTTGTCGTCTACCGTTGTAGTTCTAGTCCGATGACGACCAACCTATTTTGAACGCTTATTTGGGTGGCCATAAGGGATTAGAGCAATACAGAAATCTCTTATCTATTAATGTTGATGGCGAGACTGTTGGCCAACACATGGATATCTAAGTTGTGAGAGAGTTTCTAGATGTGTTTACTAATAATTTCCCACAAATGCCTCCAGATCGAGAGATAGAGTTCCGTATTGATTTAATTGCCGACGCTACTCCAATTTCAATTCCCTCCTATAAGATGGTGCCTGCAGAGTTGTCTGGGTTGAGGAAATAATTGGATGAGTTGATTGAGCGAGAATTCATCCGTAAGAGAACAATGCTTTAGGGTGCTCCACTGTTGTTTGCAAAGAAGGCTGATGGTTCTTTACGGTTGTGCATTGATTACCGGAGGTTGAACTAGGTTACCGTGAAAAATAAGTATCCTTTGCCTATTATTAATGAAATGTTTGACTAGCTTGGTGGGTCCCAGTACTTCTTTTAAATCAACTTAAGATCTGGGTATCATCATATGAAGGTTCAGGATGAAGATACTTTGAAAACAACATTTCAGTCGAGATATGGACATTTTGAGTTTCTAATCTTACCTTTCGGTTTGACCAATGCCCCAACTGCTTTTATGGACTTTATGAATCGAGTGTTCAGACTATTTTGCATGGGTTTGTCGTAGTTTTCATTGATGATATCTTAGTATACTCAAAGTCTCGAAGTCATCATAAAGTGCATCTTTGGATTACGTTGCAGACTTTGATGGATGACTAGTTTTTTACAAAGAGGAGTAAGTGTGATTTCTGGATGTCAGAAGTCAATTTTCTGGGACACGTGGTTTCTCGTGCAAGGATTTCAATTGATCTTGCAAAGATCAAGGAAGTTGTGCATTGGCAGCCTCCGAAGAACGTGTTAGAGATTCGCATTTTCCCTTGTCTGGTAAGCTATTATCGTTGCTTTGTGAAGGATTTTTGCTAGATCGCTTCGGTAATGACCAAAATGACTAGGAAGGGTGTGAAGTTTGAATGAGATGATCGTTGTCAGAATGCATTCGAGGAGTGGAAACTAAGGTTGACAAGGGCTCCAGTTTTAACAGTGTTGAGCAGTAAGCAACCTTATACGGTTTATACTGATGCTTGAGGGTTGGTCTTGGTTGTGTTTACATGCAGTAGAATAAGGTAGTTGCTTATACATCCTGACAGTTGAAGTCCTATGAGCAAAATTATCCAATACATGATTTGGAGTTTGCAGCCATAATTTTTGCTCTTAAGATTTAGAGCTATTTGTATGACGCGAGTTTTCAAGTGCTCTTAAGATTTGAAGTTTGAAGTATCTCTTCACTCAGAGGGATTTGAATCTGAGATAGCGTAGATAGGTAGAGTATATGGAGGATTATGATTTTAGCTTGGAGTATCATCTGGGTAAGACTAATGTTGTGGCCAATGCCTTGAAATCCTCAAAGATCTCTTACATGTCTAGTTCTCGATGAGTGAAAGCGTTACGTCGCTATTTGAGATTTTGATCTACAGTACTATGAATCTAGTAGGATAACTTGTGCTTACAATGTTGTCGCTACTTTGAGTTTGCTTCAGTGGGCTAAGCATATGCAGCAGCAAGATGATGAGTTAACAGAGAAAATTAATCAGCTACAAAGTGGTGAACATCTTGATGATTAGGAGGTCAACGCTGAAGGAATTGTGCTTTTCAAAGGTAGAGTAGCAGTTCCTTATAGTCAAGAATCGAGACAGACTATACTTGCAGAGGCTCATAGGTCTAGGTTTGTTATCCACCCTAGAAGTACGAAGATGTGTCAGGACTTGAAGAGACAATATTAGTGGGTAGGTATAAAGCGTGAGGTGGCGGAGTTTGTGGCTCGGTGTCATACGTGTCACCAAGTGAAAGTTGAACTCAGAGGCCAACAAGTTTGTTGTAGTCGTTGCCTGTTTCAGAGTAGAAGTAAGATAAGATTACAATGGATTTTGTTACTGGTCTTCCTAGGAAT
This sequence comes from Begonia masoniana, assembly GCA_022432975.1. Classification (NCBI taxonomy): domain Eukaryota; kingdom Viridiplantae; phylum Streptophyta; class Magnoliopsida; order Cucurbitales; family Begoniaceae; genus Begonia; species Begonia masoniana. The sequence goes on from CM039513.1 coordinate 11,681,764, forward strand.
TCTCAAAAGCTTGACGCGGTATGGGTCATTGTGGACGTTTGGCCAAGTCCGCTCATTTCATTCCCATTTGGATGGATTTTCCCTTGTCTAGGTTTAGTCGGTTGTATATTGAGAACATTAATCGTCTTCACGGTGTTCCCTCGAGTATTATTTCTGACCGCGACCCTAGGTTTACGTCCAAGTTTTGGAGAGTTTTGCAGAAAGCACTTGATACAAAATTGAATATGAGTACAATACATCATTCTCAGACGAAAGAGCAATCAGAGAGAACTATTTAGATTTTGAAGGATATATTTCAAGTTTTTATCTTGGATTTTGCTGATGGTTGGATTAATCATCTACCGTTTGTTGAATTCGTCTACAACAACAGTTATCAGACCAACATTGGTGTTGGTTGAATTTGTATGTGAGATCTTGTTGTTCACCTTTTGTGTTGGGCTGAGGCAGAGGAAACGATTTCTCTTAGGCTAAAGTTGTTCCAAGAGACTATCATGAAGATTCAGCTTATCAGGGAGAGACTGAAGACTGTGTGGAGTAGACAAAAGAGTTTGATGCATGAGAGTTTGTTTCCTTGAAGTTCCATCGAAGATGCGGTATCAGTTGAGAGGATTGGTAACGTGACGCATAATCTTGACTTGGCTCCCCAGCTTGGGTAAGTTCATAACATTTTTATATATCCTGGCTGAGGAATTACAAGTCGGACCGGTCACATGTGATATCCTGGATTGAGGTTCCTATCGAGTAGGACGTTTCCTATGAGGAAGAGCCTGAGTGGATTCTAGATAGAGAGTTTCGAGTTCTTCGTCACAGGCAGATTCCCTTAGTACGTGTGCTATCGAAGAATCACACTGAGCAACAAGCTACTTGGGAGCTCGATTATGAGATGGTTAAGAAGTATCCCTATTTGTTTTATGTATATCCTTAAGGTTGAATTGAATTTCGTTGTTGAAATTCCTTTAAGGAGGGGAGGATGTAAAAACTGGTATTTCTTTTTAGGTAATTAATTTCCACGTTGGAACTTTCAAAAGTATTTGCTAATTGTTGGATGATGTGATATGAGATCTGTTCATTAACATTTGAGTATCGAGAACTTATAACGATTTATACTTGTGTTGTTGGTGATCAAGAAGAAAAGAGCATTCAATGTCTCAATTTCAATAATGTGGCAAACAAATTTAATTGGGAGTTCAACATGGTGAAACATAAATGGAGAACGAAACACAAGTCAAAGGGATTGTTGAAATCTGCCCGGAAAGTGACCTCAAAGACTATTTGGCAATTGCCAAAGTCTTATCAATCTTAAATCAAAAAGTGTTTTTTATGAAGATTGTAGATGACTTATCAAGATTTTCATAACATAATGGCTTATTAAAAATAAACGTAATTTGCTATGTCAACCAAATCAATTATAGTGGATGTTTGGACTTCCTTGGAGGATAGGCCCGCGCTTACCCAATGGGCATGCTCATGCTAGGTTGGCGCACGCCCATCCACACCTTGGGCTCCTTGAGTTCAAGGTTTGCAAAAACATTTTTGCCTTTGTTCTTGATTCATCCTCTTAAGGCCCTTTTGATTAAGTCCTTTTTAATTAAGTTGTTAGTTTTGTAATTAGACTTTGAGCTATTTATGAATTCAAAGTTCAAGCCCAAATAAACCCCTTGGTTGATCCTATCTAAGGAGAATGCATTCTCTAGACTCTTCTATGTTTTAATTGTAAGAGGGGTGAAGATGACCATGAAGAGAGAAGAAGCCAAAAGTTTTGCCAAAAATGAAGACAAATTCATGAAAGGACCTTGGGAAGATGAAATGTTGCATTGACCAAGTGAAAGAGTTCCTTGAAGACCATCACATTAACTTCTTTTTCAAAGTTGTCATTTATTCTTTGTTGACTGAATTTGGCTATAAAAGAGCCTCAAGTCCCTCATTGTAAGACAATCAAATTTTAGAAATCAAAAATCGTGTTTTGTTATTTTGTGAAGTACTCTTCACGAATTGCTTCCATTTGATTTTGGTGAGTTATATCCAAGTGAGTGTTAGTGGGTTTGGTGAGTCATATTCAAACCATAGTTTGGTGAGTAATATCCAAACTAGCCTCCACTTGTTCTTGGCGAGTCATATCCAAGTGAGTGCGAGTGATTCCTCAACTAACTTGTTCACTTAAGTTAGTCTATTCATTATTCCATCTACTACTTAGCAAGGGCGCTAGGTCCATCTCCCCAAGAACAAGCCCGAGCACCCCCACCGATCTCCCTTGTTCTCTTTCACTCTTCCACCCACTTCCTTCCCCTAGTATTGGAAGTGTGTCATTTGATTACCAACAAAACAAATACTTGCAAAATCGTTAGAAGTGCTTTATACTCGAATGTTAATGGACGGATCCCATATCACATCATTGGGGGTAGTGAGGAATGAAACTTGGAAGACTTATTGTCTAATATAAAGTATGAGTGTAATAAATAAATTCATAAATGGAGGGGTTAAAAATGTAATTATGTAAAGTGTGATAAATATGGTTTGGGAAACCTTATTCCCCATTTTGCATAGGTTGCCAAAGAAAAAGAGAGGGGAAAGGAGAGTGATTTGCTCCGACCTTGGAACCATCTGAGGCTAGGCAAGTGTTCTCAAAGGTCCGACCAACAACTTTGGTGAAAGGATTTTGTGAGTTGGTAAGTTTTCTCTCTATTTTAAGGTTTGAAGATTTTTGTTTTTATCGGAATTGGATTCGAGCTCGAAAACTCGAATCCATAAGTCATCTTGGGTATACTTTAGTAGGTTTTGTTTTACTTAAGTAATTGAGTCTATTGGAGGTAAGAAATGGTGAGAGAGGGCGTTTTCATGACTTCCCGTCGCTAGAATCGCCCAGGTGTCGACTGCTATGGAAGCCAATTGACACTTCAAACCCTACCTAGAAACAGAGAGTTGAAGGTGTCAACCGCTTAGGGGATGTGTCGACACTTCAATTTTTATTTTTATGAAAGGTGTCGACACCTCAAAAGTAAGTGTCGACCGCTAGTGCATTTTTTATGAAACCTAAGAGGTATAAAGTGTCGACCCTGGAAAGAAAGTGTCGACCCTGGAAAGAAAGTGTAAACCACTATGCCAAACCGAGAGTTCTACATGTCGACATATGACTTAACGTGTCGACCACACAACTTTATTTTTGGGGAAAATAAAATCTAAGGAAGTTCTTAGTTGTTTGTAGTGTTATGGATTGAGTTTTTAATTCGAGTTTTGGACAAATCCTTGTGTCTTCCCTTGGTGTTATCATAATGTTGATTTTGTTTTAGGCTCAGACAACTTTGAGGATTTCAAGCCGATTAATGAAGTCGCGGCTCCAGTTGGAAGGAGCGCTCGACGTAAAAGTAGAGGTTTTATATTATTTGCATTACATTGGGATGGGTGAACAGAAAATGTAATCTTTATGTCCTGCAACAAACTATTTCTCCCAAAATTCCTCCATCTGATGTCTCTACAAATTCTTCTCAATATAACACATCTTGCCACTTTAATTCTAGTTTTTAATTGTAACATTGTAGACTTGGATATCCATATGAGGTAATAATTCAGTTCATCAAAAGGATCTTGAAATTTTATTCTTCTAATACTAATACATCTCCCTTTTCAATATTTCTTATGCCGAAACAAAGAAAATTACCTTTTACATCTCCCAATTTATTTTCTAAATATCCCTTTACACTTTTTCATTATGCTGTATGGAGTCCGTTTCATATGTTAACTCATGATGATTTTTTGATATTTCTTTACTATTGTTGAGGATTGCATAAAAGCAACTTGAGTGTATTTTTTGAAGGAAAAATCTGAAGTTTCATTCATTCTTTCCAAATTTATATCCATGATTGAAAATCAATTCCATGTCACAATAAAAGGAACACGATCCGACAATGCTTCAAAATTTTCACTTACTGATTTCTACAGCAAAAAGAAAATCATTCATTATAGATCTTGTGTTAAAACATCCCAACAAAATTATGTAGTTGAAAGAAACCATCAACACATTTTGACTGTGGCTCGAGCTCTTCTTTTTCATTCTAATTTTCCTTTAGAAATTTAGGGTGAATGTATACTAACTGCAGTATACTTAAATCAACATATTACTTTCACATATTCTATCAAATATATCTCCATTTGAAAAAAAAAAATTCAAAAGTCACCGTCTTATGGTCATTTAAGAGCTTTTGATGTTTATGTTTTGTGTCGACTAGTCAAATGGTAGAGATAAGGATAGCTCATGCATCAATTTTTTCGGGATATCCTATAAGCTATAAAGTCTACAAAACTCTTGATATTAAATCAAACAAAATCTTCATTTCCAAATGTGTTATTTTCATGAAACAATTTTTCCTTTTGTTCTAAATTCTAAAAATCCAAGTTCTTTTTTGCTTAATTTTATAACAATTTCTAATTCTTCAGATGTTGATCAATCATTACAGTCGATAAATGACAAAAAATTATCTGACAATCCAACTCACTATTCTCGATTGATCAAAACATTTTCATATTAGAATGATTATCATTGTTACATAGCAAAGGTCGATAAGTCCTCAGGTCTATTTACTTCCAAAATCAAAATATCCCATTTCTGATTCTTTATGATTATCATATTGTCGTTTGTCTCTTTGCTTCACAACATATAGTTTTGCTATCTCATCTCATATAGAGCCTAAAACCTTTAAGCAAACTGAGAAATTTCCTTAATGGCAAAATGCACTGAAAGCTTAATTGAAAACTCTAGAGAATAATTTGACTTGGTCTATCACAAGTCTTCCAGCTGGAAAGAATTTCATTGGTTGCAAATGAGTTTATAAAATTGAGTATAATGTCGATGGTTCCATTGAACGATACAAGGCTTGGTTAGTCAGTAAGGGTTTACTCAAAAAGAAGGTGTTGATTACTTTGATATTTTTTCTCCTGTTCCAAGCTTGTTACAATTAAATTATTGTTAGCTTTGGCTTCTATAAATGGTGGCATTTAACGCAATTGATGTTCACAATAGGTTTCTACATGGTGATTTTCATGAGGAGGTGTAAACATTTTTACCTCTTGGTTATCTAGTTAAAGATGTTATGCAACAAGGGGACGATCGATCAACTTTGGTGTGCAAATTACATAAATCATATATGGTTTTCCAAGTTTTCTACTTCACTAATTGGTTATGGTTTTATTCAATCTACTTCTAATACTTCATTATTTGTCTGATTTAAATCAAAATCATTTATTGCTATTTTAGTTTATGTTTATGACATAATGTGACGAGCAATTCCATGAGTGATATGACTCAATTCAAAGCATTGTTGAACAACAAGTTGAAAGTGAAAGACTTAGGTGATCTTTAATTTTTTAGGTCTTGAAATTGCACAAAATAATACATGAATCTCTCTTAACCAAAACATTATACCCTACAATTGTTGGAAAATAGTGGATATCTTGGTTATAAGCCAACTTAAACACCAATGGATGTTAATTGCAAATTGTCAATTGACAGTAGCATTCCATTAGAACATCTTACAGTGTTTAGAAGGCTTATTCATAAACTTTTATATCTTACCATTATTCGGCCAAATATTTCTTTTTCCATGGATAGAGTAAGTTAGTTTTTGTCACAACCACAATCATCGGATTTTGAGATTTACTAAAGGTTCTCTTGGTAAGGGGTTGTTTTATTAAACATCTTCTTCAATTCAGCTCAAAGCCTTTAGCAATTCTAAGTGGGGCGCATGTCCAATTCGAGATGATGATTACTAGTTTTTGTGTTTTTCTTGGAAAATCCTTTATTTCATGGAAGTGGAAGAAACAGCCGACGGTATCCAAATCCTCGATAGGACCTGAGTATAAAGCCATGGCTCAAGTTACCTTTGAATTAATTTGGTTGCGAGTTCTTATTGCTGATTTTCGGATAACTCATTCTACACCAGCTCTTTTATTTTGTGATAGTCAATCTACCTTGTATATTGAAAAAATATCTAGTTTTTCATGAACACACAAAACATATAGAGATTGATTGTCATATTGTGCGCCACCAACTCCAGCAGAGGTTTCTCAAAACATTACATGTGTAGAATTATAATCATAACCTAATTCTCTAATCGTGAACGTAAAACAAAAAATCAATAGTCAAGAGCACAACGATATAACGTGGCTCAAACTCAAAGTCTTACATCAACGGACGCAACAAAAATACCTTATGTTTAATGGAAAAAACCTCAAGAACATAGGATTGAGAGTCTTTAACAAGCCAAAAATTAACCTTTTTCCTAAGATGTAAAACACCAACACTTTTACCTTATCGACCAAAAAATACCTCGTAAATTGGAGCCCCGTCGTTGACCACCGGTGATCACCTTGAAGTTGCTCGAAATTGCCTCTCTCGCATTCGCTGTTTTGCTACTCTAAAAGATCCGATAACTACTTATTAAAAAAAGTACTGACTCCCTTTAAACTAATAAAAAATCACTGGTTATTTACCTAAGATCCTGGTTCAAATCAAACTAATATAAACCAAACCAGAACTAGTTCTAACAATTCTCCACCTTGGTTCTAAGTTTTTCCCCCAAGCAATAACAACGTAAATGAATTGAATCATAGCGGCTTTCTTAAGAGCAAAAGTTCTTACTTACGCCCACCAAGTTTAAGCAATGATTAAACTTGGTGAATGACAACACCTTGGTTAATGGATCAACAATATTTCCTTATGTGGAAATATTTTCAACAATGATGCTTCGTTCTTCAATCACTTCACAGATGAAATGCAGTCTCACATCTATGTGTTTTGTTCTTTCATGGAATGTTGGATTCTTCATCCGATGAATGATGCTTTGAATGTTACAATAAACAACTAAGTTACTACATTTAATATCTGGTTCAGAATCAAACCTTTTAAGTCATAGTTCTTCCTTTATCCTCTCAGTTGCTTATATGAACTCAGCCTATGTGGTAGAAAATGCTACCACCTTTTGGAGACTAGACTTTCAACTGACAGCTCCGCCATGAACCGTAAAAATGTATCCAGAAGTGGATCTTCTAGTGTCAAGGCACCCTCGTGAGTGATTTTAATGACTTACAGTGACTTCTTTCTAGTTCTAACATAAAGTTGCTTACTATCCTTATTGCAAAAGCCAACTCTGGTTTAGTGCACACCATCGAATACATTAAATTGTCCACCATATTTGCATATGGAATTACGCTCATAAATTTCTTTTCTTCAACTGAATTTGGCCTTTGAGCTTTTGATAGCTTAAATTGAGTTCCTAAGAGTGTGGTAACCCCTTTAACATTTCCAATTTCAAACCAGTGAAGAACCTTTCTGTCATCTCTTTTCATTTCTCCAAAGAAGGAATGCGGCTCAGAATGCTCAAGATCCGAAGTAACCATAAGTGCATAGGCAAATATATCAGCTTACCTGAACTTTTGAGTTAATTTAATTACTCTCCCAGTTCAGTCTCGAGTGAGTTGATAATCAAGTGTGGTATCATCCTACACACCGACTTCAGTTTCAGCCTGATCACTCTGAGAACTTTCACTTTCTTGAGTTGATATATCATCATGCTTGTCTTCAAACTGCTCGACCTCAACCTACACGCCTTCGCCATGTCAATAGATTTATTGTCCTTAATCTGAAAGACCTTGGAAGACCCGAAGTAAGAAGCATGCACTGAACCCTTTCAAGACTTGTCTTATTAATTCGCTCAGCAAGTTTATTTTGCTAAGATGTGTATGCAACCGAATGATGTCTAACAATTCCCTCTTCCTTACAATATTAATCAAACTTTGTAGAACAAAATTCCATACCATTGTCAATCCTTAGCTTCCTAATCTTCTTACAAGTTTGATTTTCCACTGTCTCCTTCCATGTCATGAAAATCTCATATATTTGACCTTTAGTTTTCATACAAAACACTCAAATCCTCCTTGAGAAGTCATCTATGATCGTCACAAAATAGTGTGTTCCACTTTTAGATGAGATTTTTTCAGGCTCCCATAGGTCCAAGTGTATGTAGTCCTTAAGATAAATGTATCGATCTAGGAAACTTCACTCTACTGTTTTATATAAGATAAAGTTTTCACAAAACTCTAGCTTTGATATACTATCCTTGCCAAGAAGATTCGATTTACTAAGCTCAAGAAGAAAACTTTCACTAATATGTCCTAACCGAAGGTGCCACAGATTGATATTATCTTTTGATCACCATACACTAAATCTGTCTCATCAACAACTGTAGTCCCTTTCAAAATGTATAACCCATTTTTAAGGTTCCCCGTCATCACCGTCATAATTCCCTCAAAAATTTTTATAATTGCTGATTCAACCTTTATCGTACATCCAATAAAGTCAAGCATCTCAAATGTTAATAGATTTCTTTTTATCTGAGCCACATACTTCACTTGCTGAATGGTACGAACACATTCATTATACATCTTAATCTTGATTGATCATTCTCATTTAATTGTGCAAGACTTGTTTTCCAACAACATTTTTCCTCCAATAGTGTTATTAATATTTTGGAGCCATTCTTTCCTAGGTGCCATGTGAAATGAACACTTTGGGTCCAAAACTCACTGCTCTCCCAACTCAATCTCAGAAGCAATCAAAACATCTAAGGATTCATACCCGCCAGCCACAACCAAAGCATCCCCTTTCTCATATTTCTTTTATCCCATCTTGTGTTTACACTAATAACAATCTTTTTTATAATGTCCTTCCTTATTGTAGAAAAAACACTTCCTACCTTGCGTTGATTTTGATCTTCATTGTCCTTTAGAATTTCTATGCTCTCTAGCTTTTGGTCTCCCTTTAACCAAAAGCCCTTCCTCTCAAAATTTTCCTTTCCCTCTGTCCATTTTTGCAATTTTTTAGAATAGACGATTGCTTTAACTTCAACCATAGTTAAAGTCTCTTTACCATACTACATGGTGTCCACAAAGTGTTCATACATTTTTGGCAATGAGCTTAATATTATAGTGGCGTGATCCTCCTCGACTATCTTAACTCTTATACTATTAAATGAAAGATGATCTTGTTTAAGTTATCCAAGTGCTTTGCTTCCTCATCTCTTTTGAATCCTCTATAGTCAAAGTGTATAACCTCTTCTTAAGTACAACTTATTAGCCAAGGAGCGCTTCCAACTTCAACCAAACTGATAGATCATACTTCTCTTTGTCACCTCATCACCGTACTTAATAATATAGCACTATGTGCCTTTGATTGCACCTCATTAGCTTTCACCTTATCGGTGATCTTTAAAGTCTGTATGACATCCTCATTAATTGCTTGTGCAAGTCCTTGATGCACAAGCAATGCCTTCATGTTAATTCACGAAATGCTAAAGTCATTATCCCCGACAATTTTATCCACTTCAAATTTAGCAATCTTCTCAACTCCTACCTCGAATCCAAGAAATAGAGATTGAGAAAAAAAAAATATTCTGAACAAAGACAAAAAATAAGCTACTAGACAACAAACACACAAGTCAGATTACACTAATCACATAATTTAACCCATAGTCAAAACAAACAACAAGATTAATACAAATTAATTCACAATATTTTTGATTCACAACATGCCATACACAATTATGATTAATCTTCAATCAGACAACACACATACTATCGAGTTTTCTTTACTTTAGAATCAAAAAACATAATCTTATCCAAAAGCAAGAAAAAATTAATAGCCGTAATTAATCCTTAAATAGAATCAAGAAAACAACAACAGCACGTTGAACCTAAAAACACCAAAACAAGAACACTTCAAATCAAGGGACCTTTTCTGAACCAAGAATAAGAAAACCATATTATTTTTAAGGGTAATTATTAATTTTAACTATGTACTATGCACTTTATTTTAGTTAGCCCCATGTACTAAAAAAACCGTCCAACCAAACTCTGTACTTTGATTATGTTATCAGTTTTGACCTTCCATCAATAATTTTGTTAAACCCTCATTTAAAAAATTACTAAACGATATTGGATTCACTTGAAATATTTACCACATGTCCACTACTTAATGAGAAAATAATCTAAAAATGTTCGTGATTTTTTAACACATGTACGATTTATTATAATTTTATTTTAGTAATTTATAAAAATATTATAATAAATCATACAAATGTTAGAAACTTATGAACATATTTGTATTATCTACCCATGATAGGCTGAACATGTGAAAATATTTTCAAGTAAATCCAATATTATTTGGTATTTTTAAAAAAATTAATTTATAAAGTAAAGAAGAAACTGAGATTAATTTTAAAAAAATATCAAAAATATTGGATTTATTTGAAAACTTTTTCACATATTCATCACAACATGGGTAGACAATAAAAACTTTTTCGTGATTTTCTAAAATTTATATAATTAATTATAATATGTTTATAAATTACTAAAATAAAATTACAATAAATCGTACATGTGTTAAAAAATCACGAAAATTTTTAGATTATCTTCTAATTAAGTAATGAACATGTGATAAAAGTTTCAAATGAATCCAATATCGCTTGATAATTTTTTCAATGAAAGTTTAACGAAATTGTTGATGAAATGTCAAAACTGATAACAGAATCAAAATATATGGTTTGGTTTGTCGGTTTCTTTAGTACATGGGGTTAACGGAAATAAAGCGCATAGTACAAGATTAAAATCGATAATTATCCTATTTTTAATTTGAAGGTTGCGAGTGAGAAGTCCACACTCATCGCATCATTTTTAGAATTATAATCGATTACCTAATTCTCTAATCGTGAACGTAAAACAAAAAATTAATAATCAAGAACACGATGATATAACCTGGTTCGGACACAAAATTATGCATCCACGAACACAACTCAAATACCATATTATTGAATGGACAAAATCTCAATAACAGAGAATTGAGAGTCTTTAACAAACAGAAAATTAACCTTCTCCTAAGACCCAAAACACCTACAATCACCTTTACCTCACTAACTGAAAACTACCTCGCAAATCGGAGCCCTGTCGTCGACCATCGGTGATCGCCTTGAAGTCACTCGAAATCGCCTCTCTCGCATTCGTTGTTTTGCTGCCCTAAAAGACCCGATAACTACTTACTAAAAGAAAATACAGTCTTCCTTTAAACTAATAAAAAATCATTGGTTATTTACCTAAACCGAGCCCGGTTCAAACTGAACTAATATAATCCAAACAATAACCAATTCTAACATGTATCTTCTAAACATCAAATTGTTGACATTCTTACGAAACCTTTGTCTTCTGGACCTTTTCATGAACTTTTATACAATAAGGAAATGATAGACCTCCATTCTCCCTCTTGAGAGGGACTATTTTAGTAGCTGAATGCTAGCAAGTTGGGATATGAATGATGGAGTACTGGAATGCTGGGATGAGCTTGTTTTACTTCAATCTGTTGATCAGTGCCAGTTAATTAATTATAACTGTTTTCTACATTTTTCAGTATTTTTTTTTTTTAGATGAAGAAACTCTACTATGCAAAGAGCTTTCATAGCTTTTAAAACGATTTTGTTGAATAAAAGAAAATTTATTTCTTTTCGTAATATCACTAATTCTACTATGGTAAATAAAAACGATGGCTTATTTAATAAAGATTTTTTTTCATGGCAATTTATGGCAGAAAAACATATAAAGGAAATAAAATTAAATAAAATGTTTAACTTACCTCCTATTTTCCATTTTATTTGGTTACTATTTTCCACAGTAAGCTTGACCCGTTCCATCTAGAAGCTTGGAAGATCAGAGCAGTTCAATTGAGTGAGCTGTCATGCACCGTCATTGAGGAGGGATCCTTTTCTTCCACGTTCATTCACATGACCAATCGCCGGCCAAACCTTTGTCGCCATTTATTTTGGATTTTCAGTACTCTGAAAATGAAGACTACCCTTTCAACAAATTTGACATCTATTAATAAATCATTTCAACTGAAGTCGTCGTTGTTGATCTATCAATAGCGAGAACAGGAGTTCAAATCTCGGAAGAGTAGTTGTTGGTACCAACTTACAGGAAAAGATTTTAAAATTAAAAAATACATATTTCACGACTATTTGTACGAGATATATTAATCTTAGTTAACAAATTATCTCACAAATAGGAAGGAATGTATGCCGAATTAAGGTGTGTCGAAGGATTATTACTTCATACGTATTTTAAACTTGTACGTTTTAGAATTCGTCCATCATTTGTCGATGCGTTTTTTGCATTCAATTGTTAAAATGAAAAGCCATAAGGTAAAAAAAGAAAAAAAAAAATTATAAAAAAAGTTGAAAGTGATTGTTGGCACGTAAAAAGTTTAAAAATAAAATTATAGGTCTAAATTTTAGATAATATTATATTATTCGAAATTGATTATTAGTTTAGTTACACTTTTAAGATTATTACTACTATTATTACGTCATGTTCTAATGTTCTATATAAGATAAGCATAATATGATTGTCTATGATTAGATTACCTACCATTTGTAGCCTTTTCAAGAACGTGTTATTACAGCTGTTTCTTTCTTACATAGTTACATGGCCTATTAGCAATGTCTTGTTAAGGTAATCCAATACACGAAGAGAGAGATATATATAGAGAGAGAGATATTTATCTCCATTATCATCTTCTCCTTATATAAAGCCCAACCCACCTCATGCCTCATCCTCCTACCGATTTCAATCGAGAAAACCATTGCATTTCAGTTTTAGAGAGAGAGAGAGAGAGAGAGAGAGAGAGAGCGTTACGATGGAGATTACAGACATTCTCTTTTACCTGGTGATATTTCTCTCTGCACTGCTGCCATGTCTATTCATCAAGAGAGAAAGAAAAGGGGCATCGAAGCTTCCTCCAGGTTCTATGGGGTGGCCCTTCATTGGAGAGACTCTCCAACTCTACTCGCAAGACCCAAATGTCTTCTTCTCCAAGAAGCAAAATAGGTTTTCTTTAACAATCTTCCTTGCAAAACTCATCATATCTCAAATGGATTCTGATTTTTTCACTTGTTTTCATTCTGCAGATATGGAGAAATTTTTAAAACCCACATTCTGGGTGACCCTTGTGTGATGTTAGCAAGCCCTGAGGCTGCACGCCTTGTTCTCCAAACTCATGCTCAGCTATTCAAACCAACTTACCCAAAAAGCAAGGAGAAGCTGATTGGCCCGTCAGCTCTCTTTTTTCACCAAGGCGACTTCCATGCTCACTTGAGAAAGCTTGTCCAAACTTCTCTATCTCCTGACAGAATCCGAAAGCTCATTCCCAGTATCGAAAGTTCAGCCATTTCTGCTCTCGAATCATGGGCTGCTTCCGGGATGGTCATCAACACCTTTCAAGAAATGAAAAAGGTCTCTCTCTCTCATCTAATCAATGATTGACACGTAACAATTTAATTTGTTCTTAATAAGGTATGTTAGATCTTGTTCAGTTATCGTTCGGTGTTGGCATTCTTGCTACGTTTGGTGAATTGGATGGGAAGTATAAAGAAATGATGAAGGAGAATTACAGCATAGTAGACAAGGGTTACAATTCTTTTCCAACAAATATGCCAGGAACCGCATATGCGAAAGCACTTCAGGTAAGAGACTTCGATTTCGACCAATAAACAAGAGACACACACCATGTTACTGTTAAATCTAGTCGGTACAAAATATCGTGTCGTATATGTATTATAATAACTAGAAACAGTATTCTCGTTGAATCTTTCTGTGCTTTTTGTCCTTGTTGATTTGGTGAATTGTGAAAAGGCGAGGAAGAGACTGAGCCAAATTATGAGTGAAATAAGGAGGGAGAGGAAAGGGGAGAGAGTGCAGGAGGAGAATGATCTTCTGTTTGACCTTATCAACTTCAAGAATGAAAAGGGACAAACTTTAAGTGAAGAAGAGATTGCTGATAATATCATTGGAGTGCTGTTTGCTGCTCAGGACACAACGGCTAGTGTCCTAACATGGATTCTCAAATACCTCCATGATCATCCCAAGCTTTGTGAAGCTGTTCAGGTTATCCGATTATACTCTCTCTTTTTTTTTTATTTTTTTTTCTTCTTTTTTTACTATATGGGTTTTGGAGTTTGGAATAGTTTCTGTAGAAGATAGGCAAAAATATAGACAAAAACAAAGAGCCAATGAGTAGATTCTTACCCTTCATACTGTGCAGGAAGAGCAAAACTCAATTATTGAAACTAATAATGGTGGAAGCAGGCCTTTGACATGGACTCACATTAAAAACATGCCTATCACGTATAGGGTAAGTATGCTCTCCTGGAATACTTAAATCTTTTGAACAAGGTCTATGCTACTTAACAAAATATACCCAAACTAGGGTATGCACAATGAGATGAAATTAAGTAAATTAAATATTTTAAACTACAATGACAGTTATACTCAAGATGAGACCTGTCACGCTCAAAAAGGAACTCGAGACATAACCAAACTAGATCGAACCGTCCAACTTTTAAACTTAGTTTATTAATATATTAGGCATCGTTTGGAACCTCACAAGACCTCTCTATTTCAGGTTGTTTTAGAGAGCTTAAGAATGGCTAGCATCATTTCCTTTACCTTCAGAGAAGCTGTGGTTGATGTGGAATATAAAGGTGAGAATTTCTTTAATTTAATAAATATCATTTATCTGAAAATATTAATTTACTATTTCTTTTGTTTGAATTCAGGATATCTAATTCGAAAAGGTTGGAAAGTGATGCCATTATTCAGAAACATTCATCATAACCCAGAATTTTTCACTGACCCTCAGGCATTCGATCCCGCTAAGGTTTGAGGTATTTGCATGCTTTAAAACTTTAATTATAGTTAATAGGTTTAAAAAACAAACAAATTATGAAATTGTGGTTGATGAAGGTTGCGCCAAAGCCCAATACATTCATGCCATTTGGCAATGGAGTACATGCTTGCCCTGGAAATGAGCTTGCTAAGCTGGAGATTCTGATTTTACTTCACCATCTTGTAACCAAATTCAGGTACAATCCAATTTAATGCCTCTTTCTTCCCTTCAAGGTAATGTCACTGTCTTGGACTTAGTTCATTTCACAGCCCTGTCCCAATCATACCCTAGTTCATTTCACAGCCCTGTCCCAATCATACCCTATGTTTGTGAGGAGTAATTTTAATGAATTGAGTTTCAATTAATGATTGATTTATTTATTTTCATATTAGAATATGGGTCTTCTACCCTTCCTCGTCATCTGTTGGCATATATTATATAGGGTTGAATAATTTATTGATCTTTGTTTTGTAGGTGGGAAGTGGTGGGGTTGCAAAGTGGGATTCAATATGCCCCATTTCCAGTTCCTCAACAGGGACTCCCAGCTAGATTCTTTAAGAAATCCATCATTCCCTCTTCTTCTCCATGCTGAAATTACTCTCTCTCTCTCTCTCTCTCTCTCTCTCTCTCGAATATTTATGACATCTTTTAGTCTTGGACCCATTACCTTTACTTTATTCTTAACCATATTGTAATAGAGATGATGTAATTTGAGTGGAACTTACCCTCATTAATGCACCGTGGATCTACTTTTATTCAGTTGAACAACCATAATTTAAAGTACTTTTGTTTAACTGTGATTGAGATGATATAGGTCGAGCATTGGCAAATAACAATGGGAAATGCGGTAATCCGTTCCATGAAGGGAAAAAAATGTACACTACTTTTATAAGTAAATAAATAAAATTATGAGAAATTTTTTCACAATTAGTTTAATAATTATATTATGGTAATTTTAATTTTTTTTATTAATTATCGCCATAAATTTGTAATTTTTTATCAAATGGTCAAATTTGGTAAAAAGTAAAACTTACCCGAGGCTTGAATAGTGCTAGGTTGTTTCAGATTTTCAGCAAATCAACTTTATCTCGATGTAACTTTAATTTACCTAGCACTATATATTTGTGTGTGCTTGTGAAAATATGTAAAGAAATGTCAAATTCATTAAATTTATTTTATAAAAGGTAATAACCAATTTAAATCTCAAACTATG
This sequence comes from Begonia masoniana, assembly GCA_022432975.1. NCBI lineage: Eukaryota > Viridiplantae > Streptophyta > Magnoliopsida > Cucurbitales > Begoniaceae > Begonia > Begonia masoniana. The sequence continues at coordinate 11,697,732 of CM039513.1, forward strand.
AAGTTTTTTTAAAACACCCTATAAAGTATCAAATTAAATAATTCAAATCTCAAACTATCTAAAACCTAACAAATCAAATCCTGTTAGGCCCTCGATTTTTGAAAATGGGGGGCCGTTTTCATTTTTCGCCTCAAAACGGGGGGCCGATTTAAATTTACCAAGCCACCGTTCTGCCACGTAGGAAAGGGCCCCCGTTTTTTGTTATTGTCCGTGACTGGATAAAATGGGTGGTCTGTTTCCCAAATAGAGCCACCGTTTTCTGTTATTGCCCGTGACTTTAGTCACGGGTCAATGAATAATGGAGAAAACAGGAGGCCGCTTCCCAGAACGGCCTCCCATTTTCTCCATTATTTATTGAAAACGGGGGGCCGTTTTCTAAAACGGGGAATCGATTTCTGAAATTATATAAGGAGTCGGCCCTCCATTCTTCACTATCGACTCTCGAAAACTCTAAAACCTCTACACTATTTTCTTGATCCCTCATATTTTCTCTGTGTTAGCGATATTGATTGATTCTGACACAAGTAGATCGTTTGATTTAGACAAGACAACAACTTGTGATGTCAATATGAACTGGTATACGGATGTCACACCCATATATGGTGATCTTCGAGCATTCGATCACACATAAGGTAACGAAGAAATAGAGGTGCATTCAACCTTGAAAACTCTAGACGATGAGCTTCGAACACTGGTCAACTTGGATGATAACGATGTAGAAAGCATACCAATAAGGGAAGAAATTTCGATGGGCTTTTTTTTGGAGAAAATATAGTTCATTAAGTGAAATTAGAGATTAAATAATAGATTATGTACTGAAAAATAGTTATGAGATCAAATTCACTAAAAGCCAATCTCGGCGACTGACGGCAGTCTGTAAAGACAGATGTGATTGGTGATTGCACGCTTCAAAGATGCAAAACGAGCTTACGTTTCAAATAAAGAGTTTCATTAATTTTCACAACTGTGTAAGGCAAATGAAGAATCGACACGTTACTGCAAAAAGGGTGGCCAATAATTATTTGGATAGGTTCAAAAGTCAACCTACGTGGGAAATCCCTTCCATTATCGAGACAGTGAGAAAGGATTTTAATAACTTTACACTCCGTCTCGCCAAAAGAGCAAGAAGCGAAGTTCGAAAACTTTTTGATAAGAAAAGTGACAAACAATTCAAGCTACTGCATTCATACGCAGCAGAAATACTTAGATCAAATCCGAGTATCACATTGAAAACACACGGTTACCTGATGGGCTCTTGCAATAATGAGTCATGCGTATTCCAAATAATATATATGTGTATCGCTGCTTGCAAGGTAGGTTTGCTGTAATGTGGTAGACATATTATCTGTTTGGATGGTTGTCATCTGAAGGCCTTGTGTCCCGCTAATTACCCATAACCGTCAGTATTGATAGCAACGATGAAATATATCTCGTTGTAGTTGTCAATGTGGAGTCAAAGTGCAAAGACTCATGGACGTGGTTTTTGCAAATATTGAAGTAAGACCTAGACACTCAAGATGGATATAGATGGACAATTGTGTCAGATCGACAAAAGGTATCGCATCTGCTATTGTTTATCGTATCGCTTATTTAGTGGTGTAATTGTACTGTGTAAGGAAATTCTGTCTAGGAGACCTGATTTTAAGTGGGACCGTTTGTGACCCTCAACCTTTCCTAGGAACTTACTTGCAAAAGTAATTCTGTCTAGGAGATTGTCCAGTAAAATCTTTCCTGTGAATTAGTCTGATCAGTACTCTCCACATTTTACAGCGGTGGTATTATTATTATTGTTCCCATCAATTTTATTATTTTTCCAAAACAAATATTGAGACGTTGTGGTTGTTATATTGTATTATGTTGAGTCTGTTTTTCTTTCTAATATCAGGGTTTGGTGCCTGCTGTGAATGATGAATTAGGTTTATCTGAACACCGCTACTGCCTCCGACATATGTATCCTTTTTCGGGTGCTGCTTCTGATTCTGCTTCCCAAGACACATTTATGGGGTTCCAACTATTTGACGGGACGCATGTACATTTCAACACATTTTGCTCATAAAGACATTGACATTCTTTTTTACTATAGTTTTTATTATGGGCACGAATTTTTGGCACGCGGTCGCAGTAAAAATTAATGACTGTTCGGGATGTAATTTATGGATTTATTTTAATATTTAATTTATACCCAATGTGAAATGTGTAATACATGAATTTATTTTAATGTTTAATTTATTATTAGTATAATAGGTAACATATGGATTTATTATAAAATGAAGAATGAACGAGGGTATTTTAAAAAAAAAAACAAACGATACTAGATTTACATGTTAATTTTGTCACATGTTTACCACATCATGAAAAGATAATCTAAATTTATTTTGTGATTTTATAACACTTGTATGATTTATTATAATTATTTTACGCCTATTTTATAAAATAATTAACTGAAAATTACACTAAATCGTACAAGTGTTAGAAAATCACGAAAATTTTAATATTATCTTTTCATGATGTGGTGAACATGTAGTAGAATTTTCAAGTACATACAATATCGTTTGTTATTTTTTTAAATGAACTTATATAATTTATCATTTGGGGTTTAAATTGGTTATTACCCTATATAATAATGTGTAATTTAGTGAGATAAAATTGAAAAAAGGGGTAGAGTTTTGTTTTTTTTATGACTCCACCATCGCTATCTTCAAATAATTCCTGCATATTCAAATCACAATTGTATACCTAACATCCAGATCCAGATAATTATTATGTCCAACCATCTAGTAAAAGCATTTAGTAAAGTACAACTATACAGAAAGTATAATACAAACAGAAAGTATAGTACATAAAATTAAAATCAAAACATAAACTACACTACGATGGTGGGACATCGTCGTCAGTGTCAGTAATCCAACGCGAGACGTTGACACTTAGCTCCATCTGTGCCAACCTAACCTCATCCATTCTATTTGCGAGGAACTCCATCCTTTAGTCTCTCCTAGCCCACCTCTCTTCCATCCTTTGCTCCATCATGGTTAGCCTCTAGTCTATCCTATCTCATCTCTCCTCCATCCTCTGCTCTGTAATGGCCAACCTCTGGTCCATCCTCTTCCACCTAGTACCTTCTTGGGGGGCCTGTTAGAGGAACAATGGCACCGCCGTGGCGTTCTCCATAGGAACATCGTCTGCTGATGTAGAGACCCCCTGATCGGACTTAAGCACCCTAGTCCCGCTGACTTCAACTAGGCTCATCCGAGTCAAATAAGGCCTATCAAATACATCGGCAGATCTCAATGCTCTCCTCGGCTCTTTCGACGGTAGCTGAATCCCAGTTCACTCGACGATCTTCTGAATTAATGTGTTGTACGCCAAATTCTTGTTTGATGTCTGACCTATCTCGAACATGTGACATAAAATCAAGTACCCAGGGTCAAACCTCCTGCCGCTATATAGTTTCTCCATCACATACAGATCCATGCAGCTGACTAGATCTCTAAATCCATCATGAGGTAAAATGGTGTGGGTTATCATATTGTGAATAATCCGAGCTTTGAGGTTTAAGTCCTTCGATCTTGGCTTCACGAAACTCAACGATGTTGGAATTGCGGTGAATTTTCCTGAGGAACTCGAGTCCCTCTGCCGATCTAAAAAATTCAGAGTCTTGATGGACGTGATAGTATCTGTCCACGTCTATCCCTCCTATAGAAAACCCGATAATTTCATTAATCGCGTCTCGAGTGATGACCAACTCTGTACCAATTACGTACATCTTCAGGGTCCCAGACCTCCCAGTAGTGTTCAAGTTCGTATAGAACAAGCGACCAATTCTCTCGTAGCCTTTCAATCCGTACACTCCGTGCAGGGCGATTCTGTTGAACATCTTCTGGATCTCCAACGACTCCCAACCTTTAAAATTGACGGTCTTCCCATAAATCATCTATCGGTTCGACATACCCTGCTCAAACCGCTCTTAACACAACTAGTTTCGAAATTCATTCGATAAATACCCAGTTTTCGCTTGTGGTGCTTGTGACGGGACAACTTTTTGTTTGTAGACAATTCTAGGGGGGGCATTTTTGTGAAATTTTGGCAAAGAAATCACCAACAGTGTTCGGATTTTTGGATTTCGGTCAATTTAGGGCTCAATTTTCATGGATTTGTGGATAATATTGGTCGAAACTAATTAGGGCTAGTGAAATCAACGTAAAAGGGCTCATATTTTGGGATTTCGGTTGATTTATAGCTCGATTTTCTCGGATTTATGGATAATATTGGTAGAAACTAATTAGGGATAGAGAAATCAATGCAAAATGGTCGGATTTTGGAGTGAAATAGTCAAATTTTAGGGTTGAAAAATCGGGTGATCGAGAGAGTTTCTGAATTTTGGGGAGGGGGGGGGGGGATCGGGTGAGATTTCTTATTATAGTGGGAATTGGTCCTCCAATTTTGAAATCGGTTCCCCATTTTAAACCCTATTTTTAAAACAGGGGGCCGTTTATAAAAAATGATCCCCCATTTTCTAGAACAACTGTAAACGGGGGACCATCTCCATTAAAACGACCCTTCGTTTTATCCATTACTATAGTCAAGGGCAATAACCAAAAACAGGGGCGCGATTCTGAAAACGGTCCCCCGTTTTAAATGCACGTGCACCGCATGTGTAAGGGCGAGGGTCTCCACCCATAACAATCCCATCGTTTCCTACGTGGCAAAATGGAGGCCCGATAAATTTAAATCGGCCCCCATTTTAGGTAAAAAATGAAAACGACCCCCCGTTTTCAGAAATCGGGCGCCTGACAGGCTTTGATTTGTTAGGTTTTGATAGTGTAAGGTTTAACTTGTTCAATTTGATACTTTAAGGAGTGTTTTAAAAAAAACCTCATAGTTTGGGGTTTAAATTAGTTATTACCCTTTTATAAATGTCGCATTGCTTCTTCATTAAACAAATAAGAAGGAGGGAGAGAGAGAGAAACCACAAAGAATTTCTGATGTTAGATTAGTGTTGTCAAAGGCCTAATCTTCGTCTATCATCAAAGATCTTTGTGGATAGGTTTATCTCTAAATTTGTTTCATTATAAGTCTTTCGGTGCTTTATAAGTTGTTTGATATGCCTACAATGCATCATAGAGGCATAAACTCTTATTCTTCCTATTCCGGCTGACGATTTTCTCATTTCCCAAAAATGCATAGTGGCATGACAATGATTTCAATTCCAACTTTAGTGTCTTCAATCCATCTCCATCAATCAAGTTAAGAATTTCCTGCGCTAAAGAATTAGCGGCATCCAAAGTAAAATTAGAATTCACATCACTAGGAAATTTCATGGCATCATAAATATTAAATTTAATGACATGTCTATCAAATTTCATAGTAAGTGTACCATTATGCACATCAATTTTCGTTTTAGATGTTTTGAGAAATTGTCTTCCAAGAAAAATTGATGTAGAATTGGAAGCGTTATCTTCTTCCATGTCAATCTTATAAAAATCAACATGGAATATCATACCATTGACCTAAACTAAAACATCTTCTAAAACTCTCGTGGGATAAATATTAAACCTATCGGCTAGTTGGATAATCACTCAAGTTTCTCTTAAAGAACTCATATTCATAGAAGAATAAATCAAAAATGGCATGACATTTATTGAAGCTTTGACATTGCTCTCTCTATCTTAACATTGCCTATTATGCAAAGGATGGTGAACATACCTGGGTCTTTGCATTTAGGGGGTAATTTCTTTTGGAGGAAGGGGGAGACATTTTCCCCAATACTCATCTTTTCATTACCTTTCAGTTTCTTTTTGTTGGTGCACAATTCTGTGAGAAACTTGGCATAGCGAGGTACTTGTTTAATTGCATCAATCAATGGGATATTTACTTCAATTTTGCAAAAAGTTTCAAAGATATCCTTCTCTTGCTCCTGTTTCTTTTTCTTCGTGAATCTAGCTGGAAAAGGAGGACTAGTTACAAAATATTTTGGTGATGCAGTTGGGATTTGTGAGGTGATCATTTCTCTTTTTCTCTCTTCATTTAAGACGTGCCCACGTGCACTTGATTCTTTCAATTCCGTACAATTCCTCAAAATGATCGTACTAACATCTTGTTTTGGATTAAAAACAATTCGTGAATGTAACTTACCTTGGGATTCCATTTTGTTGATGAATGAGACTAGTTGTTCACTTGATTCTTCAAAATCTTGATATTTGTTGTTGTCTCATGTTGAAATTGTTGAATTTTAGCTGCAAGTGATTGAATGATTTCCTCAAGAGACATACCTGATTTTGAAGATGGTTGAGGATGAGCAGGAGCATAAGGTCGAGATTGATAATTTTGGAAATTTTGTTGTGTTTCTCCATAGCTGAAATTCATATGATCCTTCCATCATGAATTGTAGGTGTTTGAACAGGGATCATACTTTCTTTGAGGTGGAAGAAGATAACGCTTCCAATTCTACGTCAATTTTTCTTGGAAGACAATTTCTCAAAACATTTGAAACAAAAATTGATGTGCATAATGGTACACTTACTATGAAATTTGATAAACCAACCAATCTTTGGCATTGTCAGGTAGTGAGAATGGAAAAGCATCCAACTTGATTTGGTCTTCGGACATGCCTTATGGTTTAATACTCGAACACACCACATGGAGTTGCTTTAGATGTGTGCAAGGATTCTAATTTTCTAGACCACGGAAGGTAGGTAACTTATGGATCAAGCTAAACCTCAATTTGAAAGGAGTTTCTAGGTCGTGGTATATGATGCAAAAAGGTTGATGATTCATATCAAGTGTGGTCAATTGTCTCAACGTGCGTTCAACCATGGCTTCTTCCACTTCAGTGTCACTAGACAAATAGATTAACTTAGCTTCTACTTCTACTTCTAAATCAGAAGCAGTAGATGAAGTTACTTGGTTACGACATGAGTTGGTTCTTTTTATCAACTTTTTTGTTGGCTTCTTGATTTTATACACGTTTTTTCTATTCAGCCCCTGTACTGGCAAACTGAACCCTGTACTTTGATTCTGTTATCAGTTTTGACCTTCTATCAACAATTTCATTAAACTCTCATTGAAAAAACTAACAAACGATCTTGGATTCAGTTGAAATTTTTACCACATGCTCACTACATAATGAGAAGATAATTTGAAAATTTTCGTGATTTTTTAACATATGTACGATTTATTAAAATTTTATTTTAGTATTTTCTAAAACTATTATAATAAATCATACAAATTTTAAAAACTTACGAAACTGTTTCTATTATCTACTCATGACAGGTTGCACATGTGAAAAATTTTCAAATAAATTAAATGTTGTTTGGTATTTTTTTAAAAATTAATTTATAAAGTAAAGAAGAAACTGAAATTAATTTAAAAGAATACCAAACAATATTGGATTTATTTGAAACTTTTTTCAAATATGTACCATATTATGAGTAGATAATACAAAAATTTGCGTAATTTTTTAAAACTTGTATGATTTATTATAATACTTTTAAAAAATACTAAAATAAAATTACAATAAATTGTACATGTGTTAAAAAATCATGAAAAATTCTAAATTATCTTCTCATTATGTAGTGAGCATGTAGTAAAAATTTCAACCGAATTCAAGATTATTTGTTAGTTTTTTCAATGAGTGTTTAATGAAATTGTTGATAGAAGGTCAAAACTGATAACAGAATCAAAGTACAGGGTTCGGTTTGCCGGTTTTTATAGTACAGGGGCCGAATTGAAACAACGTGTATAGTATAGGGTTAAAATTGATAATTTCTCTTTTTTTTATAAAAATAAATTCACATGATATACTTCTCGGTAACGATGCCAAAAATTTGATGTTTGTTGAAAACACCAAAAATAATTTAACCTAAAAGAAATATGAATTTGTAGATTGGTAAGCAAGGTCAAATCTGCATGAAATAGTAAATAGATTTATTTCTAAAAAAATTATAACGCAAAGAAAACAGGGTTTTGAGTTTCGAGAATTGAAAATAAGCCATAAACAATAAAATGATATTTTAATGGAGAATGATTATCTAGTCAATGAGTGATTTCAATTTTTGATTCAGTAAATTGATCATTAAAACATGAAATGATTTCTAATCTTCTTGAATAAATTGGTTATAGTAACCGAGACACTCTAATAACCTAATCCTCTTTAGTTTCTCGATAACTAAGAGATGCTTTATGATTAACTTTGTTATTAACAAACAAGCCTAATGTGACGTTGCTAGGGTTTAATTTATCAATAACATTAAGAATTAGATATTAGAATACGTATAATTTTGAGGATCTATTGGGAGAACAAAAAAATTGAGTCAATAGATGATGAACTTATTTATTTCGAAATTTCTTTTGAAGTTTTATTAGATTTATATCGTTTTCATACCAACTCTTTCTTGTAATTGTTAAAATTCTTTTTATGAGCTCATAATTTGCTTATATAAGAGTTTTTCACATAAAATGTGTTTATTCTATTTCTCTTGTTGTCTTATACGTATGTCGGACAAAAATACCTTAAGTTCAGATGATGATTTTTGAGTGTTCAACTTGTAAATACGATTGGACCCATAATTTCTTGTATTTTAAAGAGTCTCTTAATATTTCTCTACTAGTGATTATATTTTGGAACTAGTTTTACATCATTAATAAAATCAGATCAACCAGAAACACTTACAAAGTACACATCTCAGTGGAAAGTAAAACAAGCTTCTAAAAAGCAACCTGTAAATTGAGAAAGTAAACTCAAATTTAATCAAAAGCTACTAAATTCATAAGAATGGTTCATTAAATATGATCGAAATGTGGGGACAGTGTCTGTCTTCCCTTAAAAGAGTACATATGAAATGTCAAACTCTGATGGACCACACTTTCATGCATTGGATGTACAAATGAAAGGAAAAGACAAAGACATGAAATATTAATGACAACGTTGAAATCTACAAAAACAAAACTCTAGATCTATTTCGAAGATTCCACAAGCAGGTACATCAACATGAGAACAAGAAAGCAGAGAGGGGAAAAATATGAAAAATATACGTGAGATTTGGTGTGACCTGAATTCTAATTGAGTCAGGTCAGTTCGATCCATGTTAGAAATGTTAGTATTATTAAATTCTAATTATGTATAAATATATGTATGAGTTGCAAAACTCATTACACCGATTTTGATTAGTGATTTCTCTCATCTGTCCGTTATTTTTTGCCATATAGGATTTCTACGTAAATCTCAGTGTCTATTATTTTTTGCATTTTTATCTTTCGTTTCCCGTTCAGTTTTTCAACAACATCACTAACCCAACAAGACGATAAAGCAACACTGCCAATTTATCATTTATATGTTGTGGTTCAGATTGAGGTGACAAGCTAGCAAACACATACACCCTGTTTTCTTAAGCACTTCACCTATATGTATAATTTATATATATATATATATATATATATATATATGCATGTATGTGTGTGTATGTACATGTGTAGATGTGTTAATGCTTAAGATATCCTTGAAGTTAAATTAGCAAGAATGCTAACCTAGGTAGGTGCACAATCCATCCTATTCTTCACGTAACGAAATATCATGTTGTGTTGTACCATCATCCCCATATATACGCCACATCAATACCAACACCTCAGTGGTAATTTATCACATGGATGGATCCACGTTAATGTTTAAGGTCTTGAACACCATCATACAACTGTGACCTACATCACGTGGGCATAATTGTGTAAAGTTTTTCAATACTTGACACTATTCATTCAAATCAAGCCGGAGAAAAGAAGAGGCATTTGCATCGTCGAATATATATATATATATATATATATATATATATATATATATATATATATATATATATATATATATATATATATATATATATATATATATATATATATATATATATATATATATATATATATATATATATATATATATATATATATATATATATATATATATATATATATATATATATATATATATATATATATATATATATATATATATATATATATATATATATATATATATATATATATATATATATATATATATATATATATATATATATATATATATATATATATATATATATATATATATATATATATATATATATATATATATATATATATATATATATATATATATATATATATATATATATATATATATATATATATATATATATATATATATATATATATATATATATATATATATATATATATATATATATATATATATATATATATATATATATATATATATATATATATATATATATATATATATATATATCTCACGTAACGAAATATCATGTTGTGTTGTACCATCATCCCCATATATACGCCACATCAATACCAACACCTCAGTGGTAATTTATCACATGGATGGATCCACGTTAATGTTTAAGGTCTTGAACACCATCATACAACTGTGACCTACATCACGTGGGCATAATTGTGTAAAGTTTTTCAATACTTGACACTATTCATTCAAATCAAGCCGGAGAAAAGAAGAGGCATTTGCATCGTCGAATTTTTCTGATGCAGCCTTATTATATTTCCGGGCAATACATAATCTCCAATGTATGGAAATTTTAAGACAAATACATTGGTAAAAATAAGAATGATCACAACATGCGTGCAGTTATGTCGATATATTTAACAAATCATAGAAAAGTATACAGCCACAGAGCACATGGTCTATTGTGTCATAATCAGTCTAACCACAAGCATTCTCTTTAAGCTAATTGATAAAAATCATAGTTCATCATCGACAATTAATAGACGTCAAACAACACTAGGCATCTAGAAAGTATATCAATCTCTGAAGAAAGTTAGACCACATGGTTATCTTGGAAATCTTCCACTTGCATTCTAGAAAGAGCCAGTCATCGGCTTGCAACTCGAACACCACCAAAGTGAACGTCTGGGTGTATGGTTAACATCACAGACATGTTAATAAATCGCAATATCAGATATCGCAAGTTCTATAGTTCTCCAGAGAGTTCCAGTTACACAATGAATGAACCAAAAGATGAATATAGTACAATCTTAGTAATCTTAGTAATAGGGTGTTACCCTATCACTTCCCTTTCTTTCTTCGCACGATAACAGGTTATTGTAACCCAAATTTCTAGTAGTTTGAATTTGCCACAAATAGATCTAGCATTTCAAATTCCTTGTGGTATCCATGATTTGTAAATCTGAAAATATGTTCACCACAATGTCAAATATTTTGAACTTTGTTGAAGTATTGGACTCCCCATTTCTCAGAAGTAAGCATTAAACTCAAACCCAAATGCCTGTATCAAGCATGCATCCACAAGTGAGTTCCCTTGCGACTGAAAAGGTCAGCTCTTGTTAGAGTCATGGCTGATTTGATTCACATTTGGAACGGCATTCCAAGAAAGCCCATGATGCGAACCTCAAATCGAAAGGACTAGGACCCGACAACAACCCAGAATAATTCATAGAAACACCTAGAATTTAAGAAAAACAGGGAACTTGACCTCAATCCAAGAATTCGATGGAACCGAAGTTATCAAATAACGGAGTTTGACACAAACAAAACCTGTTGGTTGAACCGAAACTATCAAATAAGAGAAGTTTGACCCAAACTAAACTTTTTGATTGAACCAAAGCTATCAAGCTTGATCCTTCAAGTCAATACTTGAAGAAGATCGTGTTCTTCGTAAAGAACTAAAAAGAAGACTCTCTCAACAAGCAAAAGGCTAATAGCTAATTTTCATTAATCATCAAAACTCTCAAAACAAAGTTTAATTCATATGTTTAAGTAGACAAAATAAGTAAAACACGACAATAAAATAAAATAAACCCTAAAAACTAAAGGTTGGGCTGGCAGTTAGGCTCGCGAGGCTGGGCGGTGCGGTAGGTTTGCGGTCAAGCACGCGGCCTTGTTGGGCGATGGGCTGGCGCGCAGACTAATGGATGCAGTTCAGGCGCAAGGTGTGCGGGCTTGGGCGTGTGCAGGTTGGGCACGCAGGTTGCTAGGTCTGGGGGTGCTGTTGCATCTGGGCACGCGCATCTATTTCTAGGCGCTAACACTTCATGCTCTCTTGCAGCCTTTTGATTTTTTTGCGCCTAATGTATATTTCCTTGCTTCTTTGGCTTGTCGGTGGACCTCCTATGTTTCGTAATGTGTTAAGTTCTTTGGGCTTGAACTTATTGGCACCTTGGATCACATCATCCTAACAACTTTGGATTTTTAACTACATATGGCATTAATAGGCATATTTTTAGCCTAGTATTGTCACGATCCGGAGGCGAGTCTATTAGAACGTCGAGTCGAACGACATGATTCTCGAAGGGAACCCGATCGCCCAGTTCAAGGCTTGGTTCACAACGAAAATTTGAACACAAATCAAAGCCCAAAAATCCAAATAGTTATTACAGTTCAATAAGTTCCAAACATCCAAATCCAAACTAAAGAGAGGTCCTCACCGGGAAGTTAAATAAACACTCAAACAAGGAACTATGGAAAAGAAAACTGTTTCCGAACACATTTACTCACTGCTCTTGTTCTTGCAGGAAAAGGGAGGGAGTCACTGGGGTGAGTGACTAACTCAGTAGGAATGTTATACTAAATGCAAATGCATGTAAAACTTATTTTACTTTCATTTCAAAACATTATTAAATAATAAATACTTTTCGAATTTCCTTTCAAGAAAACTTATATCCATCGTTTTAAGAAAAGCATGTTCCACGAACAACGGATGTGGCATTATTTAAAACGTTGTTGTATACATAGACAATAATAACAAAATAGGTCATCATCATACATTTCAAATAAAAGCTACCTTAGTGAAAAATGAAGATCACTCAATGACCCCTCCAACACACTAGCATAGAAAGGTGGCAATCCGAAGACTCATCAACATCTCATGAGCTAGGAGGAAAATAGAAGTAACGACAATCTGAAGATCTATCATTGTTATCCCAGGTGGTCGGCTAGCAAGCTTTGCGACAACACCACTTGTAACCAAAAGAAATAAACATACTCTGATCAATTTTAGGAATTCGAAACCTAAAGAGCGCGTCATCACCACCATATTATCCATTTTCGTAGTATGCAAACAAAATAACCTTCACGCAACAGAAGGTGTATTAGGATAGCCTCGTGATACTTTGATACTGAAACCGTCCAAAGTACCAAGAGGATTCATCTCCCCAAGGAAAAATATCATGTATCAATGGTAAACGTGTAAAAACAATCGTACATATACATAAAAAACCTGACGTGCTGGCAACCATGCCCCCTCAGGTTTTCATGGGTGATAATAACTCACCAAAATAAGGTTTTCATAAAAATCATGCAATGCAGTGCAAAAAACATAAAACTCCTACCTCAAAATGAACCGCTCTTCCTACGCATAAGAGCAACTATCTCAGATATGGGCTCGTAGTCCACCAACTCGTCTGAGCCTAAAATAAAACAAAGGTAATGAATATCTCACTTAACTCTAATGGAAAACATAGATGAGTTCTATATCAGAACTAGGAACCAAGTCTTATAACATTATAAATGGTCGCTAATTTCACCAAGGTGCGACAAAATTTCCCAAAATAAAAGTCGTGTGGTTAATACTTCCAATAAACTCTCGAGTTTCACCATGGGTCCACACTTCAGGACAGAGGTCGACATTGTTCACTTTTGTTTGAACAAGTGTCGACTACCCAGTCGACACTTATAGGCGAGAGTCGACACCTTCAAGCAAGAGTCGATCCTTACTCTCTCGGGTCTTGGCAACGGTCAACAATTTCATTGAAGCCTTTGATACTTCAAGTCTCGACCGACCTCTCAAAGGGGTCAACACCTCGACAGCTCTAATTCTAACAATAGGGCTCGAAGTGTCGACTGATCATCCATAGCGGATCGCGAAAATTGCCTCCCTTTGCCGTTTCTCACCTCCAATCGACCAATAACTTATCTACATCTCAAATATACTCAAATAAACCAAAAGAAAACCATGGCTTCGAGTTTCTGAGCTCGAATTCGATTTTCAAAATTTTGAACTTAAAAACGAGGGAGAGAACTAACTTACCAGTGAAAACCCCTCCACAAATGTTGGTGCTCGCAGTCCCTAGAACGTGATTTCATCCTTCAATCGCGACGATTTGCACCTCCAAGAATTTTGAACTTAAAAATGAGGGAGAGAACTAACTTACCTGCGAAAAGCCCTCCACAAATGTTGGTGCTAGTAGTCCCTAGAACGTGATTTCGTCCTTCAATCGCGCACCTCAAAGAACCACTTGTGCGTGTGTGTGCGCGCGCGCGTGCACGCGTGTTGGGAGGGGGTGCACCAGAAGTTTCCAAACACGTTGAAAAAAAGGGTAAAGATCAAATAAAATACTAAATAATGGGTGTTTTTCAATTCAAACACTGAACAATTTTTTTCTTCAATTCGAACATCGAACTATGGGGTTTTTTCACTATAAACTTTGAATAATTTTTTTTGTCAATTCGAACATCGAATTATGAGGATTTTTCAATTCAAACACCAAACAATTTTTTCGTCAATTCAAACATCAAACTATGCACTGTTAGCAGATCGAACCTCTTTGAAAATACACTAGAAAATAAAACCAGTGTTTGAGATTGATGCGACGTTAGTAGAATCTGTGTTTGAGCAACTATTTTCCTACATATTTAATGTCGACTATGATGGCCTTTCTGCATAAGATATGGATAGACCTATGCCAAAGTGCAATTTGTCAACTTGTATAAGGCATCAATATGCAACCTTCATAAATACATACTTTTTCTTCAATTAAAGTTCATTGAATCTGAGTTATTTTCTTAACTTCAAATGATAAGGTAAATTTTACATTTTCATCCTTTTTACAAAGTTGGCTTTATGTATGCAAACTATTTGTAACGCCTTTTGCTTTTAATTACTCTTTCTCTGTCGCTATCTTTCTTTTGACAGGTGAGAATGGATCCTAGGAATAAGAGATAGATCTTGACAGTTTAATGAATGGAACAATCCCACAGCTAACTGATGAAGATATGCAAAAACAAGAAGGAGATATGTTTATCGCTATCGATATAATGGAGGGGGGCATCTCAAGTGTGGCTTGGCTCTGGCAGGTGTACATTCAGAAAATTCGGATCTTTGCTAGGCACTTTAGATGTTCTTTATACATGAGCCTAATATATTGCTTTTTAGTATCCTTTTCTAATGAGTTGGTGTACTGCTTTGGTGTTTAATGCTTTTATATATGTCCTTTATGTGTTACACTGTATTTGTTGCTTCCATTGCAAGTGAAGTTGATCTCTCTGCAAGGATTATTGAATTTCAATTGGTTTACAAATAATCTAACTGCTTCAAGAGCCTGTGTCACAATGCATTAGTTTTTGTATTACTCTTTCTGTGATTTCTTTCTCTGCTCATGAAAATGCTAATTCTTTTTGCATTTTGCATGCACAATTCAGATTTGTTGTGATTGATCTCTCAGCTGGCTCATGCACCTATGGAAAAATAGAGACTGAAGAAGGAAATGTCAATTATATATCGACTACGGTTGACCATGTCATTGCCCTAGATGTCAGATACAATGCAATATTTTGAATACTCCAAACTTCTTTGTTAAATCAAGTATGCCTTCAACTTTTCAGTAAGCAGCTTTTCACCATTTTGATCAACCTGTTTCCCTGTTCATTTGGTTTAACACTGTAAATTGCTTTTACCAATCATTGTCTTGCAAAATCATAACAGATATAATGTTTATGGAAAAATGTCATAATTACACTATAAATGTCGAAGAAATTGAGAAAGAGGTTAAATTACTTTTCCACTCTATTTAGCTGTCTCTGCCCAAGTATTTATGAAAGATTGATTTGAGTTGTTCAATATTTGGTCTTTTGTATGATTTAAGAAAACCGACAATTATTAGGCTTAGTAACAGTAAGGTAAATCAAACGTTAAATTAGAAATTTCATTTTCTTGAATATTTTTATATTGCTTCAATTTGCTAACAGTGCATAGTTTGATATTTGAATTGACAAAAAAAAATTGTTCTGTGTTTGAATTAAAAAAACCTCATAGTTCGTTGTTCGAATTGACGAAAAAAATTGTTCGGTATTTGAATCGAAAAAACTTCATAGTTCGATATTCGAATTGACGAAAAAAATTATTCAGTGTTTGAATTGAAAAACACTTCATAGTTCAATATTTTATTTGATCTTTATCATTGAGAAAAATCACTCTTCCACTAATTTTTAATTCCATTATTTATTTATTTAATTTAATAAATATTAATGAAATTCTTTATATCCCAATTCGACAACTTGCAACATACCCCAAACTTCACACAGAAATTTTAACCACACGATAATTTTTTAAATTATAGATTTAGACCAATTAACTGAAAAATCCGCAACACGACAAAATGAGTAAACTCTTGACATGTGACCGTTAATAATGTGAAAAATTAATAAGTGGAGATTTAATTAACTTAAGAACACCGGTTTTTACAAGTAATATTTGACAAACAATGTTCTTCTGCATAATTACAGACAAAAATAGAGCTGCATCAAGGGCAAAAAAAGATGGTCAGCCAAGGCAAAACAGAAAGTACTGGTCAAGAATAGAATAGAGATCACTTTTTGCGTAGACGTGCTTGAATTAGAAACCTCGGAATAGAGCAATCTAAACGTCAGCAGAGGCTGCATCAATTTTAGATTTGCCAAACTTTAGAGGGTCAATAAAACTGATTTTGAAGGGAGAAGATGCAACTTTTAAACATTAGTTATATTGGTTTCAATCTTCCATACTATATTATTATTAAGAGACAAAGAAAGCCTAAGTAAGTATTCATCATACAAAGGATGTTAACACATGTGAGAAGGTAAAAATCATCCTCAAAAGCTAGCTCGAGAGAAGAGAGAATCTCCCTCACATATATACAAGTTACAGATCCATCCAATAGACGATGTGAGACAAATACAATTATCAATAAAGGAGCAGAAATATACAGAAGTAGGATTTTGGACTAATAAACAAATAAAAAAGTTGCAGGGGATTAAAAGTAGTCATATCTTGAACCCAAAAGATGACCACTTTAATGCAAGAGATATTTGTATTCATTGCCAAGAAAAAGTAAATTGCTGCACTTTTTGGGCAGCTGATTTATCTAGTTTTTGATAGATCCCAATGGATTCTATGAACAATTCTACCAATTTCCTTCAACATTTATTGATAGAATGAAAGAATGATTCCCCTCCATACTGGTATTAATGCTGTTTCTAGTCATAGTGAAGTGAGTCCTCCAGCACAGTACGATAGTCCACACAAAAGTGCATTGCATTATGCAATTCATGACCCAGTCTGGTTTATTTGCTAGGAAAGCACGTTTAGCCTCAGGAGTCAAAAAGTAATGCGTAACATCAGAAATGAATTGCCATTTCTTCTTACAACACATCCAACTATACAGCAGAATAAGCAGGGCGGTATCTCTGATAAGCCACTGTAAGCATTTTCAATATGCCATGGCTTTTGAGATCGATTGCGGGTGACAGAGATGGCATTTTTCTGTCAGACAAAAAGTTATTGCATGGTAGACAAAGATTCTCAATGAAACATAAATAGATTCCTTCAAATTTTGAGATACTCTGAACAAAGAAAGCATAGAATTCAAAATGATTAGCAACTTTGGCATGTTTTTATACCGGAAATGGAATTGAGGACAAATAAATTATAATTCAGGTAAATCAGGAGTCATACACAACATTAAAACCAATACATTGTATGACTACACTTAGATGACCGTTGATTGTTTCTGGGCTGGAGCTTTTTTTTGTCTGGCTCTCTCTATCTCTCATGTGCATTTTCATGCAAACTCAAAGTAAAGACAGAGAGAGAGAGAGAGAGAATTAGTTCATAGTCGCAAGAGGAAAATTAACATAAAAAGTCATGTACAACAAAATTAAAAGGTAAAGAGAGAGAAAAAGATGAAACTAGGTGAAGTGCTCTGTCTCAATGATTCGTCGTGCGTCGTAGTAATCTCCACAATAAACTTCAGTAAATGAGCATAAAAAATCTCCCCTTTCTGTTGAATTCTTCAGTGTTCAGTCTCTCTCTCTCTTTAACCATTATGTACTACTTTAATAAAGTAGGGAAAACTGTTCCTAGGGGTGGACAAGGTCCGGTTCCGGTCTGGAACCGGACCGGAACCAAAACCGGAATAGTAATGTTCTGTATATAATTTACATAATATCCAGTAATTTAAAAAAAAAAAAAAAAAAAAGTTTATAACCATCGCAGCGAATGAATAATGAGGCAGAGTTGTACGGAGAGATCTGAAAATGAAAGCATTTAAGTGAAGAAGGCCATATACATCATCCTCACAAAGTACAAAGCAAAAGAGGCAGTCGACAAGAGGTTTCATTAAAACCAGAAATGCAAGGGGAATTATTTTGGAAATGGAAACCAGATCTTCGTCTCCCTTCTGTTCTCTTCTTCCCCAGATCTTTGACCTACTAAGTTTGCTTCTCTCCCTTCTCTTCTCTTGGGAAGAAGAATTAGTTTGGGTGGGCTACACCTGTTTTCACCTTATTGACCTACGGGTCGGTTCTCCCATTGTTTGGTCGGTTTTTGACCTTAGAACCGTGGACGGAAATGTGGATAGTAGTTCTATCTTAGAACCGCGGCTGGTTCCGAGAATCCACATAACTGGCCTGGAACTAGACCTAATTGCACATGCCGGTTCTGCTCACCCCTATCATAAGTTCTCAAAAATCAACATAATATTTTTGAGATATTTTGTAACACTCAATAACTTTAACGTTCCATTGCCTAGTAGAACGAAAGATTACGTGAGATCTTTGTTGTTATGATTTTGGTGTTAGGATGTATAGTTAATTAAAGGAAGGATTATTAAGTAAATTACAAGAGAAAGGTACTATTTGTGAAGAAGTGGAGAATTTGGACATACGTGGGCAGAAAGTTGAAGGGTCACTAATTTTTGGAGCTCAGGTGGAATACGTTTATGAATCAAATTGAAATATATTTTATTAAGGGTAAATTCCAAAATAAACCCTAAGCTATGGGTATTTCTCGAAAAAACCATCAAACTAAAAGTCCTCACAGTCAAAACCTCAAAGTATTGAAAAACTGTCAAAATGAATCCCGACGGAGGGCCGCAAGCCTCTCGAATTCCAATTCGGGGGGCCGACTTCATTTCGCGGCCCCCCCCGCACGGCAAATTCCCCTCTCACGTGCGCTGCACGCCGATTTATTCAGCGGGTCGAATACAAATCGCGACCCCCCGCACTCCACAGGGGGAAGATTCAGGGGCCTCTGGCCCTCACGCGAACCCGTTCAGGGGGCTACGCTACGCTACAAATTCGGCCCCCTGCCGTACACGGGATTTGAATGCGGAGGGTCGGGATCACCCACCGCACGTGCAATGCACATGAACCAAACTCTGGGGGCCGCAAATATGACTCGTGTAACGCCCCTAATACTGTACCCATTTACCCGTATAAATTTTTCATTTTATTTTACACTTTAAGCGGAAACTGAATCGGAATTGAAGTCGTTAGTGTTGTTTGGAAAACCATTTAAAACAAACATAAAATGGTTAATAAAACAATTAAAACTATTTAATTAAAAACTAATTTCGATTAAAACAATCGGAAGGGCAAAACTGTCCGGCCCTAAAAACACAGGGGCAGCGACCAGTCGCTGCAGCATGCAGCGACTGATCGCTGCATATGCTGCAGCTTGCAGCGACTGATCGCTGCATATGCTGCAGCTTGCAGCGACCAGTCGCTGCATTGCTGCAGCGACTGGTCGCTGCACAGCATGCAGCATGCAGCGATCGATCTCTGCATGCTGCAGAGATCGATCGCTGCACACTCTGTGCAGTGATCATGCAGCATGCAGCGATTGATCTTTGCATGCTGCAGAGATCGATCGCTGCACACTCTGTGCAGCGATCCATGTTCCTTCGATCGCTTTCCTTCATCACTTCTCTTATGCCATTTTTCCAAGTGCTCTCTGGAAACTCCAGAGAGCAAAACCACAATCTAATCTGCTCTCTGGAATCCGATTCCAGAGAGCAACAATTCCTCAAATAACACAATATTTTAAACGTGATAAAACTTCTTAAAAACAAACGGCGTGGATAGCTCTAAAACTCGAGCATATCCGTACCAATCCTAAAACATTTCAAAACATTTTTAACAAAACATTTTACATACCGTTTACCAAAACATTTAAAAATATCAAACGTAAATCTATCACCTATCCAGATTTCCCAAACATCCTATTAATTCGATCTATACATTTTATGCTCAAAACATCCCAAAATACCTACTTACGTTCCCACGGGTCAAAACGCACCGACTGCACAACACGCTCCCGCAGGCATTCTCCATCAACAGCATCAGACATCAGGAGAAGGAACGTCGTCCTCACCTGGTTCAATGTCACCTAACACGTCACCTACACCATACAGACATCTATGAGATAATTAAATCTCAGTAAGCTTCGTAAATGCAGATGCATGCGTGCGTATGCCATTCAGAAAACATGCTCAGATTCAGATACAAAAACAGATACAGAAACAGATACAGATTAATTACGTCGCAGACAGATTGTCACCGAGATCGCAACCCACTAACCGGAGAGAGCCCATCCTGCGGTCGGACTACTCTTTCCAGCTAGAGGAGGGGGGTACACGCTTACAACACGTACAGCCGTGCCTGAGCCCCACCTCGCATGACCAGATACAGATTACGTTTATTCATTACAGAGGTTCGTTCTTTTTCTTTAAAACACGTGCAGAAACTCATTTTCATGACATTTGAAATAAGTGATGCATGAACAGATATGAACATAAAGTAAACAACCAACATGCATACCATCAAGACCGAATAGCATAACCTAAAACAATTATAAACCTATCTACCCAACCAAGGCAATAACAAACAATCCACTAAGATCCTCGACGCTAAATCGAAGTACGGTGTAGACCAATTGGCCAAAGTAAGTCACGAGAACTTACCTTGAGCGCACTGAATCTCAAGCTTCGTCCACGGGAGTCGTGTATCTGAGGCAAAACATGATATTCGTCGTTAAAACCAATTTAAGCTATTGACGTCCAAATTACAAACCTTAACTAAAGAATTTTTCTAAATTCTTAACTTAGCTAATCGAAGCGTTTATAACGTCAATTAACGCTCGATAATCCAAAACCTCAATTAACGAGTTTTTCCTTAAAAACCCGAAAATCTACGAATTTTAACTTTTTCACAAATTGATTTAACTTCGTCCAATAGCGTCCAATATGTTCAATATATACTTAATCACTGCTAACCTATTAATTACGAACCCTAAATCTCATTTTTAAACGAAACCCTAATTGTTTATACTTCGTAAAATTCGAAATAAACGCTCTAAGAACGTAGATTCATACCTAGGATAGCGAGAGGAGGAAAAATAACGAAGAACGGAGGAGAAACGGAAGAGAACGGAGGTCGGAATCGTTGATCGTCGGCAGCCGAGAGAGAAAATAGCTCTCTGTCGATTTCGTGAAACAGAGAAGGAGAAGAAGTGAGGGAGAAGAAAGAAAAGTTGATTTTTAATATAATTTGGTTTGACAAATTACCAAAATGCCCTTAGCTCTTGTTTCTATTTTGTTTCGTCCTTCGGTTCGTTAATCGTCCAACCATTCGGGTTCACCAAATTTCCTTATTTCACCAACAAGTCCAACTTATTATTTGGGGTTTATCAAAACTGTTCGTTCGCAATTTGGACCTCGTTTACTATTTTTACCAAAACGTTCTTCATATTACAAGAAGCGTATTTACTCGAAATATAGCATTTAATCTCCGAAAATTCCCATAATTTCCTTAAAATTCCTATTAATCGTTAGGATCGTAATGACGCTTTCTGTTTACAAAACTGATTTGATTTGATATATTTACGAGAAATGCCATTATATGATAAAATAATAATATAATATATTAATTCCAAAAAATCCGTACAAGCCGGATATTACAACTCAGGCCCCCCGATAGTCTTAGACAATTTATGCGGGGGCCAAGTTTAGAACTCAGCCCCCCGAATATTATAAGTTTTTGACATGAGGGTCCGAATTTTAACTCGGTCCCCCGAATGTCTATCCACATATCAATAATTGTTGTGAATGGGAAGGCAGGGGACAGGAGGAGATTCACGATCCCCAGAAATCTCATCCACAGATCAATTATTGATCCGTGGATGGGATATCGGGGGGCCGCGAATCTGATAAGGCCCCCTGATATCCCATCCACAAATCAATCTGTGGATGGGAAGTCAGAGGCCGCATACGATGCTCGGCCCCCCGCATCAATAATTTTACACGACGCGGGGGGCCGCATCGATATAGCGGGGGGCCGAACTCCTTTATTATTTAAGGAGCTCCGCCCTCCCTTAGAATAAATCACTGAAATTTCTCACAAAATTTTTCTCTGCGCAGGCTAATTTTCTCTGTTTTAGCAAGATCGATGGATTCTGATCCAGCTAGATGATTTGAATTAGACAAGGAAGTAGATAGTGATGCCGAAATGAATTTGTATCCGAACGAGACTCATGCACATGGTGATGATGGCTCGGATGAAAATAAACAAATACCTGTATATTCGACATCCAGAACTCTAGACGATCAGCTTCGAACACTGGTTATGTCGGACGATGATGAGGTTGAAAGTGTTCAGGTAAGGGAAAAAATTCATATGGAATTTTTTGTTACTAGAGAATATGCATCTTTAAAAGAGCTTAAATACGAAATAAAAGATTATTCTGTAAAACACGGATTAGGGATAGTATTCATTAAAAATAAAAGGAGCCGATTGAAGGCTAAGTGTTCAGAAGGGTGTGAGTGGCTTTTGCATGCCTCGCAAAAGCAAGGTGAGCAGGCCTTTGAAATAAAGACTTTAATCAATATTCACAGCTGTGCGAGAATAGTTGACAATAGACACGTTAGTGTAACATGGGTGACAAACCGTTATCTAGCTAGGTTAAAAAGTCACCTTAGGTGGGACCTATCTTCCATTGTGAAGACAGTGAGAATGGACCATAGATCTCACATTACACCTAGTCTTGTGAGAAGAGCAAGAAGCATTGCTCTGACAATTAACGAAGGCAAGACTGATGAACAATACAAGTTAATATGGTCGTATAGAGCAGAAATACATAGAACAAATCCGGGGAGCACTTTCAAAGTGCATACTTACGATGCGGGGGATACATTAGTGTGCCAAAGAGTGTATATGTGTTTGGCCGCTTGCAAGGCGGGTTTGCTGCAGTTTGGTCACCCAATTATCTATTTGGATGGCTGTCGCTTGAAAGGCTCGTGTCCCAGACAATTGCTCACAGCTGTTAGTATTAACGCGAACGATGAAATATATCATGTTGCTGTTGCCAACGTCGAAAAAGAGATCGGGGAAACATAGACGTGGTTTTTAAGACTTTTGAAGGCAGACTTGTACACTGGAGATGGAGCCGAATGGACAATTGTTTTGGATCGACAAAAGGTATGTTGTTTAATTAAATTAGTTGTGGTGTACTTAAGGTGTGTAACTAATTTTGTTTTAATATCAGGGATTGAGGAATGCAGTTGATGAGGAATTTAATAAAGCCGAACACCATTTCTGCCTCCGGTACATGTACGCAAACTTTAAAAGGCTGTTTCTGGAGAAAGCATACAGAGAAGTGATGTAGAAGGCAGCTAGGACACCCACAAGAGCTCATTTCAATTTAGAAATGAGGAAATTAGAAAGGCTCAGCCCGGCTGCCCACGAATGGCTTCGAGGAGAAGAGCCTAGATATTGGGCTAGTCAGGCCTTCTCTCTGATTCCCAAGTGCGATATTGACTTAAACAATTTGTGTGAGTCATTTAATGCACTTATATTGCCTACCAGAGACAAACCGTTTTTTACCATGTTCGAGACGATCCGAACTTACATGATGACTCGCATCGTTAAAAAATTTGAGAAGATAGCCCAATTAACGACACTCCTGTGT
Source organism: Begonia masoniana (assembly GCA_022432975.1). Lineage (NCBI taxonomy): Eukaryota > Viridiplantae > Streptophyta > Magnoliopsida > Cucurbitales > Begoniaceae > Begonia > Begonia masoniana. The sequence goes on from CM039513.1 coordinate 11,721,761, forward strand.
CCCCAAATATATAAAAAGATTGGGAAGCTAGTAGATGCAGCTGCAAATTGGAGCCCTACACTCGGGGGATGTTCACGATTTCAAGTGAGCAACGACAACGAACAATTCGTTGTCGACATGAATACGTGGGTGTGCTTCTGCACCAGGTGGACGCTTACTGGAATCTCGTGTGTCCATATCATTTCATGCATATTTTTCTTGAGAGTGGAGTAGGAAAATTACGTGCATCCATGCTATCACCAGGTGAATTTTCTGCAGATGTACGCCAATTTTATTCAACCCATGAACGACTAATTAATGTGGTCGGATGTGCCAGGTATGAGGGAACTATTCCCGCCCAAAAGATATCATCAACCTGGTAAACTCAAGAAGACAAGAGTGAGAGATATCGATGAGCCGTCAAGTTCAAGAGCTAGTAGGCGGAACTCAAAGATGTCGTGTGGTATCTGTCGACAGTATGGGCACAATAGTTGCACTTGTCCTAACCGAGGTTCCACTTCAGGCACTGCTGCTTTCCAAGACACATTTATGGGTTAAAACACAAATGATGAGACACAAATACAGTTCTAAACAGTTCGCTCATAAATACGTATTCATTTTTTTTTAATACAGTTTTCATGCTATTGTAGAAATCTACGACGCGCGGCCGAGGCAGGAGCAGAAGAAATTAACTGTTGTAAATTGTGTTGGATTTCATCTATATTAATATAATTTAAAGATTTTTTAACATTATAATTGTTTAAATTAGTTTAAATAAATATTAATTATTTACTTAAATAATCATTTAAATACAATAAGAAATTTGAATAAAGCAATTGATTAATGAATTAATTTTTTTATGCTTTATACATTAATTAATTGAAATTCCTAACTTTATTTCAATACATTAATTACTTAATTAATTGAAATTCACAACGTGACTAAAGTAATTATATTAATTAAAATTCATTTATTACAAATTAATTTGGATACATTACTTTATTAATTTATTTACTAAAATATATTTTAGATGCATTAATAATTTGAATAGATTAATTAAGTAATTAATATATTTTATACATTAATTTATTTGAAAACATTAACGATTTCATTGAAATTAATTAATTAATTAATTTTAAAAAGTGAAAAATTGGACAGAGTTTCATTTGTTTTATGACTCCTCATAGCTATCTTCAAATAGTTCCTGCAAATTTAAATAACACATATATACCCAAACAGTTCCAGTAAATGTACATCAATGCAAATATAAACAGTCATGTACATCAAAATCAAATAAAAGTACATCAAATAAAATATAAACAAATAATGTACATCAAACTACTCTGGTGGTATATCATCCTCGTCGTCAGCTCTGCTAGCCATCCAATCCCCCAGTTTCTCAATGACCTCTCTAATAGACTCACTGAGATAGTCCTGTGACTCAACCACCTTCTTCTGGCAGGGTCAGCTGATCGACACTACCAATGAGGAACTCAATCCTCTGCTACATATGCTGCCACTACTGATGCTCCTCCAGAAGCATCTGTTGCATCTGCTGCATCATTTCCCACATCCTGCCAACCTTTAGGGGCAACTAGAGGCGCCGTCGCAGTGGTGGGGGTGTCCTCCTCCATCAAAGCATCCTCAGCTAGAGCATCCTCAGCTGGAGCGTCCTGAGCTGGAGCGTCCCCGAGCTCCCCCTTCAACATCCAACACCCGGCCACCTCAACTAGACTCATCCTAGATAGATGAAGTCTGTCAAATACATCCAAGGCTCGGGGAGCTCCCAACTGCTCTCCCGCAGGGAGCTCAACCTGTGATCACTGCACGAGTCGCCAAATCAAAGTACCATACGGCAGATTTTTGTTGCGTGGACGGGCGATCTCGTGCATGTGCTCCAATATCATGAACCCGGGGTCGAAGAAAGTGCTACTGTACATCTTCTCCATGATGTAGAGATCCATGTAGTTGACTAGATCTCTATGGTCATCCCTCGATAGCAGCGAGTGGCTGATAAGGTTGTGAACAACTCGAGCTTTGACATTCAACTCCTTCGATCTCTTTTTGGTGAATTTATCAATATCTGCATTGCGGTGAATCTGTCAAAGAAATTGCAATCCCTCGGGTGTTCTGGCGAAATCACACTCTCGAGAAGCGTGATAGTACTGTACAGCTATCTCGTTCATAAATATGAGCAGCTCGTTCACATGCCTAGCAAAAAAACTAATCTCCTTACCACAGACATATGACTTCATGCACCCCTCCCGCCCGGTATTGGTCAAGTTCGCATAAAATAAGCGAACAACGCGATTACAAGTCTCTCCACTCATGTTGTACAGCCCTTGCAACCCAATGATGTCAAACATTTCCTGGATCTGCAAAAAATCTCAACCAGTGAAGTTGATAGTCTTCCCATAAATAATAGGTCAGAAAGAAATATCTCGATTGAACCTCTTTTTACACTCCTCGGTTCGAAAATCGATCGAGAAATAACCGGGCGGTGGTGGTCAGGGCACTTCGGCCGGAGGACCTTGTGACGAAGATCCTGGCCGATTTGATGGTGGTCCCTGGTTTGAGGGGCCAGCTTGTGTCTAGGAGAGGTGAGGACGTTTGAAAGAAATTTTTGGGGCCATTTCAACATCGGATTTTTATAAAAATAGCTCAGATTTTGGGAGGATTTTCTGATTTTCGGCAATAACAAGCTCGGGTTTGAGGTTGTTCGGCTTTTAGAAGGGTCGGGTTTGGGATTTTCAGAGATTAGAAGGCTCGATTTTAGGGGATTTGGATTTTCGGCGATAGTGTTTTCGCCGATGGATTTTGGGGTTCTCAGATTTTCAAATTTTTGGCTTTCAGAAGGCTCGAATTTGAGGATTTCTCGACGGTGAGGGGCCGATTCTTGCTATTCTTGTGATTTTCAGAAAAAAATCAAAAACTTCACCCTTCTCCTCTCTCGGTTTCAGAATGCGGAGGGCACACAGGAGGCCGAATTTTTAAATACCAACAATTCGGGCCCCCGAATTAAATTATCGGCCCCCCGTCTTTAGAACTAGGGCAAATGTGGGGGGCCGAGTTATAATATCGGCCCCCCGTGTTTAGAATTTGGGGGGCCGCGTTATAATTTCGACCCCCCGTGTATAGAAACTGGAAAAATTGGGGGGCCGAGTTGGAAATTAGTAGGGCTGGGCACGGTCCGGTCCGGGCCGGTTCTGGCCAGGAACCGGACTGGACCGGTAGTTTCGGGAATTTATTTCCCGAAATCGGAACCAGTCCTGGCGGAACCGGTACCGAACCGGAACCGGACCGGAAATTCGGTACCGGTTCCGGTTCGGTACCGGTTCCTCCCATGCATTTTAAATTATTTTATTTAAATTTAAAAATAAAACAAAGATCCAGCCCTAGTTCTAAAACAATCGATTCTGCAGAATCGATTCTGATTTCCGGCTAGGCCGCTAGGTGAAGGAAGAATGCAGAATCGATTTCTGACTAGACTTACTTATTCGTTCGTGTGACGGTGTGAGAGTCCAAGAGAGTCGAGAACCAGAAGAATGCAGTCAAATCAAATTTCTTCAATTGAGAATGCAGAATCGATTCTGATTTCCGGCTAGGCCGCTAGGTGAAGGAAGAATGCAGAATCGATTCTGATTTCCGGCTAGGCCGCTAGGTGAAGGAAGAATGCAGAATCGATTCTGATTTCCGGCTAGGCCGCTAGGTGAAGGAAGAATGCAGAATCGATTCTGATTTCCGGCTAGGCCGCTAGGTGAAGGAAGAATGCAGAATCGATTCTGATTTCCGGCTAGGCCGCTAGGTGAAGGAAGAATGCAGAATCGATTCTGATTTCCGGCTAGGCCGCTAGGTGAAGGAAGAATGCAGAATCGATTCTGATTTCCGGCTAGGCCGCTAGGTGAAGGAAGAATGCAGAATCGATTCTGATTTCCGACCTTTCAAATCAAATTTCTTCAATTGAGAATGCAGAATCGATTCTGATTTCCGACCTTTCAAATCAAATTTCTTCAATTGAGAATGCAGAATCGATTCTGATTTCCGACCTTTCAAATCAAATTTCTTCAATTGAGAATGCAGAATCGATTCTGATTTCCGGCTAGGCCGCTAGGTGAAGGAAGAATGCAGAATCGATTCTGATTTCCGACCTTTCAAATCAAATTTCTTCAATTGAGAATGCAGAATCGATTCTGATTTCCGGCTAGGCCGCTAGGTGAAGGAAGAATGCAGAATCGATTCTGATTTCCGACCTTTCAAATCAAATTTCTTCAATTGAGAATGCAGAATCGATTCTGATTTCCGACCTTTCAAATCAAATTTCTTCAATTGAGAATGCAGAATCGATTCTGATTTCCGGCTAGGCCGCTAGGTGAAGGAAGAATGCAGAATCGATTCTGATTTCCGACCTTTCAAATCAAATTTCTTCAATTGAGAATGCAGAATCGATTCTGATTTCCGGCTAGGCCGCTAGGTGAAGGAAGAATGCAGAATCGATTCTGATTTCCGGCTAGGCCGCTAGGTGAAGGAAGAATGCAGAATCGATTCTGATTTTGGAGAGATGGTCGCTGCCCACTGGTCGGGTCACCAGATCGGAACTACGAAAGTCGCTGGTCGACGGGCGACGATCGAAGCTGCGTGAGACGTTAGGCCGCTAGATCAGAGTCGGGGTCAGGTCGTCGGTGCTGTGGTCTGAGGAGCGAACGGAACTGAGGGGCATAGCAGAGGGCTCGCTCGCTTGTCCCTGGTCGGGGTCGGGTCGTCGGTGCTGAGGGCTCGGTCGGTGCTGAGGGTTCGGTGCTGAGGGCTCGGTCGGTGCTGAGGGTTCGGTCGTTGCTGAGGTCTGAGGGAAGGCAGGGGCGCAGGGCTCGCTCCAAGGTCGCTGTGAAAATTGAAATGAAATTAGGGAGTGTTTTGTTTTTTTAAGTTATATGATCCATGGGTCGGATAATCCACTGGGCCGACCCATGGGTTTCGGTTCTCCCGTGGGATTTCCCGGGACCGGCACGGGGAACCGAGAACCGGACCGCGGTTCCCGGTTCCCAAATCAGTGGAACCGGAACCGGTCCCACGGGAGGCAGAACCGGCCCGGACCGCCGGTCCGGTCCGGTTTTACGATTCCGGGCCGGTTCTGCCCACCCCTAGAAATTAGGCCCCCCGCATTAAATTTGCTACGAAACACGGGGGGCCAAGTCAGATGTATGGCCGCTCGAAAGTTGTTCACGTGCATTGCACTTGCCCCCCGAACGGGTTCGCATGCAGGGCACGTGCGCAAGGGCCAAAGGCCCCCGCATCTTCCCCTCGTGGAGTGCGGGGGGCCGTGATTTGTATTCGGCCCGCCGACTAAATCGGCATGCAACGCACGTGAGACGGGAATTTGCCATGCAGGGGACCGCGAAATGAAGTCAGCCCCCCGAATTGAAATTCGAGGGGCATGCGGCCCTCTGTCGGGGTTCATTTTAACAGTTTTTCAATACTTTGAGATTTTGACTGCGAAGACTTTTAGTTTGAGGATTTTTTAGAGAAATACCCATAATTCAGGGTTTATTTTGAAATTTACCCTTTTATTAATGATTAGGAAAGAGAGAATTTGTGGGTTTTGACTACAAAGCACGGTTGATGACTACCATGCTTATGGCTTGACACTAGACCTTACTTCTCACTTATCACTTAACTAAATTGAGTTAATACAACTCTCATTTGTAAGATAAGGAAACCCACGAAATGTCTCTCTTTTCTCTCTATTGTAAGAACGTAAGGTAGAGTTTTCTTTTGGAGTTGAGAAAATGTTGAAGTTAGTTGCTCATAAAACGGTGTTTGGTGCACTTTATGTAGTGTTAAGGAAGAGAGAGTGGAAACCCACAAAGTTGAATTCTCATATCCAAGTTTTCTGGTTGAAAAGGTAGAGAGTTATGTTCTCATATTTATGTTTGTGGCCATTCATGGAAGGAAATGTCAAATTACACATGTTTGTGCATCTAATGCTAAGTTGGTAAAAAATTGTTAAAATCTTAAATAATTTCGGATTTGGTATTCTTAAGCTATTTTAATGGTTTTCAATCTTTAAACTGATTCAGTGTGTTAAAGTAGATATCTTGAGGAAGCTTATGGGTTTTAGAATTGCAGCAATTAGAGTTGTATAATGAAAGTTATGATATTTTGAAGTTAAATGGAAAAATAGAAAATTGTTACTGGAGTTTTTTTAGAAGGGGTTAGATTTCTGCATTGTATCCTAAGCATCTATGGGAAGATATTCAACCTGAATTTATGAGTAAATGTGCACCCTCTTCGGGAATCATGAGTTCTAGAATTTCTCAAATCAGATTTATATAGTAAGAGTTATGCATGTTTAAAACGCGGGTGCGTTGTGATGCTAATAATGGAGTGACATGTTATAGATTTATCAACTCAAAAATGATACTGAGCAAGTTGCTATAAATTGTGATAAGAATTTAAGGTAAGTAATGTTGTATAATTTTGCCTTTGGCCCACATCACAAACTAGTAAGATGAAGGTTCCTAATGATGGTTTAAAGTAGTGGTAGAAATACTATATTGGAGATATCATTATCTATAATTGAGATAATGTGAAATTGATATTGAGGTTGTGAAATGATTTGCATTGGCATGCTCATAAACATTTTACAAGTACCATGCATCATGTCTTACAAAAGCATCAAAAATGATATATGCATATTTTTATGTGAGAAAGAATGAAAGATTAAAGACCGAAATGAAATTAATGTATGCAAATAGTCATTGTGAGGCGAGGCTCGAGTTAGGTTATCTTGTATGCGGTTGGACCAAATGATGTCTACTTTTCTCTTAGACTGAATTACCTCTAATAATTGAACTGTAAAGTCAAAGAAAAGAAAAAAAATGAATGAATGAAAACTACATTTTTATGAAACGCATATTCATGACATTTATGATCATGTCATCATACATTATTTGTTGAGCACTAGGTCATAGATAAACTTTGTGATGTATGTGATGAAATTATTAGTGAGGTTGGTGAAAATAGATCAGATTAAAAGAGACAGGTTCATGGCGAGCACTTGATGTTGTTAGAGCTATTTTGATTGGTGGGCAACTCAATCATGTATTTTGATAGGAAAAGTACATGTATGGTTTATATATTTTGTTTAAATAATTCTAAGGTTTAGAACCAAGTTCTTTGTAAATATGTTAGACTTTTAAAAGAACTATGGTTGATTACGATTGTAAGGATTCAAATGGAGCTTGTACGTGTTTATTTTCAATTGATGAAAGTTTTTTTTCCTTACGTATAAAAATTTTCAATTGTAACACGTGTTTACAAAGAAAAGAGGTCTTCTTGAAAGTTAAGTCTTCTGCCACACGTTGTAAAATTGTTTCATTTTACTAGTTTATAAAAGCTACTTAAGAACATTTTGAAAGATATTTAAAAAAAAAAAAAAAAGTTTAAATAACGTGGCGTTACATATTCTCTCTAAAATTGCATCTTCCATTGGATTTTCTTCAAAATTTGGTATTTTCAAATGAAAAATGTTATGTTTGATCTCTCATTCTACTATCTAAATATACTTGCTAACGTGACAAATAATGATTGATATAATTAAAGTGCAATTGATATAATAAATTATAAATAGTTAATTTATTATATTAATTGTATCAATTATTGTTTGACACATCAATAAATATGTTTATAAAGTATAATAAGAGAGTAATGTGAGTTTTTTTTCTTTGTTTTAGAATCTCATATATACAGAAACCCTAATTGTCTGTATAAATTCAAAAATTAAGATCTTGAACAAATTGATTTTCACAAATATAATCAACAGAGAGAGTGTACCTTCATTCATGATTAGGTTTTGAAGATCAATCCAGTCATCATGAAATTGGTTTCTCTCTTGACCCTTACACTTTTTTTATAGTCTTGACGAAGAAAAAACTATCGTCTTCTGTCTTATTGGTCGAGAGATGACTAATTCCTTTTTAATACTTTAAAAAACTAACTTCCATCAAATTAGTTAATTAAATAAATATATACCTCAATTAATTGACCAATAGGATTTAAGCACTTAATATTATTAAACCACCATTTAATTGGAAGAGTACGTTCACGTGACAATCAGGCCATCTGTTAGGGCGATTTAACCATGGAGCATATGTATAGATTTTTGAGATATGTATAGATTTTGAGATATTTTGATATATAGTTGGATTTTTAAACGTTTTAGTAGTCACTTTTTGATGTATATACTGTTTTTGGAATTGTATGGAAATTTGCTTTGATAGTAGTATTTGATTTGTTTGAAAATGCAAGAAGTTTTGGTTTTAAAAGATTTAAGTATTATGCTACCGGATATTTTTAGAAAAGTAAGAAGATTTTTCAAAAATGTTTAAAAATATATATATATCTATGTATAATTTTACCTCTTGTTTACATGATACCAAATTAAGTTTTTACAAATATTTTCTCCAAACAATAAAGCTTTCGCTAAGCATTTTAAACAGTGTAGTTTTAAGGCGATGAATAAAATTTTAAATTTTACATGAATTTTATAGTATGATTTAATAGTAAGAATGACGAACCGAGTTTTGATAACTCGAGACACTACACTTTACATGAAGAAAGAAAATGAAATTAGAAAACTTACTAACATTTAGGCCAAGAAAACAAACTAAATTAGGTGATTGTTTCTCAATGCTCACATTAATGTTACAACTTGATCAACTATGGATCACAAAAGACGAACATGCTGCACACGAAGAAAGAACAAATTTCTTGTTACTATTTAGCTGCAACCTTATGGAAAAACAAACTTTCTAGGAAATATACTCTTCGAACCACATTCATGTAAAACACAAGGTGAATTATAGAAAACATCATCAGCAATTAGACATCTTCCTTATGTTAAAAACACAACTTTTCCTGGAAATATTCTTGAATTCAATGAACAACATGAAAGAAATTATCAATTCTCATTGTCGACAAAACATGAAATAAAAACTGAATATGTATGAAAATAAGAAATAACTAGAATATGCATCACCAGAAAGTACATTACTAGATTTGCTCGTTGAATTTCTGAATGAACACTGGAAGCTGTAATAGAAGAACAACAACAACAACATAGGAAGAAGAACACGAAAAATCAAGACAGAGAGTAGATAGATTGAAATGATTTCTTCTGTATGTATTACGTTGGAAAACAAAGCTTACATGTATGTATCAGAAAGAGAAATGATGAATTTGACAAGACAATGAACTATATTTACAAACTAACTAAACTATATCTCTGAACAGTGTAAGCACGTATGCTAACGTTGCTTATAACCAAAATCAGTATCTACACTTGTGCTATAGAACTTTCATTTGATGTTTCATAACAAAAACACTTAAAACCTGCATGAACATCATGAATCCATAATGGGGTCGGTCATCTCATAACAGAATAACGTCGCCAGGAAAATTTAACCGAACAAATTTGACAATTGCTTTCTTGTTTCCCCAGCTTGTGTAAACTTGTCTCCGAAGTTAAATCAGTAAGTCATGAGCGGTGACCCACTGCAATGAACATAAACAGAATCTGAAGTTTCTGATCTGAATCTCTCCTCAGAAACCTCAGCTATTGGACTCAACGAATCAATTTCAGAATACAAAATCTCTTTTATTGCAGCTACTACCTGTGAAAAAGGTTATGTCAGTTAATATGGCATTATATTATGCAAAATAAACTATGAAAAAAAGAGTGAAAACATAACTGGTAAATGTTCTATTTCTGGGCTCTGGCATAGTATTTCAATGTCCCTCAACTTCCCAAAGTAGAATTCTATAATCTGCATTTAATACTGATATTAGACCTCAGATACTGTAAAATAACATTTGGCATTTCTAGTCCATCACAAATTACCTGTTCATCATATACAGATCCTCCATTTTTCGAAGGTCTAGAACTCTTCCCTGACTGAGTTACACAATTCCTGGATATATAAACTTTTCTAGAGTTCTGGCTAGAGGGAGCTTTGGGGGCAGCCGTCGAAACTTTCACTGAACTTTTCTTGTTTAGTTCCTTTCCTCCCTTTGAAGTCTCTCTTCTTTCCAAAGCATTATAACTACCGAAAAGAAATATTGAGGAGAAAGAAAATACCAGAGTTGAACTAATGATAATGGAAGACACATGTCGAATTGATGCATTTACAATTAAGTTTTCAAAGCTCAAAAATTGAAAGTTTACTGGGCAATGTTCAATAACTACCGAAGTATGATAAAAAAATTCAATACAAATCATTAATCAATGTTTTGTACGACTATAACGGAGGAAGTGAAAGTGCTGGCATGAGTGGGTGATGTGTCAAGTATGCATGTGCAAGTACTTTAGGAAGAAAAAAAATTATGGTATACGATTTGAAATGTGCTTTACATGGATATAGATTAAACTTTAAAATTGTTAATGGTGCATAGAACTTACTTGTTCAGAACACCTCCGTTACAAGAATCACAATAACACTTCATCCATTGCATGAACTCTAGATTATCAAGGGATCTTCCTTTGACAAGCTTATAGACCTCAATGGGCTGTAAAATTCAAGAGAATGGAATCCACTTCAAATACATTTATAGATCTACAAATATTTTTCTGAAGACGAAGCAAAAACAAACCTTGCTAATTTTCAGTTTGTTGAAAACATCCTGAAGAACCTTATAATTCTGTATCATCTCGTACTCGTACTTGGCATCGAAGTTGACTTTGTGCATCGGAACCAGCCGTGGGTGAACTGCATCCATCAATTGGCAGTGAATCGCACCAGAGCTTGCCTTCAACAATTAGAAAGAACACAATAAATCAATCCCAAAGTTTTTTCCCTCTGAATCAATGAAAGAAAATAGAGTTGAAGATTATGAATAAATTAGAAGTAGGGTTAGGGTCTCCACCATTTCAACTTTAGACAAATTGAGTTGAAGGGTAGAGTTGATCCAGGCGAGAATCTCTGATCTACCAACAAAGTAAGGAGAATTTGCCGCCATCAGTGAATTGCTTAGATGCTAGCGTTTGAAGATTCAGGTTTTTCTGAGTGCGCTCCAACTTCTTGAGAGAGAGAGAGAGAGAGAGAGAGAATTCAAAATGAAAGGCGCGGGATACCATGAAATCAAAATGACTATTGGGTAAACAAGTAAAGGCCCTATTAATTCAACGCCGTTTGAATTTGCTGGTTGGAGGCCCAACAGTGTTTTTTTTGGTAAGTTTCATATAATTAAATGAACAACTGAAGAATCGGCCTAAACAAATTGCTCTAAATAACTTAAAAAAAATAATTAAAAATACATAAAATTTTTATATTATGTTTTGATGAAGAATGTAGGAATGTTCTCCATTTGCAAAGAGGAATGCTCGATTTCCCACCACAAAAATGGACTTGGGAGATTCCTTATCCATTTGGCCTCTTTGGAAGAAATAAGACCACTATAACGGATATGGTTGACATAGAAAATAATGTTCAATTTTGATGCGTCATCCCATTCCAAAAACTTTGAGGAATCAGCTACAATCTTTATGAAGAAAACGTTTTGTTTAAGATAGGGAAAACTTTGTAAATAGTAAAATACTATTTGGGGCTAAGATTCCAGTCAAATTTGGAATATTTCAACAATCTTCTTGCTTCACTATGATGAACTCTTACCAAATTAGTTTGCCCATGATTCAAATTGAAGCATTGACTACTATTTTTCCCTTAATCACCTACAAGACAATACTAACAATATCGTTAGAAGATCTCGATGATCGCATGTTAATTGACGAATCCTGTGGTACATCATATTGCTGGCCAAAATCATGAGTCTAATAATCAAGCAACCGTACCACCACCGAAAAAGGGAGTATCAAGTATGCAAGGCCAAATGGGTGAACTCTAAAATATGGTAATGGATTTAACTCAACAAGTGCAAAATTTGTCTAATCATCAAAACTGCAAAGGAACCAATTTAGAAGATGTGGAAGGAAAGGAAATCGATGTAGAATAATTGCTAAATCCAAGGCCTCAAAACAACCATGATGATGAGTTAAAGCACTTGAAGGTATTTATTCCTAATTTCAAAGGATCAAGTAACCGTGATGAGTTCTTAGATTAAGTGGAAAAAGTGGAGAAAGTCTTTGATTGTTACAATTACTCAGAAAGAATAAAAATTCAACTAGCTTCTCGAGTTCTCGGGCTGTGCTAGTTAATTGTTGGATAATCTTAAAGCTCAAAGAAGAAGAGATAGTGAAGGAGAGATTACAACTTGGAGAATGACAAAAGTTTTGATGAGTAAAAGATTTTTTGCCTAGTCACTACAAGGAAGAACTTTTAATGCAAATGCAAAATCTTAAGCAAGTAGGACTCTTGGTTAAAGACTATATAACCGAATTTGAAACAATAAAAATTTAGAGTGGATTGGAAGAACCTGAGGAGTAAGTCATTGCTAGATTTATCAAGGGATTGAATAGAGAAAATGTCTCTTTGTAATCAATGTCATCTTTCTGAGTATAACCTTTGACAACGAGTCTAGCTTTATTACGTTAAATATTGCAATTTGAGTCGTGTTTAGTCTTAAAGACCCATTTACACTCAACTCTTTTATAACCCTCAAGCAATTTGACGAGTTCCCAAACTTCATTTTGTTACATTGATTTTAACTCATCTTTCATGACATCTAGCCATTTATCAGAATTCTCATTTTCCATGGCTTGTGAAAACGAAATTGGATCATCATCAATTCCTAAGTCAAATTTAGACTCTTGAAGATAAACCACATAATCATTTGAAATAGCATATATATTTTCCCTTACAGATCTTCTTAATGGTATTTCTTGTGATTCATCTATTATAGGTTCATGTATGATAATTTCATACTGCGGTATTTGATCATTAATTTGTTGTTCTTGTAAGTCATTCAAAAACTGTCGGAACAACAACTTGAGAAGAAGTCACAGGTATCAGAACTTTTACCCTAACTTCTTGAATTTCCACTTTACGTGGTTCCAAACTTCCACTGATTTCACCATTTTCAATGAACCTAGCATTTCCAGTTTCAACAATTCTCGTACTATGGCTAGGATAGTAAAATTTATACCCCAAACACGCAGGTGCCTTAAACTAGGTTTCCTTCTCGTTCACAGTTAAAATAGAGTATTTGAGACTGTCTTACTAGGAACCATGTTTAATAAGTACACAGCAGTCTTTAAAGTATGCATCTACTGTAACGACCCTTAACTGTACCCTAATCTTTTTCGTACAAATTTTTCATTTTATACATACAAACTTTAAATCTGACTTTCGAGCGGAAATAAAACTTTTAAAATCGAAATCGGAATTGAGCTAGAAATCAAATCGTTTAAAAAAACTAAATTGAAATCAATTAAATAAAACTTAAAATAATTTAATTAACATTTAAAAACAATTAAAATTAAAACATATTATATTTTTCTTTTAGTTTTCGTTTGGCGGGTAGAGGGGGTGGCGATTGCTCATGGCGAGCAATCGCCATTAGGCGATCACGCCATCGCCGTTGCGATCGCCAGGCAAGAGGTGGCGATTGATCACCATTTTGTGGCGATCAATCGCCACGCTCTCTGGAATTTTCCAGAGAGCGCTCCACCTCCCCTCTTCCTTTTCTCCCCTTCCTTCGCTTCTTCACGCCTGCACTTCACACTCACCACTTAGCACACAACAAAATCACACACACTTCACAATACTCTTTTCTACCTCATATCTCTATCATTTCTTCACACATTTTCATAACAATACAAACGCTCTACTCTCCACTTTACCGATTACCCCTAATTCAACTCAAAACACATTTAAAACGTTACCAATTTCTCAAAATAAACCGCATGGATCCGTTTGAAAATTTAACATTTCCCACTGTTTGAAAAACATCAAAATTCAACAAAATACTATCCAAACCCAAACATCCTAAAATATCAACTATACAATTCTCCTAATCTTCATCTATCAAATCCCAAAATATTTACCTACGTCCCCACGGGTCAAAATCACGCTCGACTGCCAGCGCACTCCCACGGGCCATCTTTCTTCAACGTGCTCATACATCAGGCGGAGGGACGTCTTCCTCACCTGTCTCAAAGTCACCTACACCATAGAATTAAACACGTGAGCTAGAGGCTCAGTAAATCTATGTGAATGCACGTGAATGCTATGCATGTTCAGTTCACAAATCGTTTCATTTCATTTCTTTTTCTCTGTGTCACCGGGGCTTCACTCTTGCTAGATAGGAGCGGCACATCCGTCGATTGGATAGCCCCTCGGATCTAACCGGGGGGAAACCATGCTTCATCCGACAGCCATGCCTGAACCACCGCCACCGACATACTTTTTGTTAACTTTTTCATGAAAACATACTTTGAAATTCATTTTGCATGCGTATCTAAAAGAAAACAATGCATGGACGTGCTCAATACTATAACGGAAACTATGAAAATAACACATCAGAAATCAACGAACACTAAACGTTCTACAACTTAAAGTAGCCTAACTACCCATTCTAATTACCCGAAATACACAAACATCACCAATTTTCCTCAATCGACTCAATTCATACGTTGTAGGCCAAGACGGCCAAACAAGTCACAGAGACTTACCTAGCGTCGTTGCACACCGAGCTCCGTCCACGAGCGTTTGTTCGCCTATACATTTCACAATATACACGTTAAACCGAGTCTAAATCCTCAAACTTCAAAAATAACTAAGTCCTAACTAAAGAAAATTCCCTAAAACTCTAAAATACTACTTCGTTGAGGCATTTCATCGAGCAATCTGCGCTCGAGAATCACCAAACCTCCATTAATGGAAGTTTTCAAGCTCCAACTTAACCAAGTCCTTGATACACCTCAACAAATCGATGAACTAAGCTCTGATAACTATCAATACGTCTATTAGAGGCATAACTAAGCTCAACCAAATCAATTTCAAACATCGATTTACATTTTCAACGAAAACCCTAATCGTTTTAAACCCTAGAAATTGATATTTAACGTTCCAAAAGCTTAGAGCCTTACCTAGAGAGCGATGACGGAAGAGAAACGTGAAGACTCGAGTCGCCGGAGGACAAGCTTCGACCACGGAGAGGAGAATCGCCCCGGAAATGAGAAATCGCATGGAGAGGGTTGAGAGAAAAATGGAGTTGGCGTGAGTGAGGGGAAAAAGAATGAGTTTTTGATTTTTAATTAAAATTTTGGTTTGACAATTACTAAATTGCCCTTCCATTTGATTTAAATTTCTTCTTCCAATTGTCTCGTTATTTAACTAACGATCCGATTTTCCCAAAATTCTCATATTTCACCATAAGTTCCAATTTATTATTTCGGCTTCGTTAAAACTTTCTGTTCACAAAACGGACTTAATTTGACGTATTTACAAAATTGCCATTTATATCGGAATAAAATTAAATCTCGTTAAGCCGGGTGTTACATTCCACCCACCTTATTTAAATTTTGTCCTCAAAATTTGGTTATACAAATAATTCGAGATATTTTAACATCATATCTTGTTGTCTCTCCCAAGTAGCCTCCTCTACATCATGGTTCCTCCACAAAACTTTTACTAGAGGAATCTCCTTATTGCGCAATACTTTGATAGAAGACTCCAGGATTCGTACTGGCCTTTCCTCGTAGGTCAGCGTTGGTTGCACTTAAATCTCCCTTGTTTCGACGACATGTGATGGATCACGTACACATTTTCTGAGCATAGACACGTGGAACACATCGTGAATACCCTCCATCGATACTGGAAGCTGCAATCTATACGCCATAGTTCCGACCCTCTTCAGAATAGGAAAGGGCCCGACAAAACGAGGATTCAACTTGCCTCGTCTTCCAAATCGCATAACGCCTTTGAACGGAGAAATCTTCAAATACACCTCGCCACCTTCCTTAAACTGTAATTCTCTCTGTCTGGTGTCAGCATAACTCTTTTGGCGGCTTTGTGCAATCTCTATGCGTTGTCTGATAACAGCGATCTTCTCCGCTGTTTGCTGCAAAATATCCGGGCCAACAATGCTAGCTTCGCCTACCTCATCCCAATATAGTGGAGACCTGCATTTTCGACCATACAGCGCCTCATACGGAGCCATGCCAATCGTAGGCTGGAAGCTGTTATTGTACGAAAACTCAATCAATGGCAGATATCGGCTCCACGAGCCTTGAAACTCTAGCACGCAAGCTCTAAGCATATCCTCAAGAATCTGATTTGTCCTTTCCGTCTGTCCGTCATTCTGAGGATGAAATGCTGTGCTAAAATTCAACTGAGTTCCCATCGCCTTATGTAGACTCTTCCAGAATTTCGAAGTAAACCTGGCATCTCTATCAGAAACAATAGAGATGGGCACTCCGTGTAGTCTAACAATCTCCTGTACGTACAGCTCAGCTAGCTGGTCCATAGAATAGGTCATCTTCACTGGCAGGAAGTGAACAGTCTTTGTCAAACGGTCCACAATCACCCAAATACCATCGTGCCCCTTTGTTGTTCTCGGGAGTCCAACTATAAAATCTGTGGATATTTGCTCTCATTTCCACTCTGGAATAGGCAGTGGCTGTAAGGTTCCAGCTGGCCTCTGATGCTCTGCCTTAACCTGTTGACAAATAAGGCAAGTTTCCACGTATCTGGCAATTTCTCTCTTCATGTTAGGCCACAAAAAATGTTGTCTCAAGTCTCTATACATTTTGGTGCTCCCCGGATGCACTGAATACGTCGAGGAATGTTCCTCGGTTAAGATCTCATTTTTCAGCTCATCATCATTAGGCACGTACCACCTGTGCCTAAATTTCAGTACTCCATCATCTGTCAGGTTGAAGTCAGACGAACCTTCAGATGTCATGCTCATTCGATGTCTTTCGCACTCCAAATCGTTCTGTTGAGCCACTCGTATTCTATCCAAAATCGTCGGTCTAAGAGAAATATTAGTAAGCATGCTAGACAATTCTGCCACCATCTCTACGTCAAACTTCTCAATCTCAGACCTCAACATTACCGACATAAATGCAAGTGAAGGTTGGCTCGTAGTAGGCATTCGGCTCAAAGCATCAGCTACTTTATTTGTCTTCCCTGGATGGTATTTAATTTCAAAATCGTAGTCTTTAACGAATTCCAACCACCTTCTCTGCCGCATGTTCAACTCTTTCTGTGTAAATAGATACTTTAAGCTCTTGTGATCTGAGAACACTTCACACTGCTGCCCATATAGATAGTGTCTCCAGATTTTTAAAACAAAAACGACCGCTGCAAGCTCAAGGTCGTGTGTCGGATAGTTTTGCTCATATGGCTTCAACTGTCTAGAAGCATAGGCAATGACTCTGCCTTCCTGCATCAACACACATCCTAGTCCGACTCTCGAGGTATCACAATAAATACTGAACTTATCGCCTTCAACTGGTAGTATCAGAACTGGAGCCGTAGTCAATCTCTGTTTCAGCTCCACAAAGCTCTTCTCACAAGCAGGAGACCATACAAACTTTTTGTTCTTTCTCGTCAATCGGGATAGAGGGACTGCTATCTTTGAAAATCCCTCAATGAATTTCCTGTAATATCCAGCCAAACCAAGAAATCTTCATACCTCTCGTACATTTTTAGGTTGTGGCCATTGCTTGACAACTTCAATTTTAGCTGGATCCACTGAGATTCCCTCCTGAGATATGATATGATCGAGAAAGCTTATTTGATCGAGCCAGAATTCACACTTAGAAAATTTCGGATATAATTGGTGTTGACACAAAGTCCTTAGAACAATCCGTAAATGCTTCTCATGCTCCTCCTTTGTCTTAGAATAGACCAGGATGTCATCTATAAAAACAACGACGAATTTGTCCAAATGCTCCTTAAAGACGCGATTCATCATATCCATAAACGCTGCAGGAGCATTAGTAAGTCCAAAGAACATCACAAGAAATTCGTAATGTCCATACCTCGTTCGAAACGCTGTCTTTTCAATATCTTCTTTTCGGACCTTCAACTGATAATAACCCGAGCGTAGGTCGATCCTTGAAAACACTCAGACACCCTACAGTTGGTCAAATAGATCGTCAATTCGGGGCAGTGGATACTTATTCTTCACGGTCAATTTATTTAACTCTCGATAATCAACGCACATCCTGAGAGTTCAGTCTTTTTCTTCACAAATAGGATCGGTGCACCCCAAGGAGAAAAGCTGGGTCGAATGAACCCTTTGTCTAATAGCTCCTCCAACTGAGACTTTAGTTCTTTCAATTCAGCAGGTGCCAATCTATACGCATTCTTGGATACAGGTGCTGAACTCGGATACACATCAATTACAAACTCGATGTCCCGATCAGGCGGTAGTCCGGGAAGATCGTCAAGAAAAATCTCCGAGAATTCCTTAACAACTAGAAGATCATCCGGTTTCAATTTATCAAGTAGCCGAGTATCAATCACTGTGGCCACAAAAATCGAGCATCCATCTTTAAATTGTTCTCGGGCTAACATCGAACAAGTAGTAGGCAGCCCACTTAACTTATTCCTCGCTTGGAAAGTGAATTCAACTTTGTTCGGGGGGCGAAAAGTCACCATCCTGGACCCGCAGTCGATCGTGGCGCAATGGCGTGCAAGCCAATCCATCCCTAAAATAAGATCATATACCTCTATTCCTATAACTATCAACCGGGCATAGAGAGTGTTGTTTCCCACAGAGACGACGTTGCCCTGGAAAACCTGATCAGACCGCATGTTCGCTCCTGAAGGCAGCATTACTCTATACTCGCACTCTGCTAACTCAGATACTAACCCCAATCTAATCATGCAAGCAGTTGAAATGAAGGAGTGTGTAGCTCCCGTATCTATCAAAGAAAATACCGGTACACCCATGACTAGAATAGTACCTGCTATGACAGATGGCTGTGCTTCGTCGTCGACATCTCCAGGCTCAATAAATGCGAAGATCCTTGGCATAACTCTTCGCTAATCTCTGCCCTGTTGATTTCTACCTGGCTGATTTCGGTCCAATAATGGGCAATTCATGGCATAGTGGCCAACCTCTCCGCATCGGTAACAACTGTTGGTACCCACCTGACACTCGCCAAAATGTTCTTTCTGGCATTTAGGACAAACAGGCTTCTGAGCAGCCCCTTGAACTTGTTTCCCTTTACCCTGATCGTTTCCTCCTTCATGAGGCCTTTTGACGCCTCGTTGTTGTTGTTGTCCTCTGGGTTGCCAACCCCTGTTTCGTACCTGAGGCTGGATCTCCCGAAAGAAGCCCTTGGCAGGCTCTCTCGGCTTAACACAGGTCAATTCAGCAGCTTCGAACTCCAGGGCTCTCGCTGCAATCTCCTCATAGGGCACATCAAGAATACCAGATACTATAAGGTTTTTCCGAACTTCCCTATTCAGTCCATCCATGAATTGTTGCACTTTGTCCTCATTATCACTAACTAGGCGCGGTGCAAACTTGGATAAAGCTTCAAACTTTCTGATATATTCTGCCACCGTACTAGTTTGTTTCAGTTGTGTAAACTCAGCCCTCTTTGCCGCCCTCACTGTACGGCTGAAATATTTATCAAAGAACACGGCTTTAAACCGTTCCCACCTCATCAGTGCCACGTCCGTCGTAGCCTTAACAGAATCCCACCATGTCTGGGCATCCAAAGCCAAGTGGAATGTGACGCAAGCAACCTTCTCGGCGTTGTCCACTTTGGCATACGCCAACATATCCTCCATTGTTCGAACCCACTCCTCAGCAATAGAGGGGTCCGTAGATTGTCCATTGAATATCGGGGGTCTTAGCTTTTGAAATCTCTCCATGCTTTGACCATTAGGGACGACTATATCCTGGGCCCTCCGATTCTCCCGAACTAAGTCCACAATTTGTTGGGCTTGTCGATCCATATGTTGGGATTGACGATCGAGTAAGTCTGTTAGCCTATCCATGGCATCATCTCTGACGTCTCTACCCCGAACCATTTTTTTATAAACTCCTATAAAAGTTAAAACAAGCAATCTAAGAAATCAAATTAAAATAAAGCAATTAAACGTACTTACAGTTGATGAAGGATGTCCGCGTAGTGGCTGAGCAGTCGTGCAGTCTACAGAACCGTTTTTAAAACCCGGGGGCTCTGATACCATAACTGTAATGACCCTTAACCGTACCCTAATCTTTTTCGTACAAATTTTTCATTTTATACGTACAAACTTTAAATTTGACTTTCGAGCGGAAATAAAACTTTTAAAATCGAAATCGGAATTGAGATAGAAATCAAATCGTTCAAAAAAACTAAATTGAAATCAATTAAATAAAACTTAAAATAATTTAATTAACATTTAAAAACAATTAAAATTAAAAGATATTATATTTTTCTTTTAGTTTTCGTTCGGCGGGTAGAGGGGGTGGTGATTGCTCATGGCGAGCAATCGCCATTAGGCCATCACGCCATCGCCTGGCGATCGCCGTTGCGATCGCCAGGCAAGAGGTGGCGATTGATCGCCATTCTGTGGCGATCAATCGCCACGCTCTCTGGAATTTTCCAGAGAGCGCTCCTCCTCCCCTCTTCCTTTTCTCCCCTTCCTTCGCTTCTTCACGCCTGCACTTCACACTCACCACTTAGCACACAACAAAATCACACACACTTCACAATACTCTTTTCTACCTCATATCTCTATCATTTCTTCACACATTTTCATAATAATACAAACGCTCTACTCCCCACTTTACCGATTACCCCTAATTCAACTCAAAACACATTTAAAACGTTACCAATTTCTCAAAATAAACCGCATGGATCCGTTTGAAAATTTAACATTTCCCACTGTTTGAAAAACATCAAAATTCAACAAAATACTATCCAAACCCAAACATCCTAAAATATCAACTATACAATTCTCCTAATCTTCATCCATCAAATCCCAAAATATTTACCTACGTCCCCACGGGTCAAAATCACTGCTCCGACTGCCAGCGCACTCCCACGGGACATCTTTCTTCAACGTGCTCATACATCAGGCGGAGGGACGTCTTCCTCACCTGTCTCAAAGTCACCTACACCATAGAATTAAACACGTGAGCTAGAGGCTCAGTAAATCTATGTGAATGCACGTGAATGCTATGCATGTTCAGTTCACAAATCGTTTCATTTCATTTCTTTTTCTCTGTGTCACCGGGGCTTCACTCTCGCTAGATAGGAGCGGCACATCTGTCGATTGGATAGCCCCTCGGATCTAACCGGGGGGAAAGCATGCTTCATCCGACAGCCATGCCTGAACCACCGCCACCGACATGACTATCTTTGTATTCATTTACTTTTCGTTAACTTTTTCATGAAAACATACTTTGAAATTCATTTTGCATGCGTATCTAAAAGAAAACAATGCATGGACGTGCTCAATACTATAACGGAAACTATGAAAATAACACATCAGAAATCAACGAACACTAAACGTTCTACAACTTAAAGTAGCCTAACTACCCATTCTAATTACCCGAAATACACAAACATCACCAATTTTCCTCAATCGACTCAATTCATACGGTGTAGTCCAAGACGGCCAAACAAGTCACAGAGACTTACCTCGCGTCGTTGCACACCGAGCTCCATCCACGAGCGTTTGTTCGCCTATACATTTCACAATATACACGTTAAACCGAGTCTAAATCCTCAAACTTTAAAAATAACTAAGTCCTAACTAAAGAAAATTCCCTAAAACTCTAAAATACTTCGTTGAGGCATTTCATCGAGCAATCTGCGCTCGAGAATCACCAAACGTCCATTAATGGAAGTTTTCAAGCTCCAACTTAACCAAGTCCTCGATACACCTCAACAAATCGATGAACTAAGCTCCGATAACTATCAATACGTCTATTAGAGGCATAACTAAGCTCAACCAAATCAATTCCAAACATCGATTTACATTTTCAACGAGAACCCTAATCGTTTTAAACCCTAGAAATTGATATTTAACGTTCCTTACCTAGAGAGCGATGACGGAAGAGAAACGTGAAGACTCGAGTCGCCGGAGGACAAGCTTCGACCACGGAGAGGAGAATCGCCGCGGAAATGAGAAATCGCGTGGAGAAGGTTGAGAGAAAAGTGGAGTTGGCGTGAGTGAGGGGAAAAAGAATGAGTTTTTGATTTTTAATTAAAATTTTGGTTTGACAATTACTAAATTGCCCTTCCATTTGATTTAAATTTCTTCTTCCAATTGTCTCGTTATTTAACTAACGATCCGATTTTCCCCAAATTCTCATATTTCACCGTAAGTTCCAATTTATTATTTCGGCTTCGTTAAAACTTTCTGTTCGCAAAACGGAATTAATTTGACGTATTTACAAAATTGCCGTTTATATCGGAATAAAATTAAATCCCGTAAAGCCGGGTGTTACATCTACAATGATAAGGGTAAAGATGAATTACTTAACATACTCCTAACCATATCCATTAAAGTACGATTGCGCCTTTCTGCAACACCATTCTGTTCTTGTGTTCCTGGCATTGTGTTTTGAGTACATATACCACGACTTTCAAAGAACTTAGCAAATGGACCTAGATGTTAGGGGTGGATAGAACCGGCCCAGAACTGCAAAACCAGACCAGACCGGTGGTCCAGGCTGGTTCTTAGTTGGTTCTGCCTGCCATGGAACCAATCTTGGTTCCATGGATTGGGGAACCTGGAATCGCGGCCCGATTCCTCGTGCTGGAACCGGGCAATCCCACGGGAGAACTGATTCATGGGTCGGCCATGTGGGTTATCCGACCTATGGGTCGGATAACCTAAAAAAACTAAAAAAGCAGTCAGCAAGCCCTCACTCCTCAACTGAACAGTGCACGCAACGCACCGACGACCCAACCTGGCGATCAGCGATCTCATGTCTCACGTAGCTCCGACTGTCTGTTGTCGCCTGTCGACCAATGACCTTATCTAGTGACTTCCACAGTTCTGACCTGGCGACCCTACCTGCGACCTGACCATCTCTCCTGATTCTCAACTCTCTCCCGGTTCTCGACTCTCTCACATCGTCACACGACTCCCTTGCTCTCACTAGTCACTGTAATTTAAAGAGGTATTTTATTTATTATTTTTGTTTGTTTTATTTTTAAATTAAAAAATTAAAATTCATGGGAGGGAAGAGGTACCGAACCGGGACTGGACCAAAAATTCTGTCCAATCTTGGTTCCATGGATTGGGGAACCTGGAATCGCGGCCCGATTCCTCGTGCTGGAACCGGGCAATCCCACGGGAGAACTGACTCATGGGTCGGCCATGTGGGTTATCCGACCTATGGGTCGGATAACCTAAAAAAACTAAAAAAGCAGTCAGCAAGCCCTCACTCCTCAACTGAACAGTGCCGCAACGCACCGACGACCCAACCTGGCGATCAACGACCTCATGTCTCACGTAGCTCCGACTGTCTGTTGTCGCCTGTCGACCAATGACCTTATCCAGTGACTTCCACAGTTCTGACCTGGTGACCCTACCTGCGACCTGACCATCTCTCCTGATTCTCAACTCTCTCCCAGTTCTCGACTCTCTCACATCGTCACACGACTCCCTTGCTCTCACAAGTCACTATAATTTAAAGAGGTATTTTATTTATTATTTTTGTTTGTTTTATTTTTAAATTAAAAAATTAAAATTCATGGGAGGGAAGAGGTACCGAACCGGGACCGGACCAAAAATTCTGTCTAGTTCTGGTTTGGTACCGGTTCCACTAGGGCTTGATTGCAATTTCGAGAAATTATTTTTCGAAACTACCTGTTCAGTCCGGTTCTTGGCAAGAACCGGCCATGACCGGACCGGACCGGACCGTGCTCAGCCCTACTAGATGTTGTCTAGTTTCATCATAACGTCCATAATATTCACCACCTCTATCAGATCTGACAATTTTCACCTTCTATCTAATTGTCTTTCAACCTCATTGATAAACACTTCAAGAGTATTTATTGATTAAGATTTTTCATGCAATAAATAAATATATCCATAACATGAAAAATCATCAATAAATGTGATAAAATACTTTTCTCCGCCAAAAGATGAAACATCTAAAGGACCACATATATTGGTGTGTATAATTTCAATGAGCTTTTTGTGGCTATTTTCTTAATTGTGTTTCTTGTTTGTTTTGCTTTAATACAATCAACACAAATGTCAAGATCTATTAAATCCAAATGTGAAAGGATTTTAATATTTACTAATATTTTAATTCTTTCTTTGGATATATGACCCAAACATTTATGCCACAAGTCAGCAGAACATTCATTCACTAAACAATGTTTAGTTCCAACATTATGATGCACGGTTAAAAGAGTCTCAGCAAAAAAGTTATCAAGCTTTAATTTGTACAAATCATCACAAATAATACTAGAACCAATGAAAATGTTATTTTTAAACAAACTGAAACATTTATTCCCAAAAATAAAAGAATACCCAGCTGTATCAAATTTGGACAAGGAAATCAAATAGTGAGAAACAAATGGAACATAAAAGATCTGAAAAAGGTCTAAATAATGTCCAATGTCTAAAATCAAACAATAGGTTCCAATGGCTTCAACTGGAGCTTTGACTCGATTCCCCATAAAGATATACTTTTCATTTGGACTTATGGTTTGGGTCGCAAAAAATCTCTACATCGTATTAGAAACATGAGTGGTACAACCAGAATCAATCCACCAAATTCTTGGTCTTATTCCGAGTTTTGAACCCATGAAATGAATTGGATGATTTCGTTGTATTCCAAGATACTTGATACCCAAGTTGGATGTTGTTGTATATGTATGTATGCTCAACTTGTGAACATTTAAGTGTGAGATTTTTTTCAACATGGTAGTTTCGGATTTGTAACACCCGATTTTATGGGATTTTATTATTCTAATAAATAATGGCATTTTTTTAAATATGTCAAATTAGTTCCGTTTTTCGAACGGAAAGTTTTAATAGAGCCCTAGGAATAAATTGGAATTTCTAGTGAAATAAGGAAATTTGGAGAAACCGAATCGTTGGGTAAATAACGAAATAAGTAACTAAACAAATAGAAAATCAAATCGAGGGGCGAAATGGTCATTTGGCATGACATTTAGTTAAAAAGGCAGAATTTGTTTTCTTTCTCAACACTTCAACATTTTCTTTCACTCCCTCTCTTTCTCTCTGGCGATTCTCCATCTCCAGGCGACTTTTCCTCCACGGCACTTCACCGATTTCTTCTCCGATCAACTCTGTTATTCACGTTTCCTTCTCCAAATGACACCCTAGGTAAGGTTCTATGGTTTTGGAAAGCTTATTCCCAGTTTTTGAGTGGTTAAACGATTAGGGTTTCGTTTGTTTGGAAGTTTAACGGTTTAAACTCAGTTTTAATGACGATGGTTGTGAATTGCCATAGGTGAACAACACTCGTGGATGGAGCTTGAGTTTGCAAGGACGCGAGGTAAGTCTTCGTGACTTACTGTGGCCGATAGGCCTACGCCATAAGTCGAGTTCGTTGTTAAGGATTTTGAAGTTATGTATGTTTTTATGCTTTGCTTGGGTAGTTTAGGACTAGAGTTTTTATAGGTTATGTTTGCTATGTTTTGATGGTACTCACATTATTTAGGTTCATGTTATAGATTATGAATTGTACATGCATCACGTTCTTTCAAAATAGCATGAAAAATGGATTTCTACAAGTGTTTAAGAAAAGAAATGAATTAAAGAAACGAATGTACGTAATCTGGTCACGACGGGGTGGGGTTCAGACATGGCTGTTTACGGATGGAAGCATGTTTTCTCCCCGGTAGATGGAAAGGGCTGTCTAATCGCCAGACGTGCCCTCTCCATCTGGTGAGAGTTAGACCCCGGTGACATTCTGTTCTGTAATGAAATCTGTTCTGTAATGAATGTCTGCATGATTTATGAACCTTTTATGCACAGCATGCATTTGCATTTACGAAGCTTACTGAGCCTTTAGCTCATAGTTGTCTGTATGGTGTAGGTGATTTTGATGCAGGTGATGATGACATTCCTCCACCCGAAGTATGAGCAGGTTGAATGAGGATAGCCCGTGGGAGTGCGCTGGGCAGTTAAGGCGCTTTTGACCCGTGAGAGTAATGGTTAGGTGTTTTGAGGATTTTGGGTTATTTTGGACTGATGGTTGAATAGATAGGAATGAATTGTATAGAAACCTATTTTAAGATGCTTGGTGTCTAGATAGTGTAAATACGGATGTTTAGATGTGTTTTGATGAATGTTGTTAGTTTCCGCTATGTATAGATGAATGTCGATGGATAAAATGACATTTTGATGAAATAGAATGGATTTTAGACGAGTTTTGATGTTTTGAAAGTAGTTTGAGGATTTAAGTTGAAATTGTCGTTTTATGTCGGGGTATGAGAATTTTAGGTTGGATGTTCAGTCTACGGATGTACATTTTGTTAGAAGAGGCAAATGAGAAGGGCAAGGTGTCGCCCCCTCAGACAAGGGGTCGCCCGGTTTCAGTGCAAATGAAAACCAGAGGGAAATGAGGTGTATTTAGATGAAGCAACACTCTGGAATTAAATTTCCAGAGAGGTTGCCGATCGATCGCCAAGAAGGGCAATCGATCGGCTGATGTTATGTAGGTGATTCCGTCTAAACTGGCTAAGTGTTCTAGCGATGGAAACATCGATCGATTTTGAGAGTGAATCAGTCAGGGTCGTCGACCCCCAGCATATTAGAGTCCTTGTATAAATTTAAGTTAAGTGTTCTGTGAGGGTCGTCGACCATTTATAATGAAGAGTTTGGTCGAGAACGTCGACCGTTTAGTGAGAAGTTCGATCGATGGCATTGGCCATTTTAGAGAGAAGTTCGGTCGAAGTCATTGACCAGTTATAGTGAAGGTTTCGGTAGATGACGTCGACCAATGAAACCCGAGAGGAATGGTTGATAACGTCGACCAATTTCTTTACAGAAGCCACGTCAACCGACGAAACCCGAGTGGAATGGTTGATAACGTCGACCGATTTCTTTACAGAAGTCACGTCGACCGATAAAATTCGAGATGAATTAAATGCCAAACTAGGTTAGCGAGACTTTAGAAAGACGACCGATTTCTTTACAGAAACCACGTCAACTGATGAAACCCGAGAAGAATTAATTCCATGCCTGTTTTATAGGACGTCGACCGCAGCAACACAAGAGGAAACCCAGCTTTACTGTTTTAGCATTATTAACTAAGTTTAATATTTATACGAGTGCTCCACACGCTAATAGTCTTCAACTAGTATGGGTTAATTACCTTCTTACATGTACGATTACAAGTTTAAATTTTTACGTGATTTTTAGGAATAGTACAAGGGTAAAAATTAAGGGTCGCTACAGTTATGATATCAGAGCCCCCGGGTTTTAAAATTGGTTCTTTAGACTGCTCGACTGCACAGCCACTTCATAGACATCCTTCCTCAACTGTAAGTACGTTTAAATGCTTTCTTTGATTTTGATTTCTTAGGATTATTTTGTTTTAACTTTTATAGGAGTTATAGAAAAATGGTCCGAGGTAGAGACGCTAGGGACGATGCCCTGGATCGGCTGACGGATTTGCTTGACCGTCAAGCTTAGCACTTTGACAGACAGGCTCAGCAAATTGAAAGCCTATTTAACTGTGAGAATCAAAGGGCCCAGGATATAGTCGTTCCGAACAATCACGGTATGGAGAGATTCCAAAGGTTACGGCCTCCAGTGTTCAATGGGCAAGCTTCGGACCCCTATATTGTTGAGGAGTGGGTTCGGACTATGGAAGACATGCTAGGTTATGCAAAGATCGAGAATGAAGAGAAGGTCACGTGTGTTACGTTTCATCTTGCGCTAGACGTCGGTGTTGGTGGGACACCATCAAAGCGACTATAGACGTGACGATAATGACTTGGGAACGGTTCAAGACCATGTTCTATGATAAGTACTTTAGCCGTTCAGTGAGGGCAGCTAAAAAAAAAAGGAATTCGCACAGTTAAAGCAGACGGGTACAGTTGCGGAGTATATACAAAGATTTGAAGCCTTATCTAGGTTTGCGCCGCGCCTAGTAAGCGATAATGAGGATAAGGTGCACCAGTTTATGGATGGGCTGAACTCGGAGATTCGAAAGAACATTATAGTATGTGGGATTCTTGATGTACCATACTTGTATATTGCAGCGAGAGCTTTAGACTTCGAGGCTACAGAATTGACTTGCATTAAGCCAAGGGAGCATGCTAGGGCTTCTTTTGTGAGATCCAGCCTCAGTTATGGAATCGGGGTTGGCAACAAAAGGGATAGCCACCAGTACAACAACAAAGGGGCGTCAAGAGACCATTTGAAGGAGGTAACAACCAGGGAAAAGGAAAGCAGGTGCAAGGGACTCCTCAAATGCCTTGGTGCCCTAAGTGCCAAAAAGAACATAGTAGCGAATGCCGAGTGGGCACTAATAAGTGCTATCGGTGCGGAGAAGTTGGCCATTACGTTAAAGATTGCCCGAAGCCGGGCAGAGATCAGAAGAGAGTCATGCCGAGGATCTTTGCCTTTATCGAGCTTGGTGACGTCGACGACGAGGCTCAGCCATCTGTTATAGCAGGTACTATCTTAGTCATGGGTGTACTAGTATTTTCATTGATAGGCACAGGAGCTACGCACTCTTTTATTTCGACTGTATGTGTGTCTAGATTGAGGTTAGTGCCGGAGTTAGCTGAGTATGAATATAGAATGATGTTGCCTTCAGGAGCATTTATGCAATCAGATCGTGTTTTCTAAGGCAACGTCGTCTCAGTGGGGGATAATACCCTTTATGCTCGCCTAATAGTTATGAGCATAGAGCAGTACGATCTTATTTTGGGGATGGACTGGCTTTCACGCCATTTCGCCACCATCGACTGTCGATCCGGGATAGTGACTTTTTGGCCCCCAAATAAAGAAGAATTTGCCTATCAGACAATGAATAGGTTGAGTGGTTCGCCTACCTCCTATTCTATGACGGTCCAAGAGCAGTTTAGAGGTGAATGCTCAGTTTATCTGGTTACGGTTGTCGATACCCAGTTGCTTAAAGGGGTAAAACCAGGAGACCTTCCGGTGGTTAGAGAGTTCTTTGAGATCTTCCTGGACGATCTTCCCGGGTTACCGCCGGATAGAGAGATTGAGTTTACGATTTATGTGTATCCAGGTACGAGAGCTGTTTCTAAGAATCCGTACAGATTGGCACCTGCTGAATTGAAAGAGTTGAAGACTCAGCTTGAGGAGTTGTTGAATAAGAGGTTCATCCGACCCAGCTTTTCTCCTTGGGGTGTGCCAGTATTGTTCGTTAAGAAGAAGGACAGAACTCTCAGAATGTGCGTCGATTACCGAGAGTTAAATAAGTTGACAGTGAAAAATAAGTAGCCGTTGCCCGGATTGATGACCTGTTTGACCAACTGCAAGGTGCCCGAGTGTTCTCGAGGATTGACCTACGTTCGAGTTATTATCAGTTGAAGGTCCGGAGAGAAGATATTCCAAAGACGGAGTTCCGTACGAGGTACGGGCATTATGAGTTTCTTGTGATGTCTTTTGGATTTACCAATGCCCCTGCCGCGTTTATGGATTTGATGAACCGTGTTTTTAAGGAGTATCTAGACAAGTTTGTCGTCGTCTTCATTGATGATATCTTGATCTATTCAAAAACGAAGGAAGAGCACGAGGAACATTTGCGGATTGTTTTGAGAATTCTGAGTCAACACCAGCTTTACCCAAAATTTTCTAAGTGCGAGTTTTGGCTGGACAATGTCAGTTTTCTTGGCCATATTATATCGCATGAATGAGTTTCTGTGCATCCGAGCAAGATACAAGTTGTTAAAGAATGGCCGCAGCCTAAGAACGTGCGAGAAGTACGTAGATTTCTTGGGTTGGCTGGATATTATCGGAAGTTCATTGAGGGGTTTTCAAAGATTGATGTTCCCCTTTCACGCTTGACCCGGAAGAATGAGAAATTTATGTGGTCGGTTGCATGCGACAACAGTTTTATGGAGTTAAAGTAGAAATTGACTACAGCTCCAGTATTGACACTGCCTGTTGAAGGTGACAAGTTCGGCCTATATTGCGATGCGTCTGGAGTTGGACTCGGATATGTATTGATGCAGGAAATGAGAGTTATTGCTTATGCTTCTCAGCAATTGAAGCCATATGAACAGAATTATCTGACGCATGACCTAGAATTGACAGCCGTCGTCTTTGCATTGAAGATTTGGAGACATTACTTGTACGGGCAATAGTGCGAAGTGTATTCAGACCACAAGAGTTTAAAGTATTTGTTTACACAGAATGAATTAAACATGCGACAAAGAAGGTGGTTGGAGTTCGTCAAAGATTACGACTTCGAGATCAAATACCATCCAGGAAAGGCGAATAAGGTTGCCGATGCCTTGAGCAGAGTGTCCACGACAAGTCAACCTTCGCTTGCATCAATGTCGGTAGCTTTAAAAATGGAGATCATGAAGTTTAATGTGGAGATTGTTACCGAGTTGTCCAATATGTTTGCGAATATTTCATTAAGGCCGACAATAATAGACAAACTCTTAGAAGCTCAAAAGGAAGACTTGGAGTGTCAGAGGTATCGATTGAGTATGACCACTGAAGACCCGTCCGATTTCAGCCTGTCAGATATTGGTGTGTTGAGGTTCAAATGTAGGTGGTAAGTGCCTGATGATAAAGAGTTGAAGAGAGAGATCTTAACCGAGGCACACTCCTCTGCATATTCTGTACATCCAGGGAGCACCAAGATGTATCGGGATCTAAAACAGCATTTCTGGTGGCCTAACATGACAAGAGAGGTTGCCAAGTATGTAGAAACCTGCTTGGTTTGTTAGCAGGTTAAGGCAGAACACCAAAGGCCAGCCAGAACTTTACAGCCACTTCCGATCCCGGAGTAGAAGTGGGAACAGATTTCCATAGATTTCATAGTTGAACTCCCGAGAACGACAAAAGGACATGATGGCATATGGGTGATAGTGGACCGTCTGACAAAATCGGCCCACTTCCTACCAGTTAAGATGACTATTCCATGGACCAGCTTGCCGAGCTGTACGTGCAGAAAATTGTTAAATTGCACGAAGTGCCCATTTTGATTGTCTCCGATAGAGATGCAAGGTTTACTTCAAAATTCTGGAAAAGTCTGCATAAGGCTATGAGAACTTAGTTAAATTTCAGCACTGCGTTTCATCCTCAAACTGATGGGCAGACTGAAAGAACAAATCAGATTCTTGAGGATATGCTTAGAGCTTGCGTGTTGGAGTTTCAGGGCTCGTGGAGCCGATATTTACCATTGATTGAGTTCTCGTACAACAATAGCTTTCAAGCTACCATTGGCATGGCTCCGTATGAGGCGCTGTATGGTCAGAAATGTAGGTCTCCACTATATTGGGACGAAGTTGGTGAAGCTAGCATAATCGGCCCAGACATTTTACAGCAAATGGCGGAGAAGATCGCCGTTATCAAGCAACGTATCGTGATAGCGCAGAGCCGACAGAAAAGTTATGCTGATACCAGACAGAGAGAATTGGAGTTCAATGAAGGTGACGAAGTATACTTGAAAATTTCTCCGTTTAAGGGTGTGATGCGGTTCGGAAGAAGGGGCAAGTTGAATCCTCGTTATGTGGGGTCGTTCCCTATTTTGAAGAGAATCGAGAAAATGGCATATCAGTTACAACTTCCGGCATCCATGGAGGGCATCCACAGTGTATTTCACGTATCAATGCTTAGGACATACGTACGTGATCCATCACACGTCATTGAGACAAGAGAGATAGAGGTGCAACCAACGCTGACCTATGTAGAGAAGCCGATACGAATTCTGGAGTCCTCTATCAAAGTGTTACGCAATAAAGAGATTCCGCTGGTGAAAGTCCTATGGCGGAATCACGAAGTTGAAGAAGCTACTTGGGAGAGGCAACAGGATATGATGACTAAGTATCCTGAATTGTTTGTATAATCAAATTTTGCGGACAAAATTTCAATTAAGGTGGATGGAATGTAACACCCGATTTTACAGGATTTTATTATTCCAATAAATAATGGCATTTTTGTACATATGTCAAATTAGGTCCGTTTTTCGAACGGAAAGTTTTAATAGAACCCTTGGAATAAATTTGAATTTCTAATGAAATAAAGAAATTTGGAGAAACCGAATTGTTGGGCAAATAACGAAATAAGTAATGAAACAAATAGGAAATGAAATGGAGGGGCGAAATGGTCATTTGACATGACATTTAGTTAAAAAGGCAGAATTTGTTTTCTTCCTCAACACTTCAACATTTTCTTTCTCTCCCTCTCTTTCTCTCTGGCGATTCTCCATCTCCAAGCGACTTTTCCTCCATGGCACTTCACTAATTTCTTCTCCGATCAACTTCGTTCTTCACGTTTCCTTCTCCAAACGACACCCTAGGTAAGGTTCTATGGTTTTGGAAAGTTTATTCCCAGTTTTTGAGTGGTTAAACGATTAGGGTTTCGTTTGTTTGGAAGTTTAACGGTTTAAACTCAGTTTTAATGACGATGGTTGTGAATTGCCATAGGTGAACAACGCTCGTGGACGGAGCTTGAGTTTGCAAGGACGCGAGGTAAGTTTTCATGACTTACTGTGGTCGATAGGCCTACGCTATAAGTCGAGTTCTTTGTTGAGGATTTTGGAGTTATGTATGTTTTTATGCTTTGCTTGGGTAGTTTAAGACTAGAGTTTTTATAGGTTATGTTTGCTATGTTTTGATGGTACTCATGTTATTTAGGTTCATGTTATAGATTATTAATTGTACATGCATCACGTTCTTTCAAAATAGCATGAAAAATGGATTTCTGCACGTGTTTAAGAAAAGAAATGAATTAAAGAAACGAATGTACGTAATCTAGTCACGACGGGATGGGGTTCAGACATGGTTGTTTACGGATGTAAGCATGTTTTCCCCCCAGTAGATGGAAAGGGCTGTCTAACAGCCAGACGTGCCCTCTCCATCTAGTGAGAGTTAGACCCAGGTGACATTCTGTTCTGTAATGAAATCTGTTCTGTAATGAATGTCTGCATGATTTATGAACCTCATATGCACAGCATGCATTTGCATTTACGAAACTTACTGAGCCTTTAGCTCGTAGTTGTCTGTATGGTGTAGGTGATTTTGATACAGGTGAGGACGACATTCCTCCACCTGAAGTATGAGCAAGTTGAAGGAGGATGGCCCGTGGGAGTGCGCTGGGCAGTCGAGGCGCTTTTGACCCGTGGGAGTCATGGTTAGGTGTTTTGAGGATTTTTGGTTATTTTGGGCTGATGGTTGAATAGATAGGAATGAATTGTATAGAAACCCATTTTAGGATGTTTGGTGTCTGGATAGTGTAAATACGGATGTTTAGATGTGTTTTGATGAATGTTGTTAGTTTCCGCTATATATAGATGAATGACGATGGATAAAATGACATTTTGATGAAATATAATGGGTTTTGGATGAATTTTGATGTTTTGAAAGTAGTTTGAGGATTTAAGTTGAAATTGTCGTTTTATGTCGGAGTTTGAGAATTTTAGGTTGGATGTTCGGTTTACGGATGTACATTTTGTCAGAAAAGGCAAATGAGAAGGGCAAGGTGTCGCCCCCTCAAACAAGGGGTCGCCCGGTTTCAGTGCAAATGAAAACCAGAGGCAAAAGAGGTGTATTTAGACGAAGCAACACTTTGGAATTAAATTTCCAGAGAGGTTGCCGATCGATCGCCAAGAAGGGCGATCGATCAGCTGATGTTATGTAGGTGATTCCGTCTAAACTGGCTAAGTGTTCTAGTGAGGGAAACATCGACCGATTTTGAGAGTGAATCGATCGTGGTCGTCGACCCCCAGCATATTAGAGTCCTTGTATAAATTTATGTTAAGTGTTCTATAAGGGTCGTCAACCATTTATAATGAAGAGTTCGGTTGAGAATGTCGACCGTTTAGCGAGAAGTTCGGTCGATGGCGTTGACCATTTCAGTGAGAAGTTCGGTCGAAGTCATCGACCAGTTATAGTGAAGGTTTTGGTCTATGACGTCGACCGATGAAACCCAAGAGGAATGGTTGATAACGTCAACCGATTTCTTTACAGAAGCCACGTCGACCGACGAAACCCGAGAGGAATGGTTGATAACGTCGACCGATTTCTTTACAGAAGTCACGTCGACCGATAAAACCCGAGAGGAATTAAATGCCAAACTAGGTCTGCGAGACTTTAGAAAGTCGATCGATTTCTTTACAGAAACCACATCAGGAATGGTTGATAACGTCGACCGATTTCTTTACAGAAACCACATCGACCGATGAAACCCAAGAGGAATGGTTGATAACGTCGACCGATTTCTTTACAGAAACCACATCGACCGATGAAACCCAAGAGGAATGGTTGATAACGTCGACCGATTTCTTTACAGAAACCACATCGACCGATGAAACCCAAGAGGAATGGTTGATAACGTCGACCGATTTCTTTACAGAAACCACATCGACCGATGAAACCCAAGAGGAATGGTTGATAACGTCGACCGATTTCTTTACAGAAACCACATCGACCGATGAAACCCAAGAGGAATGGTTGATAACGTCGACCGATTTCTTTACAGAAACCACATCGACCGATGAAACCCAAGAGGAATGGTTGATAACGTCGACCGATGAAACCCAAGAGGAATGGTTGATAACGTCGACCGATTTCTTTACAGAAACCACATCGACCGATGAAACCCAAGAGGAATGGTTGATAACGTCGACCCGATGAAACCCAAGAAGAATTAATTCCCCTCCTGTTTTATAGGACGTCGACCGCTGCAACCCGAGAGGAAACCCAGATTTACTGTTTTAGCTTTATTAACTAAGTTTAATATTTATACAAGTGTTCCACACGCGAATAGTCTTCAGCTAGTATGGGTTAATTACCTTCTTACATGTATGATTAAAAGAATGAAATAAAAGTTTAAATTTTTACGTGATTTTTAGGAATAGTATAAGGGTAAAAATTAAGGGTCGCTACAGGATTTTGATGTAATGGTTCAACCGAATGGTTTTCAATTGACTAAGGGTTTTGGTATGCAAAAATAGACTCTTTAAGTGAACTTTTGGCTTTGCAATTAAAGCATTTGGATAAGTATGCAATTAGTTATGGATTTTTTAAGTTGGTACAAATTATTGGTCTTATTCTGAGTTTTGAACCCATGAAACGAATTGGATGATTTTGTTGTATTCCAAGATACTTTGAATTGATACCCAAGTTGGATGTTGTTGTATATGTATGTATGTATGTATGCTCAACTTGTGAACATTTAAGTTTGGGATTTTGTTATGCATAATGAGTGTTAGGTATGAATTGTTGTTGGAATCCCATGCTTATACTAATTGTTCAGTTTATGTGCTTTAGGTTTATCATTTCAAAAAGGGAACTAACCAAGTGTTATAAACTTTACTAAGGACCTAAGTTAAGCGGTGTTTGTGTGTTTGGCCTATTGGCCTATATCACAAGGTGCTAAGATTTATGTAGAATTGTGTTATTGAGTTAGTGTTTTGTGTATTTTATGAATGAAGACTCGAGAATATGTATGTGCATTACTCATGAATTATGCATCATATTTTATGAAAACCGAGAAAATGATTTATGCATATGTTTTGCGAAATTAAAATGAAAAGAATAAAACGAAATGAAATGTTTGTAAATGGTTATTGTGGGGTGGGGCTGAGTTAGGTTGTCCATGCCCAGGACCATGGATTTTGTCCACTCCTAGGACCGCGTATTTTTATTTTGTCCATGCCCAGAACCAATATGATCACGGGTAGTCATTTCCTTTATGCATCAGCGTGCTGAGTGTTAGGCTCATTAGTTGAACTTTGTGATGTAGATGAAGAAGTCATAGTTGAGGACGTCGAGCCTCGACTAGACTAAAGGATGCGGTTGAAGGGGTATGTTCATGGTGGATGCTCATGGTTGTTAGGGCGACTTTTGACCCGTGGGTGACTCTTATGTGTTTTGGTATGGTTCAGTATGGATTTGAATGATTTAATTATAAATGATCTTGGAGATTGTAAATGATATTTGATGTGAACAAGAGGATTTATGTTTAAGAAAAACTATTATAGGGTTTACTACGTTTTTAGACTTCTGCTACATTTCCTTTACGATTCACAATTTTTATCAAATAGGTGTTGAAAGTTTACGTTTGAAGATTTTGGAATGCCAGGACCACGTATATCTATCTGCTCTCCCCAGTATGATCCCTCAATAACTAATGTAAAGTGAAACAAAATGAATAAGAAAAACAGAAATACATGTTTTTATGCATTGCATGATCACGAGTATTCATTTCCTTTATGCATCACTTGCTGAGTGTTAGGCTCATTAGTTGAACTTTGTGATGTAGATGAAGAAGTCATAGTTGAGGACGTCGAGCCTCGACTAGACTAAAGGATGCGGTTGAAGGGGTATGTTCATGGTGGATGCTCATGGTTGTTAGGGCGACTTTTGACCCGTGGGTGACTCTTATGTGTTTTGGTATGGTTCAGTATGGATTTGAATGATTTAATTATAAATGAATCTTGGAGATTGTAAATGATATTTGATGTGAACAGAAGGATTTATGTTTTAAAGAAAAACTATTATAGGGTTTACTACGTTTTTAGACTTCTGCTACATTTTCCTTACGATTCACAATTTTTATCAAAATAGGTGTTTGAAAGTTTACGTTTGAAGATTTTGGAAATCATTGATTGGTTGAGGATTAGGATTGATGTTAGAAGTATGTTTGGTGATGATTTTATGAATGAAATGTGAGGGATTGGATGAATTGCTTGTTAAAAGGAAGGTGGAAAATTTGAAGGAAAAGGAAGGAGAAACCCGAGAGGAGGACGATCAGTCGCCTATGGGGCGGCGATTGATCGCCCCTCGGCTCCCTTGTATAAAAAAAATGTTTTTAAGGTTAATTTTTTTTCTTTACGATTCTTTCCCCAGCATATTTTATAAACGATTACAATTGTTTATAAGAATATTTTAATTCTTTCTTAGAGTTTTTAAGAAAAGTTTTATGAAAAGCGAGTCAAAATCTGGGTCGCGACACTTTTTTTGTTTTGGGATCTCATATATATATAGAAACCCTAATTGTCTGTATAAATCCAAATATTAAGATCTTGAACAAATTGATTTTCACAAATATAATCAACAGAGAGAGCGTACCTTGATTCATGATTAGGTTTTGAAGATCAATCCAGTCGTCAAGAAATTGGTTTCTCTTTCTTGACCATAGTCTTAATGGAGAAGAAACTATCGTATTCTGTCTTATTGGTCGAGAGATGACCAATTCCTTTTTAATACTTTCAAAAACTAACTGCCATCAAGTTAGTTAATTAAATAAATATATCTTAATTAATTGACCAATAGAATTTAAGCACTTAATATTATTAAACCACTATTTAATTTGTACACATAGGCCACATTTATGTAACCCAAGTTAATGGGTTACAAATAAAATATCTAACAAGTAAACATATTATTATTCTTTTCAAATATATCTTATCGTCCTTGAATAATAGTTTTCTCATTGTATTTAGCTTTCCAAATCTCCCTAAATTAGAATACATAAACAACATTCAACAACAAACTATAATATTTTCTACCGATTTTGTAAGTACTCCCAAAATATTATATTTTTTCTCATAAATTTGCTGGATAATAAGTGTCTTCTAGCGAGTTATCACATCCCCAAACCTATTTCATTGAATGTCCTCGACCAAAAGAGAGAAAGAAAGAAAGAAATATAAAATAAATGAAAAGAATAAATGAAAAACTAACAAAATTAAACTATTGAGCATAATCAATATTTCTCCAATAATCTTTTTAAACCTCAAATATTGCACAGATCATACAACATTCCATAAATTCTAAACATTATAAATTAGTCTTCATGTATTAGACTTGTTATGTTAATGAATCTATATTTGTGAGTGCAAAGTTAATACACTCAAGTAGACTATATGAATAATTTAATTTCATTATTTCTTTTCCACAATAAATCATAATGATAAAGTTCTTGATCTCTCCCTTTGCTAAATCAACTCTACAAAAATTTTCAATGTCGTCCGGAAAATGGGTAGCTTTGAACACCTTAAATGTAACTTCTTGATCTAGACCTCTCGTAGTTAGCTCAACCTTTTGACATTAGTCAATGTTCTGCATGTTGCTAATAATTCGTACTAAAAATAATTGGAATTTCACTATCCTCCTCCTTGTCAAGCACAATGAAGTCTATTGGAAAATTGAATTTGTCGACCTCGAGAATATCTTCTATCAAACCTCTTGATTAGGCTAGAGGTCTATCCACCAGCTGCAAAATGATACTAGTTGACTTGACTTCTTTCGGTCTGAATTTGTTGTAGATGAAGAGTGTAATTAAGTTGATACTTTTCCCCAAATCACATAGAGCCTTTCCAAAAAATTTATCCTTGATAGTACATGGTATAGTAAAACTCCTTATGCGAAACTTTCTTTTGAAGTGTAGAATTGCACTTCTCCGTTAATGCGATGGTCTCAAAATCATTCAATTTCTCTTTTTGGATAGAATTTCCTTTATAAACTTTATACAACTCAACATCCAGTCCAAAGGTTCGATGAATAGTATGTTTATCTCAAGCTTTGTGAAAACCTCTAAAAATTTGGAATTTTTCTTGTCTGATTTTGTTTTCTAGAACCTCTTAGGAATGGTGGCAATAAATTATACAAAGAGTTATTGATCTCAACCTTATTTTTCTGATTCTCTTCAATTTGGCTTTTTGTCTTAGCTTCTTTATCATCATTAAACAGTTGATGAAGTGTATTCCTCTTTCTCATTATTTATTGCAATTGCATTGTCATGCTCTTTGCCTTTTATTTTGAGATTATTCTCTATAATATTGGGCAAGGTCCTCGTGTTCGACTGTTTATCAAGTTAGTTAATTGTTCTATCTAAATTTTTGATTCACGCATAATGACTTTGCTATTGTGTTATGGTATCATTTATGAATTGATTCGTGTTGATAGTCATATGAGTCACCAACTCTCCCAAATTGGACTTCTTCTCTTGTGGTATTGCTTGTGGTAAAAATCCAGATTAAGACATTGACCATGAAGATGATGCATTTCTTTGATTGTTGCTCTAATAGAAATTAGGGCGATTTCGAATATTTTGTCTAGTTGGGATACTCTTAACTCTGAAAGGAGTTTATGGTGCCTTGTTTTCAAATTAGCAGATGAAACATATTATTGTTGAATTCAAGTTTCAATGAGAGGATCTCGTTGTTCAGGGTAGAACACAAGAGTCAATCAACGACAATAGTGACAATGTTAAGGGTTCGAAAAATAAGTCAAAGTCAAAGAACCATGATAAGACCTACTACTTTTGTCAAAAGAAGAGGCATATTAAATTTGAATGTCATAAATTACCGAATGAAATTAAGAAAGCCACTAATTAGAATGGAAAACAACCAAAGGTGATCAATGAAGTTGTAGAAAAAGAATGCCATGGTGATGGAGATCTTTTAATTGTGCCTAAAAGAAACTTAATGCCAAATAAGGATTGGATTGTGGACTTAGCCTGTTTGTTTCATATGTGTTTCAATAGCACTTGGTTTTTGACTTATAAGACTATTTCTAAAGGTGTTGTGATGATGTTTAATAATCAACATTGTAAGATAGCATGTATTAGTGCAATTAAAATCACAATGTTTAAGGGAGTTGTCAAGCCACTTGGTAATTGTATGACATGTTCCCGATTTGAAGAAGAATTGGATCTCATTGAGTACTCTTGATCGAAAGGTACAAGTACACTGTGGTAGGTAAAATTGTAAGATCAGTAAGGGGAGCTCTTCAGATGTTGAAGGGTCACAAAAAGTTTGATATTTGTATTTGTTGCAGGTTTCTAAAGTTAGTGGTAATAAGATTGTTCTGTTTATTAAGTCACTTTCTAGAGATTTATCTTAGAAGTCTAAGCAGAAATTAAATTCTCAGTTGAAGTTTAAGTTTGGATCTAGGTTTAAATCAGAGCCTAAATGTCACCCTAGCTCAGATGTTCAAGATGATGTCGTCACACCATCATCACCAATTTCGATTTTGCGTCACTGTTTAATCACTGAAGGCATATCCAAAAAGAATGTTAAACCCCATGGTGACATAATGAAACTAGTCCATTGGGTTATACATTGAATGTGTTTGATGTTGTTGATTTTATTTTGGATGCTAAATGTAGTTTCTTAGATTTCATTTTAATGTTGAATTTATTTTGTATGTTAGATAGTTGAATTAATTTTGGAATGTTGAATTTAGCTTTTAAGATTTTATTTAATCATAGATAGTTGAATTGAGTTTATTAGATTTAATTTTGTTGGGAGGAACTAGTGAGCGACTATAGCCTGAAGAATATGAAGACTATCTAAACTACCCCACAAGAAATCATACTAAAGTGTTGCGCAATTCATTTGAGATTTTCTAGTCTTAATTCTTTGTGTTTTAGCTTAACTTCTCATATAAGATATATATTGAGGCTGAAAATAAAGTTGAATAGTTTTTTTATATGATATATAGTTGTATTTGCAAGTAAAAACTTTATTAAGCTTTTATATACTTTTGAAAAAACAGAGATGATAAAATGATATAGAAGCCAAACCAGAAAATTTAAAATTTGTTGGGAGAAATCAGTACCGAATTGAAACCGGTACCAAATCAGAATCGGACCAAAAGGAATATTCAAAATTTATTGGGAGGAACCAGTTCAATACCAATTCTTCCATAAGTCAGTTTTGAGATCGTGACAAAAATCTCGAAAGGGCCGTCCGTCCGACCGTCCACCCCTAGACATTACAGCTCTTATGTATTAGTGTAGCCAAGAAAAACAAAACGGAGAAGAAGGTGCTTCTTTGACTTTGCTAAATCCAAAGAATAGCAAATCTTTGCAAGGTGGCTACCGATCATTTCAGACGTTTTAAGCATTTATTGCTCAGTAGTCATGCAATCAGTCGATTTGGTGCCCCTATTCATTACTCGGTTGTATAAATCAACTGTGCCGCAAGGGTGACTGGGTAAGGTCCAAACATAGAAC
This sequence comes from Begonia masoniana, assembly GCA_022432975.1. Lineage (NCBI taxonomy): Eukaryota > Viridiplantae > Streptophyta > Magnoliopsida > Cucurbitales > Begoniaceae > Begonia > Begonia masoniana. The sequence continues at coordinate 11,762,764 of CM039513.1, forward strand.
AGCCTCATAATCCTAGCGGAGGCAACATCTCCAGTAGACTCGTAAAATGTTGCTCCAAGGTTAAGCATTTGCATCGACTTCTTCGACAAGGAGAACGAAAGAAGAGAGGCTGGTCTTTTAGAGAGAGAGAGAGAGAGTCAATTGTAGATTGACAAGTGTCAATATTATAAAATCAACGCCCACGTGCACAATTCATGTTTGGGTTTAAGATTCAATTTATTTATAAAACTAATTTAAAATTTGATTATTTAAATCTATGTTCGCAAGAGGTTAGAATAAGGTTTAATTTATCGAGATTTATAAAAATTCATTATACAGACCTTCTTTATTTTTAAGTTTAGACCCGACAACTCACGAGATAAAGATAAATACAAAGACAAATTTCAATAATTTGATGAATTTAGCACAGTACAAGAGCAGAGTTATCGAGTTACTCTTTATATAAAATTCATAGTAGCATGATTCATGCATACAAATTAAATCGAGATAAGTCTTGTATCTCATGAGACTTGCACATGTAGAGATGTTAAACGAGCGAGTCGAGCCGAGCCGAGCCGAGCCGAGAAAGTCCTGGCTCACCGAGCCGAGCCGAGAAAGTCCTGGCTCACCGAGCCTGCCGAGCCAAACGAGCCGAGCCTGCCGAGCCTAACGAGCCAAACGACGCTGATCAAAAAAATTTCCAACCCGAGCCGGCTCGCGAGCCACGAGCCTAACGAGCCGAGCCGAGCCGGCCCAACGAGCGTAACGAGCCGAGCTTAACGAACTGAGCTTATAATTATATAAATAAAAATTTCCGATTGTATAACTAAAGTCTAAAATATATCATAAAATTTACTATAATTACTTAAATTTAAAATAAATATATCTACAAATTCAATTATAATTGGGAGGTCTTCCGGAGGAAGCTCAGTCGATGTGCGGTGGTTTGGGGAAGGAGAATTGCATTGTGCAGAAGTGAAAAGGAGGAGGGAGGAAGTAGGAGAAAGACTGAGGAGTGACTGGAAGGAAGAGAGCGCGTGGAAATATAAATATAGCGAGGTGGAGGGGGAGTGATGAGGTGGATGCCAGCTAATACACTATTTGAACGCAGATCAACGTGGCAATAAGTTGGATCATGGATGACGTGGAAAACTGAAGATGGAAAATGGCCAATCTTGATGACGTCATCAAGACCAAAGTGGAAGTCAACTTCACTCGTAAATTTCGTATTTGACTTGACAGTTGTCTATTTCTCAAAGCTTCTATTTTCAGAATATAAAATATTTGTCCACAACATTTTCTGACCGAACGCGTAGCTGATTTCATCAGCCACATTTATTAATTTTCTTAATTAATATTGATGATGATGAGTCGCCCATGTGGGCGACTGATCGGCCTGTTTAAATTTTTTTTAAACAAGAGCCTATCAATCGCCCTACTTGGGGCGATTGATAGGCTCTAGTTCTATTTTTTTTTTAAACGAGAGCCGATCACTCGCCCAGTGGGGCGACAGTTTGAAGTAGCAAGAGCCTGAGATTATCGATGGTCAAGTGTCGCCGCGTTAGAAAAGGTTCAGCGCTCGCCGCAGGACCTGAGCTGGGCTTCCGTTGACGAGCCAGCTCGCGAGCTGGCTCGCGAGCAGGCTCGTCGAGCCCGGTCATTCACAGGCTCGCGAGCCGGGATGTCCAAGCTCGGCTCGACTCGCCTGTGTGACTCGAGCCAAACTCGCTCGTTACTGTAGCGAGCCGAGCCAAGCTCGGCTGGCTACAGTAACGAGTCGAGTGAGCGAGCTGGTTTAACATCTCTATGCACATGTAACAAGCTCGGCTCGCTACAGTAACGAGTCGAGTGAGCGAGCTGGTTTAACATCTCTATGCACATGTAATTATGGGTTGAATTTAATTATTATTGTAGCCCTATTACATATAATTATAATTATTTCACCGCAGTTTATTTAACATTCTCAAGTCGGAAATCTGCGTGGCCAAACACCGGTGAGGGCCACGAGGCGGTTGGTCTTTTTAGCCAATGGCAGACGCACAGTGAAAATAAAAGATCTCGTCCATGGCACTTCCTCTGTCATGATACGCACTATGCCAGATCTCAACCTCCATCTCTCTCCCTCGTCTTCTCTGCCACCTTCGCACGACTCTCTCGCAATCGCTCTTTCTCTCTCTGCTCGGCGTGATAATTAGGGCATTTTAGATCTCACACATAATCAAATCCAATCCAACCCAACCGCATCGGTTCTCGCTCTCTGCTGTTTGATTTTTGCTATTCCAATCCATTTGGGAACTGGTTCGTTGATTTGATGCTTCTCTCTTAAATCGTCTCATGGACGCGATTTGGATACGAAATGTTGAGCCGAGCGCTTGGCATTTTCTCCTTGCTCTCTACTTTTCCATTGGCTTCGTGGCTGCGAGGTTCTTGTTTGACAGATTTGTATTTCGCGTAAGGATTTATCTCGTTTGATCCTGGCATTGCCTTTCTCATTATTAGCGGTCCATTACATTCATGCGACATTGATTGTTTAGTTGTTGTGTCCTTTAGGGGTATTTAAGCTGATAACTGCCTTTCTGGCATTTTTTTTTTTCTTTTTTGTGCAAATATTAATAGTTGTTTCTGGTCATTCTTAAAAGCCACTTGTAAGGATAAGTGTCTAGTTCTTAAAGAGTTTCCTGGCTACTTATAGGGAAGTAAATGGTTGAGATGAATGATACAGCTATGGTGGCATTTATTGTAGGTGCTTAGACTTTCAGACCGCACATGGTTGGCGGTTATAAAATGTATTTTTTTTTTTTCTGTTATCATTGATCTGGAGGAGATATTGACCGAAAAATATTGTAAATTGTAGGGTGCAGATTCACTAGTTTCGTATCCTTATTTTTTTTTTATTGTTTTGTATTCCAGGTGTAGCATTTTGTCAGTTTCGTATTTAATGTGGATTTTGAATTGAATATCTATAGTACATGAATCTCGTGTCCTGATATGAATGGCTGTTATACTTTCCTCACTTTCTTATTTTTGTACAAATTTCATTGCTGACTTTTTGGTCTTCAAATTAAATGAATTCACTTTTTAGAGCTTGTATGGTGATTAGAACAAAAGGATATTTAAACTTAGTACATGTATAATTTTCGTTTTATTACAAGAGTAGCATTTTGGGAGATTCATTTTATGTATATATGCTGAAAGAAAGATGGAACGTAGAAGACTTATGCCATGAATCGATGAATTGCCTTTTTCTTTACCAACTATTGGATTTTTAGGTCAATTGAAAATATTTTTAAGACCTAATATAGAAAACTGGCAAAAGGTATGAGTTCAATGTGACCAGAAAGACATAATTGAATGTTTTATATATCTTCAGTTAATGTCTTTGTAGATAGACATCTTGCATTTCGTTTTGTGATTGAGAATAGAATAAAATATTGGTTTCATTCAGGATGTCAGACATCCTGCATGCCCTCGTAGATAATTGCTTATTACTTTCAGTTTATCTGGTCATTTGAGGGATTGCATTTCAGTTAGTACTTATCCAAGCATGTAAAGTTGTTTGTACCGATAAATTTGTATAAATCTAGTAGTTTTGTTCTTTAGAACTTTAAGTGAATTTGAATATATCTTTTTTCAGAGGCTGGCTATCTGGTTGTTATGTAACAGACCTACTCCGGTGAAACTTGATGAGGCTGCTTGGTCAAAGGTTGCAAAATGCTCAGAATCGATGTGGAAGCTAATGTATTATGCTACTGTCGAAGTATGCGTTCTCAAAATCACCTATCATGAGCCATGGTTCAGAGATACAAAAGAATACTTTAGAGGATGGCCAAATCAAGAGTTAAAGTGAGTGCTTGAATGTGTACTGGGGATGGTTGAACTTCATTCTGTTGATCATCAAATCTATTCAAATTAATTTTCTTCAGTTGTACAAGTAAAGAACCTATTTTAGTGTTTTGGTGTGCGTGGTGGTAA
>CM039513.1:11766814-11860099 GCA_022432975.1 Begonia masoniana
GGAGCAAACCAACACATTCCACCTAACACAATTCACCTACTCCTAACAGTTATCAGTTTAATAACGTATTTTAAAGCTCAATCAACCCACGCGACTTTGCGAAATCCAACGGCATGGCTAGGCTCTAAAATCGAGCTTATCCTATCCAACCTACACCTTTCCAAAACATTTCTAACTTTACATAGCTTTTATAAACAATTTATCCCAAACATTCAAATGTAAACCTATCACTACCAGAACCAAACATCCTATAACATCTAACCAATTATCCAGCCAAAACATTCCAAAATCTATACATCATTACAAAATCTCCCAAACCCTCAAACTATACGTCTATCCCCACGGGTCAGATGAGGGCCTCGCTGCCCGCACACCACCGCAGGCCATCCTCACGTCAATTGGACTCAAGCCTCAGAAAGGCCTCACATCCTCAACCTGGTTCCTCTATATGCTAGATCACCTACACATACATAAGCTAGAGATGAAATCCCATAAGCTCTACGTAAATGCGTGCCTGCTGTGCGTAGCGATAAACATACTTTATTTTATCTTACTATGCAATGCTCAATAGGTGTCACCCGACCTATCCTCTAACCAAAAGACTCATCCAGCGGATCGGACTACTCTTTTTTTTTTGTATTTTGGTCTTAAAAATTGAAGTGTAACGTTAGAATTCCGTTCTTTTATTAGTTTTAACTTAGAAATTTCATGAAGGCTTACTCTTGTTCATTTACAGGTTTTTCCGGATTGGTTCAATTGTTCTTGCTCTTCATGATGCAAGCGATGTGTTTATGGAAGCTGCCAAGGTTTTTAAATATTCTGAGAAGGAGCTTGGAGCCAGTGTGTGCTTTGGCTTATTTTCTGTTTCTTGGCTTGTACTACGGCTTGTTGTCTTTCCATTTTGGGTCATCAAAGCATCGAGGTATGAATGATTGCAACTAGATTTGGCCGCATGATTTTTGTTTTCCTATCTGATGTTGTCTCTGCTTTCCAGCTATGAAATTTGTGAATTTTTGAAGCTATCAGAGCCCTATCCCAGATCATTGTACTATGTTTTCAACTTGATGCTGCTGACTCTGCTTGTGTTCCACATATATTGGTGGATACTGATATGCTCAATGATTAGGAGACAACTTCAAAATAGAGGAAAGGTTGGAGAAGATATAAGATCTGGTTAGTATAAAAAATATATTTGTTAAATATTAAAACAATGGGCTTCCAACAGAGTTTAAATGTGTCACTTATAAATATATATAAATAATATTTGAGTAATATTATGTCCTCATAATCAAGTTACTCGGGCTACTTCAATCTCTGTTGATATTGCACTTACTATAATGAAAACCATATGCATTGTTATTCTCTCTTTAAGCGTTGCTCTCTCTAATTGTTTTCAGATTCAGAGGATGATGATTAGTCGGAAGATCTTCTCATCAAAGGATTCTTTTTTTCCTTTTTGCTTTTCATTTACTCAAGGCTTGGATATACGGAGATAATCTTCGACCTTTAGTTCAATATAACCTCAGTTGAAGCTTACGCCAATCTGATGGGGTTTTTTCTTTCTGAAATTCAATACGACAGTCTGTGATGTGGATAAGGTGAGTGACAATCTTTGCGCATCTCTTTTTTGATATCTTTTTTTGCATTGTATAAATAATAGCATATTAGTGTATAGATGTTTTTCTGGATTTAGTGTTCTTTACTTAGAGAATAGCCCTCCGTTTAAGGGGGATAAAAAGGTTGAAGTGTCATAAACTTCAAATTTCGGTGTTCTTACCCGTTGCTTTGTGTAAGAATGTTGTTCAATTTTTGTCCCGTCGAATGATTTTTTAGACTCGGTTTCATGTTTGAAATGTTGAATAAAATCAGTATAGCTTCAATTCTTGATTAAAACTAGTTTCTAAGAGAAATGCAAAAAATATGTATTCATCATTTCTTTACCAGTTTTAGGAAGATATGTTGGGTACATTGTTGATACATGCCATGGTGGTCCTGATGAGCACAGACTGTTATTTTTTAAGAGCAGTATCTGGTCATATACTAACAAGTAGCAAATCAAATACAATGCCACAAGACTTGACCTTATTGATGGAATCGTTGGTCCAAAGACATTACACATGGGCAAACCCATCTACTTGCATTACTTGACATACCCATATTCAATTCAAAAGACAAGTATATTGGGAAAATAATAGGGTAAAGAACAAAATCAAACACTCTAAAGTTTCGACTGCTAAGAATTTAGACTTTGGCATTAAAATTCTCTTTTAAGTGATTCAGGTGCAACATTTATGTATCGGTGATGGCTTTCCCCCTTCTTCATCTTTCTTCTTTGTTACATGATATCTTTTCGTGTAATTACTCCCAAGAAGGCCAAGGCTATGTACTGATAATATGAATTAATGGATGTGAATGAACCATCCGAATCATAGGTACCACACTACATAGAGAGTGGATTTGATATTGAAAAGGGGAATAAAATCCAAGTGGGCATTATTTATGCATTTTGTAAGGACCATGTACAGCTTTGGATGATAGGCCAACGGGAGCTAATGGGTGCAATGAATGAGTTCACTGAGGCCATAGAGACTTTTTCTTACATACACATCCCTCGTATGGTAAAATATGGAAAAGAAATCATTCAACATTCTCTATAATATTAAACTCCAAAAATAGATCTCTTCTTCCAAAGCACCCGACCTTTCCTCCGCTCAAAATACTCCAATAAGCTCTACAGCTAATAAAAGGACACTTCTGAAACTTGCTTTTGATGTTGAAGCGTATAATATTTTCTTTTCATGTCAAATTGACGCCAATAAGAGAAATTTGAGCATAAATTCTGCCTTCTCCCTAACACTTGTAAAACAATCAATAAAGGTGTCTTTTATTTTCATACTGCTTGCTTTTTTTTTTTTTTTTTTTTTTTTTTAAAAAAAACATTTCTATCATGAGAACCAACCAAGGAAGGAACCAATTAAAATATACACAAGAAGACAGCCGATATCAAATAAAAGAAAAGATGCGTGACCAACTCTAATTACACACCACACAGAATTGAAGCAGCAGCTATCGTTGTAAATCATAATCTGACTCTAATTATTACTTCCTACGAGATTCATTCATCGCTTGGTGGAGAGGCTGATGGAGCTCACTTTCATTGGAGTAGCAACCACCAAGGGCGCTTCAGGTGAATCTGAGAGAGCAAATTTGTCGTGCATGAACCGACTCTGAATAATAGATTCATCCTTCAACACGATTTTGTAACAGTAACAGCTTTTCAGCCCTTGCTGATTCCGGTAACATTCGTGGCCGCTGTTCTTCACCCGCTGAAAATCCCATATCACGCTGAACTTTCCCACTGTTGCCACCAGATGCCGTTCTTGCTTTCCATTTTCAGTCACCTGGAAAAGCCAGCATCCAATATACATCAAGTTTATGTTCATCAATACACATCAAGTCAGCTATTAAACTATACGCTTCAAATTTCAGAAATTGCAAACAAGAGAATCATTGTCTAGATATCCGTTTTATTTGCCACTTGTCAATCAACTTCATTCTCATTAAGAATATTTAGACAGCGACAAGTCATAAATCAACATTTTCATCAAGCACAATAATCAGTCTCTTGATAAATAAAACGAATAATATGTTTTCAGATCACTTCAGCTGTAATAAAATTGTGCGTCAAGAAAGTCTACGATATTAACACAAGCTTAATCATCGATCAAAAACAAATGGAGTAAATGGTCCTTACCCATGAAAAATGGCCACCATGGATTTTATTGTCCGTCCCAGCCAAATGTGAATCAAGAGGAGTGAGCTTAAGCAACCTCGGAGCTGGTATCCTGTTTCCCATACGACCACTGAATCCAGTCTTTGTCTTTCCATCTTTATCAGTGAATAAGGTGCAAATAAGGACCAAATAGGTGTCAGTCGTCCCCAATACCCACTTCCCATCGTAAGTAACATCAATTTGTGTAATCGGAGATCCAAGGCCAGGAAATGCTGTCTTAGCTTGCCTCATTGAAGTTTTTGAATACAACCGGATCTTCCCATCAAGAGAACCAACAACGATGGATCCATCACCCGCAGTAGCAAAGCACTGAAAATTCGTTCCTCTTGAAAACTGATGCCCCTGGCTCCAATGCAAGACGGGTGAGTTAGCAGTGGCGATATTCTGAACGATTCCAGTCCGATCGCGCATATCCCACTGGCAAAGTCTATTATCATCCAATCCCAAAAATGTGGATTCCGAAGGATCTAACTGCGCTCCTTTGTTATCATTAGTTATATCCCTCATGGTGATTTCGGTCCCATCCTTTCCAAATTTCCATTGTGTAACAATCTTGCCAGTCTCAATGTCAAGTTGTTGAAGCCCTGTTGAATGGGGCTTTCCTTCTTTCAACGGACTCATAAGAAGCATATTTGTCTCCGCCCTCATTAGAAGTGCCTTTTTTGGAGTTAATTTGGAACCACCGGAACTACCACTCTCAAAATTGACACAAACTCCCTTTCCGTGAATTCCACGGCTAAAGTTCCTGTAAACCTGAACACCAGAATCGTTCACCAAGAAGCTATTATCTAACGCCCCTAGCGCCAAGCTCTGTACTCCACCATTTGCAGCTTCCTCAAACTCCTCAATCAAGTCCTGCCTCGAACGTGCTGGTGTTTCATACTGGGAACTCTTATCTAATCCATCATCTGCAACGTCCCACATCGAATCATCCGCCGCCTCAGGTTTCACCCAACCGATGAACTCCTTACCGTAAATTTTTAGCTTGTTCTCATCGGTTGCTTTAAGGCCATAGACATTCTCAAACAAACAGTCCTGAAATTCTGTCACAAATTTTCGGTACTGCTCATCAGTAACAAATTTCAACGCCCATACGCCATCGCTAACGAAATCAATACGCCGCTGTTCTCCAAACATCTTCAATTGCATTTCTGTAGAAACTTTAGCCTTAACTTTAGACCCTACCCGAAGCAACCAACACAATTTCCCTCCAGTGTCCGATCGATCATCATCATAATCTTCATCGTCGTCTTCTCCGCCACCATAACCTCCATCCACCTTAGCCGTCTTGACAAACGCGTAAGAAATGAATTTCTCGGACACAATCCACTTAGCTTTGGGCGTGTTCCCACCGATGTGAAGATAGAGCTTCACAGCGTTCTTCATGTTAGGGTTCGGAGAAGCAGAGGAGGAACCGTATTTGAGCTTGAGAGCTCTGAGCTTAGAGTCGACTTCATCAAGAGCAGGAGGCGGAGGTTTCGATTTGGTCCCAGAATCAGTTTGAGGCTTCGCTTTGTCTGCAACGGCATCCTGCTTCTCCTCCTCCACCTCTTCTTCTTCTTCTTCTTCTTCTGTTTCGTACTCATCAGAGTCTGTAAATTCAAGGTCCTCCCGGCTCTGGGCGGTTCCCATAGATAAACGGAATCAATCGGTAAAGAAAAAGCTTCAAGGTTGGCAAAAATGGAGAATTCGATTTCTAGATTCGATAGAAACGCCTGCAAGCAAAATCCGTCAACCTCCTTTATTTCGATGATTTTAATATGAAATCGAGGCCAGGCAGTTATTGGCTTCTCATAGGTCAAAACCGTTTAACCCTGAACTATGGATTTGTTTTCAAAATACTCTTACACTAACCATGGTAACAAATCAACCTTCACCTATCATAAATCTAATAATTTAACTCACTTCCTCCCCTGATTTTACATTTCTTACCTAGAACGAGTGGCCGATCTAAAAAAAAAGCCTCTCGTTTTGGCAGAGGATCCATTCCAGCTGCACCGCATGTGGAACGAGAGTCGATCTAAAAACAACAGCTTCTCATTTTGTCAGGGGAATCCGTTCCACATGCACTGCACGTGAAACGAAGGGCCGATCTTGAGAACGAGGGGTCTTCACCCTCTAACGAGGGGCCTGATAGCATATAAAGACATCGCCTCCCATTAGCCCCCCACTTTAAGAAAACTATTTTTTTTTTCTCTCTGCTGTCGTGATTTTAACCTAAAATTTGACTATTTCACGCTCCAAATTTGTTGATATCTCTATCATTGTTAGAAAATAACGAAACTTTTCAAATTATCTTCCAATGATGTGGTGAACATGTGTTAAAAATTTTAAATAAATTGAATATCGTTTGGTACTTTTTTTCCTCTGTTCCGAGACTGGGACACCTAATTCATTCTTCACTTGATAAATTAATTTTAAAAAAATACCAAATGATATTGAATTTACTTGAAAGTTTTACTATATGTTTATCACATAATCACGAAATTACAGATTATAATAAATACAAAATTACACATTACAATAAATACATAAATTACGCATTATAATAAATATATAATAGGGGGAGAACGGCCCCCCGTTCTTCAGTGCAATAATTGAGAACGGATGCCCGTTCTCCCAAGCTGGCCCTCTGTTATAAAAGGCTCTTGAGAACGGAGGGTCGACTCGGGAGAACGACCTCCCGTTCTAGTTCCACGTGCACCGCATGTGGAACAGGGGCCTCCATCCCCACAATGACCTCCTGACAAAATGGAGTGCCATTGTTTTTAGATCGGCCCCCCGTTCTAGGCAAAAAAATGCAGAACGGGGGTAATCGGGGGGCCCACTAGGGATTAAATTATTAGTTTTATGATAGTTAAATATTGAATTTGTTAGGGTTGTTAGTTTGAGGGTGTTTTAAAAACAATTCATAGTTTATGGGTTAAAATAGTTTTTACCCCTTATTCTATATTGATTGACAAGTTGGCACAAATTAAATCCCTAATTTTGAATAAAATGAATTTTGAATATTCATTAAACTTAAATATTAAATTTTCTTTTTAACAAAATAAATATTGAACTCGAACTATTTTTTTTTATTTTGTTCGGTTTAGTTCCGGTTGAGTTTCGGCTATGAACTTAATTTTGGGTTGGTTTTAGTTGGTTTGCACTCAATTTTATTAGTTTTGGTCCGTTTGATTCGCCTTTTTGTAATTCTTAAGCTTACAATTAAAAAATATCTCATTATTAAAGTATCGGTTTGGTTTGGTAATAATAAAGCAAAATCAACCAGGTTCTAATTTGAATAGTATAATCTAATTTATTTATTATGTAAAGTTCGAGCTTAAGGTTTTTTTGTTCGAAAAAATAATTGAAAATTTAATCCCAACAAACTTTTAAATTTCAAGATTTTAGTTGTACTTGACCATTTATCATAATATTTATATTTATAGATTTCTACTTTATCGTAAAGCTACGACGTGTCGTTCAATTGAGGGGTACGCTTCCTTCAGAGGAAGGAAGACCGCCGTTTGACAATTGACAGGAGAAAGATACGGAAAGACCCAGAAAATGTTCTCATTCTGGAAAATTAGTGATAGCTCTTTGGTTTGGTCGCTGGTTCAGTGGTACAGTAATCAATTCCGATCAACAACACTAGTCATCTGCTCAGATAAGCTTGGCCCCTAGAAATGGCCTCATACTATAATGCAATAAGAACGTGTTATGTCCAATATGCTTGTCAGGAGCTCAGTTTTTGGAATACATCGAAACGAGGATGACACGCAATGTCTGTAAACAACGCAATTCTCATGCAAAACTTGCCTCCTCCGTCTATAACGTAACAAGGACATGTTACGTGCAATGTCTATCAATGACTCAATTATTAGAAACATGGGTGTCAATTGTCATATGACCCATAAAACTAGCCTCCGGCTAGAAGGTGACAAGCGTTACGTGCCATGTCTGTCAAAAACTCAATTCTTTGAATAATGGGTGTCATTTGACCCGTAAAACTGAACTCCGGCTATAGCTTAATAAGGGTGTGTTAAGTGCGATGTCTGTTAACAACTCAATTCTCGGAATCATGGGTGTTGTACAACTTCTCGTAGAAATACGAACGTGTATCGCCCACTTCGAATTGAAACCTGGAATGAAAAGATAAAGTTTGATACTTCGATTTAAACACGTGAAATGTTTACTCTCTCTAAGATTTTTGCAATCAACATAACAGGCCTGTCGATGGCCAGACAGCTAAGTGGAAACAGTTCATCATAAGTTCCTAGCTAACATGGTTTTGGAAGTTCAAGCCCAGATTCCCAATACAACATGGAGATGCGAAGATTCTCTTTTTCCCCACCAAATGAAAGGAATGGGAAGAAAAAAAATAATACAGCGAAACATAAACAGAAACTTTCCTCTCACAAGGCATCACGAGCTGCGATTCGGCATGTAATGGCATCCGAAAGAGAGGATATCTCCGTCTCAAGAACAGTTATTTTAAAATTCTGAATCAAAAAAATAAAATAAAATCATAAGCACTAAGAGGTTTCAATCTTGAAAATTGACGATAATGGCAGAAAAAATGACCAGATCATTAAGAGGTCACAACCTTTTGTATTTGAGCAACGTTTGCTCTTTCTGCCAGTTCCTCTAATTCAACTTGTTTACCATGTACAAGTTTCTCCACGGCTTTCATCTACCAGAATTTTTTAAAAGATTTAAATAATCTTCGGTGCTACACAATTCAGTACAAAAATTTGTTAGACGAAACATTTCATGATGTTGGTATTACCTCGTCAGGAGAACTATTAAAACGAGCAGCAAGGACGTAGGTCGAGCTGTCTGAAATTCCACATCTCTTCAAAGATTCCGTGATCTGGTCATAATCACATTTGAGAGAATCAATTCCAAATCCAAAATAAATATCATTAAACATGACTAAAAAAAAGTAAAATAAAAAGTCCGAACTACTACATGCTTAGATCCAGAATAATTGTAAACTAGCTCTGAATGAGGAGTGCGAGTTGTAAGCGACTCCCTTGATTTGGCTACAAGTGTTTTATGGGCTGCAGCCAGAACTGGAAATACATCTGGAATCTGATTCATAACTTGAGAAAGTAAAAATCCAAGAACAGCTGAGTCATAAATGACTGTCTACATAGAAAGAAAACAAAAAAATTACGAGTGAAGCGTTGAGAAATGCAGCTTCTGGCTCCAACGTCCCGGCTTGCATGGAATCAAGGAGGTCCCTGCACATCAATAATTTTTGTAAGCTGTCTTATTTATCAAACATAATTTGATTTATGCCTAAGTACAAAAAAATTAACATAAATAGGCAATCAGATGCATAATAAAACGCTAAGAAGAATGGTATTGCCACTAAAGTTGATTCACGAGGACAAGTTTCAATATGATTATCGACGAACTTGAAATTTTACATGATCGTCTAGCACAATATAGCATTATGTTAGAGCAACGAAGTCCAATCACATTCATGATTCAATTTTTTCATCAGCGATAACGTCGTATAAAGATAATGATTAAAAAAACAAGAAAGATGGGGAGTTAAGAAAAAACGATCCACCCCAAAAAGACTTTACAAAAGTGCACCAACAAGAAACTTTCTAACCCATCAAAAAGTTAATTACAAAAAGAAAGTTAAAAATTTTATGTTCCAATGAAGCTTTATCTTGTGTGCCTTGGCCAAATGATCCAAGAAATATAAAGAACTAACTCAATCATCAAAAAGTAGGAAATTTCCACACACTTAACTCTTATTTCTAAAATGGCAGAGAATTACAGAATTAGAATTTGTCCATGATCACCTCTTGTCATGAACATTTAAGTTTCAACAAAGAATCAGGAAGAAGCTCGCACGGGAAGTGGGAAGGAAGGGAAGAGCGATGGCTTATCGACATTCTAAAGCTATTCAAAATGATTTTGCACCACTTATGCAGAGCAGTCTGCCAAGGAACGACACTATTTCGATTTATGTTACTTTTTTCTTTTTAATTTTCATGTCTGGGGAGAGATAAAAATTAACAGGAAGCTGCAAGGTGAAGGGGCATCTTGTAATCTTCGTTGTAGGATTCTTACAGAGAATCACCCCTTTCCATCCCCTACCATGAACCTCCATTTCTGCATTTTTTTTTCTTGTTTTTATTCTAACGCTAATAAAATTTAGACCAAGCATTTTCTGTTGCTTCGATATTCATTTCCATACTTCAATCCTTCAATTGAGTTCCATTTTACTGGTTTTGGGTGAATATCACTAGCCACCATTTTAGAACATAAAAACTCCCATATGAAAACCCAATACATATGGTTTCTTCCTCAAAGCGTTAACAGTACTTGCATTCAATAAAGTTCCAAAGCTTATCAAAAAACCTAAGCCCGTAACTTCTAATACTCCAAACAAATTCAGCTCAATAAATAACATCAGGACTCAAAGACACTACAGGAAATTTCAATAAAATGTCGAAGAAAAAAAAAAAAACCTCTCCCATCCCCCAACATTCTGGCATGCATTAAGCGAGAGAGAGAGAGTACTTAGCGTTGGTGACATCAGTAAAAAGGGCAAGTGAGAGAGTGTTTCCACTGATATCAAAGACCTTCATGGCTGCTTACACCAAAACAGGAGGCCGCGGTATTTCCCTCCGGAAGAGATGGAGTCGTGGAGGGTGGAGGAGAGGAGACGTCCACAGTGAGAGATTGAATAGGCCGCCGTGGAAATCAAAAGACCATGAAACTAACCCTATTCAAAAGCCTCCCCTTTACCAAGTATTTTTAGGTGATTCGGTTTTCTGTACAAACCGATGCGGTCCAGGTTTAACAGGAAACCGGTAGCTAAAAAACCCGTGGTCTTTGGATTTGTGAGTTGGGATTGCTCTACGTACAAAAGAAGGTGAAGTGATAGTAGATTGGCAAAAATGAAGTTCTTATGGAGGAAACAAACCTTACCGTTTGGTTTGGTTTGGTTTGGTTATCTTGTTCGACCTGAATCAAGTTCCACCCCTACCAGGTAAGTTGCACAATAAAGTGAGTTTCTATCTATAATCATCTTCAAAATTCTTGAGTTGCGAGCATCCTTTGTTTGTCGCAAGGCATCCAGGATATGTCTATTAGAGAGATCAATGATGCGATGAGCTTCCACATATTAAATTGAGAATACCGCTTTGGGAATCCGCAAGTTGTGACCAAGAGTCTACAAAATCATTAATTTGAAATCCTTGTCTCTAAGCCAGAATTCCACAAGGCTCTTTGGGTTCCTATTGCGGGTGTGTGCGTGTCTTCAAGGTTCTGTAGTTTGAACTTCAAAAAATAGTGGCTTGGGATTGAGCTTTCACAACTTGCTCTAGGCATCCTTTGCGGGTGTCCGTTACCGAGGTCCAAGCGTCCAAGCGCCCACACATCTATTATCAAATGGTTTGATGCTAGACCGGACTTTTGTTGTTGATATTCGTGACCAAACAGCTTTTAGAATTAAGCATCTACAAGTTTTCTATTTTGCACATTGCTCGAGACTGAGCTTCCACATTTCATCTCAGGACACCTGCACAATCCATACCTTTTTGAGCCATTTTCGATTAAGCCTTACATGTGAATTTAAAATACTTATGGATAGACTAAAGTAAACACATTAGATATTCTTAATACCCATTTACAAGAGTAGGTTCAATAAGAATATAAACATACATAACAATATTCATGAATGCACAATTATCATTAACTTATAGTTAGTATTTCATTAGTTACATCAATTGTCAAAACAGTTAAGCTTAATATATATTAAGCTAACAATCTCTTGCTTTTTTACGATGACAACATATATTTTAAGTTAATCATTTACATTCACTTATTTGTATTAATTAAGAAGCATTTAATTTTTGGCATACATATCAACAATATTGATTACTCCCCCTTCACACATGTCAACAATCATGATTTTAGAAACTTTCTCCTTTAATATATCTTTCCCATTTAACATATTTCATAAATAAATAGGCAAAGTAACTTTTGTTTTTTCTCTCTCTCTCTCTCTTATTCATTATCAATAGTATGAAAGCAAATAAAAAAATACAACTTTCAATACTTTAATATATTTATAACGTTGTTGATTCAACTATTCTTTAAAACGGAAAACTACATAATATACTAACCTTGATCCATTGTATATGTATGATTTGCTTTGCCAAATACCGTTTTCTCCCCTTAATATCTTTTTCCTTGATTATCTCTTTGATGATATAGAGATTGAGTGTTAACGAGTGATTGATCGTTCTATTGATTCCTTAAATTGTTAAAAAATGAATCCTTAACCAAGAGAATACTCTTGTTTCTTGTTAGAACGAAGAAGACAACCATACAAAGGTAACTCTCCATACATACACTTTCATTTATATCTTTTCATTCATGTCTCTTCAATCATACCTCTTCAACTATAGTTTATATAACTTTATAAGGTTAATAAGAATGAATTAAAACCCAATTAACTTGATTTCCTTTACGCTTAGCAATCATCACATTAAGCACTTTAACATAAAGTCAATACCACTATAATTTACATGAGCCACAAATAGATTATTAAAATAATCTAACAATCTCCCACTTGGCTCATGTTGTGAAATCTAGATGATCTCAATACCTTTCATTTAATCCGGTTTGGATTAAATCCATCACAACTTGTAATTCACAAATAAATAGTGTACCATAATATGAATTAACCAAGTTACCTTTCATAATGAATTGAAAATTTGAATCATGGTAGACACAAGTCATTGACGACATGATTCTTTTCATGTATCACTAATTTCTCAATCCGTTATAACTTTAATTGAAGAAACACTATAACTTTCTACTTTAAATTTCATAAAGTATCACATGTTATTTGAAAACAACAATAATTGTATACACCATAATACCAATAACATCAAACATACAAAAACATATCCATAATGAATTCAAAAGTGTTCACATAATACAAGTTACACTATTATAATCACATTAGCAAGGACTTGTCACATAAACTCATCCTTTCAACATGTTCTTTAAAGGTCTTGAGTGGCAATCCTTTAGTTAATGGATCCGCTATCATTAAACTTGTACTTATGTGTTCAATGCACACATTTTGTTTTTGTATTTCTTCTTTGACTGCCAAATACTTCAATTCCATATGTTTTGCTCCTTTCGAGTATTTGTCATTCTTTGAGAAGAATACAACTGCAGAATTGTCACAATAATCCTTAGCGGTCTATCTATACTTTCGACTATACTTAGACCAAGGTTAAGTTCCGGAACCACAACGCATGAATAGTGACCTCAAAGTATCTGCCTCCATGGTAGAAGTAGTGATCGAAGATTGCTTTTTACTTCTCCAAGATACGGCTCGTTCGACTAATAGGAACACGTAACCGAATATAGATTTACTCGAGTCTACAGATCCAGCAAAGTCTGAATCCGAGTATCCAATAACTTCAAGTTTATTGGACTTTTTATACATGAGCATGTAGTCCTTTGTTCCTTGCAAGTACCTAAGCACTTTCTTTACAGCTTTCCTGTGATCCATTCCTAGATTACTTTGATATCGCCCTAACATCCTTACTGCAAAACTTATGTCGGGTCGAGTACATGTTTGAGCATACATTAAGCTCCCAACAGCTGATGCATATGGAATAGATTTCATTTCCTTTATTTCTAAATCACTTTTCGGACATTGCATTTGACTGAATTTGTCCCATTTCTGAATTGGAAGTACACCAACAGCGCATTTTTCCATTCTGAATCTCTCTAAAATTTTATCGATATATCCTTTCTGAGACAATCCTAGTAATCATTGTTGTCTATCACGGAATATATTTATTCCAATTACATAGGATGTCTCACCCATATCTTTCATTTCAAAATTTTTAGAGAGAAACTCTTTTATATCATGTAACATTCCTTTATTGTTAGAAACAAGAAGAATGTCATCAACATATAGGACTAATATGCTAAACTTGCTCCCACTAACCTTCATATAGATGCACCGATCAATAGTGTTTTCTATAAAACCGTATGACGTAATGGTATCGTTAAACTTAATATACAATTGTCTAGAAGCTTGTTTTAGTCCATATATTGACTTCTTCAATCTACACACTAACCTTTCATTTCCCGGAAGCAATAATCCTTCCAATTGATCCATATACACTTCTTCCTCTAAGTCTCCATTCAGAAAGGCGATCTTTACATCCATTTGGTGAAGCTCTAAATCATAATGAGCTACCAAAGCCATAAAAATTCTTAAGAAATCCTTTTTAGAAACCAGAGAGAAGGTTTCCTTATAGTCAATATCATCTTTCTGAGTGTAACCTTTGGCGATAAGTCTGGCTTTATACCTTTCGAATCGCGTTTGGTTTTGTAAACTCATTTACAACCGATTCATTTAAAACCTTCAAGTAACTTTACAAGTTCCCAGACTTTATTGTAATCTATCGATTTTAGCTCTTCTTTCATGGCATTCAACTATT
Source organism: Begonia masoniana (assembly GCA_022432975.1). Lineage (NCBI taxonomy): Eukaryota > Viridiplantae > Streptophyta > Magnoliopsida > Cucurbitales > Begoniaceae > Begonia > Begonia masoniana. The sequence goes on from CM039513.1 coordinate 11,781,098, forward strand.
TTTCAGAATTTGGACATTCCATGGATTTAATGAATGAGTTTGGATCCTTATCATTGCTCAAGTCACATTCATCTTCAAGTGAATAGATCACGTAATCATTAGGAATTGTAGGTCTTCTTGTCCTTACTGACCTTCACAACTCTTGTGATTGTTCACTAGTGACTTGTATACCATCATTATGCTCATCATTGACTTGATCACCTTCTGTGGTTTGAATATTCACTCGTTGTTCTGGTATGTTGTTATATTGTGATACAGCAAGAGGAACAATAACTTGATGAGAATCTTCAAGTGTAATTTCCTCCACCAGATTCTCATGAATATTCACTTTTCGTGATTCATCACAACAAAACTGATCTGGCCATTCTCAATGAATCGAGCATTTTCAGACTCTACTATCCTCGTACTATGATTTGAACAATAAAAGATGTACCCTTTTGATTTTTCTGGGTAGCCGATGAAATAACCACAAATGGTTCTTGCATTGAGTTTCTTTTCATGTGGATTGTATATCTTTACTTCTGCTGAACAACCCCAAACATGGAGATGTACTAAATTAGGCTTCTGTGGCGACGCCGACAGGGCTGCCACGACTTATGCCGTGACATACATACATATTATCTTTGCCCGTTCTCATAAAATTTTTCATTTTCATTCCATGTCCTTTTCCTTTCATTCATCATTCGTTAGAGAACGGACTTAGGCATTCAATCCCAATTTATCGACACTTAGTGTAACGATCCATTTCCCAACAAGATATTGTCCGTTCTTGGGATTGGGCCGCAGCCCAATATCCTCCCCTCACGGCTTTGTTTGGCGAGGACTTCCCAGTCGGTCACCCAACCTGGTACTACTCTCGCCGAAGCACTTTTAACTTCGGAGTTCTTATTGGATCCGTTGTCAATTGTGCTCCAAAACGCGTCTTGCTATTTTGGGAGGATCTCCTTACATATGTTTCATTTTCACATACTTCCCCAAGCGATGTGGGATTGTGACGACCCCCCTTTCCAAGACCGAACCCTCCGGCCCAACCCTCTGGGATCCGCGGAGTTTTAATCCACCCCCGGCCCCAACCGGGCCCTCGAGCCTCTGAGGATCCGTGGAGGATGGGTGGTTCCACCACATACGTGTCCAGTCGGGTCATCACAATCACCCCCCCTCGGGGGCCCAACGTCCTCGTTGGCCACATTTCCAGTTGGGTACAGGCTCTGATACCATTTGTAACGACCACATTTCCCAGCAAGATATTGTCCGCTCTAGGGATTGGGTCGCAGCCCAATATCCTCCCCTCACGGCTTTGTTTGGCGAGGACTTCCCAATCGGTCACCCAACCTGGTACTACTCTCGCCGAAGCACTTTTAACTTCGGAGTTCTTATGGGATCCGTTGTCAATTGTGCTCCAAAACGCGTCTTGTTATTTTCGGAGGATCTCCTTACATATGTTTCATTTCTACATATTTCCCCAAGCGATGTGAGATTGTGACGACCCCCCCTTTCCACGACCGAACCCTCCGGCCCAACCCTCTGGGATCCGCAGAGTTTTAATCCACCTTTGGCCCCAACCGGGCCCTCGAGCCTCTGAGGATCCGCGGAGGATGGGTATTGTGATGACCCGACTTGACACGTATGTGGTGGGACCACCCATGCTCTGCGGATCCTCAGAGGCTATGACCCGGTTGGGGCCGGAAGTAGGTTAAAACTCCGTGGATCCCAGAGGGTTGGGCCGAATGGTTCGGTCGTAGAAAGGGGCCTCGTCACAATCTCACATTGCATGGGGAAGTATGTGGAAATGAAACATATGTAAAGAGACCATCCCAAGATAGCAAGATGCGTTTTGGAGCACAATTGACAACGGATCCCATAAGAACTCCGAAGTTAAAAGTGCTTCTGCTAGAGCAATTCCAGGTTGGGTGACCTTCTGGGAAGTTCTCGTCAAGCAAAGCTGTGAGGTGAGGATATTGGGCTGCGGCCCAATCCCCAGAGCGGGCAATATCTTGCTGGGAATAGGGGTCGTTACAAATGGTATCAGAGCCTGTACTCAACCGGAAATGTGGCTAACGAGGACGTTGGGCCCCCGAGGGGGGATGATTGTGATGACCCGACTTGACACGTATGTGGTGGGACCACCCATGCTCCAAGGATCCTTAGAGGCTATGGCCCGTTTGGGGCCGGAGGTGGGTTAAAACTCTGCGGATCCCAGAGGGTTGGGCCAAAGGGTTCGGTCGTAGAAAGGGGGATCATCACAATCTCACATCGTTTGGGAAAGTATGTGGAAATAAAACATATGTAAAGAGACCCTCCCAAGATAGCAAGACGCGTTTTGGAGCACAATTGACAACGGATCCCATAAGAACTCCGAAGTTAAAAGTGCTTCGGCGAGAGCAATTCCAAGTTGGGTGATCTTCTGGGAAGTTCTCGCCAAACAAAGCCGTGAGGGGAGGATATTGGGCTGCGGCCCAATCCCCAGAGCGGGCAATATCTTGCTGGGAATAGGGGTCGTTACACTTAGGGTCTAACTTGAAATGTATCTAAAACGACTCGTCTAAGGTCGGGAAACATAAAAAAAGGCTTAGGTGATTAAAACATGTCAAGTGGCATGCATGAGGCACGTCCCTCGTGTTCGGCTCGCGCGCCCCTCGTGCACCCTGTGTGCATGTTGTGTGCCCACCGCTCGCACACGGCGCTGGCCCTGTGCGCCCTTGTAGCCGCACACCGCGTGCGCATCGCGCTACCATCGCGTGCCACGTGCGCCAACTGCGCATCACGCCACGCGTGTCACCGCGCGCCTACCCGCGCCCATCCGCGTGCCTCATTGCGCCCATAGCCAGCGCCCAGCGATGGACGATCGATTGGCTGGTGAGCCGATCGATCGGCGATTGCTCTGGTTTTTCTCCAGAGCGCATCACCTTTTGCCAATCGATTGGCCATGGGTGCTGATTGATTGGTGTTCTTTCTTTCTTTCGCCAAATTTCTAGAGCATGTGCTGATCGATCGGCCATGGGCGCCGATCGATCAACTGAGCAGGGCAGCGCACCCTGCTCGCCTCTCGCTAGCTGCTTACCCTGCGTGCCTAGCGCACCAACTCCCTCTATTTCCCTTCCTTTTCCATTTTCTTCAACTCCTCACCTAATAACACTTCCACATCAATTCCTCAACTCATCCATAAACATTTACACCTAAAATTTACACATCTGTAAATTGAAAGCTTCAACCTAAAATCACCAAATTCCGACTCTAAACATCAAAACTGACTCTAATCGACAATTTCTTCTCTAACCATCAAAGTCCATTCCAAATCATCAAATCTAATTTATCTCATCAAAATCAACCCAGCAAACTCATAAAAATCATCCAAAAGAAAACTCATCTATATAAACCATCAAAATAATCCATTATCAATATCAATCTCCAAATTAATCACTAATCAACAAAAATACACCATCTATACATTTTCCAAATCATTTCACCTAACATACCCAAAATACCTATATGTCGTCCCCACGGGTCAAAATCGCACCGACTGCACCAGCGCACTTCCACGGGCACCCTTCTTCAACCTGTTCGTTCGTCAGGGAGAGGAACGTCTTTCTTACCTTCCTCGAGTTCACCTACACCGTAGAGATGCCTATGAGAATAAACTCAGTAAGTTCTACGTAAATGACAATGCATGAACATGCATATGTAATTTTATGAATTTAGTCCGTCCATTTCATTTTTCAGTCCATCTCTGTTAGTGGTTATCGGGACATCGCTCAGCAGATGGATAGGGCACATTAAGTGGTTAGATAGCCCACACCATCTGAAGGGAGGAAAACTCGCTCACCACGGAACGCTAAGTCTAAACCTCTCCCCGATAACCACCATGCGTTGTTTACATAATACTTTACTTTCATTCCTTACATTTCCTTTTTCATGAAATCAATGCATAAATCCGTTTTCATGACATTTTGTAAAACAATGATGCATGGACAATTAAATGCATAACATAAGCATAGAGAATGTGAGTACCATCAAAACATCACAAAAGAATAACCTATAAAACATCTAAACTTAAGCTACCCGTCCAAAGCACATAAACATTCATTGCACCAATTTCCTCAACAAATCAAAATCGACGTATGGTGTAGGCCTATCGGTCACAGTAAGTCACAAGAACTTACCTCGGCTCCTTACACACTGAGCTCCGTCTGCGAGCGTTGTTCACCTAAGCCAATTCACAATTTGTCATTAAAAATTCATCCTAACAACCGAATCACAAATCTAGTAGAAACTCCTAACTAAGGAAATTTTCTAGAACTCTAATTTAGGTCATTCGGGCATTTCATCGAGCAATTCGTGCTCAAGATTATCTAAACCTCCATTAATGGAGTTTTCAAAACCTCCAACAACCAAACTTAACCTAAAAATCCAAATACATCCATTATTTCAACCTAACTATCTCCAATAATCACAAATACCGTAAACTTAACGATTTCTAACATAACCTGACGATTTTAACAAAACCCTAATTGAATCCTTAACTGCTAACAACTATAAAACCAAAACTAACATCCAAAACTATAGAATCTTACCTAGGGCTATGATTTAGGAAGAAAACCAGAGGAGAATCGCTTGTCGGAAGGGACCGTCGTTGGTGTTGAAGCACCGGCGAAGGAGGATGAAAAAAAATTGCCAGAGAGGAATTTTTGAGAGGAGAAATCGTGAAGTGCTAGAAAGGAGAGAGGGCTTGTGATTTTTAATTAAAATTTTAACTTGCAATTACCATTTTGCCCTTTATACTTAATCTTTGCTTATTTCGTTATTTAATTATCGATTCGGTTTCTCCAAACTTCCTTATTTCTCCAAATATTCCAATAAATTACTAGGGTTATAATAAAACTTTCTGTTTGCAAAACGGGCTTAATTTGCTATATCTATGAAAATGCCTTTATATAGCAGAAAATCAAAAACCCGTAAAACCGGGTGTTACATTCTATCCACCTTAAACAAAATTTTGTCCTCAAAATTTGACTATACAAAAATTTTTGGATATCTGGACATCATATCTTGCTGTTTCTTCCAGGTGGTTTCCTCTACGTTGTGGTTCCGCTACAAAACTTTCACCAGTGGAATATCTTTATTGCGTAGTACTTTGATAGAGGACTCCAGAATTCTCACTGGCTTCTCCACGTAAGTCAGTGTCTATTGTACTTCGATTTCCCTTGTTTCTACGACATGAGACGGATCACGCACGCACTTTCTGAGCATGGATACGTGAAATACATTGTGAATGCCCTCCATTGATGTCGAAAGCTATAACCGGTATGCCATCTTTTTTATTCTCTTTACGATAGGGAAGGGCCCCACATATCAAGGACTTAGCTTGCCTCTTTTCCCGAACCTCATAACACCTTTGAATGGAGAAATCTTTAGATACACCTCGTCACCCTCGTTGAACTCTAATTCCCTTCGTCTATTATCGGCGTAGCTTTTCTGACGGCTTTGCGCTATCTAGATACGCTGTTTGATAATGGTGATCTTCTCTATCGTTCGCTGTAGAATGTCAGAGACAATTAATCTAGCCTCGCCAACTTCATCCCAATACAGCGGAGACCTACATTTTCATCCATACAACGCTTCATACGGAGCCATGCCGATTGTAACTTGGAAGCTATTGTTGTACGAGAACTCGATCAGTGGCAAATACTTAGTCCACGAACCTTGAAATTCTAACACACAAGCTCTAAGCATATCCTCCAGAATTTGATTTTTTCTTTCTGTCTGTTCGTCGGTCTGAGGATGAAACGCTGTGCTAAAATTTAGTTGAGTTCTCATAGCTTTATGCAGACTTTTCTAAAATCTCGAAGTAAACCTGGGATCTTTGTCGGAGACTATCGAAACAGAAACCCCGTGTAGTCTAACAATCTCCTGCACATAAAGCTCTGCAAGCTGATCCATGGAATATGTCATTTTAACTGGTAGAAAGTGGGCCGACTTTGTCAAATGGTCCACTATCACCCAGATCCCATCGTGTCCTCTCGTAGTTTTGGGTAGTCCTACAATAAAATCCATAGAAATTTGCTCCCATTTTCACTCCGGAATTGGCAGGGGTTGCAAAGATCCTACCGGTCTTTGGTGCTCCACCTTGACCTGTTGACAAACCAAACAGGTTTCCACATACTTAGCAACTTCTCTTTTCATATTGGGCCACCAGAAGTGCTGCTTTAAATCTCTATATATCTTGCTACTTCCTGGATGCACAGAGTATGCCGAGGAGTGTGCTTCAGTCATAATCTCCTTCTTCAGTTCTCCATCATTAGGCACGTACCACCTATGCCTAAACTTTAATACACCATCATCTGATAGGTTGAAATCGGACGAGTCCTCGGATGTCATACTCAATTGGTACTTTTCACACTTCAAGTCTTACTGCTGAGCTTCTCAAATTTTGTCCAATATCGTCGGCCTTAGCAAAATATTTGTAAGCATGGCGGATAGCTCTGCAACAATCTCCACATCAAACCTCACGATCTCCATTTTTAACATTACCGACATTGTTGCAAGTGAAGACTGACTCGTCATAGGTATTCTGCTCAAAACGTCCGCGACCTTATTTGCCTTTCCTTGGTGGTATTTAATCTCAAACTCGTAGTCCTTGACAAATTGTGACCATCTTCGTTGCTGCATATTCAACTCCTTCTGTGTAAACATGTATTTCAAGCTCCTGTGATCTGAAAATACTTCACATTGTTGTCCATACAAGTAATGTCTCCATATCTTTATTGTGAAGACAACTGCCGCTAGTTCCAGATCATGCGTCGGATAGTTCTATTCATATGGCTTTAAATGTCAAGACGCGTATGCAATCACTCTTCCCTCCTGTATAAGTACGCATCCCAGTCCAATTTTAGATACATCACAGTAGATACTGAACTTGTTGCCCTCAACTGGCAGCATTAAAACTGGAACTGTAATCAACTTCTGTTTCAGCTCTTGAAAGCTCTTATCGCACGTAATTGATCATACAAACTTCTCGTTCTTTCTTGTCAAGTGCGATAGAGGGACTGCAATCTTCGAAAACCTCTCTATGAATTTTTGATAATACCCGCCAATCCAAGAAATCTACGTACTTCTCGCACATTTTTAGGTTTCGGCCAATCTTTGACAACCTGAATTTTGGTTGGATCTACAGAAATTCCTTTCTGAGATATAATATGGCCTAGAAAATTGATTATGTCCAGCCAAAACTTACACTTAGAAAACTTCGGGTATAGCTGGTGTTGCTTCAGAATTTTTAGAACAATCCTCAATTGCTCCTCATGCTCCTCCTTCGTTCGAGAATAGACCAAGATGTCATCAATGAAGACAACGACAAACTTGTCTAAATACTCCTTAAAGACGCGATTCATCATGTCCATGAAAGTTGCAGGGGCATTTGTAAGTCCAAAAGACATTACTAGAAACTCATAATGTCCATATCTCGTACGAAACGTCGTCTTTTGAACATTTTCCCTTCGAACTCTCAACTGATAATAACCCAAGCGTAGGTCAATCCTTGAGAATACTCGGGTACCCTGCAGTTGGTTAAATAAGTCGTCTATTTGTCGCAACGGATACTTATTCTCCACCGTCAACTTGTTCAACTCTCTGTAGTCGATACACATTCTGAGAGTTCCGTCTTTCTTTTTGACAAACAGTACTGGCGCACCCCATGGAGAGAATCAGGAGAATATATGCAGTTGAATCAGATAGTCCAAGGCAATGTTATTTTCGTAGGGAATAATACCCTTTTTGCCCGTCTGATAGTTATGGGCATAAATAGATATAATCTTATTTTGGGAATGGACTAGCTGTCACGTCATTTCGCCACCATTGACTGTAGATCTGGGATAGTGACTTTTTGTCCCCCGAATAAAGAAAAGTTTACTTATCAGGTTATGAATAGGACAAGTGGACTACCTACTTCCTATTCTATGATGGTCCGAGAGCAGTTTAAAGATAGATACTCAGTTTATCTGGCCACAATGGTCGATACTCAATTGCTTAATGGGGTAAAGTCAAGCAACCTTCCCATCGTTAGAGAATTTACAGAGATTTTTCTCGATGATCTCCCCGGATTACCGCTGGACAGGGAGATAGAAATTTTGATTGATGTCTATCTAGGTTCAGAACCTGTGTCGAAGAATCCGTACAGATTGGCGCCTGCCGAACTGAAGGAGTTAAAATCTCAGCTAGAAGAACTGTTGAATAAGGGATTCATCTGACCTAGCTTCTCTCCATGGGGTGTGCCAGTTCTGTTTGTCAAAAAAAAAGACGGAACTCTCAGGATGTGTATCGACTACAAAGAGTTGAACAAGTTGACGGTGGAGAATAAGTATCCGTTGTGACAAATAGACGACTTGTTTAACCAACTGCAGGGTGCCTGAGTATTCTCAAAGATTGACCTATGCTCGGGTTATTATCAGTTGAGAGTTCGAACGGAAGATGTTCAAAAGACGACGTTTCGTACGAGGTATGGACATTATGAGTTTCTAGTAATGTCTTTTGGACTTACACTATCTGATTCGACTGCATATATTCTCCTGAAGGCAACATTACGCTATACTCACAATCTGCCCATTCCGGCACTAACTTCAGCTTAGCTACACAGGCAGTCAAAATAAAGGAGTGTGTAGCTCCTGTGTCTATCAATGAAAATACTGTCATACCGGTAACCAAGACAGTACCTGTAATAACAGAAGGCTAGGCCTCATCATCGACATCCTCAGGCTCAATGAAGGCAAATATCCTTGGGGCAACTCTCTTCTGATCGGTAGCCGCTCTTGGACAATTCTAGGCATAGTGGTCCATCTCCCCGCACCTGAAACATTGGTCCGTACCCAACCTACAGGCGCTATAGTGCTCCTTATGGCACTTCAGACATACTGGCTTCTGAGTAGATTCCTGGATTTGCTTTCCCTTTCCTTGATTGCTCTTTCCGTCATAGGGCCTCTTTACCCCTTGGGGTTGTACTTGTTGTTGTCCTCTCAGTTGCCAGTCTTTATTCCAAGTTTGCTGCTGAATTTCCCGAAAGAATCACCGGGTAGGCTCTCTCGATTTAATACACGTATGCTGTGCAGCTTCAAACTCTAGTTCTGGCTGCAATGTCTGCATAGGGCACATTCAATACTCCGGATATAATAAAACTTTTTCGAATCTTCGGTTTTAGCCCTTGCATGAACTAGTGCACCTTGTCCTCGTTCTAGCTCACCAGGCGTGGTGCAAATCGAGACAAGGCTTCAAACCTCCGGATATATTCGGCAACTGAACCAGTCTGCCGAAACTGCGTGAACTCCATCATTTTAGCCGCCCGCACTGTACGGCTAAAATACTTGTCATAAAACACGATCTTAAACTGTTCCCAAGTCATCAGTGTCATGTCGGTAGTTGCCTTGATGGAGTCCCACCAAAACCGAGCATACAATGCTAAGTGAAAGGTAGCACATGCAACTTTTTCCCCATCCTCGATCTTTGCATAAGCTAGCATATCCTCCATGGTCTGAACCCACTCCTCAGCCATAAAAGGATCCGAAGACTGACCGTTGAACACTGGAGGTCGCAGCTTCTGAAATCTCTTCATACCGTGGTTCTTAGGAGACACTACCTCCTGAGTTCTAAGGCCCTCTCGGCTTATCAGTGTGTCAAGTTGATGAGATTGCCTATCCATATGCTACGCTTGTCGGTTGAGATGTTGAGCTTGTTGGGCAATGAAGTCCCGTAATTGATCTATGGTGTCGTCTCTTTCATCTCTATCGTTTCCTCTACGAACCATTTTATTATCCTATAAAAGTTAAAACACAATAATCCTAAGAAATCGAAATGAAATAAATCTTAAAAACGTACTTACAGTTGAGGAAGCATGTCCATGTAGTAGCTTGTGCAGTCGAGCAGTCTATAGAACTAATTTTAAAATCCGGGAGCTTTGATACCAACTGTTGTGGCGACCCCGACCCCAGTCAGGGCCGCCATGGCCTATGCCATGACATACATACATATTACCCTCACCCGTTCTCATAAAATTTTTCATTTTCATTCCATGTTCTTTTCCTTTCATTCATCATTCGTTAGAGAACGGACTTAGGCATTCAATTCCCATTTATCGACACTTAGGGTCTAACTTAAAACGTAGCTAAAACGACTCATCTAAAGTCGGGAAACATCAAAAAAGGCTTAGGACATCAAAACATGTCAAGTGGCATGTATAGGGAGCACCCAGCATTCGGCGCGCGCTCCCCTCGCGCACCCTGCGCACATGCACCGCGTGCACATGGTGCACACCCGTGACGCGCGCGCATCGTGCGCACATCGCGCTACCATCGCGCATCACGCCGCACATCTCACTGTGTGCCTACCTGTGCCCATCCGCTCGCCTCACCGCGCCTAGCTATGGCCGATCGATCGGCTGGCGAGCCGATCGATCAGCGATTGCTCTGGTTTTTCACCAGAGCGCATCACCTTTTGCCGATCGATCGACATTCCTTCTTCCTTTCGCCAAATTTCCAGAGCATGTGCCGATCGATCGGCTGAGCAGGGCAGCGCGCCTTGCTCCCCCCGCCTGTGCGCGCCCAGCGCACCAACTCCCTACCTTTCCTTTCCTAACCATTTTCTTCAACTCCTCACCTAATAACACTTCAACATCAATTCTTCAACTCATCCATAAACATTTATACCTAAAATTTACACATCCATAAATTGAAAGCCTCAACCTAAAATCACCAAATTCTGACTCTAAACATCAAAACCGACTCTAATCGACAATTCCTACTCTAACCATCAAAGTCCATTCCAAATCATCAAATCTAATCTATCTCATCAAAATCAACCCAGCAGCGGAAACTCATAAAAATCATCCGAAAGAAAACTCATCTATATAAACCACCAAAATAATTCATTATCAACTTCAATCTCTAAACTAATCACTAATCAACCAAAAATACACCATGTATACATTTTCTAAATCATTTCACTTAACATACCCAAAATACCTATACGTCATCCCCATGGGTCAAAATCGCACTAATTGCACCAGCGCACTCCCATGGGTACCCTTTTTAAACCTGTTTGTTCGTCAAGGAGAGGAACGTCTTCCTCGATTTCACTTATACCATGGAGATGCCTATGAGATAAACTCAGTAAGTTCTACGTAAATGACAATGCATGAACATGTATATGCAATTTTATGAATTTAGTCTGTCCATTTCATTTTTTAGTCCATGTCTGTCAGTGGTTATCGGGACATCGCTCGGCAGATGGATAGGGCACATTAAGTGGTTAGATAGCCCACACCATCTTAAGGGAGGAAAACCCGCTCACCACAGAATGCTAAGTCTGAACCTCTCCCCGATAACGACCATGCATTGTTTACATAATACTTTACTTTCATTCTTTACATTTCTTTTTTCATGAAATCAATGCACAAATCCGTTTTCATGATATTTTGTAAAGCAATGATGCATGGACAATTAAATACATAACATAAGCATAAAGAACGTGAGTACCATCAAAACATCGTAAAAGCATAACCTATAAAACATCTAAACCTAGGCTACCCGTCCAAAGCACATATGGTGTAGGCCTATCGGCCACAGTAAGTCACGAGAACTTACCTCGAGTCCTTAGCACACCGAGCTCCGTCCGCGAGCGTTGTTTACCTAAGCCAATTCACAATTTGTCGTTAAAAATCCATCCGAATAACTGAATCACAAATCTAGTCGAAACTCCTAACTAAGAAAATTTCATAGAACTCTAATTTAGGTCATTCGGGTATTTCATCGAGCAATTCATGCTCAAGAGTATCTAAACCTCCATTAATGGAGTTTTTAAAACCTCCAACAACCAAACTTAACTTCAAAATCCAAATACATCCATTATTTCAACCTAACTATCTCCAATAATCACAAATACGATAAACCTAACGATTTCTAACATAACTCGATGATTTTAACAAAATCATAATCGAAACCCTAACCGTTAACAACTCTAAAACTTGGAAACTAACGTCCAAAACCATAGAATTTTACCTAGGACTGTGATTTAGGAAGAAGACCGGAGGAGAATCGCTTACTGGAAGGGACCGTCGTTGGCATTGAAGCACCGGCGAAGGAGGATGAAAAAAAATCGCGAGAGAGGAATTTTTGAGAGGAGAAATCGTGCAGTGCTGGAAAGGGGAGAAGGCTTGTGATTTTTAATTAAAATTTTAACATGCAATTACCATTTTGCCCTTTATACTTAATCTTTGCTTATTTCGTTATTGAATATCAATTCGGTTTCTTCAAACTTCCTTACTTCTCCAAATATTCCAATAAATTCTAGGGTTATAATAAAACTTTCCGTTTGCAAAACGTGCTTAATTTACTATATTTACGAAAATACCCTTATATAGCTAAAAATCAAAAACTCGTAAAACCTGGTGTTACAGTTTCCTTCCTGTCCACAGTTCATAAGGGGTCTTAGGAACTACTTTACTAGGAACCCTATTCAATAGATATGCAGTGGTCTTTAAACCGTGCATCCACAACGATAAAGGTACATTACTTTTATTTACCATACTCCTAACCATTTCCATTAGCGTATGATTCCGCTTTTCAGCTACATCATTTTGTTGTGGCGTACCAAGCATTGTGATAAGTGTGTATTTTACACACTTATTTATACTTTTTATACTTGATTTGATAAGGTTTTCTCAAGTGACTGGAAGGATTTGATGCGATTTGTTTGAGTGTGCAGCAAATTTTATTGAAAAATAGGAACGGAAAGAAAAGAAGAAATTGTTGAATTAAAGGCAAACAAAAGAATGAGCGATCGATCTCCATGCAAGCCAGAGATCGATCGCTACACTACTCATGCCCACAAATAAAAGGATGCAGCGATCGATCTCTGTGTGATAAGTGTGTATTTTGCACACTTATTCATGCTTTTCATTCTTGTTTCGATTAGTTTATCCTCGAGTGTGTGAATTTATTTGACGTTGTTGGTGAGATTGTGCAGATAAGTTGGGTTTTAACAGGTACAGGTGGAATTGGATCGAAATTCGGGAATAAAGAAGATAAGGGAGCAAAAGATGAAAAAGGAGTCGGATCACGATCGATCGTGATCGTACTGCGATCGATCGTGATTCAAGAGAAATTTTAATCAAGAATCCAGAGAAGGCCCGACTGATCGGGCTCAGCATTACGATCGATCGCGATCGTCAAAATTTTGTTTGCAATTTCCAGAGAAGGCCCGACCAATCGGGCTTAACATCTCGATCGATCGTGATTCGAGAGTTTTTCATACCAATTTCCAGCGACGGCCCAATTGATTGGGCTTTGAAGCTCGATCGATCGTGATTGCGGGAAATTACCAAAATCCGATTTTTCAATTAATTGATCGGGTTGATCTCAGCCGTCGATTAATGGACCGCGGCCCTAAATCAAGTGAAAATAAAAGTCTGAAGGAAGGGGAGACAAGGGGAGAGAACAGAATAGAGAGAAAAACCCTACGGAAGCATCGGAGGCCGGATCGAGAAATTGGCGAGGAACAAGCGAATTCGACGGGAATTTCTGAGTTTTTGTTTCTTCTCTTCTCTTTTAGCATGAATTACTTTATTTTTCCTGTAGTTTTCTTCAAATTTATCATGAACTAAACTTTCGATTCTAGGGTTTCGACGTAACTTAATTATGATTATTTACTTTTCTTAATTCAAGTTTTTAGTTTTCTTATTCTTTTCCGTGTTGAGTAATCTATTCTGAACTTAATTCTTAGAATTGCTTGATCACCAAAACTAAGAATTTTAAGGTTAATTCGGGATGCGAGAGCGGAGAATTTAACCGTGCACTGAATAGCTTGCCTTAAAAAGGATCCTAGGCTAGAGATAGTTAGGGCGTTTGAGTGGTAATATAATTTCTTGCTCTTAATGTATTCAATTAATTCTTAGGATTAGAAACCGAGAGGTAATAATTCGTTAATTGAATAAGTTTGTTTTTGCTCGAGAGAGATTAATGAATATTTTTGTGAAATTGCCATCAATACGAAGGAATAGGAACTAAGTACTCGAATTAGGTTTGTTAAATAGGATTAATCAAGTGAAGTCGGAACCCTGGAAATTTTATCATCATATAATCTTATTCTCTTACATTCAAATCTTTTATTTAAATTGTTGTTTGATTTTTATTTGAATTATTTTAGTTTAAAATCTAAAACACACTTATTATTTCGTTTCAAATTAAACTGAAAATCAGATATTCAATACTTAGCATATTTATTCCTCGTGGGATCGACACTCGTATTTACACACACTTTACTACTTTTGTGTCACGTGCACTTGCATGTAATTTTTCGCAACATATTGTATACTGTGCACAAATGCCTCGACTTTCAAGCAACCTTGCAAATGGACCTTTACATTGTCCACTTTCATAGAATTTTTTCGTAATATTCACCACTTCTATCAGACCTCACAACCTTTACTTTTCTATCTAAACTGTCTTTTCACCTCATTTATGAACGCTTCTAAAACGTTCACAGATTGAAACTTTTCATGCAGTAGATACAAATAACCATAACGTGAGTAATCATCAATAAATGTGATGAAATACCTTTCACCGTTCCAAGACGGAGTATCGAATGGACCACATATGTCAGTGTGTATCAATTCTAACAGTCCATTACTTCTTGTGCCCTTAATTTTAGATATGTGTGTAATTTGCTTACCTTTGATACAATCTATACACACATCCCAGTCATTAAAATCTAATTGAGGTAAAATATCACATTTCATTAACCTCATTAACCTTTCTTTAGATATATGACCTAATCTTTGATGCCACAAGAAAGCTGAACTCTCATTAAGTGCACTACGTTTAACACCAACATCATTGTCAACATGAAACAGAGATCCTATAAATTTAACTTTGATATTGAATCTATACAAACCATCTAATAAAATACCAGAACCATAATAGTATTTTTGTTTGTACAATGTAAATAAACCATTCTCAATCTCAGAATTAAAACCTTTACAATCCAACTTAGAAACTGAAACTAAATTTTTAGCACATTCAGGGATTCAAGGACACTTTTCAAAATCCAAATGATAACTAGTATCCAGGATCAACCTGTACGTCCTAATTCCTTCTATGCGAGCCTTCATTCTGTTTCCCATACAAGAACTTTTCAATTTCGTTTATGGGTTGGATCAAAAGAAATCTTTGCGTAACATGAGACATATGAGTAGTAGCACCAGAATCTAACCACCAAGTATTATTAGGTACTTCCATAATATTTGATTCAAAACATACTGAAACAAATAGTGTACCTTTCTTTTCGAACCAGATTTTTTCTTTTGGACATTCTTTCTTTAAGTGCCCAACCTTATTACAAAAGTAGCATTTAAGCTCTTTTCGGATATGCCCCTCTTTCACACTTAATGGAACTTTTCCCTTCTTTTGGTTCTTTTTACTTGGTATGTTCTTGCTGTCATTGCTTTCATGTTGAAATGTCAAGTTTATAGTATGATCTTTTATTTTCTTCAACCTCCCTTCCTCTTGAACCAAGATGGCCTTTATTTCTTAAAAGTTCCATTTTTCTTTTATGGTGTTATAATTCACCTAGAACTGGCCAAACTCAAGAGGGAGTGAGTTGATGATAAATTGAACCAAGAATGATTCACTCACATCCATGCCCATTGACTTCAGCTTTGCAGCTAGATTCGCCATACTTGTCACATGATTATGAATGGGTTACGACCAATCAAATTTCTTGGTCATCAACTCACTCATGAGCTTACCTACAATAGACTTGTCTGTAATGTCTGATTGGGAGTATTCTTTTATTCTCAACATGAATTCCTTAGCATTGTCAGTCTTTCGCATTGATGACTTAACATTTTCAGCCATCGTCAACTTCATTGAGCTCAAACACAGCCGGTTAGACTACTCCCAAGTCTCAATAACGGACTTGTCAGCTTCCGTACTGGTCTCATTCATGGCTACTGGCTTTTCACAAACTAATGCCGTGTCCAAACCCATTACACCCAGTTGAAACTGGATTTGTTCGGACCAATCCGTATAGTTTAAGCCGTTGAACTTAAGCAAGTTGTTGCCGGACAATAACAAATTCATAAATGCTGCAAAAACATACATGCTCATACTTTAATGCTTTGAATAAACATAAATGGATTCAAACAAACAGCAATGCATTTCCTAAAGTTCACCTTTGGGCAATACTCAAAGAAACAACCTTCAACTATCAACGATGCTATCAACATATACTTTAATAGGCAAATAAACATATTTAAATCAACATGCTCAATATCTTTGGATAGATAACCATATCAATCAAATATGCAAACATGTCATTGGTCCATCTTTGGATGAACTCATAATGTTGTAATTAACAATCTCAAATGTTTAGTTCATTCAATCAATAGCATCCTTTCATACTAAACGAATGACAATTACACAATCGAATATTGATCCTTTCAAACTATGTCATTTTTGTGACTAACAAGTTTCCATACATCAAGTATTCAATTGAGTAAACTTTAATTTCGAAACACCTTAATTGTTGAGTGCAAAACCAGCAAGTTCAGTCAATTTTTGTGTAATGGGGTCGACTGGTGCATCTGAAAACTATTATCGGATTCATTCCGACGACCCTATCATCAACCAATGAAATCTAAAACTCTTATGTGTCCCAAAATCGATAAACATTTTAATTTAAACCACTAAAATTTCAAGAAAATGACCAGAAACCATAATCGGCCAATCCTGTCATGCAAACATACTTTCATGCAATCCATTCAACATAAACGATGAATAACACGTTATAGAACCTTGCTTTGATACCAATTGAAAGCAAATAAAAAAAATAAAACTTTCAATACTTTAATCCATTTATAACGTTGTTGATTCAACCATTCTTTGAAACGGAAAATTACATAATATACTAACCTTGATCCATTGTATATGTATGCTTTGCTTTGCCAAATACCGTTTTCTCCCCTTAATACCTTTTTCCTTTATTATCCCTTTGATGATATAGAGATTGAGAGTTAACGAGTGATTTATCGTTCGATTGATTCCTTAAATCGTCAAAAAACGAATCCTTAACCAAGAGAATACTCTTGTTTCTTGTTAGAATGAAGAAGACAACCATACAAAGGTAACTCTCCATACATACCCTTTCATTTATATCCTTTCATTCATGTCTCTTCAATCACACATTTTCAACTATAGTTTATATAACTTTATAAGGTTAAAGAGAGAGAATTAAAACCTAATAAACTTTATTTTCTTTACGCTTAACAGTAATGACATTAAGCACTTTAACATAAAGTCAATATCACTATAATTTATAAGAGCCATGAATAGATTATTAAAATAATCTAACATAATATACCAAACCATGTAAATAAAGATACATAAAAAAACGTATCAAAGTTATAAGTATCTCAAAGTAAAGAGAAACATTCATCAAAACAAGCTTAATTCTAGATGCAAAATAGAAACAAAGGAAGTTCAAAAAAGATGTAAGTACAAAATGAAAAATGAACACATAAATCTAAATGTCTTATGAAGGTTTATTATCAGTGGATGGAGAAGCATGAAGGTTAGGTTTAGGTTGAGGCTCGCATGTGAAAGTGTGCCTCACGTCATCATTCAAGAATTCCTCAAGTTTACCAAGCATCTCTGTTTGAAAACACGCTTGGGCCAAACTGAGATTTTGAACTTGGTGAATCAATCCTTCAACAGTGGTAATGATGCTCGATAGGTAGGCTGACATGACATCTAATTTCTTCTCAATCATGGACATAGAATGAGAGTAGTGAGGAGGAGAAGGTTGAGATGGAACATTCTCCATAGAAACATCTTGAGTGGTAGAAGGAGCTGGAGGAGGGTTGGTTGAAGTAGAGGCCGAACAATCTACTTTAAATACCCATTCAACTCGAACTTTAACGATACTCGTACAACCTAAAGTAAAGTGATCGTATACATCCACTACCTTTTATTTCTTCACAGGCTCGTCAAAGGGCACTATTTTCCTAAAATGCTCAATAATCTTTTGAATCAATGTATTGTATGAAATAATTTTGGTATAGTTGCTAAGAATTTCATACATGTGATTCAAAATTTGGTAAGCCAAATTAAATCTCTTCATGTTATAGATTTTTTCCATCAAGTCGAGATCCATGCATCTAACATGGTTTTGATGTCCATCATTGGTAGAAGGGTGTCACAAATCAAATGATGATAAATAGTCCTTTCAAATTCAACTTCTTCAGGTTAGTTTTGTAAAATGCTCCAATGTCGAGATTGCAATGGATCTTTTGTAGAATGTCAACTCCTTCCACTTGTATAATAAAGTCGGGGTCCTATGAAGCATATGAATACTCTTCGCTAGGCTCATCCATTGGGAAACCAATAGCTCATTTATAATTCTTGGGTTTAACTTAATTTTTTGATTGAAAATATACAATTCTACTGCAAGAGGTTGGGTTAAACTAGTCAGATTTGCATAAAATAAATGACCAAGCCTCTCATAATAATGAACTCCTATTTTACGTAAACCAGATAATCTAACTCACACAAATAATTCCTCAATGCTCAAAGATTTAAAATTTGAGAAGTCTACTCTCCTAGAGAAATTATAGAGCGATTTTTAATATCAATCTCGTACATAGTTCAATTTGGATCTATTCTAACTTTGGAGAAAAGTATTCAGTTGTCGATCGAAGTCAAGTCGGACCACTGTAGCTTGGAGCACCCTTCTTCTTAAGAGTAAACTTAGGGGAAAATTAAAGTTGACCAAAAGTTTGAAAAAAAAAACTTAGGGGAAAATTGCATTTTCGCATAGAGGAAATCGACCAGATCAAGGCACAAGTTTCTGAGAAAATTAAAAGGGAAAGTCACAAAATTGAGTAAAGAATTGGAGGTAGAAAGATTAATGATTTTTCTAAAAAAATGCACAAAATTTGCATCGAAGAGAGCTAGGGTTCATCGGAGGTGAGGAACAATGGCGCGGAACTTGTAGAGAGCGTCTCTTCCTCTTATACAGACTAGTTAGGGGACGCCTGGTATTTAAGTAAGAGTTCGCCGTAGACATCTTGACTTGCTATGAGGGTGTCTGGGAAACCCAAAATATAGTCCTCCAAAATTTTCATCAAATCTTTTCCAAGTTAAGCCAAATGAGACCTAATTGAATCCTAATATTCTTGAAGTTTTTTTCATCTAACAGTTTAGTAAAATATTGAGTAACTGATTTTCAAAATTAACAAAGTCGTTAGATACGTCTTCTTTTGAACATGATCTCAAATTGAATGGTACTCGATTTTTATGTGTTTGATATGAGAATGTTGGATAAGATTTTTAGAAATATTAATGGCATTAGTATTATCACACTTAATTTAAATTTATTCATGCTTCATCCAAAACACTTGACTACAACAACTACCAACGACTATATATTCACTTTTGATCAGTGAAAAAGCCACAGAGTTTTTTTTTAGAGAATCAAGACACTAAGGATTTTTCGAGGAAACGACATGTTTCACTTGTACTATTTCTATCTATTAGACTTTTGAGGTAATT
The DNA here is from genome assembly GCA_022432975.1 of Begonia masoniana. NCBI lineage: Eukaryota > Viridiplantae > Streptophyta > Magnoliopsida > Cucurbitales > Begoniaceae > Begonia > Begonia masoniana. The sequence continues at coordinate 11,800,684 of CM039513.1, forward strand.
TGAGCGGTGCATCCTATCAATTAAAAAAAAAATTCTTTGGAATATCATAATTCAAAATCATAAGTCTCACTAAGATATTTGAATATTCTTTTTATCGCATTCGAATAGAACTCCTTTAGACATACTTGAAATCTAGCACACAAGCGAACGTTAAAGAGAATATCGAGCCTACTAGTCATTAAATAAAATAAAGATCCAATCACACCTGTAACACCCGGATTTTTTTGACGTCATGTAATTGTCCTTGAAGCTTTTTGTACAAATACTTTGTTAATGAAAGAACAAGAAACCAAAAAGAAAGTTAAATGCCATAAGTGAAGAAAATAGAAATTTTATGATTTAAATGCATGTAGTTTTGAAAAAAAACTATATTTATAATTGTCTAAGAAAATGATGGAATGTTGATTTAAGTGAAAATAAGAGAAGAAAGGAGTGGAACACGTTGAAGTTAAACAAAAGTAGGGTGCAATTTAATAAGGTATGAAGTTATGTGCTAATTGGGTAATTAAGTGAAACTTAATCTTTATAAAAATAACCCTAAACCCTCTTCTTCTTCACGTGAGAATAAAATGCCAGGCAACCTCTCCCTCCATTTTCGTTGTTCCATCATCAACTCCAAGCTCCGTCTTCAAGTTCTAAGGTAAGAAAACTTATGGGTTATGATTTTGCTAGTAAAAGGATGCATTGGGTGTTAGTATTGAAGAGTTTAAATTGAGTTTTTGAAGATTTCGAAATCTGAAAGTTCCCCTCCTTAAATTGATGTTTCATCTTAATTTAAGTTATCTTGTGATTCAATAATGGAGTAAATAGGTAGAGATGCATGTTAGAAGCATGGATTAGAAACTAGGTTAGAATATTGCAAAAAAAAAAAAGGGATACGGGACAGTTTCTGTTTTTCAGAGTTCTGCTCTAATTTTCGATTTTCTTCTTATAAATGGATGGTTTCATGATAAAATAGATATAATGAGGTTTCCAAAAAATGTTGAATCATTGAAATCAGATAATAATTGAATAAGTTATGGATTTTTGAAGTTATAGTACAAAAACTAGAAAATTTCGGAGGGTAGTTCGGTTTGTAAATTTCTGACCCTAATTCAGATTCTCTTTGGATAAATGGTTGATTTCATGTTAAAATAGACACAACGAGGTTTCCAAAACATGTTTAATCGTCAAAAACGGATACGAATTGAGTGAGTTATCGAGGTTTAAAGTTAAGCCAATTTTAAGGGCAAAATCCGAGAATATTGAATAGAAATTGTTGGGTTTTGTTAGTTGAATGAACTTCGAGCTATTTAAAAGGTTGGTTTGAACTATTGAATTGAATGGGTTGCTTAGTTTTAGGCTTACTTAAATCGAATAGCATGCATGGTTAAAAAGTTGGCTGCTATGCTTTGATTTTTGGCTTATTCAAATTGTAATGTTTTTAATAGCTCAAATGCACATGTATAGGTCCTAAAACTTCAAGGAAACAATCAAGGTTTGCTTAAATTGCTATGGATGCGAGGTAAGTTCCCGTGCCTTACTAGGGCCGATTGGCCTACACCGTACGTCGAAGTCGCGTCGAGGATCATTGGTGAATTGCTTGTTTATATGCTTTGGTTGGGTAGTTAAGATTAGTTCTTTTATAGGTTATGTTTTTATTGTCTTTATGGTATATATGTTGAATATAGACTATGCTTTTGTTGTCTTGATGGTACATATGTTGAATGTTATGTTATGCACGTGTTCATGCATCATGTTTTTTTAAATGAGCAAAGAAAATGAACTTCCGCACGATGTTTTCATGAAAAGAGATGTGGCCTGAAAGGGGGCTATTAATCTATTGTGTAGGCACAAAGGGGTCGGTCACAATACCACATCGCCTGAAACTAAATGAATCTACGTAACCTGTTATCCGGTCATGCGAGGTGGGGCTCAGGCATGACTGTTGTATATGTGAGCATGTACCCCCACCACTAGATAGAAAGGGTTGTCCGACTGCGGGATGAATCCTCTCCATTTAGCGGGTTGATATCTTGGTGACAATATGTATGTGACGTAATAATAAGAAAATGATGCATGATTTCTGAACTTCATATGCACAACATGCATTTGCATTTACAAAACTCACTGAGCCTTTAGCTCATAGTGTGTCTGTATGGTGTATGTGATATTGAGACAGGTGAGGACGACGTTCCTCCTCCTGAAGTATGAGACCAGTTGAAGAAGAATGATCGCGGGAGTGTACTGGCGCAGTCGAGGCGTTTCATGACTCGTGGGGATGTATGTAGCTATTTTGGGTTATTTTGGATAAAAAAGATAAAACATTATAGGATGTTTGGATCTGGACTAGTTGATAGGCTTACGTTTTGAAATTTTTAAACGTTTTGGAAACTTATTTTGTAAATGCTTGGTAATTTACTTTATAGGGATATGTTCGGTTTTAAACATATCAACGCGGTTTGTTTTCATAAGATTTTACCACGTTTAAAATACGTCTCGAGTCGGTTTTGAGTGGGATTATGGAGGATGTACGAGTGTCGAGAGATTTAATGTTGAAATATATAATTGAGATGTAGGTAGAGTTGTGTTAATGAAATTGAGTGTTAGGTATAGGAGTATGCAGGAAAATGAAGGAAGAGATAGAAAGGGAAAAGAGGGAGCCGAGCTCTCTGGAAAAATTCCAGAGAGCTTGGCGATCGATCGCCTGTTTTGGGAGATCGATCACCCCTCCTTGGTGTGATCGCCTGGAGTGGCGATCGTTGGGCGAAACCATGCGATCGCCGATGGGCGATCGATCGCCCCTGCATTTTAAGGGGCGATTGCCCCTTCTGCCCTTTTGTTCTCTGCCGATTGTTTTTAACTTTTTATTATGTTTTCTTTTAATTGTCTTAAAGTTTTATTAAATGGTTTTCAAAATAAATTCGAATGTCGTTAACAATTTAGTTTCCGATTTAAATTCCGCTTAGTTGTTGCAAAGTTATAAGGATAAAAAAATAATACAGAAAAATAAAGGTATAGTGTTAGGATCGCTACAACATCTCTATATCTTTTTATGTCTACACACTTTTTAGTTTCATCTTTGTCTAATTTGAGCACTCATGGGAGTACGAGAAGATTTAGAGCTATCCATTGCAAATCTCTTAAGTATCTCTTTAAAGTATTTTTTTTGGTCTAGAAAGATTTTTTCTTTCGTTTGTTTATTTGTAAAACTAGAAAGTATCTTAGTTCACCTATCATACTCATTTCCAATTCAAATTGCATTAATTTCGTAAACTCTTTGTAAAGTGATTCAATTGTTTCATCAAATATAATGTAATCAACATAAATTTGCAAAATAAGCATGTCCTTGCCCTTGTGTTTGTTGAACAAAGTAAAATCAATCTTTTCCATCTCAAAATCTCTCTCTAAAATGAATTTGCTAAACATTTCATTCCAAACTTTTTGTGCTTGCTTTAAACCATTAAGAGTCTTGTTGAGCTTGTAAATATGATCTATCTTATCATAAGTTTCAAAGCCTAAAGGTTGTCATACATATACTTCTTTCATGATGTATCCATTAAGGAATACACTTTTAAAGTCCATTTGATAGAGAGAGAAATTCTTAAAACAAACAAAAACTATAAGCACAAGAATTCTAACCTAGCTATTGGTGCAAATGTTTCCTCAAACTCAATACGTTCTTCTTAATTGTATCTCTTTGCAACTAACCTAGCTTTATTTTTTACAACAATTTCATTTTCATTTAACTTGTTCTTGAACACCTACTTAGTTCCAATAATAGAGTTCTTTTGGTTTAGAAACTAATTCCAAAACTTTGTTCATGTCTCATTAGTTAAGCTCTTCTTACATGATCATCATCCAATTCTCTTTAATTTTGTAGTCATCAAAAGTTTTAGGTTCAATTTGAGAAATGAAAGCTATGTTTGCATAGCAGTTCCTGAGGGAGGATCTAGTCTTCACCTAAAGAAGGATCACCTAAGATATCATTCACAGGATAACTCTTAGCATACCTTCAATTTTTGGGTAAATTCTCTTTGTCATTCACGATTGAAGTTATTTCTAATTCATTAGAAGGAATTTCTTAAGGTGTGCTCTCTTGATTAGCACTATCATTATCTGCTAACTTGAGGGTTTCTGTTTCTATTTCAAGAACTTTGTTCAATTTCACATTTTTTTGACAGTTGGATGGTTTCATTGAGTGTTGCGTGCATAGAATTTTCCACAACTAAGTTGTTTTATTGAAAACTCTATAAGCTTTGCGAGTTGAGAAATAACATAAGAATATTTCATAGTCTGTCTTGGAGTCAAATTTGTCAAAGTCATTCTTTGTGTTTAAGATGAAAAACTTGCATCCGAATGATCAAAAAGCTAATATTTGGGAAGACTATTCTCATTTAGCATTGTTATAGTAACGGCTTCCGGCCAAGAATGGTTGGGAAGACTATTCTCATTTAGCATTGTTATATCTAACTCTTGAAGAGTTCTATACTTCCTCTTAACAAATTTATTTTGTTAAGATGTTTTTAGTGAAGAGAAATTATGTTCTATGTTATACTCACGAGAAAGTAGCTCAAAGCTTTTATTCTTAAGTTTTCAACCATGATCACTAAGGATCACAATAATTGAGAGGTCATTCTCATTCTGCACTTTCTTTCTAAAACTAGAGAAGACCTCAACGGTTTCATTTTTTTGTCCTTAAGGAGAAAACTAATGTGAATCTAAAGGAAAACTAATGGCCAATTAATTAGATTAACGTTCAACACCAAACAGAATAAACAAATCTAATACGAATCAATAACTATAAAAAGATATAAACTTAATTAGATTTCAGGTGAGTTCAAATCGTAATCTAACATAAGAAAATTAGTTCATAATTGCAAGAGAAAAACAAAAGAGAGTCATATCAATATCTCTGGAAAATACAACGGAATTAAAAAGAAGAGAATGAGAGATAAAAGTAGTTGAAGCCCTCTGTCCTGATGATTCATCGTGCGTCATCGTGATCTCCATAAATATCATCAGTGATTCAGCGTCAAAACTCCGTTCTCTGTTGAATTCTTGAGTCACCAGCCCTGTTATCATTGTCCCACTTATCTTGTATTTATAGATCGTCATTAAAAAGATTTGTTAAGCTTAATTAGCTCACGACGCCGTAGTTTACACCCACTTATGTAAACTACCCACTTATGGGCACAATAGTGTTGAGCATCGAGTTTTCATAATTCATTCATGGGTTGCATAACGCCCTCTGGAGCACAGTAGCACCGAGCTATTACCTTTGTTGCTTCTTTAGGGACCATAGTTGCGCCCAATGTGAGGGCAGTAACGCTTAGCCATAGTTATGCGCTGATTTTTGTCTTGAATTTCACATTTTTGTCTATTTTGTTTGCACTTTAATTCTAATCTATGTACTAAACTTGTTACTTTAAATATACTCCAAAAACAACTCAAAAAGGAATTAGAAACTTTCAAAGTTGCAAAATTTATTGTTAAAATTACTTAATTCATCAGTATAGAACCGACTCATCAATGGTCAAGCCAATTCCAAGTTGAAGCGCATCCTCGTAGAGTAGTGTAGATAGTTGATATAAATTCTAAGAACACTTTCAAAGTCAACGATCAAAAATACGCTACAAGAGCATTCAACAAAGAGAAAACTCTTATCTCATTGAAATAACTAAGTTGAGCGTCAAAGTTGAGAGTAGTCAGGCTAAAGACTTAAACACAAGAGCTACTAGGGGCCTACCCATGTTTGTTTTTCTACATGTTTTTCATCGATTTGTAGTTTAGATTAGTTGCTATTGGTAGTAAGTATTTGTTTTGACAAGATACGCCTTCAAGGAGAAGTTTAAGGGAGCATGCACGACGGAGGAAAATCAAGCATGAAATAAATTAAATCCTCTGATATGTTGGCATTGCTATAATATACACCAATGCATGTTAAGGTTATATTCTCTGAGCATAAGGGGACATGTGGCTAAGACAAAAATTATAGGACAGAAGTTACAACCTACCACAACGTTCAAATGCATGTGTCTCACATTTTTCACCTACCACCTCATCAATCCGATTTTTCTCATAAATTTTACCGATCATAATTTACCCCAACTTTTAGAAATTGCAAAAAAAATAAAATAAAATCAGCTATTTCAACTCCTCCATTGCTTGCTATAGTAGTCGCCTTGGTTTCAGAATTCACCTAATCTTTACCACACTTCAAACAAAAAAGGCAATTTCAAAAGCAACAATGAAGACCTGAAGAACCAAAATGCGCGTAAAGAAGAGATCAAGCTCTCTATAATTTATTTGACGAGGCAAGAGACAATTTGTGCTCTAGAACATGACCTTCATGGTTGGAAAATGATTCAAACTTACATGAGCAACCCCAATGGGTTATCTAGATATGATCTAGCGTGTGATAGAGAAGCATAACTGAAGGAAACTTTGTGGTCAACCTGCTGAAGCAATTATTAATATCGTTCTATATTGATAGAATACGAGGGGTAGAACTCATTCCAAAAACTAGTTCAATAATTGAGAGAATCCTCTCAATATTTATACAGGACCTTTCTCTTTTAATTTTCCAATGTGGGATATTCAACATCCGCCCACACGTCTAGCGTGGTAGGTTTTTCCTCCACGTCTAGCGTGTTAGGTCGTGTAGGGTTCTCACATCGTATTGGCTCTGATACCATGATAAAATACGAAAGGTAGAACTCATTCCAAAAGCTAGCTCAAGGATTGAGGGAATCCCCTCAATATTTATACAGGACCTTTCTCTTTTAATTTTCCAATGTGGAATATTCAACATATGTAAATTTTTTCGATGAGCCGCCTCATATTGTCACTATAGACACATAGAATTATATGACAACTCTTTTGGAACCTATCTTCATTTTTTATTAAATCTTTACATAGACATATGACAAGAATATAACATAGTAGATCGATAAACTATTTTGTTATAAATTAGTTTCGAGTTAGCTAATTGATATTGATATAATATTGTTGAGACTTATAGAAAGAAAATTATAAAGCTAGAAAATTGATTTTCAATCTTCTTTCACGTACAATTAACATAACATTATTACTTTATGATAGTTTGATTATGAGTTGTTATTGAGTTTCATTTTCATCCCCAACTAAAATCAAATCTTTGGTCACTTTTACGTAAAGATTTTAACCCGTTTACATAAAAAAAAAACTTTTATAAATTGTTCTCGAGATTTGACACTCAATTTTAATCACTTTATTACTTAGTCTTATTTAATAGGGTAAAATACAATTTGGCTTCTGCAACTAGGTGAAATGGACAATTTACACTGTAAACTTGAATAATAGGTAAAAACAACTTTAATGTATTGATAATGGATAATATGGCCCTACCGTCATATTGTCCATCAAAAAGTAACATTTTTTTACTTGTTCATTTTTTTTTTCCGAAATGCCCCTCATTGGACCGAACCAGACTGGACCGGTTTGGCTAATTTCACTCTGGTTTTTTTTTTAAATCATATTTCTCGGAAAAGAGAAGACAGATGAATAGAATTAAAAAAATAATAAAAAATCAGAGTGCAATTAGCTTAACCGGTCCAGTCCGGTTCGGTCCAGTGAGGGGCATTTTGGGGAAAAAAATGAACAAGTGAAAAAACGTTATTTTTTGACGGAAATTATGACGGTAGGATATTGCCCATTATCAATACATTAAGGTTGTTCTTGCCTATTATCCAAGTTTACGGTGTAAATTGTCCATTTCACCTAGTTGTAGGGGTCAAATTGCACTTTACCCTATTTAATAATTAAAATTAGATCAATATTATTATTGGAAGGGAAAAAAAATTAAATTGGACACGGCAGGAGGCGCAATCTATCAATGGACCCCTTCTTCTCTCCCGGCCATTGGTTCTACAGTTCCATGTCTGAGTCTCTGCACTTCAAAGCAGCTGAATTCTTCAGGAGTAGTCAACTGACAAATGTTTTCTGCAAACCCTTGCCCCATTTCCATCTCCAAGCCATTTCCAACTTATACACCACTTGCCCCTCTCTCCTCATCTTCGTCTCTTCGCTGCCACGCCATTGCAGGAGACCTCCCTTCGGGACCGACATTTCCCAGGTTGGTTCAGTTTCCATCTAATTCTGCCGCCGATGTTCCCGGTGGAATCAGAATTGCACAGGATTCAGACGGAGGAGTCCACGATGGAGCGGCGAGGAGGGGGGGTAATAGCGGCGGAATCAAAGTGAATGCGAGGGAGAGGAAGTGGTCTCGGAATAGAGAGAGTTACTTGGTTGATAATAGTGACGCTCTTCCTCTTCCCATGGCGTATCCAGATTCTTCCCCTGTGACGCCGGATGAGATTGATCGTCGGCTCCGATGTGATCCCCAAGTTGAGGTTTGAAGTCTTTATCTCTTTACGTTTTTCTCCTAGAAATCGATGCTCGGCTTTATAGTCATCCTACTGTGAATGCAGGATTGTAAGGCAGTGGTTTATGAATGGACTGGAAAGTGTCGAAGTTGCCAGGGGTCAGGTTATGTGAGCTATTACAACAAAAGAGGGAAGGAGACTGTCTGCAAATGCATACCTTGCCTTGGAATTGGTATTCTTCTTCGCATTCTTACCCATGAAATTATATAATAAACAGTTGATCCAATGATGATTTTGTGTGTTATAGATTATCAATCTTTGTTATTTCTTTTGATTTTCCCTGCTTGGGAAGAGTTCTATTGTTGATTGTCTGGAAGTAATTATTTGAAGAGTTTATTGTTATCCGTTTGGAACTGTTATTTTGGACAAGAATCTCTGAATTGTTAGTTGTACAAGAATGTTCATAGATCAATTTCTACTACAAGGAACTTCTTTTTCTTTAGCTTCCAGGACAGAAGAAGATAGAGATAAGTTAAATGGTAATCTGTTCATAACCATCTGACGACCCTGTTAATGTTGGCACTGTAGTGGCAAAGCCTTTGAATGTAATCAAGCTCATTGCGAGTGGTGAAAACAAGTATAAAAGCTTGAAATCAAGATCAACTAATGATATAGTTGTAGTGGGTCTTTTTGACAAGTTTGCGCATGAAATCTTCTCTGAAAAAGTTCTGTACACAAAATGCCACTTCGCATGTCATTGTCTCTAGACTCGACAGATTCAGTAATTTTATGCTCTACCAATCCATCATACTTGATGCTGATTTTGCTTCCTGATCTCTATATCTTCTGTTCTTCATTTTCTAGTGTAAAAAAAAAGTCCTCTCTGTTCATCTCTTGACTATATTGAGTATTTATTGGAGTTGTATCCATTAGAATTACCCTCAAGCAATTTTTCCATTTTGCTTATTGTGATTTCTTTTGATTTGAAGCTATAAACTTGGCTAAAAGATGTGTTTTCTGTGGTTGCAGGGTATGTGCAGAAGATAACGACTAGAGCAGACATTGAAATAATGGAAGATTTGGATAACAGATAAGCATTATGATATGATTTTTTTTCCACCATAGAATGTAATTTTTCAATTAATTACTATGGAGAGTTGTATTTTTGAAGAAGGAATGTTAAGACTCTAGATTCAAAATATTGCAGTTGGCAAAGAATGTGTTCTCTCTCATTTACCTTATAATTATATGCATCTGCTACAGCATTTATGCTGCTCGGTTTCGCTTCCGACATAGTGCTAAGTCTCTCGTCAGCCATGTGGTATTTGAGTTTCCTCGCCGTCTCTTATGCGAAGTGGACCCAAAAGAACATGAAATGACAAACCATAAGTCTGGCAACTATGGTAAGACTGGGAATCCGGGATCTTCTTCTATAATACACTCCCCTGAATTTCTTGTCCAGCCCACCAAATGATGAGTCTTTAAAACCAAGGCGAAATTCAAGTCTTCCTCCATGGCACACTTCATTCTATTCCCAAGTCCTGCCCATAAAATTCTCTGGTACAATATGCCTTGTTTTGGCCCAAACAACATATAAGAAGTCCCTGAAAGCTGTCGTCATTTCCTGGCCCGGTTCTCCGAAGTTCGAGCTGCTGCTGTACACTATTCGATTTCATTCCGCAAATGGGAAGAGCTCTATCTGTGCATCTTCGTGGAAGGTGCATGTTCCTAGCTACTTTCCTATGTTGACAATCTATCCGAGCAAAAAAAAACCAGCCTTGCTCCTCATTTCGACCCACAAAATTGAGAAAACTTTATTATTGTCAGTCTTTCCATAGTAGGCTTATGCACTAGAGCCTTCTCCCGAATATTGCCAATCTCCGCTTGATAGAGCCAGAATTTTAACTCTTCGAAGGTTCTATTAGAAAGAAACACTAAAATGCATCTCTTTCTAGTTACATGATATTAGAGTTTGGTATAACCCAAATTCTAATTTGATCGGGTTGGGCATGTATATTAATATTAGAATTTTATGTTTTTTTCATATATTTATGTTTGAGTCACAAAACTCAATTGTACCTTAATTTTCAATAGTGAATTTCTCTTATGCCTATGGTTTTTCTTCGAAAGGGTTTTCCAGGTAAATTTTGGTGTTACTGTTCTTCTATGCTTATTTTCTTTTTTCGATTATTAGCGTTCGATTCTCAACACATGAAATCCTCAAGATCCATCACTACGAGTTAGAGTAGGGGTGACACTCTTATTAGAGTAGAACATAAGTCTCGAAAACTATTAAAATTCAGCGTAATCCAAATTCAAAATTCAGTGTTCTGATTTCATTTTGGATTGAGTCAAAAAGCCTTCATCGGATCTCTCATATAGAATTCATGTCAAATGTAAGATTGTTAAATTTCAGAGTGAATCGAATTTTAGTCGAGCCGAGCCGGGCTCAAATCCAATATTAGGATTTTATTATTTGTCTATATATTGATCTTTGAGTCGTAAAACTCAGTTGCACATTGTAACTTGATTTCATCATAGTGATTTTCTCCTCTACCCGTAATTTTTCACGAAAGAGTTTTTTACGTAAACGCCGATCTCCTTGTTTTACGCATATTTTTGACATAAATAATGATTTGTTTGGTGTTCTAAAGTAGTAGCAACTTAGTTGTATACAATATCCACATGCACCGTATTTCTACTTGAGGAGTTATGTTCAGCATTTTTTGACCCCTCTCATCTTCCACTTGTGGTTCTTCCTATTCTGTCAGTATTTTTCTTTCCACAATAGGTCGTTCCTCGATTTGCTCTAACCCCTTCTCTTCCTTGGTTGATGGTGTGTTGAAATCTTCTATTTGTCAATTCCCCCCTCGTAACTTCCTCAATTCTGCAAGAAATTTCGGGAACTATAACGACACCAAATTTATTTTTGTTTTTCCCGACATTGAAATCTTAAGATTTTTCCTAAATCTATTTGTAAATTATGTTAAATTGGATCGTTATAAAAACCCTAAATTTCCAAATTCGAAATCTTTGAAAATAGCAAAAACCATTTATTAAGTGGAAGATTTAAAAAAACTATCAATAAATATTTAGAAAATTTCAATACAATTCAAACATTCAATAAAACTTCATTTATTAAATTTAAAATAATAACATAGTTTATTGAAAAATCCAAGAACTGATTAAATGAATTATTCAAACAAAATTAAACTGAAAATTATTCAAATGCAACGATATAAAATCATAACTTTAAATCATTCTTCGGAACCAACGACAAAATCCTCCTTTGTATGCTCGTTTGCTTCTGGAAAATTCTCGATCAACACCAATTCATCTTTAGATAAAAACTCACCTGCATCACAAAACTAATGCATGAGATAAACTAAGTAAGATAAAACATGTACATATGAATTTAATTACATACATTACCCAATTACTAAAGTTACAAACTGGATGAAACTCATCTTTACCATGCATTTGAGCTTTCATAAACTAACGGTTCCTTACCCCTCATAAGGTTTTGTCAGCCATTTCAATTTACAACCATGTGTTTAGGTTTTCATTAGTCATCTCATGCGTTCAGACTCTCATTAGTTTTCTAATACTTTTCGTCAATTCTATTCATTTTCATGCATTTCATACTCATATATATTATGATCTATCCTTTTTATCTTTTTGTAACGACCCTTAACTATTCCTCAAAATTCCCGACAAATTTAAAAATTTATTTTATACCTAGGTAGTTCTCATAACGTTAAGTGGAATTAAAATCATCGAAGTCGTTTGGAAAATAATTTGGAAGGCTTTTTGAACAAAAACATTTTAAATCCTCAAATCAATTCAAAACAAACAATTAATTTACAATCAAACTATCGGCCATATGAGGCAACAGACAACCGAAGCAGGGAAGGGGCTGAAGGGACAATTCAGCCCGAAAAAGCACAGGCGACCGAACGCATGAAGACGTGCGTTCGGGCGCCCCTCGCACAGCCGATCGAACGCTCATCTTCGAGCGTTCGGTCGCTTCACGTTCTGTTTCCAGAACGTGAAATCTGACCTTCAAACCGACCGTACGTACTCTACCCGCGTACGGTCGCCAAACTCTCTGGAAAACTAGAGAGTTCTACGTTCCAACTGTAACGCCCCCGAACCCGCCCCGGGCCTGGTGCGTTACATTGAAACCAAATCCCGTGTTTAAACGACGTTTAAAAGTAATTTAATAAAATTCTCGACTCGGTTTTCGGGTTTTTCGAACCCTCGAAATTTATTGGAAAACGGGCCCAAAATACGTTTAAAATACGTCGGAAAATGTCGGGTCAAAATATTGTAGAAAAAGGGAGAATTTTAAAAAAATCCGAAATTTAGCCCAAATGGGCGCTGGGCGCCGCGCGCGCCCAGGCTGCGCGCGCTGTGTGTGCGCGCACGCGCCTGCGCGCTCCGCGCGCGCGCGCCTGCGCTCTGCGCGCCATCCTGCGCGCTGGGCGCGCCCTGCAGGTACCCAATCGCGTTCGGTCGCGTTTTGGGCCCGATCGATCGGGCCCGCTCGGGCTATTTTCACCAAAATTGACCCCGGCCGCGATCGATCGTGACCCATGCCCGATCGGTCGGGCCGGCTCTGGTATTTTCGACCAAAAACGTCCCAAAACACCCCGTTTTGACTTTTCTTGACTTTCCCAACCTTTCTACACTTTTCTACGAGCTCGACACCTCCAAAAATCCCGAAATTTCTACCATACACTCCCGACACATAAATTTTCAAATCCCGTAAATTTTGTGAAAAACCGACTTCAAACGGATATTAATAAAAATAGTGAACGCAACCCGACGTTATTTATTTTAAAATCAAAACGAGCGGCATAACGCCTAAAGTTCTTTAAACCAAAACCTGAAACCAAAACACACAAAACTATATGTTTTCAACTTCCCAAATACTACAACCAGTAAACACAATACTTCCCACTCAACCACTCAAAACATTACAAAAACACTTTTGTAAATATTCGTACTAAACACCCCATCTATCGAAGTCGTTTTAAACAAAAACCCTTACGAAACTCTTACCAAACGATCTACAACATTCCTCCCAAAATACCCGAGGACGATAGTGGTCAAGACGCCCCGACAATTAGCCTACACCGGCATGCCCCGTACACCACCAACTGCGTCCCAGTTCTAGCTTTCTTTAAGGTCCTCACCTGTACTCCTGTCGACACCTACACCACAGAACACACACGCACACGTAAGCTTACACTTAGCAAGTAGGGATTAACACATACAACTAAATAGAATGCAAGCTACACATAACGCTGAACAAAACAACCAAACAACACAACGACACGAAACAAAACACAGATTTGCCCGCACTCAAAAGGATGCCTTATTCTTTGCCACGCCAGACAATGCCACACCACACAACAATGCCACCACACTACAGCACAACACATACAGTTTCCACTATTTGCCCATGCACGTTAACAACGGGACGTTAAACCCTCTAGTGCATCTTGCACTTTAACGACAAGACGTTCAACTCCCTAGTGCATACTCTCTAGCACGTTAACGACGAGACGTTATCTAGCACGTTAACGACGAGGCGTTCAACTCCCTAGTGCATACTCTCTAGCACGTTAACGACGAGACGTTAAACCCTCTAGTGCTCTTGCACGTTAACGACGAGACGTAAACCCTCTAGTGCATCTTGCACGTTAACGACGAGGCGTTCAACTCCCTAGTGCATACTCTCTAGCACGTTAACGACGAGACGTTAAACCCTCTAGTGCTCTTGCACGTTAACGACGAGGCGTTCAACTCCCTAGTGCATACTCTCTAGCACGTTAACGACGAGACGTTAAACCCTCTAGTGCATCTTGCACGTTAACGACGAGGCGTTCAACTCCCTAGTGCATACTCTCTAGCACGTTAACGACGAGGCGTTCAACTCCCTAGTGCATACTCTCTAGCACGTTAACGACGAGGCGTTCAACTCCCTAGTGCATACTCTCTAGCACGTTAACGACGAGACGTAAACCCTCTAGTGCATCTTGCACGTTAACGACGAGACGTAAACCCTCTAGTGCTCTTGCACGTTAACGACGAGACGTTAAACCCTCTAGTGCATCTTGCACGTTAACGACGAGGCGTTCAACTCCCTAGTGCATACTCTCTAGCACGTTAACGACGAGACGTTAAACCCTCTAGTGCATCTTGCACGTTAACGACGAGACGTTAAACCCTCTAGTGCATCTTGCACGTTAACGACGAGACGTTAAACCCTCTAGTGCATCTTGCACGTTAACGACGAGACGTTAAACCCTCTAGTGCTCTTGCACGTTAACGACGAGGCGTTCAACTCCCTAGTGCATACTCTCTAGCACGTTAACGACGAGACGTTAAACCCTCTAGTGCTCTTGCACGTTAACGACGAGACGTTAAACCCTCTAGTGCATCTTGCACGTTAACGACGAGGCGTTCAACTCCCTAGTGCATACTCTCTAGCACGTTAACGACGAGGCGTTCAACTCCCTAGTGCATACTCTCTAGCACGTTAACGACGAGGCGTTCAACTCCCTAGTGCATACTCTCTAGCACGTTAACGACGAGAACGTTAAACCCTCTAGTGCATCTTGCACTTAACGACGAGGCGTTCAACTCCCTAGTGCATACTCTCTAGCACGTTACGACGAGACTTAAACCCTCTAGTGCTCTTGCACGTTAACGACGAGGCTTTCAACTCCCTAGTGCATACTCTCTAGCACGTTAACGGACGAACGTTAAACCCTCTAGTGCTCCTTGGTTAACGACGAGGCGTTCAACTCCCTAGTGCTTACTCTCATACATTTCATGCTACTCACACAACACTCAAAAATCAACACCAAACAAACTCCAAACAATAACACAACACTCAACCACCAAACAACAGCCAAGAATGTCAGCTCCACACTACGTAATACAAAACAACACAACTATCAAACAATACTGGTCAACCACACAACCAAAACAATACAGGGCCACCATACAACCAAACCATGCCTAACCAAAACAAACAAAGCAAAGCAACCAATTCACAATTCAAACCAAGTAAAGCAACCAACTAACAATTCAAACAAGGCAAAGAAATCAACCAACGACAATTCCCTACCGTTCCGTGGTGTAGGCCCGAAGGCAAAACATAACGTCCTCTACTTATCTGGTGCCTCGGCACGTTCTCGTTCACTTATCCAACCAAATTACACGCTCGGTCACCTAAAATAACGAAAACTTAACTTAGTAACATCCTAGGGAATTCTAAAGAAATCAACTAAACCAAACACAAAGGCTAAGTCGGACATGCCAAAACAGAACCGGTGCACTTTAGGGTAAAAACTGATTTTTCACACTTTCGCTTCCAATCCTCAATCCAACCACTCCAACAACCTAAACTAAGTCATTCAACAACCAAATCATCAAAATAAGAAAGAAATCTAACATTTCAACTCAAATTTCGGAGGTCAAGAATTAGGGTTTCCAAACCCTAATCAAAATCACTTAAAACTCACTAAAACCTTCAATAAACTTCACTTTAAGTGCATAAAACCAAAACCTACTTATCTTTACCTTGAAATCCCTTGAAAAACCTTGATGGAAAGAAGAAGATGGAGCTTCAATGGCTGCCAAGAAAAATCATGGAGAGCAAGGGAGGAAGATGACCAACTTTAACAATTTTACCTTTTTTAACTAAAAGTTTTCTACCTTTTTGTTTCCCTCCACTAAGGTTTTAAAATTTATAAATCAACCCACTCCTTTTCCCTTCTCATCTTCCTCCAACGTGCTGTCTTATTCTTTCCCCCATTTTCATTCATTTAATTTAATTTTTTTACCTACAAAAATTTTCCCATTGGTTGGTTTAATGTATTTGACTTTTCAACCAATTCTTTTTAGTTTGAATTGTCAACCACCTTTCTCTTTTCTCTTCTCTTTTCTCTTCTCTTTTCTATTTTTAATTCCTTAAATTCTTATTGGTTCAATAAGTCTTTTGACTTTTCAATATTCATTAATAATTGACTTTTCCACATATTTTTGGTTTAAATTTTCAAACCATATCTCTTCTTTTGCATAACTAAAGTTCAATCCCTTTATCACTTAACGTTAAACTCTCATAACCATTTAATCTTAGGTCTACACGTGTTACAGAAAATTCTCGGGTGTTACACCAACTCCTTTCCCTCTGCGAACAGTCGCCTCTCACCTTTTCTTTTCCTTCTTCCTTCATTTCCTCACGCCCTGCACTTCACACTCACAACTCTCATCACACAACACACACTCCTCCCCTTTCTTCTTCCTTCATCACACTCCATCACATTCCACAAACACATTTCTACACAATAACCCTATCTCTCACATACATTACTCACGCTATCGATCACTCGTCCCTCGATTCAAAACACAAATAAACATAACCCATTTCGTAAAAACGAACCGCGTGGTTCCGTTTAAAAGTTTAACATATCCTCCTGTTTGAAAATAGTTAAAGCATTACAAAAATCCTTTTAATGTCCAAAACACGATATATAATCCATCCAAACCCAAAACATCCTAAAATATAACTATGCATATTTCCCATATTCTATCCATCGATTCCTAAAACATTTACCTATGTCCCTACGGGTCAAAATCACGCCCCGACTGCCAGCGCACTCCTACGGGCCATCTTCCTCAACGTGCTCATACTTCAGGCGGAGGGACGTCATCCTCACCTGTCTCGAAATCACCTACACCATAGAGACACCTATGAGATAAAAATCTCAGTAAGCTCTACGCAAATGCTAATGCATGATCATGTATGTTCAGTGCAATGAAAACCGTCCATGTCAATGCATATATCTGTACGTGTCAGTCTATAGTTATCGAAAACGCTCGACAGATGGATAGGGCACGTCCAGCGGTTAGACAGCCCACACCATCTGAATGGAGGAAAACCCGCTCACCACGGAACGCCAGGTCTGAACCTCATCCCCGATAACCCCATGTCATGGTTGTTTACTGTGATACTTTACTTGCCTTTACATGCATGTTCTTTTCATGAAATCCGTGCGTAAATTCATTTTCATGACATTTTTAAAACCATGATGCATGAACAGTTCAATATAAACATAAAGTAAACAATCACATGTGTACCATCAAGACGATAAACAAACACATATGTACCATCAAGACGATAAACAAACAACATATAAAAACAACTAATCCTAACTACCAAACCAAAACAATTTAAACAAACAAATCCTCAAGGTTCCTCGAGACGACTTCGACATATGGTGTAGGCCTATCGGCCAGAGTAAGTCACGAGAACTTACCTCGCGTCGTTGCACACCGAGCTCCGTCCACGAGAGTTTGTTCACATATGCATTTCACAATATACGACGTTAAACCGAGTCTAAATCTTCAAACTTCAAAAATTACTAACTCCTAACTAAAGAAAATTCCTTAAAACTCTAAAATACTTTGTTGAGGCATTTCATCGAGCAATTCGTGCTCGTGATTACCAAACTTCCATTAATGGAGGTTTTCAAGCTCCAACTTAACCAAGTCTCCAATACACCTCAACAAATCGATGAACTAAGCTCCGATAACTATCAATAAGTCTATTAGAGGCATAACTAAACTCAACCTATCAATTTCAAACATCGATTTACGTTTTCAACGAAAACCCTAACGAACCCTATTCATTTTAAATCCTAGAAATCGATATCTAACGTTCCAAAAGCTTAGAGCCTTACCTAGAGAGCGAAGACGGAAGAGAAACGTGAAGACTCGAGTCGCCGGAGGACAAGCTTCGACCACGGAGAGGAGAATCGCCGGAGAAGGAAGAAAATCGCGCGAAGGGGGTTGAGAGAAAAATGAAATTGGCGTGGGTGAGGGGAAAAGAAATGAGGGAGTTTTGATTTTAATAAAAATTGGATTGTGCAATTACCAACTTGCCCTCCATTAATTCTCTATTTGTTTATCCACTAATTTCGTTATTTAATTAACGATCCATTTACCTCAAATTTTCATATTTCACCCAAAATTCCAATTTATTATTATGGCCTTGTTAAAATCTTCCGTTCGTAAAATGGACTTAATTTGACGTATTTACAAAATGCCGTCTATATTGGAATAAAAATTAAATCCCGTAAAGCTGGGTGTTACACTTTTTACATTTCTAAGGCAATGTCTATACATGCGTGCCCAAGTAATAACATAATTGAATAATAAAAATTTCGTGATGTATGGCCTATGACCAAAACATTAAAAACCTAGTGTTTTACTTTCTTGAATTCCGAGAGAGAGAGAGAGAGAGAGAGAGAGAGAGTAGAGTTTTAAGTACTTTTCCCGAGCGTTGGATTGATATTCTTTGCCTAAAAATTAGGGAGATTTAAATTTCTTCTTTCATCATAAAATAATCATTTTGAAAGTAATAAGGGTAGGAAATTTCTTACTAATAAAATCCTAGCGTTAAATTTTGAATCGATTTGGAAGTCTTAAACGAGCAGAAAGTATCTGATTTGATAGGAATGATTTTGGGTCGATCGGGCTGTTTATGGTCAACTGGGCCGATTCAAGTTCGAGTTGAGTTTGCTAGACTGGTTTGGTTTAGTACACTTTTCCTGTTTGGTTCACTTGCTGGTCCGGTTCACTATCTGATTCGACTTGGCCCAAAATTAAGAGTTAAAACTCTTATATTCTTCTATCTTCTTCTCCTTCGTCCTTCACCTTTGCGAATAGAGGAAACCAAAGAGAGAGAGAGAGAGAGAGAGAGAGAGAGAGAGAGAGAGAGAGAGAGAGAGAGAGATTTATGCCTATAAAGGGAGGTTTCATGTGCTAGAAGAGGCTCAGTCGGAAGGAGTAGCTCGTAATAGCAAAATGGAGCTCGGTCGAGAAAGAAAATTAATCGGTGGAGTTGCTCGACCGATCAAGGCGAAGTTGAAGCTCCCTCAGAGGATTTTACGGTGGTCGGAGTTCGAGCGAGGCGTTGTAAGAGTTTTTCCTATTTCTTCTCTACTTTAAGAAATTGGGAGAAGAGATTTCTCTATTTGTGTGATTTTCCCCCATCACCGAGCTCCTCTATTTATAAGGGAGTTCCCTCAATTCTTTTCTTAGATAAGGGAGTACGAATCTAACCTCTAAATTGGTCGGATTTGTCGACGAAATAGGAAGGAGAGAATTTCTGCATACGTTTTCATACGTTGCAGAATAAAATCAATAGAAGATAAGGGCTGATTAATTCCATGTTGAAGATTGACATCCATTTGCGATTAGGGTTGATTCATTTCCTTAACTGGGATGATACGAAACTAACCCTCACACTGGTCAGATTTACGATGATTAGGAAAGGAAATGATTTCTTATTGGATCAATTTCTTCACGTTGAAGCATGTTCAATTATTTGGGGAAATTTTTTTTCCTTATTAGGGTTAAATTGGATTAATTGCAGAAATTTGAATTCTAATTTAGACTAATTTTGGTAATAATTTTTGATTTGTTACAATCTATTCTCATTAAAAGAAATTTTGTCTGCAAAATTTAAATAATTACTTGAAAAGTTCTGCATAGACCCTTCTCATTTCTTCTTCCTTTCCCAGGTCCTCAACGTTTCGACTCTTCCATAGAACTCTAATAAGCGAGATCTTCTTATTTCGTAGTTTTTTTTCTTCTAATTTCAGAATTTTAATCAGTCTCTTTTCATAGTATAAGTTAGGATTGAGCACAAATTCTTCAGATCTCATTGGCAAGATATGCGAGGGATCTTGAACATATTTCTTCAGCATCGAGATATGAAACACGTTGTTAACATGCTTGAGTGATTCTGGCAAATTCAATTGATAAGCAACGTCTCTAATTCTTGCTAAAATTGTAAATGAGTCTACGTATCTTGGACTCAACTTTCTTTTCTTTCCAAACCGCATCACACCTCTCATTGGAGAAACCTTCAAAAATACTTAATCACCTTCAGCAAATTTTAATTTTCTCATTCTTTAATCTGCATAGTTTTTTTTGTCTACTTTGGGTCGTAAGGATCATTTTTTGAATTAAAGTAACAATCTCCGCAGTCAGTTTCAAAATATCAGGCTCAACAATAATTTCTTCTCCAACCTCATTTCATTGCATTAGAGATCTATACTTTACCATAATGTGTTTTCATAAGGTCGTTGATGTTTCGCTTTGATGCTGACTTGTAAGACATCTTTCAACAAATTTGGCTACAACCAATTTCAATCCACGCCACAAACAATATTGTTTCAAATCTTGATACATTTTTGTTGCATCGGGATGTACTGAGTATGGATTACACAATCTAGACCTGGAAAGGGCCCATGTTAAAACCCACAAAAAAATGAAGAATGTGCGCGAGTGAATGTGTGAGTGAAAACCGAACACAATGTAATGGAAATGAAACACAAAATGAAGATGAGATGACGAGTGGTAGTGAGTGTAACGTGAAGAACAGAACAATAAGGTAAAGATGGAAAAGGAAATGAAACCCTAAGCGGACCCGAGAGCTATCTTATGTTATACTCACGGGTGCTTGTTTTTCCGTGGAAAAATAACCACTATCGAGCACCTGTTCGGCCCCCTTGTAGATCAAACTTCCAAAGAAGGATGATGAGGAAGGGCAATACGAGCTTACTCTAGCAACCTTGAGCTAGTAAGCAAGGGAGACCTACTCTTCATAGATTGGAAAATCCGTGGCTTACCTCTTTTGAATGTAACAATGATTCTCTCTTTGGAAGACAAAGGTGACTCATATATTGAGAAAATTGACAAAAAGTCTTCAGCCATTACAAGAGGGATAATATATATAGACCTAAGGTTGATTAAGGTTTCCATACAAGGTGGGGGGAATGTGAGTCGTTGGATGATAAAATATTTGGAGGGCCTAGATGAATCCAAGTGGTACCACTCCATGTGGGCCGCGACCAAAATGATCCCATGGTGGGATTTTGCCAAGTCATTCCACCTTGGGCCTCCTCTACTTATGCTTGCTTAGATGAAGATTCAAGTTTTGGGTCTTCTTTGGGCCTTTTCTCCTTGGGTCGAAGTGGAAGTAGGTTGCTCCAAAATGTGCATGGTAGAATGGGCCTCTTAGAGTGAGCCAAGTCCAAGTCTCCATATGATGCCTCCAAGTGCTCCACATGCTCCTCCATGTGATGACTCCTAAAGGTGCCAAGTAGTAACTCAAAATGGGCCAAGTAATGATGGACTAAGTGATGGTCCCCCAAAGTGAGGGTAATAATGGTCAACCCACCATACGTGACTAAGTTTAAGTAGTGTAGCTAAAACATAAACTAATGGCCTAGAGTTTGCCAAATACAAGTAACGAGGGACAAAAAAGAAAATTACAAAAGTTGTCCTCCAGAAGATAAATTCTAGCTTCTGCTACTCTAGCTGGTGCTCCTTGGAATCCATGTAGCAACAATGTCTCTTGAACCAAGCTTCCATGCGCCATCAACACCTACAAAAGAAAACACGTAATAAGTAAGAAGAATAATTAAAGTTTGAGTCTTTATTGGATCTTCGAGTGATTGGGCCCCTAGGTAGGTCATCCTCTTTGAGTGATTTGAGGATTTGACCTTAAATCCATTGGTTGACTTCTTCATGAAGTTGTCTCCTCCAAATTCTGGTCCAATGGATTCATCAAGACTCTCTAAGCGCTTGAATTTGAATGCATCAAGGGTATAGTCTGCCATTAGCGTATAGAGTTGAAAGTCTCTCATCCACTAATAGTCTTCTTGATATGGTTGTCGGGTGGTCTTACCAAAAAGTTCTTTGGTAAATGTGGGAAGATTAAATTCAAGTGCTACTTTGAAAGGTATTTGCTCGGTGAAAGAGTGAAGGTTTCAAAAGTAGTCAAATTCCCAATGTGGTAGCACGAGGTTCCCATTATACTCATTCGTCTAAAGAATTAATTCTTCTAGCTTTATGACCACAAATGTAGGCTCAACATCCAAATGAACCTTGAGATATTCTTGGCTCCAACCAATCTTAAAAAACCAAGTTATTAAGTGTTCGGAGGGTAAATATCTCGTTGTTACCCAAGATTTAAGCTTATTATGACCATACTCCTTACTCTAACCTATCCTTAGAATCCAGGTGGTCAAATGGCTGGATGATGGATATTTTTTGGCTACCAAATCAACTGATTCCTTTTTCTTGGTTCGATGGTAAAATTTGTGAAAATCATATGAAAAGGCTAGTTAGGTTGATTGTTCACCTAATTGTAAGTTAAGAAATTTGAGGGATGCATTAGGTGTAACTATTTCATAGGTTTGCCTAAGTCCACGAAGGATAAAAGCATCAATAGTTATAGGAACTAAGACACAGGTTAACTCTTTCAAAAATCCTCTAGAAAAGGTAGGAATCTCCAAAAATTGATTGAAAGTCGAATTGATCCTATGACCATTAAATTGGGTAGAATAGGATGGGTCAATGATCATGTTACCAATCCCAAAGATACTCTCTTCAATAAAGAGTCATGATGCGTGTACTTCGTCATAAAGGAGATTAAGATGCCATTTGATGTGAGAGTGTTCTTGGGTTGAACCATCCAATTGGTGTTCGATACCACGTATGGGTGGTAGCCTTTGTGGCAATTCCTCCTTTTCTTGATCATCCTTTTCTCCTAACAAAATTTCTTCATTTTGCTCATTAATCTCACCATCATAATTGGTGTCGGTTAGGGTAAGCATCCCTAAAAATTCGAGGTTATTTCCTTCAACCTCTTTCTTCTCTTCCACTTCTTGACTTTCCTCTTCAATAAGAGTTTCTTCTAGCTGTTCATTATCCTCGAAATCTTCAATGAGGTCATCCTTAACTTGTTCTTCATCAACTTGATTTCCCATTTCAAGAAGTGGACCTTCTTCGGTGTGACAATCTTCTTCTTCTAGTATATCTTCCTCTTCTTCACTTAAGTTAGGGAATTCCTCTTCAATCTCTTCATCTTCACCCTTACTTAAGGATTCTTCATCAAGTCCATTAGGCTTCATGGGCATAGGAGGTGGTGGTCTAGGGATAGCTAGTGATTTTGAAAGTTTCTCTACATGTTCTTTTATCTATTTTTCTATAAATTGGGCAATATCTTCCCATTGGTATTTAAGCTCATCTAGTTGTTTTAAACTCTTATCTTTAAGCTGTTTGGAAGGTAGAATTGGTTGATGATTGACCCTCGTCCTTAACCTCATTTTATCCTCTAAGTTTTCTTGATAAGTTGAAGGACATTCATGACTATATTAATCCTTAAAATTGGAAGAGTTAGGATAATACCTTGAGTGGTTTTCCTTAATCATTTTATCTCTTATTGAAGGAACATTCCTTTTTATCATATCATAGCTCAATTTATAGCTATTGTCATAATTTTTTAGATATGATTGATCATGGATGTTCTTATCCCTAAAATTGACAAATAGACTATGGTTGAGTTCATCAAAATCAAATTCTCCTCGGATAATTCTCCTCCTAGTGTTCACCATTTTGTTGATAAGGAATGCCTAAACTAGTGTAGGAGTTTGTGGCTTAAAGTTTTAGAAGGATTCTTTAAGGAAAAGTGTAGACCTTAAGTCTTGAGTATTTTGAAAGGAAATTTGAATTTTGAGTTTTGAATTTTAATTTTAATTTAATTTATATATATATATATATTAAATTAAAGTTGATTACTTTAAAAGGAATTAGGGATATGATTATCTAATTAAGATGTTAGGAATACTTAATTAAACTAAAAATCCAATAAAAAATCTAGGAATTAAAACAACACAAAACACAAGGCAATTAATGAGCACATTTTCCCATGTAGTTGATTTGATTTTTTTAGCACCCTTAAAATGATTTATTTTTTACCAAATTTCATGACTTTATGCCTTAGTTAAATGATATCAATTTAGTACAAGACAATAGAGTTCAAATATGACATAATTAAACAATAAAGTTGATGGTTTCGGAATGCTAAAAAGTGAGTCAAAGTTAGTTTTCTTGGAGTTTGTACCCAACAAACTACAATTTTAGTGCAAAATTAATTCAATTGGCTTATCAATTAAGTTGTAGACAAGTTATAACATGCATATAAATGATATTAAAGTGATGAGAATACAAATTGAACCAATACACGAAAATTTTAAGTGACAAGTTCCATTAAGACATTTATTCAAACATGTTATGTGCCATTAAATGTATTAAATTGATCGATTCAATTTATATAATCAAGCACCCAATTTTCTTTTCACAAAGACAACCATAATATATTCAAAATAAGCCCAGATTAAGATTAGAGCAAAAATATAATAAAAAAATAGAGCAAATATTATCAAACCAAACAAAGCTAAAATCGGCAATATGGGTTTCTAAGAGGTACCTCCACGGTTTGCACAAAACTGATCCAAACTAGCTTTCTTTTGCCAAAACTCTTAAATAGGTTAGTTAGATTTCTACTTAAGATGATTATATGATTATATAAAATGCTAGAAAAGTAAAATACATAATAAAATTTAAATGAAAAACAGATTAGAAAAGACAAAAACAGAACCAGAGGTGAAGGGTAGAACCCCAAAACCCGTAGACCTAAAATGAGCCAAATCTTCAATCGACTCTCATTAATCTGCAAAATGACCAACTAGAGATTAGTAGAGGATGAAATTATGAAGAGAAAGAGCTAAAAAATAGAAAGAAAAGTTGATGAAAAATTGGTTCAAAATTGATGGAACAGTAACTTCAGAAATGGGTTTTTAAACTAGCGCTAAAACCACTTTCTTCTTTCACCCGATTTTTGAATCACTTAAAACCGATTTTGTGCTGAAACTTTGAACGATTTTCTTTTTTGCAAGAAAAATGCTTAGAGGAAGCTCTAA
Source organism: Begonia masoniana (assembly GCA_022432975.1). NCBI lineage: Eukaryota > Viridiplantae > Streptophyta > Magnoliopsida > Cucurbitales > Begoniaceae > Begonia > Begonia masoniana. Next base: position 11,825,885 of record CM039513.1, read on the forward strand.
GCTCTTATACCACTTGACACGGTCCGGACCTAGAAAGGGCCCGTGTTAAAACCCACAAAAAAATGAAAAATGTGCGCGGGTGAATGTGTGAGTGAAAAACAAGCACAATGTAATGGAAATGAAGCACAAAATGAAGATGAGATGACGAGTGGTAGTTAGTGTAATGTGAAGAACAGAATAATAAGGTAAAGATGGAAAAGGAAATGAAACCATAAGCGGACCCGAGAGCTATCTTATGTTACGCTCACGGGTGCTTGCTTTTCCGTAGAAAAAAAAAGCCACTATCAGGCACCGGTTTGGCCCCCTCGTAGATCAAACTTCTAAGAAAGGATGATGAGGAAGAGCAATACGAGCTTACTCTAGCAACCTTGAGCTAGTAAGTTAGGGAGACCTACTCTTTTCACAGATTGGAAAATCCGTGGCTTACCTCCATTGAAGGTAACAATGCTTCTCTTTTTGGAAGACAAATGTGGCTCATATATTGAGAAAATTGGCAAAAGGTCTTCAGCCATTTCAAGAGGGATGGTATATAGGTTGATTAGGGTTTCCATACAAGGTGGGGGGAATGTGGGCCGTGGATGATCAAATAGATGGAGGGCCGAGATGAATCCAAGTGGTGCCACTCCATGTGGGCTGCGGCCAAGATGATCACATGGTGGGATTTTACCAAGTCATTCCACCTTGGGCCTCCTCTACTTGGGCTTGCTTAGATGAACCTTCAAGCTTTAGGTCTTCTTTGGGTCTTTTCTCCTTAGGCCGAAGTGGAAGTAGTTGCTCCAAAATGTACATCGTCTTTGATTCTTAGCTGTTGATAGTGAGATGTGAGATCTACTTTTGAGAAAACTTCAGCACCTTTTAGTTGATCAAATAAGTCGTCGATCCTTAGAAGTAGATGCTTGTTCTTTATGGTGACTTTATTAAGTTCCCGATAATCGATGCACATTCTCATAGATCAATCCTTCTTCACGAATAATATTGGTTCTCCTATGGTGAAAAGCTTGGTCGAATGAATCTTTTTTCTAGCAACTCGTCGAGTTGAACTTTTAGCTCTTTTAATTCAGTTGGTGTCATTCTATATGGAGTTTTAGAGATTAGTGTCATTCCAGGTAGAATATCAATGCTGAATTCTACATCTCTAGATGATGGCAAACTTTGTTAAATCATCTGCAAAGACATCTAGATATTCACAAACTATCAGCACCTTATCAAATGTCATTGCTTCCTCGATTTGTGTGCACATAACACTTACCAAGAATCCAGAATTCAGAGTCTTTGTGCTCGCAATGATATAACTGCGATGTTCGAACCCTTCTTGTCATCATGAAATAAGAACGGTTCTTCTCCAAACAATTAAAATCTCACAATCTTCTTGCGACAATTAATAGTTGCATAGTGTTTGGCTAGCCAATTCATGCCGAGAATTACGTCATAATCTTGCATTGCCAAAATGGTCAAGTCTGCTTCCAATTCTCTATCTCCAATACAAACATTGCACTCTCAAATAGTAGAATTAGGCGACATTATAGTACCTAAAGGTGTAGCTACACCCAACTTATGTTCTAGAGGTTCAATTGTCTTATCTAATTTATTTGAATGTATAAGGGATATAAAGGAATGGGTTACCCCAGAATCAATTAATATAAAAGAAGGTACTCTAGAAATTAGAAGCACACATGTTACTACAGTTGCATTCCATTCAGCTTCCTCATTTCGCGTAAGCTCGAGCAACTGCTATTGGCTGATCCTAGCTATTTTTAGGGCAATCCTTGATAAAATGGCCAGTTGACCACACTTAAAACAAGTCAGCACCCTTACTCGACATTCTCAGTATGTGCCTTCTTGCAAGTGAGACACATGAGTAGGGTAAGCATAATTGTTTGGTTCACTAGCTCTCTGTTAATAAACTTGGAGATTCCATTAGCAGTTTCACTGGTCATAGGTTGCTTAGATCCAGCCCATTGTGGTGGTAGAAGTTTATTCTTTGTCGACTGTGTTGCATGGTTGAACCTTCTGCGATATTTTTGAGTTATGGAGATCTTTTGCTCTCCAATTTCCACTTTAAGAGCTTTCTTAACTACTGGAGCAAATTGAGTGTTCAGTGAAATGCTGAGGTTGACATCCTTAAATATCTCTGCCCTTAGCCCTTGAACGAAATGAATCATCGTCAAAGACTCATTGTTGACCATGTGTGAGATGAAGCGAGAGAGTTGATCAAACCTGTGCACATATTCAAATACACTTCCAATCTACTTCAGAGACATAATTCTTCCATCCTTGCATCCTTCATAGAATCAACAAAGTACTTTTCATTGAAAAGCTCATTAAATTGTAGCCATGTCATAATGGTGACTTGTTGAGCATTCCAAGACACATCATTCTTATCGGCCATGTCGAGAAACACTTGTTTTGATGCTTTCACATTACTGCCTTTTCAGTATACATCAACCAACCCATTACAGATAATCACATGAAGATCAAAGCCGGCTTTCACAACATAACAATGCATTTGGATTGTCATCGCCTTATCTTCAAGCTCTGCACAAACTGGTAAATTACTGACCAAACTAACCAAGTTCAGCTTTGGTTCAGACCCAGAACTCATCTCGAAAAAAAATATTTCGGGCCTGATCATAACTTCCATTGACAGAAAGCAATCCTATAATTGAATTCCATTGGACAACATCTCTTTCAGACATTTCATCGAACACTTTCCTCGCATTATCCCAATCCTCAAAGTTTCCATACAGCATTGAGAGGGTATTGCCATTGTAAACATCAAAATCAAATCCAAGCTTAAACACAACTCCATGAACCTCCATCCCTTTCCGAATATCCAAAAAAGTCTGAACACTCCTTGAGAACGAAAGGGAAAGTATGATCAACGGGTGGGATACCGCCTCGAAGCATCCTGCTATAAGTCTTAAACCCGTCATATACTCAGACAGTGGAATGAGCCCGTATGAGTTTGTTCCATAGAAAAGAAGTCCGGCAATGGCGCACGGTTAGTTCAAAGAAAAGTCGAAAGGAAACAGGATCTCGAAAGGTCGCATAGCTGAGAATAAGGGAGGCACAACGCTGTAAGGAATAAACCTTTTGAGGAGATATATAGTGAGTCAATGCGTGGGCTTGCTTGATTTTGGCAAATGAATTTTGCATTTGCATATCCAAAACAAAATGACAAAAATAAAAAAAGAACGAAAAAAGCAGAAGTTGCTAAAATGATGAAATATTTAGTTGCAATCATATTATAGTAATAATAAGTAATACAAGGATTTCAAAATTTATAATCTGTGTATAGGCATTTCATTTTTCATTTCAGTATCTTGTATTATATTTTTGTGCTAGCCATCCAATTTTGATTTCCGTTATCACTCGTTTATTAATTAAATTGGAACCTAGGCCCAAGTCCTAGTTTGACTGAGGTTGAATCCACTTTGATACTTTCTCTTTTCTTTTTCTAACTTCTTTTTTATTCTAATAACAAAAAAAAAAAGGAGAGGATTAGTGACATATATTTGATTGTAGCTCTAATCTTCTTCACCCTTCCTGGGTTAATCACTAGAATGAAAAAAAAAGGAATATCCAAGAATAAGCGATTGATTTCTATCAATAGACATGTTAAAGACCCGACCATAGAGTACTTACTACTAGTGCCACAGAGAGATATGTTTTTAGATCTCTCATTTGAAAAACTTCTTCTTTATTCTTTATAGTAATTTATACTACATAATGGTAATACATATATGATTGGATGTCTATATAGTTTCGCTTGTATTGTGCACAAACTCTCTAATTGAAATTGAAATGTGCAACAATTTTGGTAGATATTCTTTTTTTTTAGGAAGTTCTCGCTCCTTCACCTCATAAACTCGGTAAAGTGGCTTCGCTCCTCGCTTTGTTCAATTATAAATAAAGAACCTTTTTTTTAATGGAGATTTATAACATCATTCAAATAAATACAGATTGAGATCGTAGAAACATGAGCTTGTGATATAGCTACACCTAATTCCAAACCGGCTAATGCAAGAACTATAAATAACGGACTAAGATCCCCTATGAAATAGAAAAGATTATTCATACATAGCATAGTCCAAGAGAACCCACTTAAAATCTTTAGTGAACTATGACCGACCATCATATTAGTAAATAAACGTATTCCTGAGCTTAATGCACGAAAACTATGAGGGATTAGCTCAAGGAGTACTAAAAAAGGTGCTAATGGCAGTGGAACTCATGCGGGTAAGAAAAAGCTTAAAAAATGAAGATCATTTCTTTGTAATCCCACTGTAGTAATACCAATAAAAATAAAAAATGAGAGACCCAAATTAATGAGAAAATGACTTGTAACTGTGAAGCTATAAGGTATCATACCCTGGGGATTACGAAATAACAAAAATCTAAAAGTGACTGAGATGCGAGGGAAAAACTTTTGTTTCACATTTCTGAAAAGACTGCCTATTTGTTCGTTTACCAGGTTCGACACGAAATCATAAATAAGCCTTACCAAGGATAGCCAAGCAGTTGGTACTGAGTTTCCTCCTCCCTGTTTAGTAATAGAATAAACCAAAAGTAGGACCAAATTGAGAGCTAGCAGCGTAAAAAAAGTTGGATTTGTGAATGAGAAATAAAGGTTTCCTATATTCATAGGAATCATTGGGAGAATGGCAAATTGCTCCCCTGTAGTTCCACTTTTTACTCTAAAAAGAAAGAAAAACTTGTCAGAAATCGCCGGTTGGGTTGGTCCAACAAAGAAAGACATCAGAGTCTTTGGGCATTGCTGAGGATAAAAGAAGACTACAATAGCCTATTTATTAAAGGTCTACATTGTGGGGCAGCTTTATATGATCAAGGGCCAGGTGCTAGGGAGCGTTCGGGTTTCATCATTTCTTTAAGGTTCAAGGAGGAAGGCTTTATAAAAGCAGCTTTTGACATTCTCAATCGCCTTCACCGCGCCGACTCTTAGGTCGCCTCTCTTCTTCTCCAAGAGAACATTGATTCCCGGCCCGCCACATCTGACTCTACATCCACTGAACGATTCACGAGCTCTTCGAGGAATCAATGATGTTTCGGGCATTTGTTGTACCACCGCTCTTCTTGGAAGACATTAGCCGGCGAAAAGCCTCCCTTTCTTGTTCACTCAACCTCTTAGAGAAAGGTTGAGCCCAACCGGGTGGACTTGATGATCTGAAGGAGGCTCCATGAGAAGCTGCTGTGCGACCTCTGGCGTGACTATATTTTTGAGTCAGTCGCGAGATCAGCCCCTCGGGTGCACAAGAGGGCGAAGAAGTCAATTCTATTTGAGTTTCGCCTTCCTCTTATCGACTGCGTAGCCTTAGCTTATCGACGGGTCTTGCAATAGATACATACAACATTTTCTTTGACTCATGCCTTGGAGAAGGTCTTATACTGGTAGCCTTTGTTTGAGTTTGAAGTTGTGATCTTGCGGGAGCCACCTGGGCGAGATACTTCTTGCCTTGATTTTGCTTTTGAATCAACACTAACTCAGGCTCCAGCTCTAACTTCAGTTTTAGATGATACTTAGAATTAGGCACAAGCCAAGAGAATATATTTCCATGCATCGGCTTCCTTCTTTGTAGTCTTCTTCTTTCTTATTCAATCTATAAAAGTTCTCTCATGTAATGACCCTAATACTGTACCCTAATTTCTCGTATAAAATTTTCTTTTTAAATTTTCAATTCTCAATATAAACTTTAAAAATATTTAAGCGAAATTTAATTCGTTAAAATCTTTCGGAGAATTAAAAACATTCAAAAACCATTTAAATAAAACTTAAAAACAATTAAATAAAACTTAAAACAATTAATTAAAAACAATTAAAAAAAAAATGGACTTTCGTCCCTAAAGTGTTGTGGCGATCGATCGCCCAAAACGGGCGATCGGTTGCCACCCTTAAATGGGAGGGGCGATCACGATCGCCCCTCTTCGTTGGCCATCGATCGCCTAGCAATCGATGGCCTGGCGATTGATCGCCCCATTTTGGGCGATCAATCGCCACGCTCTCTGGAAAATCCAGAGAGCGGCGACCATTTGTGGCGATCGATCTCCTCCTCAGGAGATCGATCGCCAAGCCCTCTGTTCTCCTTTCTTTTTTCTTTCTCTTTTCACCGATTCACTGCACACAAACTTACGCACCTCACAATTTTCTTTTCTACTCCATCTCTTCATCACTTCTTCAAACACTTTTATAACAATACAACCACCCAACTCCCCATTTCACCAATTACTCAAAAACCAACTCAAAGCGCATTTAGAATGTTACCAATTTCTTAAAACAAACTGCATGGATCCATTTGAAAATTTAACATTCCCCACTGTTTGAAAACATCAAAAGTTCTACAAAATACTATCCAGACTCAAACATCATAAAATGTCAACTATACAATTTTCCTATTCTTTTTATCTATCAAATCCCAAAACATTTACCTACTTCTCCACGGGTCGAAATCACTCACCGACTGCCAGCGCACTCCCACGGGACATTCTCCCTCAACATGTTCATACTTCAGGCAGAGGGACGTCTTCCTCACCTGTCTCAAAATCACCTATACCATAAAATTAAACACGTGAGCTAGAGGCTCAGTAAATCTAAGTGAATGCACGTGAATGCCAATGCTATGCATGTACAGTTCATAAATCATGCGTTCTACCTTTTCGCTAATCATTTCATTTCATTTACGTCACCGGGGCTTCTCTCTTGCTAGATAGGAGCGGCACATCCGGCGATTGGATAGCTCCTCGTATCTAACCGGGGGGAAAACATGCTTCATCCGACAGCCATGTCTGAACCACTGCCACCGACGTGACCGTCATTACATTCATTACCTTTTCGTTATCGTTTTCCTTTTCATGAAAATATGCATAGAAAACTCATTTTCATGCCGTTCGAAATCAATGATGCGTGGACAGATGTTATGCCATGAACGAAATAGAAACAAACCAGAACATACAAACGACAAACTAACAATTAAAAACCTAACAAAACATAAATCTAACTACCCGTTCTAATTACCCCAAACACTACATATCTCCAATTCCTCAATTTAACGTATATTCTTATGGTGTAGGCCAAGATGGCCAAACAAGTCACAGAGACTTACCTGACGTCCTTAACGAATCGAGCGTCTCGTTCTTGAGCTTCGTTTCTAAAACATTTACAATTTGGTTAATAAAACTAATCCAAATAACTCGTTTCAAAGACTAAATGAAACTTTTAGCTAAGGCGACTTTCCTAAAACTTTAGATTAACACACTCGGGCATTTATCGAGCATATTACGCTTATCAATTCAAAATCTTCATTAACGAAGCTTCTCAAGATCTCGAAATCCACGAACTCTAGCATTCCTCAACGAATCGTTTAACTTCATCCAACAATGCCCAACACGTCCATATATTCATAAACACGGTAAACCTATTGATTTCTAACCTTAAATCACATTTTTTTAACAAAAACCCTAAACGAACCCTAATCGTTTTAACAACCTAGAAATCCCAAATTCCAATATGCATTAAAACGATATATCCAAACACTAAAATCCAATCCAGTATCCATACAATTAATAATAAATATCAACCTATCATCAAAATCGCCAATACTTTAAAACTATCGGTTTCTAACCAAAAACCTAAAATTTCATAAACCCTAAATCGATAAAATCTAATGAATACAACCCTAAATCAAAAACTAAACTCACACTATGCTAGAGTCTTACCTAGAGGGTTGAATCGCCGAAGAAAATATGAAGAATTGCCTGAGGAAGGAAGCCGTTGATCGTCGCTTGAAGAATCGGCCGTGGGAGGGAAAAAATTGCAGAACGGGGGGGGGGGGGGGGGGGGGGGGGGGGAAGAAAAATGCTCTCTGGCATGAAGAAGGAGAAGTGAGGGAGGGGATATATCTTTTTTTATTATTTTTTATAAATAGTTTCCATAATTACAAGTTTGCCACTCATTCTAAGGTTCTATCTATTTCGTTATTTCGCCTATCGATTTGAATTCTCTGAAATTTCTTTATTCCTTTAAAAATCTCTATTAATTACTAGGACTCTATTAAAACTATCCGTTCGCAAATCGAACCTCATTTACTATATTTACTAAAATATCCTCTACTTGACGAGAAACGCAAAATCCTCGAAATTTGGCGTTACATTCTAAAATTTCCATATTTTTCCTAAAATCCCTATTTATTATTAGGATTCTAATAAAGCTCTATTCTCGCAAAATGGACTTCATTTGACACATTTACAAAAATACCAATATATATATTATAATAATAATCCCGTTAGAACCAAGTGTTACACCTCAGATTTGGCATAGCCTTCATCATTTTATTCATCCTTGTCTTCATCAAGATTACTGCCTTAGCTACCAGATTGGATACAATCAAAGCAGTTCGTCCCTCTTCCTTTCTCTAATAAGCCGGAAAGGGTGGCCCTTCACTTGGTGTTCACTATTATAGGGTCTTGGCACTCTTATTAACTCGAGCACCGACTTTAACTTTGACTTAGTCCTCAGCTCATGAATCTGGCTATCTAAATATATCATGATTCCTTTATGATGTGTCGTATGTTTCCAAAAGGTCAGATTTTGCCTTTCCTTTCTAGGTACTACGTGGGTGTTAGTGATACAAACCTCAGATATTAGGAGATCCGAGACCCTTCAACAAGAGGAATAGTTCAAATGAACGTCTTTTTGATTCAAGAATAAATTAAGGAACTAAGATTCCAAACAAAGAATTCGATAGAACCGTAGTTATCAAAACATGAGCTTGACCTGAGCCACATTTGTTGGCTAAACCAAAGCTATCAAAACAGGAGGTTGACCCAGATCAAATTCGTTTGTAAGAACCAAAGCTATCAAGCAAGATTCTTCAAGTACGACTTGAAGAAGATTGATGTTCTTCACAAAGAACGAAAGAGAAATTCTCTAAAAAAATTCAATTTTTAATTCAAACTTGTTTCATTAAATCAAAAGTGTTTTGCCATGAAATAGGCTACACATTTAAGTAAAATAAAATGCTAAAATAAAAGAAATAAAATGATAAATAACTAAGAAAATTCGTGTAAAGCATGATCCTCTGCATGATTGGATGTCATATCATGTTTAAACTTCGTTTGAACATGATTTGAATTGATTTGAGTAGATTCAGCCGGATAAGTATCTTTTCCTGCGAGATTTGTATGATTTTCATGCACTTACATGTGCTTGTGCATGTGACTTTTTAATCTTCGTATAAGCATTGTTTAGCACAAGTCCTTTTTAATTCCTACATGTGCATGTGCGTGGCACATGTGTTTTTTTAATTCTTACATGTGCATGTGCGTCGCACCCTCTCCAAATCTTCACGTATCTTTGGCCTCCCTTGCTTTAACTTGATTTTGATTACCTTTAATTTTTGACACATTGATGGGCTACTGGTCTGCAAATGGGTAGAGAAACATGCAAGCAGAAGACTTAAAATGCAACAACAGATCGGTGTTTGAAGAACACCCCAAAGCATACGAAAAACAGGGTAAAACAGAGGAGAGAAAACAGAAAAGAAACATGCTTTAAACGAAATGGGTGTGCGGGATTCTTGGCCAAAGAAGACCGAGAATTACCTGCAAGAACGCCGGAGATTGGAAGGGGCCCTTGCCGGTTCTTTGGGCGAAGGTTGTCACCAAAGACAGAAGCTCTGCTTCTTGAAGAAGAGCTCCAGCATAAGGGAAATGGCCTTGCCATTCATTGCTTCTCCCTCAGAAGCAGCCGACGGTGAATGGAGAGGGAACCCATGGCTGGCCCAGAAGCTACAAGGCTTCGGGTGAGAAACTCATCCTTGCCAAGGACGATTTCACAACGCCGAGAACAGGATTTCATCCAGCTTCGCTTCACTGCCAACTGAAGAATGAGCGATGAGAGGGAGAGGAATAAGAGCTACTCTGAGCATCCAAAACTCGGGAGCAATTTGGTGAAGCCTTCAGGCGACGAACGCCGGCTACGCACCAGAGAATCTCTCAGGGGAACTAAAAAATGAAAGAAAACTCTTCTGCGATTTCCAAATATTCGATGTACTGGCTAAAAAAATTTACAGAGAAGGGAAGAAGTTTAAATACACAGAGAAGAAGAATAAGGAAGAAGAAGGAGAGAAGAGAAGCGCTCTGGAAAAATCGTCGGGCAACGGCTAGAATTGTAGATGTTGGTGCGTTTTGCAGAAGCTGCGGTTTGGTTCGCTGGGCAGAGCCGGTTCACTTCCTTGCACCTTGGTTCAGACTTAGTTCTCCTTTAGTTTGGCCGGTTTACTTGGTTCAGCCGTTGGTTCAGTCCGGTTCCTCTCTTGGTTTGGCCAGTTCAACTTGGTTCCTCTCTTGGTTTGCCATCCTTTGAAGACTATTACAAAAATATACATCCTAAAAGGCTAAAGTTTGCCAATTAACGAGTTTTAAACAAAACTAAAGTATTTTAAATTACAAATAAAATGAAACGAAAACTTGGCTACAAAAGTTAAATTTAAGGAAAATAAATTCCTTCTTCATTACAAGCTTCAGAAAGCTAATTTGCCTACATAATTCCACAAATCCATTAGATAGATAAATTAGATAAATACTTACCTTGACTTGTGTTTTAACGGTTCGGACCGTAGGCACATTATGATTGGCCTTTGAAACCCGGGGCATATCACACATTCAATAGTTTTAGATCAAGTTGTCGCGGCTTCTCTCTCCCTTGGATCTCTAAAATCAATCTTTGTAAGGCCTCACGCATCTTCTTAGCTTTGGATCACGCCATTGGGCCACCAATGTCCTCAATTGGATCTTTTCTCTTGGGCTTGGACTTGGTTTCTCCTTGGATCACATCATTCTCTTCCTCTTTGAAAAGATTCGTCCTCGAATCTTCTACATCATATAAAGATACGTCACTAACATTAAAAGATGCACTAACATTACCATATTCACTAGGTAAGTCGATCTTGTAGGCATTGTCGTTGATGCGCTCTCGGACTTGGAAAAGTCTATCTCCTCGTGGATGTAACTTGCTTTTCCGTTGATTTGGAAACCTCTCTTTCCGAAGATGTAGCCAAACCGAATCTCCGAGTTCAAATATAATCTTTTGGCGGCTTTTGTTGGCTTAACGTGCATAATGCTCATTTCTCTCTCAAATGTTCTGTTGTACTTCCACATGTAGCTTCATAACAAATTTAGCCTTTTTCACTCCATAAAGTTTAACAAACTCATTAGTAGGTAGAGATAAAATATCAAGAGGAGATAAATGATTAAATCCATAAACAATTTCAAATGGTGAATATGAAGTAGTAGAATGAAAACTCGATTATAAGTAAATTCAACATGAAGTAAACATTTTTCCCATTGTGTTAAATTTTTAGAAATAATTGCTTTTATCAACATAGAAAGTGTTCTATTTACCACTTCGGTTTGTCCATCTATTTAGGGGTATGCCACGGTTGAGAATAAGAATTTTGTCTCTAGCTTACTCCATAAAGTTTTCCAAAAGTGACTTAGGAACTTAACATTTCTATCACTCACAATAGTTTTAGGAATTTCGTGTAAACATACAACTTCTTTGAAGAATAAGTCCGCAACATGAGTAGCGTTGCTTGTCTTTGAGCATGCTATAAAGTGAGCCATCTTACTAAACTTATCCACTACTACAAGTATGCTATCTTTCCCTCCTTGTGTCCTCGGCAAATCAATCACAAAATTCATTGATATGTCCACCCAAGGTTGGTTAGGAATAGGTAAAGGAGTGTATTGTCCATAAGGTTTAATATTTGATTTGACATTCCTACACTCAATGCACTTATCACAAATGGTTTGAACATTATGTTTCATTCTCGACCAATAAAAATATTCACAAAGCACACTTAACGTTTTATGAACTCCAAAGTGTCTCATTAATCCTCCTCCATGAGTCTCTCTAACAAGTAGCTCTCTTAAAGAACATTTAGGGACACAAAATTTATCATTTTTAAATAAAAAACCATTATGCCTATAATAATCATTAAATACATGTTTCTCATATTCTTTCCAAATGGAATCAAAATGTAAGTCCGATTCATATAAGTTTTTTATTAAATCAAATCATAAAAACTTAGATTGTAAAGTAGTTATAAACACATACCTTCTTGACAGTGCATCGACAACCACATTCTCTTTACCTTTTTTATAATAAATAATATAAGGAAATGTCTCTATGAACTCTATCCATTTTGCATATCTCTTGTGCAACTTTTCTTGTGTCTTTAAGTGCTTTAGCCATTCATGGTCGGAATGAATGATAAACTTTTTGGGCCACAAGTAGTGTTGCCACGTTTACAATGTTCTCACTAAAGCATACAACTCTTTATCATATGTTGGATAGTTTAAGATTGTGCCACTAAGCTTTTCACTAAAGTAAGCTATCGGCTTCATACTTTGCATCAAAACACCACCAATTCCTTTTCCTAACGCATCACATTCAATCTCAAATGTTTTATCGAAATTTGGCAAAACTAACAAAGGTGCATTAGTTAACTTTTCTTTTAGAAGATTAAAAGATTCATCATATAACTCGGTCCACCTAAAGTCTACATTCTTTTTAACCAAATCATTCAATGGTGCCATAATAGTACTAATATGACACCCCGATTCCCTGAACCCGGTTTGTTACTCAAAACCCCGAATATTACTAAGAAACACTTGGGCCAAATTTAAAACTTCGTTGAAAATTTCAGAATTTGAAATTTGACAAAACATGAAAACTTGCAGCGGAAATCGTTTAAACAAAAGTAAAATTAAACAAAGCCATGTTAAAATAATCGTTGGCAATATTAAGAATCAATCAGTTGAGAAGCAAAGGTTTAACTCGTAAAATAATTTAAAGATTTCAAAAGTCAATTTCATCGACCGCCGAACAAAGTCAACAAAAGGGAAAGGCTACTCGAAGACATCCACCGGTGACTAAACGACAAAACATAAAATTTGTCATCCGGTCACTAAACGACAAAACATAAAATTTGTCATCCGGTCACTAAACGACAAAACATAAAATTTGTCATCCGGTCACTAAACGACAAAACATAAAATTTGTCATCCGGTCACTAAGCGACAAAATATATCCTTCATCTACCGGTGACGTCAGCTGGATGATCTCTCTCATCCGATCGACTTTACCCTACATCTACGGTGACGTCAGCCGGATGATCCCTCTCATCCGGGCACTAGACGACAAACAAAACACCTATATCATCCGACAAACAAAACACTCGACATCATCCGGTAGAAAAGAAACACAACACTATCCACAGAAAAGAATTTACTTACTTCCCAAAGACCATTCAGGAACGACTCAAGCCATAGCATTAATCAAATCCGATAAAAACCAACATTTAAAACTCAACAGACTGCTAAAATCAGTAAATTTCAAAACGTATTCAAAATGCTAAAATTCCTACTGTCATGAGAACTCAACATACTCAGACTGAATCCTTGACTACTAGTCCTCCACACTGACAGACATCAGTTAAACCGCCCCGTCAGCTGCCAGAACATTGAATAAGTGTACTCCTCCAACCCGACTAGTCCTCAGTGAACTCAGTAAACACACCTGCTGTCACTTCTTCACCTACATCACAAAACTCATCTATTAGCCTAATGCTAAGTAAGTAATGCAAAATGAAATGAATTACTGAAACATAAACTCCTAATCATGCAATTTCTACTTTCTCCTCTCAGTTGCTCATTCATCGTTTCTAATTCAGATCCCCCTGTGAAATTGGGAGTCGGATCAACTCTCCCAAAGTATGTATTCACTGACTCATTAAGGGGCGGATTAATTCCCTTAACAGTAAATCTGATTCACATGTTCAGATCCCCCTGTGAAATTGGAAATTGGATCAGCTCTTCCAAAGTATATATCCACTGTCTCATTAAGGGGCGGATTAATTCCCTTAACAGTAAATCTGATTCACTTTGCTGTTTCATCACATTCAATCCTCTCCATACCAATGTGTATTCAAATTCATTTTCGTATACATTTTGAAAACATGATGCATGGCATACAAACATATCCAAGTAAATACAAACCTAACGTTTTGTGATGTAGGCCCGAAGGCACAAGCAAACATTACTTACTTGGATCTCCTGGAATTGTCTGGGTAGCTAACCACTTCGGGTATTGCTCAACCTAAAACCGTAGACAGAGCATATATTAAATTCCCTCTAATCTTCATTCTAGACCACTATAAATCTAAGGGAAACTCTAGTCATTGTGCATTCTCGATTTCGACTTAAACCGAACTAACCCTCACTTACTGTATTCTCCAAAACCTCAATATCATCCCTCCCACCAACAATAGATACAATGTAGCTAGAAATAGAGGCAAAACTCACCAAGTTCGGAAGAAGTCGCTGGAGAAAGTCGAAGGGGGGTCTCCTATCGTGCTCTGCTAGGCTGAGGAGCTGAGAATGGGGAGGAAATGGAATAAAACAGTGGCGGCTACTTCAATAATAGTTTCCTTAAATACGTTATCCACCTTTAGATTTCTAATTACCCTTATACCCTTGCCTAGTCATCCACTAACCCTACATTTAATATTGTCATTAGTTTTAAAAAAAAGAATAGAGAAACGGTTTAACAGGACCGGGTATTACAATCTACCCTCCTTAAAAGAATTTTGTCCTCAAAATTCAGTACCTGAATAATTCTGGATGTTGGTCCATCATGTCTTGCTGACGCTCCCAAGTTGTCTCCTCTATGTTCTGATTGTGCCATAAGACTTTCACTAGTGGAACTTCTTTGTTGCGTAATACCTTCACTGCATAGTCCAAGATCCTTACTGGTTTCTCCACATATGCAAGAGTAGGAAGGGCTTCAATGCTCTGCTGTTCCATAATCTGTGAAGGATCTCTAACACATTTCTTCAGCATGGAAACATGAAACACATTATGAATTCCCTCCAGAGAGGCTGGTAGCAGAAGTTGATATGCTGACTTCCCAATTCTCTTCACGATTTGGAAAGGTCCAATATACCTGGGGTTCAACTTGCCTCTTTTCCCAAACCTCACAACTCCTTTGAAAGGTGACACTTTAAGGAAAACCTCATCACCTACATCAAACTCTAATTCTCTTCGTCTTTTGTCTGCGTAGCTTTTCTGCCGACTTTGAGCTGTTAAGATTCTTTGTCGGATAAGAGCAATCTTCTCCACTGTCTGCTGCACAATATCAGGACCAATCAACCGTGCTTCTCCAACTTCATCCCAATATAATGGAGATCTGCACTTTCGTCCATATAATGCTTCGTATGGTGCCATGCCTATTGTTGCTTGGAAGCTGTTATTGTAAGAGAACTCGACCAATGGTAAGTATCCACTCCAAGATCCTTGAAAATCCAATACACATGCTCGGAGCATATCCTCCAAGGTTTGGATAGTTCTCTCGGATTGTCCATCAGTTTGAGGATGAAAGGCTGTGCTAAAACTAAGCTGTGTTCCCATAGCCTTGTGCAGACTTTTCCAGAACTTGGATGTAAATCTGGAGTCTCGGTCTGAAACTATGGTGCTTGGAACTCCATGCAGTCTAACCACTTCGTGCACATACAACTCTGCCAGTTGATCCATCGAGTATGTTACCTTTATTGGCAGAAAGTGAGCAGATTTGGTTAAACGATCGACTATTACCCAGATTGCATCATGTCCCTTTGCTATTCTAGGTAATCCCATAACAAAATCCATAGCTATTTGTTCCCATTTCCATTCGGGAACTGGTAAGGGTTGCAATGTTCCAGCAGGCCTCTGATGTTCAGCTTTGACTTGCTGGCAGATCAGACATGTCTCCACATACTCAGCCACACTTCTCTTCATACCTGGCCACCAATAATGTTGTTTGAGATCTCTGTACATCTTTGTACTTCCAGGATGAACAGAGAGCCTGGAGGAATGTGCCTCAGATAAGATTTCCTTTCTAAGTTCAGTATCAGCCGGAACAAACCATCTATTTCGAAACTTGAGAATTCCATCGGCTGAGTAGTTGAAATCCAACTTGCCAGTAGAATCCATGCTCAACTTATATTCATTGCATTCAGGGTCATTCATTTGAACTTCCTTTATTCTCTCCAAAATGGTAGGCCTTAAAGATATGGTCGAAAGCATGGCTGACACACTAGACACGGCTTCCATGTTAAATCTGTGGAATTCAGTCTCTAAAGCTATTGGTATATCTAAAATCAATGCAGAGACTGAAGGAGTCACTCTACTCAAAGCATCAGCCACTACATTCGCCTTGCCGGGGTGGTACTTAATCTCGAAATCATAATCTTTGACAAATTCTAACCATCTACGCTGCCTCATATTCAGTTCCTTTTGCGTGAAAATGTATTTCAGGCTCTTATGATCTGAAAATATCTCACAAGATTGTCCATACAGGTAATGCCTCCAAATCTTAAGTGCGAATACCACTGCAGCTAATTCTAAGTCATGTGTAGGGTAATTTTTCTCATGGACCTTCAACTGTCTAGAGGCATAAGCTATCACTTTACCATCCTGCATTAACACACAACCTAGACCGATCTTGGAAGCATCACAATAAATGCTAAACTTACCATTCTCGACAGGGAGGGTCAGAATTGGAGCATTGGTCAGCTTCTGCTTCAAAGTTTGGAAACTATGCTCGCAATCCTCAGTCCACACATATTTTACGTTCTTCCTAGTTAATCGGGTAAGGGATGTTGTAATCTTTGAGAATCCTTCGATAAATTTCCTGTAATACCCAGCCAATCCAAGGAAACTTCTGACATCTGTAGCATTCCTCGGTTGGGGCCATTCCTTAACTGCCTTGACCTTAGCTGGATCCACAGATATGCCATCTCCAGAGATGACATGTCCTAAAAAGTGAACTTGGTCCAACCAAAATTCACACTTGGAAAACTTGGCATAAAGTTGGTGTCTTCTCAGTACTTCTAACACTAAACCCAAATGTTTTGCATGCTCATCTTTAGTACTAGAATAGATTAGAATGTCATCTATGAATACAATGACAAACTTGTCCAAATACTCGTGAAACACCCTATTCATGAGATCCATGAAGGCTGCTGGTGCATTTGTCAGACCAAAAGACATAACCAAAAACTCATAATGTCCATACCTCGTGCGAAAGGCAGTCTTTGGGATATCCTCAGATTTAACCTTCAGCTGATAATAACCGGATCTAAGGTCAATCTTAGAGAAAACTCTTGCACCCCTAAGCTGGTCAAATAAGTCATCAATTCTCGGCAGAGAGTATTTATTCTTAACAGTTAACTTATTCAATTCTCTATAATCAATGCACATGCGCATAGATCCATCTTTCTTCTTGACAATGAGGACCGGTGCACCCCATGGTGAAAAACTAGGGCGTATGAACCCTTTCTCCAACAGATCCTCCAATTGTTTCTTTAACTCTTTGAGTTCTGTTGGTGCTAGTCTATATGGATTTTTAGACACAGGCTCGGCTCCGGGGTAAACATCCACAACAAATTCGATTTCCCTATCTGGTGGCAAGCCTGGAAGGTCATCTAAGAATACTTCAGGGAAGTCTTGGACAACTAAGACATTTTTGGGACTTGGTTTCTCCACTAGTTGTATGTCTAAAGCACTAGCTAAGAAGCACAAATACTCTCTACACTGGGAGGGTCTACAATTGACAGAAGTCATTACAGTCATTTCCTTACTCTTCTCTGAGGCTTGAAAGGTATGCCTCAAACTACCAGGGGGTTGGAAACTAACTATTCCAGTCCTACAATCAATCGTGGCATAATGCTTAAACAGCCAATCCATTCCTAGAATTACATCAAATCCCATTATATCCATAATGATGAGATCAGCAGGTAGACTCACACTTCCTACTAACACATCTCTGTCAAGCATCACTCGGTTAGAGTGCATGCGCTCACCAGAGGGTAAGGTAACATTAAACACATGCATGGAAGGGGTAAACGGTACATCTAATTTAGTAGCAAATGTAGATGCTATAAACGAATGCGTTGCACCAGAATCTATCAAAGTAAAAGCAGGCACAGAGTTGATCAATATAGTACCTGACACTACGGCAGGCTGTTCTTCACCCGACTCCATCATGGAGAATATTCTTGGTTTAATCATAGCATGACCACTCTTAGGAACTGGACAGTCTCTGCTAATATGGTCGACTTTGTTACAATTATAGCATCTGGTGACTCTAGGCTTCGAACACTCTTTGAACGTATGTCCAACTTCTTCACAGTTGAAGCACTTTCCCAAGCCCAGTCTACATTCTCCCGGGTGGTTCTTCAGGCACTTTGGACACTGGGGAAATTTCCTGACATTTTGCACCCTTCCCCCTGCTCCTTGGCTATTTTGGCCCTCACTTGGCCTCTTTGTTCCCCTTTGCTGGTGTGGCTGGTTAAACCTTTGCGGGGTCTCCTTTAGTCCAGCACACTTCCTTTCAGCCTCTTCCACTTCCAGAGCAGTGGACACAACTTCGCTGAATGTTAAACCTTTAATGCCACAGAATTTGACTCCCCGATAAATCTCCGGCTTCAGTCCATGCACAAATTTGAACACCTTATCCTCGTCCTTATGAGCAAAGTGTCCAGCAAACCTGGACAAGGACTCAAATTGCCTACTGTACTCAGCCACCGACCCTGTCTGCTTCAAATTAAGAAATTCCAACTTCTTTGCGGTTTGGACCGTGCTGTTAAAATATTTCTCATAGAAGATGTCCTTAAACTGTGACCAAGTCATAGTCAGAATGTCAGTGGTGGTTTCAACTGTTTCCCACCAGAGTTGAGCTTCGCCAGCCAAGTGAAATGTTGCTAACGTGACCTTATCTCCTTCTCCAATGCTGGCGCACCTAAACATGCTCTCTATCTTCCTAAGCCACCCTTCAGCCACAACAGGATCAGATGACTGACCATCAAACGTGGGTGGTCTTAGTCTCCGGAATCTATCACCGGAATGCTCGTTGCTAGAACCCGAGTTGGCACTTCCTTGTACCTCTCGGTTCAGCAGTACTCCTAGTTGATCGGATTGTTGGCGCATTAATTCTGCCTGCTGTCGCACTAGATCCGTCAACTGTCCGATTACACTAGAATCCTCTGCGCTTCCCGGAGTTGGTGTCTCTCTCTGCACTCTTGGCCTTCCTGGTCGTCGAGACATTTTGCTATATTCCTGCGCAGGGTTAACTATTTTATAAACATCTAATTACTAAGGCTAACATAAACACTTACAGTTGTTGGAGTACTCCCAAGCAACGATCGGCACTGACGAGTAATCTTTTGAACGGTTTAACTGAATGTCTCTGATACCACACTATGACACCCCGATTCCCTGAACCCGGTTTGTTACTCAAAACCCCGAATATTACTAAGAAACACTTGGGCCAAATTTAAAACTTCGTTGAAAATTTCAGAATTTGAAATTTGACAAAACATGAAAACTTGCAGCGGAAATCGTTTAAACAAAAGTAAAATTAAACAAAGCCATGTTAAAATAATCGTTGGCAATATTAAGAATCAATCAGTTGAGAAGCAAAGGTTTAACTCGTAAAATAATTTAAAGATTTCAAAAGTCAATTTCATCGACCGCCGAACAAAGTCAACAAAAGGGAAAGGCTACTCGAAGACATCCACCGGTGACTAAACGACAAAACATAAAATTTGTCATCCGGTCACTAAACGACAAAACATAAAATTTGTCATCCAGTCACTAAACGACAAAACATAAAATTTGTCATCCGGTCACTAAACGACAAAACATAAAATTTGTCATCCGGTCACTAAGCGACAAAATATATCCTTCATCTACCGGTGACGTCAGCTGGATGATCTCTCTCATCCGATCGACTTTACCCTACATCTACCGGTGACGTCAGCCGGATGATCCCTCTCATCCGGGCACTAGACGACAAACAAAACACCTATATCATCCGACAAACAAAACACTCGACATCATCCGGTAGAAAAGAAACACAACACTATCCACAGAAAAGAATTTACTTACTTCCCAAAGACCATTCAGGAACGACTCAAGCCATAGCATTAATCAAATCCGATAAAAACCAACATTTAAAACTCAACAGACTGCTAAAATCAGTAAATTTCAAAACGTATTCAAAATGCTAAAATTCCTACTGTCATGAGAACTCAACATACTCAGACTGAATCCTTGACTACTAGTCCTCCACACTGACAGACATCAGTTAAACCGCCCCGTCAGCTGCCAGAACATTGAATAAGTGTACTCCTCTAACCCGACTAGTCCTCAGTGAACTCAGTAAACACACCTGCTGTCACTTCTTCACCTACATCACAAAACTCATCTATTAGCCTAATGCTAAGTAAGTAATGCAAAATGAAATGAATTACTGAAACATAAACTCTTAATCATGCAATTTCTACTTTCTCCTCTCAGTTGCTCATTCATCGTTTCTAATTCAGATCCCCCTGTGAAATTGGGAGTCGGATCAACTCTCCCAAAGTATGTATCCACTGACTCATTAAGGGGCGGATTAATTCCCTTAACAGTAAATCTGATTCACATGTTCAGATCCCCCTGTGAAATTGGAAATTGGATCAGCTCTTCCAAAGTATATATCCACTGTCTCATTAAGGGGCGGATTAATTCCCTTAACAGTAAATCTGATTCACTTTGCTGTTTCATCACATTCAATCCTCTCCATACCAATGTGTATTCAAATTCATTTTCGTATACATTTTGAAAACATGATGCATGGCATACAAACATATCCAAGTAAATACAAACCTAACGTTTTGTGATGTAGGCCCGAAGGCACAAGCAAACATTACTTACTTAGATCTCCTGGAATTGTCTGGGTAGCTAACCACTTCGGGTATTGCTCAACCTAAAACCGTAGACAGAGCATATATTAAATTCCCTCTAATCTTCATTCTAGACCACTATAAATCTAAGGGAAACTCTAGTCATTGTGCATTCTCGATTTCGACTTAAACCGAACTAACCCTCACTTACTGTATTCTCCAAAACCTCAATATCATCCCTCCCACCAACAATAGATACAATGTAGCTAGAAATAGAGGCAAAACTCACCAAGTTCGGAAGAAGTCGCTGGAGAAAGTCGAAGGGGGGTCTCCTATCGTGCTCTGCTAGGCTGAGGAGCTGAGAATGGGGAGGAAATGGAATAAAACAGTGGCGGCTACTTCAATAATAGTTTCCTTAAATACGTTATCCACCTTTAGATTTCTAATTACCCTTATACCCTTGCCTAGTCATCCACTAACCCTACATTTAATATTGTCATTAGTTTTAAAAAAAAGAATAGAGAAACGGTTTAACAGGACCGAGTATTACAACTAAAGTCCCTAACGAATCTTCGTTAAAAACCATGTAAACTACGTACCTCGTTAGCATTCTTAGGTTTCGGTCACTCCTTGATTGCCTTCACCTTTTTTTCATCCACCTATACTCCACTTGAGCTCACTACAAAATCAAGAAACACTACCGATTCTATGCAAAAAGTGTACTGAGGTTAGCATATAATTAGTTTATTCGTAAAATATTAAAAACAGATTTTAAATGTTCCACATGTTGTTCAAATGTCTTGCTATATACTAATATATAATCAAAATAAATTACGATAAATTTTTCAATAAACGGTCGTAATATGTGATTCATTAACCACATAAATGTGTTAGGCGCATTAGATAGTCCAAAGGACATGACTAACCACTCATAAAGTACAAACCTTTGGCACTGAAAGCACTTAATCTCTCGGGTTCTAATTGAATTTGAAGTCTCGTCCCTAGCTTTTTGTGGTAATCCTTGATTATTAGCGATGAATTTTCCCTTAGAATCCTCTCTCGGTTTTGGCTTCTCATTTTTCCAATTTGTTTGCCAAGTTGTGGTTGATGTTATACCCACCTTTGTACTTCTCTTAGATTTTAGTTGCTGCTCAATTTTGATTGACTTGTTGATGTACCTCCAAGGCCCATTACCTGATCACAAACTAAGGCTCAAACTTTAACTAATCTTTTTACTGGCAAGTTTTTTTCTTTTACAGGTGAAGATTTCTTTGAGGACTTGGAGGGGAAGCTTAGCTCACGGGACATGGATAAACCATTACATGCTATCACTTTGGAGACACGGTTGAAAGCCACTCAATTGGAAAAGGGAATTTGTCTTCCCGAGACTTAATTATGTAACAAGTGTTTTACAATTTTTGGTAAATGTTGGGCCTATTATTATAATTTTGGGCAAACACTTGACCTTTATTATATGACATCCATTTAGGCATTTAGGAATAGATGTATGTTAGGGCTAGTGGTGGCTTGGGCTAATAATACATAGACACAAGTGGAGCATGGAGCAAAGAGGAAGTCCATCACTACATGGGCCGCGGCTATGCATAAGGAATCAAAGACCGAGGCCTTTCATCATTTGGTCCTTTCAAATTTGAATTCCCTCTTCAGCAAATTCAAATTGGCACCAGATCATATCAACTAAAAAGGGCTGAAGATCATTTTCCATGCAAGGCTGAACTTACCTTATAAGAAGAACATCACATTGGTTAATGAAGAGGAGCCAAGCGCACTCCAACAGCAAGATGAAGATCTAGCATTTGGACGTCCCTCCTTTATTATTTGCCTTAGCCACCTTAGAATACTTATTCATGGCTATTGGTGATTGTCATTTTCAACTTTTGATCAATGAAAAATTGGCAGTTTCTCTCAAAAACCAGATTGGTTTGAAGACAAGGTAAGTGCCTCGGGTTGGATAATCAATCGAGTGGAGTGAGTGCCTCCATTGCCTTCAAGTTTAAGAATACTTGAAGGTTCTTATCCCTATATTTCTCTTCTTCTAATCTAATAGAAGAAATCAAGAAGAGAGGGGGTAATTTTTCCCAAACGCTACTGGTTCTCTCATTGGAAGAACCATTTTTTGAAAAATATCAACTTTGCTTTATCGGACCAGCTAAGGGTTTACATTTTCATTGGCATTTTCAAAATTAGTTTTTTCTTCCAAATCTTCAGATTTTGAAACCTCATTCATAAATTATTATTCACGCCAAGTTTCGTTAATATTAGAGATTGTTTGTTTAATTTTTCGCATCGTTATTCTGAGTATTCTTGGCTGCACCAAGCACCGAGTATATTTTTTGTTTGTTTGTGTGTTTAATCCAGATCGTTTGCAGGTTGATCTTGCGTCATTTGGTATCAGAGCATAGGCAGCTTCCCCTGTGAACAAATCATCGCGTTTGCTGCTCTCTATATGAAATTTTAATAGCTGCAAATCTATTCATATTCTGAATTATCGTTATCGTTAATTTAAAAAAAAAAATTCTGATATAAATCTGTTTGTGTGCTTTTGTGATTTGTTTTTGTTGAGTACTAATATGCACGTCTAATATATTTTCTTGTTTAGATCTGAGCATGAGTATGTTATCATCTTAAGACTCGTTGATGATATTGGTTGAAGAGCATGAATATTCTCTTTATGAATATATGATCTAAATATGAATTTCTATGAATTGTATTGTTATTATAAAGCAATGTTATTTCTATGATTGGTTATAATTTATCGATCTACCATCTTACAGCAAATACCAAACTTTTTTTGGACACGAGCATGAAAGATACATAAATTTCACGCAAAACTTGCTGCTGTTTTTGGTTAAATTGAATTGCAATCTATTTTTCAAAAGTTACCATAAATAACGTCTAAAACTAGTGCTTTAATAATGACAACTAGGAGTGGTTTTCAATATAACACTAATCAGGATCTAGCCATAGCCAATGGCAAGGAAGTTTCCCAAGATGAGACTCACATCCACCAAGAGAGAGAGTCTAGAATGTAAGGATAAATAAATAATTTAAACCAACGGTTCAATGATTTTAACCTAATGTTTGTAAATGCTATGAAACACTTTAAAACATGAAATCTGTAGGGGACCATCTCAAGAAACCACACCATGGAGGAGGAACAAAACACTAGGAGGGAATCTCAAAACCAAGAAAATTTACCACCTCAAGAAACCACACCGTGGAGAAGAAATGTAAACCCTAGTAGAGAATTTCTAAATCGAGAAAATTTTCCATCTCAAGAGACCCCACCATGGAGAAGAAACGAAAACCCTAGGAGAGAATTTCCTAACCGAGAACGTTTTTTGTCTCACGAGACCATACCAAGGAGAAGAGATGAAAACCCTAGGAGAAGGTACCAAGGATATAAATACTCTGAAGATGATGAATGGACTTTGGACAAAGAAGAGAATTTTCTCCCCGACCAAAGAAGAGACAATGATGACCTTCAGAGTGTTAAGTTGACTATCCCACTATTCAATGGAACGTGTGATGGAGACACCTTCCTGGATTGGGTAGACAAGGTTGAGAAGATTTTTAACTATTACCAATACTCTGATAGAGTTAAAATATAATTAGTTTCAGTTGAATTTTCAGGCTATGCTGCACTTTGGTAGGCTAACCTAAAGGCCCAAAGGGTACGGATCGAAGATACCCCTATCACCTCTTGGAGAATTACAAGTACTCTTATGAGGAAAAGGTTTGTTCCTACTCATTACAAACAAGAATTATTCATATAATTGCACAACCTCATTCAAGGTAGTCAATCAGTTGAGGAGTACCTCACGAAATTTAAGACACTCAAAATTCGTGGAGGATTAGAAGAGCCTAAAGAACAAGTGATAGCTAGGTTTATACGTGGACTGAACCGAGAAATTGGTGATATAGTAGAGTCGTATCCACTGGATTCATTGGACATGGTTGTACAGTTGGCCTTAAAAGTTGAGAGACAACTTAAGAGGAAGAGGAAAACCAACTATACCTCCAAGTTCACCCCCAAACCATAAGAGAATAGCAAGACTACCAGTAAGACTGATGGAAAGAAGCCTTTTATTCGTAACTAGATACAAATAGCAAGACTGTTGGAGGAGATTCCAACAAATCAAAAACACGTGACATCAAGTGTTTCAAGTGTTTAGGTTCGGGACATATGATGGCTGAGTGCCCAAACCGTCGTACAAAGGTAATCAAAGAAGAAACATGATAACTTATAACTGATGATGAACTGGAAGAAATCAAATTGGAGGAAAGAAGTGAATCAGAGGATGAAGTTGTTCATGCTTCAGAAGGATCTCTGTTGATGGTCATTCGTCAAGTCCTCATATCGAAGACTTCGAAGGCAAATTGTCAACGTGAAAATATATTTCACAGCCATTGTTTGGTAAAGGAAAAGTTGTGTTCTTTGATAATAGATGAAGGGAGCTGTACCAATGTAGCTTCCAAGGACATGGTCACTAAATTGGGATTAGAGACTACCTCACATCCCAAACCCTATAAGTTAAGGTGGTTAAATGACAATGATGACGTCAAGGTAACTAAGCAGGTGGCCATCAAATTCACTTTGGGAAAGTATAAGGATTCCGTCTTTTGTGACGTGGTCCTATGGTTCTAATGAGCGCAAGCCATCTACTTTTAGGACGACCTTGACAATTTGACCGTAAGGTAACTCATAAAGGATTTACAAACCAATACTCATTGAAAACTGGAGGTAAAAGAATTAGACTAGCACCCATGACACCTGAGCAAGTAGCTAAGGACGATGCAGCTAGAATGGAACAGAAAATCAAGTCAAGTCTCTTAATGACTAGAGTAGAACTAGAAGCATCTATTCTTAAAGGAGATTCTTTCCTCATGGTTATGTTTAAAGATAAAATTATGGAATTAGGAGATATACCTATTTCCATCCAAAAATTACTCAAGCAATTTCAATATATTTTTTCCAAAGAGATACCACCAGGACTACCACCTCTACGTGGTATAGAGCACCAGATAGATCTACAACTAGGGTTTACATTGCCTAACCGACTAGCTTATAGCTGAGGAAACCAAAGAGTTACAAGTTCAAGTACAAGACTTGTTAGACAAAGGATATATTAGAGAATCTATGAGTCTGTGTACAGTGCCAACCTTATTAGTTCCAAAGAAGGATGGAACAATGAGGATGTGTGTTAATAGCCGAGCTATCAACCAAATCACAACTAAGTATAAGTTTCTCATTCCACGGCTCGAAGATATGTTGAATGAGCTCGGTGGAGCATCTATATTTTCAAAGGTGGACCTTAAGAGCGGGTACCATCAAATTAGAATGAAATAGGGTGATGAGTGAAAAACAGCCTTTAAGACCAAGTATGGGCTGTTCGAATGGATGGTCATACCTTTTGGGCTAATCAATGCACCTAGTACATTCATGCGTCTCATGCATCATGTACTTAAGGAATTTTTAAGAAAATTCGTGGTCGTCTATTTTGATGACATTCTAGTTTACAGCTCAGACCTTCCCTCTCACTTAAGACACTAAGGAATGCCAAGTTATTCGGTAATTTTAAGAAATGCTCTTTCGCCCAAGAGAAAGTGTATTTTCTAGGATTCATTATTACAAAGAGTGGAATAGAGGCCGATGAAGATAAGGTCAATGCCATTAAAGATTGGCCTACCCCTAAATCAATGACAGAAATACGTAGCTTCCACAGCTTAGCCTCATTTTATAGGAGGTTTATTAGAGATTTAAGTTCCATCGTAGCCCCCATCACTGATTGTACCAAGAAGGGTAGAGGGTTTGATTGGACCACAGAGTGTCAACGTAGTTTCGAGTTGATAAATGATAAGCTTTGCCACTCGCCTGTTCTTGCACTTCCTTATTTCAACAAGGTATTTGAAATCAAAACCGATGCAACGGGAGTTTGCATTGGAGCAGTTCTCATGCAAGAGGGTAGACCACTTGCATACTTTAGTGAGAAGCTCAAGGGAGCAGTTCTCAACTATTCAACGTATGACAAGAAATTTTATGCTATCATTCGGGCCCTAGTGCAATGACAACACTATCTCTTATCAAAAGAATTCATCATCCACATGGACCATCAAGCCTTGAAACACATTTGAAATTAGGATAAGTTAAACAAGAGGCATGCAAAGTGTGTGAAATTTTTAGAAAGATTTCCCTATATCCTTAAGTATTTGAAGGGCAAAACCAATGTGGTGGCCGACGCACTGTCTAGGAGACATGTCCTACTAATGAAACTAAGAACTAAATTTTTTGGTTTCGCATGGATAAAGGATAGCTATGAGTCAGATTCATATTTTAGAGCATATTATATTAAGTGTCTGACCAAAGCTGAAGGAGATTATTCTGTTAAGGATGGTTACTTATTTAAATGGGGCAAGTTATGCATCCCGCATCCCCGATGGAAGTTTAAAGAGGTGTCTTGTTGAAGAAGCTCATACCGGGGGCTTAGCAAGCCATTTCGGAGAGACTAAGACATTGGACATGCTTAAAGAGCATTTCTTCTAGCCTCGCATGATACGTGATGTACATCATTTTATCGAACGATGCATTGTTTGCAAAAAGACAGAGAGTAAGGTCCTACCACAAGGGTTATACCTTCCCTTACCTATACCAACTCACCCTTGGACTGAGGTCAGTATGGACTTCATTTTAGGATTACTATGAACTGCCAGAAACAAGGATTCTATAATGGTAGTAGTTGACCGTTTTTCTAAGATGACACATTTTATCCCATATGCCAAAACTGATGATTCAGCCTATATAGCCCACCTATTCTTTAGAGAGATTGTTAGGCTTCACTGAATACCTCACACAATAGTGTCGGACAGGGATACGAAGTTTTTAAGTTTATTTTGGAACACGTTGTGGGAAAAGATGGCGACTAAACTACTTTTTAGTACATCATTTCATCCCCAGATAGACTGCCAAACAGAAATGGTCAACAGGACCTTAGGTACCCTTCTACGTAGTCTCATTGGAAAAAGATTGACTAATTGGGATACACTATTATCGCATGCAATTTGCTTACAATTGAAGTGTCAATTCCACTACTAAGCAAACTCCATTTGAAATAGTATAGGGGATTTAACCCTGACACACCCTTGAGTCTCTTACCATTGCCTATTGAAGACTTAACAAATCCACTAGGAGCTGAAAATGTCACGACCCTTACCCGTAATGACGTTTTTTTTTTTTTTTTTTTTCAATCTTTTACTTTAACTGTACCTAAAGCGAAATCTAAGTCGGAGTCGAAATCGAAATAGAAATCGAAGTTCGTTTAGTAACCGTTTAAAACAATTACCAAAACAATAAAAACTTAAACTATTAAATCAATTAATCAATAAAGAAAACAATTAATTAAAAAAACATTTTTTTTTTATCAAGTGGCCAGAGCTGGCGGCGATTGCTCGCCACAAAACTGGCGAGCAATCGCCCTCGGCGATTGCTCCTTAGGCGAGCAAATCGCCCAAAGCGATCGCCCCTTGGGCGATTTACAGGGGAGAGGCGATTGCTTGCCTCTTGGAGGCGAGCAATCGCCATGCTCTCTGGATTTTCTCCAGAGAGCACGGCATTTCTCCCCCTCCCCTTCTTCTTTCTTCTTCGCCTTTCTTTTTCTTCTTTCTTCACACTTCCTTCACACTCCCTGCACTTCACAATTTTAACACAAATACACAACACTCAAACACTACAACTTCTTCTCCTTTCTTACACAAAACCTTCACCCAATCTCTACAGACTTCCATAAATACTCTCCAAACATAACATTTACTCAAAACCGACACATTTCCCGTTAAACATAATCAAATTTCATAAAAACAAACTGCGTGGTTCCGTTTAAAAGTTTAACATTTTCCTCTTGTTAGAAAAACATAGAAAACATTTCAAAACACTGTACGTTATCTATACAATCACCAAAACACCCTAAAAACGTATCTAATCACACTAAAATCTATACATTTTACCATCAATCCCAAAACATCAATAAGACTCTCAAAAACTTCTAACCATGAGTCACCAACCTAGCCAAAACACAAGCCGCCGCCACGAGCTCCACCCACCGACCGCTACACTTGATCGTCTTAAGGAGGTTCCTCACCTTCGTTATCATCACCTACATCATACAATAACTACATTAAGCCTAATGCTTAGTAAGGAGCGTACTAAACACAACTTTACATATATGCATGACATTTATAAAACATTTTCGTTTCATTTCGTTAAGCCACTTTCTTGCCCCGTGAGAAACATACGTCTTGCCCCGTGAGAAACATACGTCTTGCCCCGTGAGAAACATACATTTTGACCCGTGAGAAACATACACGTGAGAATCATACATTTGACGCGTGAGAAACATACATCGTTCACATGATCGTTCGTTCATTTAACTTTTCATAAAACATGCTCGTAAATAGTTCGTATGCATTTTAGTAAAACATGATGCATGAGGGGTAACATACATAAGGAAAAACCTATCGAACGAGCACTACCTAATTCACTAAGGCACTACTTAAACTATCAGTCTTTCCTTAACTACCCGTATAACCACTTTCTTCATAACAGTCAACATTATCAACATTGTACAACGTAGGGCCTTAGTGGCCGGAAAGCCTAACGCTCACTTACCTGGCGTCCTAAATATGCCGAGCACCGTCCTTCGAGCTTGAGTTACCTAGAGCATTTAACATCACATCATTAATATCGATTTTCAAACATCGAATCTAAACAATCGACTTCTCTAGTTAGGACAAATCCTTCTAAAACTCTAATCCTTTTCTTTCGGTCATTTCATCGAACACTTAGTGCTCATTAACTTCAAAACTCCATTAATGGTGTTTTACCAACCTCCAACAACCTAGATTTCACATTAAACATCATCCAACACCATTAATCTACTCCAACAACCTAGAATTAACTTTAAACATCATCAATGAGTAATAAATAAACAATCCTAGCTATTTCTAACAAAACCCCTAAATTTCCTCACAAACCCTAACTCAAAACAAACCCTAAAAACGACAACCAACTCGACTAAAGCATAGGGCTTACTTGGAGGGTCGATTTGATGAAGAAAACTTGAAGGAAGAATCGCCAAAATGGAGGAGTAGATCAACGTTGAAGATTGGCGATGGAGAAGAGAGGAAATCGCCAAAATGGAGAGGGTTTCGTGCGTGGAGGAGAAGGTGAGAAAGAGAGAGAGAGAACTTAGCTTTTAATAGAATTTTGACTTTAAAATTTACTTAAATGCCCTTAGTAAATTTTCTAACTTAAACCATTATTTCATCTATCGGTTCAATTTCTCCGAAATTCCCTTATCTCTCCAAATATTTCTATTTATTCTTAGGGTTTTAACGAAACTTCCCGTTGGCCATTTGGATCTAATTTACCATTTTTACGAATTAAAACTCTATAATTACTTAAAATATTAAAACCCGAAACCTATGGTTCGAAATTCCTAAAACGAACATCTCGGGCGTTACAGAAAAAGCTGCACAAATCAAGGAGATGCATGAATCGATACATAAAACCATAGAAAAGAAGAATGAAAAATACGCTAAGCAAGCCAACAAGGGTCGTAAGGACGTCATATTCAATGAAGGAGATTTAGTTTAGCTACATTTATGAAAAGAAAGGTTCCCTGCTAAGCATAGATCAAAGTTACTTCCAAGAGCCGAAGGTCCCTTTAAGGTTTTAAAACGCATTAATAATAATGCCTATAAGATAGATTTACCAGGAGATTATGGGGTATCAGCAACTTTTAACGTCCATGACTTATCACCATACGTTGGAAATGAATCTGATGACGAGGAGGCCAACTTATTGGATTTGAGGTCAAATCCTCAATTACTTGGAAATGATGATGTACCTCCAAGGCTCATTACCTGATCACAGACTAAGGCCCAAACTTTAACTAATCTTTTTGCTGATAAGTTCTTTTCTTTTGCAGGTGAAGATTTCTTTGAAGACTTGGAGTGGAAGCCTAGCTCACGGGACATGGATAAACCATTACATGTTATCACTTGGGAGACACGGTTGGAAGCCACTCAATTGCAAAAGGGAATTTGTCTTCCCGAGACTTAATTATGTAACAAGTGTTTTATAATTTTTGGCAAATGTTAGGCCTATTATTGTAATTTTGGTCAAAACACTTGGCCTTTATTACATGACATGCATTTAGGCATTTAGGAATAGATGTATGTTAGGGCTAGTGGTGGCTTGGGCTAATAATACATAGACACAAGTGGAGCATAGAGCAAAAAGGAAGTCCATCACTACATGGGTCGCGGCTATGCATAAGGAGTCAAAGACCGAGGCCTTTCATCATTTGGTCCTTTCAAATTTGAATTCCCTCTTCAGCAAATTCAAATTGGCACCAAATCATATCAACTAAAAAGGGCTGAAGATCATTTTCCATGCAAGGCTGAACTTACCTTATAAGAAGAACATCACATTGGTTAATGAAGAGGAGCCAAGCGCACTCCAACAGCCAAGATGAAGATATAGCATTTGGACGTCCCTCCTTTATTATTTGCCTTAGCCACCTTAGGATACTTATTCATGGCTATTGGTGATTGTCATTTTCAACTTTTGATCAATGAAAAATCTATAGTTTCTCTCAAAAACCAGATTGGTTTGAAGACAAGGTAAGTGCCTCGGGTTGGATAATCAACCGAGTGGAGTGAGTGCCTCCATTGCCTTCAAGTTTAAGAATACTTGAAGGTTCTTATCCCCATCTTTCTCTTCTTCTAATCTAATAAAAGAAATCAAGAAGAAATGGGGTAATTCTTCCCAAACGTTGCTGATTCTCTCCTTGGAAGAACCATTTTTTGAAAAGTATCAACTTTGCTTTATCAGACTAGGGTTTGAATTTTCATTGGCGTTTTCAAAATTAGTTTTTTCTTCCAAATCTTCAGATTTTGAAACCTTATTCATAAATTATTATCCACGCCAAGTTTCGTTAATATTAGAGATTGTTTGTTTAATTTTTTGCATCGTTATTCTGAGTATTCTCGGCTACACCAAGCACCGAGTATATTTTTTGTTTGTTTATGGGTTTAATCTGGATCGTTTGCAGGTCGATCTTGCGTCACTTGTGTAGCAACTCCTCTATGTCGATGTAGTATTATAGATCCACCACATCCGTAATTTCTCTATTCAATCCCCCAATAAACTGAGTCATGGTTGCTTCCTTATCTTCTTCCACATTGGCCCTTAACATGGCTACCTTCATCTCTTTGTGATATTCCTCAACGCTTTTGAAACCTTGTGTCAAATTTTGAAGCTTTTGACACACATCTCTATAGTAGTATGATGGAACATACCTCTTTTTCATGTGGGCCTTCAAGTATTCCCATGTGTTGATTTGTGTTTCACCATTCCTCCTCCAGTTCTTAACTAATTGATCCCACGAAATACTAGCGTAGTCCAAGAACTCCATGGTGATCAACTTGAGCTTCTTATCCTTCAAATAATTTTGAAACTCAAATACCAAGTCTACTTTTCGTTCCCAATCCAAATATCCCCCGAGATCATTCTTCTCTTGGAAAGGTGGAATATTTATCTTGATATTTCGCAAATCATTGTCTTCTTTGTTTGTCCCCTCATTCCTTTATTTTGGGTAATAATTGCTATACTCTTCGAATTCTCCATCCAAATCCCGCTTTTGTAGTGTATGGCTAGGGGTCGAAGTTTCTAATTGTTCCATTCTTAGCTGTGTATTGTTCTTGCATGGCTTTCAAAAATAATTTTAAATCAACGTCGTTGTGCCTTCTCACTCATTGTTTTGGCCAAAAGATTCAACAAGGAAAAAATGTTAGTAATCAACAAATATAATTTACGGACCTCATACTCTCCCTCACGTGTTTACACTCTATGGATATCACTTCACTCGTGTTTCACTCAAAATATAGCTTTTATATGATAATCTCTCACTTTTGTCTTTTACCTCTTAATCTCCATTTTAGTTCTTTACGTAAGAACCTGATCGGTGGTAAAAATTCAACAAGCCAAACAAAAAAAAAAAATCACACATTTAAGCTCAAAGTTCAAACCTTTAAGAATGGCTAAATCAATAGTAGAATTTTGAATCAATTTTGAAGAAGGCAACAACTCAAGGACTTGAATCGGATAATCTAAATCGATGATGAACAATTTCCAAATGCTAAGAAAAGATGAAGTTTACGTGAGAAAACTTTCCTTTTTTTTTCTTTTGACCTTTGCCACTAACTCGACTAACAACAAATACACAAAATCTGCTACCCGACTAACTCCGTGTTGGCCGATCAGACTCCAAAATTTTTCAAACAATATATTTTTAACAATTTAGATCTAAATACTCTGAAATTTTAAGACGTTCTTACTTGATGAGTGAACAAGATACCCTTAAATTTTCAGGGCTAAAATCGTCATGGATCAAAAGATATGGGTGAAGGATGTCTTGTTGGTCGAAAATATGATATTCAACACCTTTGCGGATTTGACACTCTTCAGATGAAGCGGTACTCCAATTTGCACTTTAGAGGGATGACTTGCAACCTTGCTAGGGAGCTTCCACGCTAATGAAGGAGGGGAATGAAGGCAGCAATAGAAATAGTTTTCACTATGGCTCTCACAAAGTGATAACGAAGAACACTCACTCTCGGGTTTTCACTCGCCGAAGAGAAGTTGAGTATAGAGGCCGAGATGCAAAAGCAATCTAGTGTTTTCTTCAAATGTTCAAAAGTGTTTCCAGCAGAAAAGAGGATGATGTTTATACCACCTCTCTTCGGCAGCAACTAGGGTTTAGAAATAATGACTAAAGATGCTAAAGAACAAAGTAGAAGGTGCGACCGAAGGGTACACTTCGGGTACACCAATTGTCTTGCCAATTTCGGCAAGAATATTCTCTCTCCATGTGTACCTTTTAACATGATGTTTTCTCCCTTCAACACTACCCTAAGTGCTACTAGCAAGCACAAATATTCAGCTTAACATAAACAAAACAGCAACACAAGACCAAAAACTAAATAACTACTAAGTGGACGAATACAAGAGCTTGTATTAGGGAAAACAAATTCCCCCTTCTAGTTTGTTATTGCCCATGCTTGGTGTAACCTAGGGCTCCTCCCAAATCAGCACATGGAGAAGCTTCTCTATGTCTTGGGGACTAGGCTCCCACTTCAAGTATTCAAAGTGACTTTCACGTACAAAACAAACAAGTTAGTTAAAGGGTGGCTCAGCCGAGTCCAAG
Source organism: Begonia masoniana (assembly GCA_022432975.1). NCBI lineage: Eukaryota > Viridiplantae > Streptophyta > Magnoliopsida > Cucurbitales > Begoniaceae > Begonia > Begonia masoniana. The sequence goes on from CM039513.1 coordinate 11,859,951, forward strand.
ACCTTGGTTTGAGATCGTGTCAAGGGGCCCCTTGGCATATCACACTAGCAAAAGAAAAAAAAGCCCACTATTTACTCACGTCATAAAGTTGTGATGTTGGTCTTAGTATTGAACTCTTAAGAATGCATGAGTAAAAAAAAAAACTCACT
>CM039513.1:11860199-11971385 GCA_022432975.1 Begonia masoniana
GTGGAGTTAGCATCGCCAAAGCTCTCTGGCGATTCACTAAGTAGAGAGAGAAACTGAGGAGAAAAGAGTTTCTGTTAGTTTTATAAATTGATTTGGCAATTTACCGTTTTGTCTTTCCTTTGATTTTCTATTTGTTTCGTCCTTCGTTTCATCAATTGGCTAACTATTCGGTTTCTCCAAATCTCCTTATTTCACCAATAAGTCCAACTTATTATTTGAGATTTATTAAAACTGTCCGTTCGCAAATCGGACCTCGTTTACTATTTTTACTAAAAACGTCTTTTATATTACGAGAAACGTAATTATTCGGAATTAAGCATTACTACTCCGAAATTCTCATAATTTCCTTAAAATTCCTATTAATAATTAGGATTCTAATGACGCTTTCTTTTCGCAAAACGGACTTGATTTGACATATTTACAAAAATGACATCATATAATATAATATTAATATCCCGTAAAGCCAGGTATTACACGTTTTGTAGCACAATTGCACCGGATCTCATCAGAACTCCGAAGTTAAGAGTGCTCGGGCGAGAGCAGTACCAAGTTGAGTAATCACTTGGGAGGTCCTCGTTGAAAACAAATCTGTGAGTACGATTGTGAAGCAAACCTCGGAGATCTAAGCTTGAGTATAGGAAAATCTCGGAGCCGAGTATAGACAAATTTCGGAACGTTACAAAATGGACAATATCTTACTGGAAAAGAGGAGTCGTTATAGGCCTCCCGTTCTAGGCAAAAAATGCATAACATGGGTGATCTGGGAGCCGCTAGGGGTTAAATTATTAGTTTTATGATAGTTAAATATTGGATTTGTTAGAGTTGTTAGTTTGAAGGTATTTTAAAAATAATTCATAGATTAGGGGTTAAAATAGTTTTTACCCTTATTATATATTGATTGACGGGTTGGGCACAAATTAAATTCCTAATTTTGAATAAAATGAATTTTGAATATTCATTAAACTTGAATATTAAATTTTCTTTTTAACAAAATAAATATTAAACCTCGAACCAATTTTTTGATTTTGTTCGGTTTAGTTCCAGTTGAGTTTCGATTATGGACTTAATTTTGAGTTGATTTTAGTTGGTTTGCACACGGTTTTATTAGTATTGGTCCATTTGATTAACCTTTTTGTAATTCTCCAGCTTACAATTAAAAAATATATCAATATTAAAGTATCAGTTTGATTTGGTAACCATACTAGCAAAATCAAGCAGCTTCTAATTTTAATAGTATAATTTGATTTATTTATTACGTAAAGTTCGAGCTTTATTTTGATAAAAAAATAAACTCACAATTTAAATTGAATAAATTTCAAAGTCAGGTTTTTTTTGTTCCAAAAAATAATTTAAAATTTAATCCCAACAAACTTTTAAATATCAAGATTTAAGTTGTACTGACCATTTATCATAATATTTATATTTATGGATTTCAACTTTATCGTAAAGCTGCGACGTGTCGTTCAATTGAGGGGTACGCTTCCTTCAGAGGAAGGAAGACTGCCGTTTGACGGGAGAAAGATACTGACCGACCGGGAAAATGGTCTGATTTTGGAAAATTAGTGATCGCTCTTTGGTTTGGTCGCTCGTTCAGTGGTACAGTTATCAATTCCGATCAACAACACTAGTCATCTGCTCAGATAAGCTTAGCCCCTAGAAATGGCCTCAGACTATAATGCAATAAGAACGTTTAATGTCCAATATGCTTGTCACTTGTCAGGAGCTCGGTTTTAGGAATACATCGTAATCAGGATGACATGCAATGTCCGTAAACAACGCCATTCTCATGCAAAATTGGCCTCCTCCGGCTATAACGTAACAAGGACAAGTTACATGCAATGTCTATCAATGACTCAATTATCAGAATCATGGGTGCAAAACTGGCCTCCAACTATAAGGTAACAAGTGTTACGTGCCATGTCTGTCAAAAACTCAATTCTTGGAATAATGGGGGTCATTTGACCGGTAAAACTGAACTCCAGCTATAGCTTAATAAGGATGTGTTAAGTGCGATGTCTGTTAACAACTCAATTCTTGGAATCATGGGTGTTGCACAACTTCTCGTAGAAATACGAACGTTTATCGCCCACTTCGAATTGAAACCTGGAATGAAAAGATAAAGTTGGATACTTCGATTTAAACACGTGAAATGTTTACTCTCTCTAAGATTTTAGCAATCAACATAACAGGCCTGTCGATGGCCAGACAGCTAAGTGGAAACAGTTCATCATAAGTTCCTAGCTAACATGGTTTTGGAAGTTCAAACCCAGATTCCCAATACAACATGGAGATGCGAAGATTCTCTTTTTCCCCACCAAATGAAAGGAATGGGAAGAAAAAAAATAATACAGCGAAACATAAACGGAAACTTTCCTCTCACAAGGCATCACGAGCTGCGATTCGGCATGTAATGGCATCCGAAAGAGAGGATATCTCCATCTCAAGAACAGTTATTTTAAAATGCTGAATCAAAAAAAAAAAAAAAAAACATAAGTACTAAGAGGTTTAATCTTGAAAATTGACGATAATGGCGGAAAAAATGACCAGATCATTAAGAGGTCACAACCTTTTGTATTTGGGGAACGTTTGCTCTTTCTGCCAGTTCCTCTAATTCAACTTGTTTACCATGTACAAGTTTCTCCACGGCTTTCATCTACCAAAATTTTTTAAAAGATTTAAATAATCATAAGTGCTACACAATTCGGTACAAAAATTTGTCAGACGAAACATTTCATGATGTTGGTATTACCTCATCAGGAGAACTATTAAATCGAGCAGCAAGGACGTAAGTCGAGCTGTCTGAAATTCCACATCTCTTCAAAGATTCCGTGATCTGGTCATAATCACATTTGAGAGAATCAATTGCAAATCCAAAACAAATATCATTAAACATGACTAAAAAAAAAGGAAAGTAAAAAGTCCGAACTACTACATGCTTAGATCCAGAATAATTGTAAACTAGCTCTGAATGAGGAGTGCGAGTTGTGAGCGACTCCCGTGATTTGGCTACAAGTGTTTTATGGGCTGCAGCCAGAACTGGAAATACATCTGGAATCTGATTCATAACTTGAGAAAGTAAAAATCCAAGAACAGCTGAGTCATAAATGGCTGTCTACATAGAAAGAAAACAAAAAAATTACGAGTGAAGCGTTGAGAAATGCAGCTTCTGGCTCCAACGTCCCGGCTTGCATGGAATCAAGAAGGTCCCTGCACATCAATAATTTTCGTAAGCTGTCTTATTTATCAAACATAATTTGATTTATGCCTAAGTACAAAAATTAACATAAATAGGCAATCGGCTGCATAATAAAACGAAAAGAAGAATGGTATTGCCACTAAAGTTGATTCATGAGGACAAGTTTCAATATGATTATCGACGAACTTGAAATTTTACATGATCGTCTAGCACAATATAGCATTATGTTAGAGCAACGAAGTCCATTCAAATTCATGATTCAATTTTTTCATCAGTGATAACGTCGTATAAAGATAATGATTAAAAAAACAAGAAAGATGGGGAGTTAAGAAAAAACGATCCACCCCAAAAAGACTTTACAAAAGTGCACCAACAAGAAACTTTCTAACCCATCAAAAAGTTAATTACAAAAAGAAAGTTAAAAATTTTATGTTCCAATGAAGCTTCATCTTGTGTGCCTTGGCCGAATGATCCAAGAAATATAAAGAACTAACTCAATCATCAAAAAGTAGAAAATTTCCACACACTTAACTCTTATTTATAAAATGGCAGAGAATTACAGAATTAGAATTTGTCCATGATCACCTCTTGTCATGAACATTTAAGTTTCAACAAAGAATCAGGAAGAAGCTCGCACGGGAAGTGGAAAGGAAGGGAAGAGCGATGGCTTATCGACATTCTAAAGCTATTCAAAATGATTTTGCACCACTTATGCAGAGCAGTCTGCCAAGGAACGACACTATTTCGATTTATGTTACTTTTTTCTTTTTAATTTTCATGTCTGGGGAGAGATATAAATTAACAGGAAGCTGCAAGGTGAAGAGGCATCTTGTAATCTTCGTTGTAAGATTCTTCCAGAGAATCACCCCTTTCCATCCCCTACCATGAACCTCCATTTCTGCATTTTTTTTCTTGTTTTTATTCTAACGCTGATCAAATTTAGACCCAGCATTTTCTGTTGCTTCCATATTGATTTCCATACTTCAATCCTTCAATTGAGTTCAATTTTACTGGTTTTGGGTGAATATCACTAGCACCCATTTTAGAACATAAAACCCCCCATATGAAAACCCAATACATTTGGGTTCTTCCTCAAAGCGTATAACAGTACTTACGTTCGATAAAGTTCCAACGCTTATCAAAAAACCTAAGCTCGTAACTTCTAATACACCAAACAAATTCAGCCCAATATATAACATCGGGACTCAAAGACAATACAGGAAATTTCAATAAAATGTCGAAGAAAAAAAAACCTCTCCCATCCCCCAACAATATGGCATGCATTAAGAGAGAGAGAGAGAGAGAGAGAGTACTTAGCGTTGGTGACATCAATAAAAAGGGCAAGAGAAAGAGTGTTTCCATTGATATCAAAGACCTTCATGGCTGCTTACACCAAAACAGGAGGCCGCGGTATTTCCCTCCGGAAGAGATGGAGGAGGGTGGCGGAGAGAAGACGTCCACAGTCAGAGATTGAAGAGGCCGCCGTGGAAATCAAAAGACCATGAAACCAACCCTATTCAAAAGCCTCTCCTTTACCAAGTATTTTTAGGTGATTCGGTTTTCTGTACAAACCGATGCGGTCCAGGTTTAACAGAAAACCGGTAGCTAAAAAACCCGTGATCTTTGGATTTGTGAGTTGGGATTGCTCTACGTACAAAAGAAGGTGAAGTGATAGTAGAAGTATGACATATCTATCCGATTCAATTTTGTTATCTTGCAGAACATAATTGGCAAAAATGAAGTTCTTACGGAGGAAACAAACTGAATTGGATAAGTTTTAGAACACAACCGAATCAATCAGATAGATAATCTCGGTTCCCTTTGATTCAATTTTAGTTCTCTCTCTCAAACAATCAATTATTCAACTTTTACTTATCATTGGTAGAAGGGTGTCACAAATCAAATGATGATAAATAATCCTTTGAAATTCAACTTCTTCAGGTTAGTTTTGTAAAATGCTCCAATGTCGGGATTGCAATGGATCTTTTGTAGAATGTCAACTCCTTCCACTTGTGTAATAAACTCAGGGTCCTATGAAGCATATGAATACTCTTCACTAGGCTCATCCATTGGGAAACCAATAGCTCATTTATAATTCTTGGGTTTAACTTAATTTTTTGACTGAAAATATAAAATTCTACTGCAAGAGGTTGTGTTAAAATAGTCAGATTTGCATAAAATAAATGACTAAGCCTCTCATAATAATGAACTCCTATTTTACGCAAACCAAATAATCTAACCCACACAAATAATTCCTCAATGCTCAAAGATTTAAAATTTGAGAAGTCTACTCTCCCAGAGAAATTATAGAGCAATTTTTAATATCAATCTCGTACGTAGTTTGATTTGGATCTGTTCTAACTTTGGAGAAAAATATTTGGTTGTCGATCGAAGTCGAGTCGGACCACTGGAGCTTGGAGCACCCTTCCTTTTAAGAATAAACTTAGGGGAAAATTAAAGTTGACCAAAAGTTTGAAAAAAAAACTTAGGGGAAAATTGCATTTTTGCATAGAGGAAATCGACCAAATTAGGGCACAATTTTTCGAGTAATTTAAAAGGGAAAGTCACCAAATCGAGTAAAAAATTAGAGGTAGAAAGATTAATGATTTTGCTAAAAAAAACGCACAAAATTTGCATAAAAGAGAGCTAAGGTTCACCGGTGGTAAGGAACAATGGCGCGGAACTTGTAGAGATCATCTCTTCCTCTTATACAGACTAGTTAGGGGACACCTGGTATTTAAGTAAGAGCATTTGCCGCAGACATCTTAACTTGCTATGAGGGTGTCTGGAAAACCCAAAATATAATCCTCCAAAATTTCCATCAAATCTTTTCCAATTAAGCCAAATAAGACCTAATTGAATCCTAATATTCTTGAAGTTTTTTTCATCTAACAGTTTAGTAAAATATTGAGTAACTAATTTTCAAAATTAACAAAGTCGTGAGATACATCTTCTTTTGAACATGATCTCAAATTAAATGGTACTTGATTTCTATGTGTTTGATATGAGAATGTTGGATAAAATTTTTAAAATTATTAATGGTACTAGTATTATCACACTTAATTTAAATTTATTCATGCTTCATGCAAAACACTTGACTACAACAACTACCAATGACTATATATTCACTTTTGATCGGTAAAAAAGCCACAGAGTTTTTCTTTTTAGAGAATCAAGACACTAAGGATTTTTCGAGGAAACGACATGTTCCACTTGTACTCTTTCTATCTACTAGATTTCTGACGTAATTTGAGTGGTGCATCCTATCAATTAAAAAAAAATTTCTTTAGAATATCATAATTCAAAATCATAAGTCTCACTAAGATATTTGAATATTCTTTTTATCGCATTCGAATAGAACTTCTTTAGACATACTTGAAATCTAGCACACAAGCAAACGTTAAAGAGAATATCAAGTCTACTAGTCGTTAAATAAAGTAAAAATCTAATCACACCTCTATATCTTTTTATGTCTACACACTTTCTAGTTTCATCTTTGTCCAATTTGAGCACTCATGGCAGTATGAGAAGATTTAGAGCTATCCATTGCAAATCTCTTAAGTATCTCTTTAAAGTATTTTTTTGGTCTAGAAAGATTTTTTCTTTCGTTTGTTTATTTATAAAACTAGAAAGTATCTTAGTTCGCCTATCATACTCATTTCCAAATCAAATTGAATTAATTTCGTAAACTCTTCGTAAAGTGATTCAATTGTTTCATCAAATATAATGTAATCAACATAAATTTGCAAAATAAGCATGTCCTTGCCCTTGTGTTTGTTGAACAAAGTAAAATAAATCTTTGCCATCTCAAAATCTCTCTCTAAAATGAATTTGCTAAACATTTCATACCAAACTTTTTGTGCTTGCTTTAAACCATTAAGAGTCTTGTTGAGCTTGTAAATATGATCTATCTTATCATAAGTTTCAAAGCCTAAGGTTGTCATACATATACTTCTTTCATGATGTATTCATTAAGGAATGCACTCTTAAAGTCCATTTGATAGAGAGAAATTCTTAAAAAAAAACAAAAACTATATGCACAAGAATTCTAACCTAGATATCGGTGCAAATGTGTAACACCCGACATTTCGGCCGTGTAATAATCTGTTGAATTATTGTATGAATTTAAATTGCCATAAATACAATAACTATTTTATTGTAAATTTTGGAGTATTTAGTGAAGGGAGAACCGAACTGATGGCTGACTAAACTAAACGCTAAGTTTGAAATGCATGGAAGGGCAAATTGGGGAGAAATTATGGTTGGTGGGAGATAGCCAATGGATAGCTGACACCTGGCAACTTGTTGAGGAAGTTAAGTTCCTCCTCCTACGTGAAATCCTCTTCATTTCACTTCTCTGCTCTCTCTCCATTCTCTTCTCGTCACTCTTTCTTCCAGTCGACAATCAGCCATCGAAGCTACTTCGATCTCCTCGGCTCCTTTCTGTTTTTCTACTAGGGTAAGCATTTTTTAAATGCTAACAAGTTTGGACAAGTTTAAAGTGAGTTTTGGTTGGAGTGAAGGATAGTGATACTTTGGTAAAACTCACTGTTTTTGAATGAAAACACACCGATTTGTTTTCTAAGGGTTTGAATGAGTTTGGAACAAATTCTTCTAACTTATTTGTTAGCATTTGTAGCTTGTTTATTTTCTGAACGTGCATGTACAGGTTCGAGCATTTTCGAGACGTTCAGGACCATCAACTCTGCAGCAACAGGTAAGTTCATATCTGTAGGTTGGCCCTTAAGGCCCTACATCTCGGAGGTACTAGGTTTTCTGTTCTGTCGGGTTGTTTTGGGTAGAAAGATTATAGTTATGTTCTGAGTTGTCTATGTTCTGTTTCACCGTATGTTCTGTTATTTCTGTCATCTGCTCTCTGCCTGTTTAAGTTCAAGCACTGTTCATGCATACACGTTTTCTCTGAAAGACATGCAAATGTTTTTTGTACACTGTTTGAAACTAAATAAGATAAAATCTGACTGAAATGTACCGGTTAAGTGCGGGACGGGGACTGGCCTACTGTTTCTGTTCTAAATCTGTTCTGAAAATCTGTTGTGCCTGTCGTGCACTTGCCAGTTCCCCTATAAGCCCCACTTATACCCCTCTGCCACTGAAACGTAATGTTCTGTACTGTCACTGTATTTCTGAAAACTGCATGCATAGAATTTTGCATCACTGCATATCTATTATGTTCTTACTGAGCTTTAGGCTCATAGGTGAACTCTCTGATGTAGGTACTGAACCCGAAAATGAGGACTTCGTGCCTCAGTCTGATGAATAGGTGGCTGGTGGATCGAGCTCATGGGGGTGTGGTTGCTGCAACCAGACAAATTCTGACCCGAGCTTTAAGTTTTCTGTAATGTCTATATCTGTAAAGTCTTCTGGAAGTTCTGGTTGTGTTGTAAAATTTTGTAAAAACTCTTCTTTTGGTAAATTCTGCAAGTGCATGTTAGGTTCTGTACTGTTTCAGAGGTTTTACCTTTAGAACAATGTATAAGTTCTGATGTCTCAGTTTTTTTGAAATCACTGTATTTGACAGTTAAACTCTTGTCCTGAATATTCTGAAATGTTTTAGAATATTTTTCTGTTTTAAGGTTTGCATGGATGGTCTCAAATTCGAGAGCTATCCATGCAGTCTGTTTCTTTGAATCTGTCAATTGTAAAGTATGTCCTACAACCTTGTTTAGAATCGGGTATTGAAGGTCTATAACTTTCATGCCTTCTGTTTGTGGTGTATTTGACGGTTGGATTAAGTTTTAAAGTATTCTGAAATGGTTTGGAATATTTTCTGTTAGCATATGCATGAATGATCTCTGGTTTTAGAGCTTTTATGTAGAGTGAAATTCCTTGAGTTTCTGTCATGTTTTCTGTTGCGTTCGAGAACCCCATTTTGATGTGGTTTGAGAAATCTGAAACTTCTATGTTTTCTATATTCATGCTCTCTGTCTGTACGTCTTTCTGTTAAAAGTTGTTAAGTTTCACCTTAGAAACCATGTCATCCGATCACGTCCACCGCCACTTGTAAAATTTTCTCCACCGGTTGTCACTGCTCATTTCTGTTTTTTTTTAAAGTACATCCACCGTTGCCCATTTCCTTCTTTTAAACTATATCTTCCGGCTGACGTCACACAAGTCTTCCGCCCAGTTTAGTTATATCTTCCGGCTAACGTCACACAAGTCTTCCGCCCAGTTTAGTTATATCTTCCGGCTGACGTCACACAAGTCTTCCGCCCAGTTTAGTTACATCTTCCGACTGACGTCATCCATCTTCCGGTTGACGTCATCACCTTCTGCTGATTTCCTTATTGCCTGTATCTTCCGGCTGATGTCATCCATCTTCCGGCTGACGTCATCACCTTCTGCCGATTTTGTTTACTATCTGTATATGCCGATGACGTCATTACATCTTCTGATGACGTCATCACACACCCGATTTCATTATTTCCTTCGCCCTTTCTGTTCCCTATTCCTCCTCGTCTTCTCTGTTATTCACTTCTGTTTATTTATTTTCTTCGCCACTTCTTCTCTTCTGTTATCCATTATTGAAATCTGTTTTGCTATCAACTTCAAAGAACTCGATTCTGTTAACTGTTTTCCCGTTTGATTTCGAATCCAGAGAACTTTCTCTCTCTCTGTAAATGTTTTAAAAGTTCAATGTACAAAAAAAAAAATAGTCCCCGTTTTCTGTTATCTGTCCCGGAGTGATGGCTCCGATCCCGGACCCCGATCGGGTTCGGTTCCGGGCTGTCACATGAAGTTATTTCTAATTCATTAGAAGGAATTTCTTGAGGTGTGCTCTCTTGATTAGCACTATCATTATCTCCTAACTTGAGGGTTTCTATTTCTATTTCAAGAACTTTGTTCAATTTCACATTTTTTTGACAGTTGAATGGTTTCATTGAGCATTGCGTGCATAGAATTTTCCACAACTAAGTTGTTTTATTGAAAACTCTATAAGCTTTGCGAGTTAAGAAATAACATAAGAATTTCATAGTCTGTCTTGGAGTCAAATTTGTTGAAGTCATTCTTTGTGTTTAAGATGAAAAACTTGCATCCGAATGATCAAATAGCTAATATTTGGAGTTCCATTATTGCAAAGCTCAGGGGGTTTTCTTAACAAAGGGTCAACATGTTATAGCAACGGTTTCTGCCCAAAAATGGTTGGGAAGACTATTTTCATTTAGCATTGTTATATCTAACTCTTGGAGAGATCTATATTTCTTTTTAACAAATTTATTTTGTTGAGATGTTTTTAGTGAAAGAGAAATTATGTTCTATGTTGTACTCACGAGAAAGTAGCTCAAAGCTTTCATTCTTAAGTTTTTAACCATGATCACTAAGGATCGCAATAATTGAGAGGTCATTTTCATTCTGCACTTTCTTTCTAAAACTGGAAGACCTCGACGATTTCATTTTTTTGTCCCTAAGAAGAAAACTAATGTGAATCTAAAGGAACACTAATGGCCAATTAATTAGATTTACGTTCAACACCAAACAGAATAAACAAATCTAATACAAATCAATAACTATAAAAAGATAAAAACTTAATTAGATTTCAGGTGAGTTCAAATCGTAATCTGACATAAGAAAACTAGTTCATAATTGCAAGAGAAAAATAAAAGAGAGAGTCATATCAATATCTATGGAAAATACAACGAAATTAAAAAGAAGAGACTGAGAGATAAAAAGTAGTTGAAGCCCTCTGTCCTGATGATTCATCATGCGTCATCATGATCTCCATAAATATCATCAGTGATTCAGCGTCAAAACTTTGTGCTTTGTTGAATTCTTGAGTCGCCAGCCCTCTTATCATCGTCCCACTTATCTTGTATTTATAGATCGTCATTAAAAAGATTTGTTAAGCTTAATTAGCTCACGACGCCGTAGTTTACACCCACTTATGGGCACAATAGTGTTAAGCTTCGAGTTTTCATAATTCATTCATGGGATGCATAATGCCCTCTAGGAGCATAGTAGCATCGAGCTATTACCTTTGTCACTTCTTTAGGGACCGTAGTTGCGCCCAATGTGAGGGCAATAACGCTTAGCCACAGTTTTGCGCTGATTTTTTCTTGAATTTCACTTTTTTATCTGTTTTGTTTGCACTTTAATTCTGATCTATGTATTAAACTTGTTACTTTAAAAATACTCCAAAAACAACTCAAAAAGAGATTAGAAACTTTCAAGGTTGTAAAATTTATTGTTAAAATTACTTAATTCATCAGTAGAGAACCGACTCATCAATGGTCAAGCCAATTCCAAGTTGAAGCGCGTCCTCATAGAGTAGTGCAGATAGTTGATATAAATTCTAAGAACACTTTCAAAGTCAATGATCAAAGACAAAAAATGTAATGCCCGAGATTTTCGATTTTCGATTTTCGTTTTCAAGGGTATTTTTGTAAATATAGTAATTTAAGCCCGTTTCGTGACGAGAAGTTTTATTAGAACCCTAGGAATTTATTGGAATATTTGGTGGAATAAAGAGATTTCTGAGAAACCAAATCGATAGGCGAAATAACGAAATAAGTAAATGATTAAGTAAAAAGAGCAAAAGGGTAATTTGACAAGTTAATATAATAAAACACTTAACTCTTTCTTCCCCTCCTCATTTCCACGATTTTCCCCTCCCAAGCAACCCCTCCACGTGATTTTCTTCTCCCCTTCGTCGGTTCCTCCAATCGGCTGATCATTCCTCTTCCTCTGACGCCGTTTCTTCAGGTTTTCCTTCCACAATCAAGCCCTAGGTATGATACAAGTACTCTTGACCGTTAGTTTCTGAGTTTTAGGGTGGGAAACGGTTAGAGTTTTCGTTTAGGGTCTTGAGAAATTATAGGTTTATGTTAGAAATTGTTAGTTTCAACACATTGATGACCATTGATGGTGAAATTATATTTATTATCGATAGTTAAGGAGAAAGAATGCATATAATCGGTTATTGGTTTGAAATCAAGTGGTTTAAATGTATAAACGCTATTGATGCTTGGGAAATGAAATTGTAAGTGCGAATTGCTCGATGAAATGCTTTGGAGAGGTAAATTGAGATTTTTAAGAAATCGCCTTAGCTAGGAGTTTTGTTTAGCTTTGGAATTCAATTATTTAGGGCCGATTCTAAAAACAATAACTGTGGAATATCCTAGGTGAACGAAGCTTGCAGACGGTACTCGGCCCACTAAGGACGTCAGGTAAGTTCTCGTGCCTTATTGTGGCCGATAAGCCTACACCATACGTTAGTTTTTGCTTGTTGAGAAAACTTGGTGCAATGGAATGTTTATATGTTTTTGGATGGGTAGTGATGTGCCAATAGGCCCAAAAGCCCAATCCAAGACTAAGGCCCAATCCATATCCAAAGCTCATACTACTTATTACTTGCTTACTAATGACTTTATTTCTTTTGCAGGTAATGGACTCAATGAAGGCTTGGAGCGGAAGCCCAATTCACATGGCAATGATCAACCTCATCACTTAACCTCTTGGGATGCACGAGATGAAAAGAATCAGCTGGATTAGCAGAAGCGGGAATCTGTCTTCCCGGAGACAAATCTTGTAATTTATTTTATGTTGGTTTTCTTTAAACAAACATTAGTTTTATTTTATGTTGTGGCAAAAACCATTAGCCCTTAGAGTTGTATGGTAGGTAGCTAATTTGGGTTAAAGTGAATCATCTTGATGTGGGAGGCCCAACCCATTAGAAGACAAAATTGAGAAGAAGCACACAAAGAACAATTGGTAGTGGACACAAGGATTGATGACGTGGCACAAGGAGGGCACTTGATGACATTTGTAAGGGAGGAAGCCTCACCATTGGATGAAGAAGCAAGGACAAGAGGTAGTGCTCACAAGGATTGATGATGTGGCACAAGGAGGATGCTTGATGATATTTGTAAGGGAGGAAGCCTCACCATTGGATGAAGTACAAGCACAAATAATCTTTGTAGCACCCGGTTTCAATAAATCAAAATAAGTTATTAAACGGTGATATATAATTTTTATGGTTAAAATTTAGTGAAATGTTGATTAGGTTGTAAATGACTAGGCAGGGGCAAGATGTAATTGCGAATTTATATTGTGGATAAGGTATTTAAGGAAAGGTTTAGTGAGGTTTAGCCGCCACTGTTTTATTACTCTTACCTCTCAGCTCAAGCAGACTACCTCTGGGCGATTTCCCCTCCGGTTTTCCCCAACCAAGGTGAGTTTTGAATCAACTACTTGCCGTTCTAGTGCTAGGGTAGCTGAAGGATTGCAATGTATGTATCTTCGATAAGCTGCGGGTGAGAGATTTGGGTTTTTGGGGTTTAGTGATGTATCGGGAATGCTTAATCAGTAGAGCCCCAAACTGGCTTCCTTAGACTTCAGTAGTTAGATAAAGTTTAGTGGAGATCTAATCCATAATCTGTCAATGGTTTTAGGTGAGCAGATTTTTGGAGTAGCATATAGCCGAGCGATTTCCAGGAGCCAGGTAAGTAAAGTAATGTGTGAGCCTTCGGGCCTACATCACAAAACAGTAGGTTTATGCATGTTTGAGTGTTTCTTTTCTTTATGTCATGCATTAAGTTTTTGAAGAATTACGAAAATGAATTTATGTGCAAGGTTATGACGAGTATGAATTGAATGAAACAGAGTAGCTGTTAAGGGAAGTAATCCGCCCCTTAACTGAGTAGAGGATTGATTACATTGGGAGAACCGATCCCACTCCCAAGGGAATTAAGGGATCTGTATTAGCTGTTAAGGGAAGTAATCCGCCCCTTAACTGAGTAGAGGATTTATTACATTGGGAGAACCGATCCCACTCCCAAGGGAACTTAGGGATCAGACCAGTTTATGAACGATGCACAACTGAGTTGAGAAAATTAGAAACTGCATGATCAGGGTTTATGCTTCAGCATACATTTCATTATTGCTTTACTTGCTTAGCATTAGGCTAATAGATGAGTTTTGTGATGTAGGTGTTGAGGATACAGCAGGTGATTTCCCTGAGAGCATAACCGAGTAGATGAGGTTGGTGGAGCACGGCTGTGCAACGGTCAGGCATCTGATGGGGCGGTTTGACTGGTGTCATTGACTAACAAAGATTAATTGACAGTATTTCAAATTTATTATACTGAGCTTTCATGACAGTAGAAATTTTAATGTTTTGGAATTCGCTTTTGAGTTTCTTTTCTGATAACGATATTCTGTTGGGATTTCAAGTTAGTACTTATGAGTTTCTAGTGACACAAAGGTTTGGATTGTCTCTGGTTAGTTTTTAGCAAGAATGAGTTACTTGAAGTTTTCAAAAGTATTCTTAGTTTTCTCTGAATTTAGTATTCTGTTGGTTTATTACTGGATCTGCAAGTGAAGCGATTAGAGTTGTTGTTTTGCTCTCTATCGACAGATGATATCTGTCGGTAGATGTTGAGTAAATTCTAAATTCTATCGGAAGATGTCTTCAGAAACGTCATCGGAAGATGTAAATTTTAAAGTCTATCAGTAGATGCTTTAAGGAGTTACGTGAGTAGCACGTGTCGGCAGATGTAGTCCATTCCATCGGAATAGGGAGAAACCCGTTTGTCGTTTAGCAAATCGGAAGGCGTGGAGTCATATTGTTGTTATCGGAAGATGACGTGTGTTTGTCTATTGAGAGATGAAATTGCGCTGACTTCATCGGCAGATGAAGTTTTGTTAACTTCATCGGCAGATGAAGTGGTGTGTGAAGTTACCATGATTTCATCGGCAGATGAAGTTGTGGGTGAAGTTGTGTAGACGTCATCGGCAGAAGCCTTTGGTTTTCTGCTTCTGCTCCTTCCGTTGACTAGTCGTTGGCAGACGAGTTCAACTCGTGACGTCATCGGCAGGAACCTCGTTCCGTTTCCTTCCGTTGACTTTGTCGTCGGCAGTTGAATTCGACTTTTGTAATCCCTTGAGTAGTCCATCATTTAAAACCTTATTTTCTCTTGACCGAATACTTTAAACATTTCCATTAATCTTTCCAACAATATTTTCACAGCTAGTTAAATCCCCATTGTAGTTTTAAATAATTTTCCGCTGCAAAGTTTTCAAATGTTTTGAACGTTTAGAAAATGTCAAATTTTGAATGTCAAATGAAGTTTTAAATTTATTCGAAATTTCTTAGTTATGATCAAGTAATGAGTAGCGAACCGGGTTCAGATAACTCGGGGCGTTACAATCTTGGCCACCCATCATCACACTCATCCAACGGTTCACATTCAAACTTACAAAACCCTAGCTACCATAGGATCTCTATTTAAGCATCACACTTGGCCATTGTATGGGTCTTTTGCCAAACTTAATACAATTGAGGTATTTCATTTAGACTAGTGTCTAGAGAAAGTCTTCTTCCAAGGGTTGGTGCCATTAGAAATCCCACCAAGGGTTGGTGCCCAAGGTAAGTATCGGTTTGCTTAAACCGATTGGAGAGAACCTCCATTATTTACAAGCTTGTGGTGGCTTGTAAATTCTTACCCTTCCCTCTTCCCCACCTCCTTGAGGTTGGATCCATAAGAGGAAGGTAAAACCATACCCAAAGACCGGTTTTCTTCTCTTGGAAGAAACATTACCCGAGAGGTCTTCCATACCTCTATCGGCCGGTTTAGGGCTTCAACATTTTTTCTTCCATTTTTTTTACTGAATATTTTTAACACTTCATACGAACTTCAATCTCTACATCTTAGCTTCATTTTCTCTGAAGAAATCGTTTCCATTCGAACATTTTAATGCTTCCATTTCTGCTTATATATTTTATTGCTCTCGGGTTAGCCGACCGGTGAGCAACCCTTACTATTTGGGTGATAACTCGCTCATTTTCAGGTCGTTACCCATCATTTTGGTATCAGAGCGTAGCTAACATCCGTGGAAACATTTTGGTACCTTTTATTTGTGCCCTTATTTACAAATGTTTAGCTGCATTGTTCGTTGAAGTTAAGTTACATTCTGCTGTTAACAAAATCAGTTTTCCAGATTTGTGCACTTTCGGGTTTAGCCACTTTAGGTAGCAAATTTCTTTTTATTTTTTTGCATTTCTTTGCTTAATATTGTTCTATTATTATTGTCTAACATTTCATGAGAGTCGTTTAAGTGCAATAACATTGTTTCCATTTCGTTTACTTGCTGTACATTTCATTTCTATACAAAAACTGCTAAAAAAAAATCTGCTTTGAATATTGAACTTGCTCTTGATATTTAGTTGTTGTTTTTGGTTTATTGCTCATACTTTATTCACCTATTGTTGATATTAGCATGCTTGGATGATATTCTAAATGTTTTGGGGAAGAAATCGCTTATAAAGTCACTACATTTAATTTGATGTTTGAAGAAGTTTATAAGGTGTTTGTTGAAATGACATAACTAAGTAGCATGCAAGAACCCTAAACTTTTTTTTACAAGTTGTTATTTTTATGCCATGAATCTGTCATATTAATGTTTAATGGGGATTAAAGTGACGTAACATGCAATAAATTAATGACCTTGAGCTTTAAACGTGTTGGTAATTGAATATTGCAATGGTTACTAAAAGCTGTTTTTTTTTTTTAATTAGTATAAATTGATTGATATTTGAGGGTTCCATTTCACTAAGTAGTTGATAGCTTTAATTAACCAACTTGGCATAACATTGATCACTAAAGTTTTGTGGATTAAATGGAACATTAAATCACTAAACTTGCACGTAAAAATGTTATGAAACGTTTCATGCAAATCGGTTAAAAATAACAAGAAAACTGTTTTTAACACATCAACTAGTTTGGAAAGTGTTTGAGAAAATACCACACCTAATTTTATCATCCAATTGCCTAGTCTTTAAAATGTTTTCTTCTGGTTTAATTTTCTAATTGTAGGTTGTTTTAGTTGTTTTTTTTTTCCTTTTAGTATAGTAAAAAAAAAAAAGGAAGAAACCATATCCTAAAACTTAGATTAAGTGTTAACATTTCCTTTAATTCCAAAATTAGAACCACACTTAATTTAACTACATTTCCTAAAATTTAGGGTATGATGCAAACAAGAAGTGGAGCTTTAAGGGAACAAAATAGGGGCAAGGAAACCCCAAATCAACATCCCATGGCTCTTACCCAACCGGAGGGTGAGTCGAGTATGCAAGGACAAGTTAATGGGATAAATGAAGCCCTTATTACCCTAAGCCAACAAATTCAAAACATGAATTTAAGATTCGAGGAATCAATGAGGAACAACAATAAAAGGGAATCCCCCCATAACTCCCCACGACGACGACGAGACCTTGAATCCCCTAGAACAAGAAGATACGAAGGATCTCCTCCAAGGAGAAGATATGAAGAATCTCCTCGAAGGAGAAGTTATAATGAATCCCCGAGACTACAGAGGGATAAAGCATCTCCCCAAGGGAGAAGAAATGTGGAATCCCCTATACGAAGGAGGGATGAAGAAAGGAGGAGATATGAAAATTCCCCTCAATGGAGGAGGAACGACGAAACCCCACAAGAGAGAAGAAGAGACCAACCGAGGAGACGATACCGAACTCGTGAATTGTTGGATGATATTGATTGGGGTGACGAGGAAGATGAGGACTATACCCCTACAAGGCGAAGAAATAATGACGAGCTTAGGAACACCAAAATTACAATTCCCCCATTTAATGGAGCAAGCGATGGGAGCACATTCCTCGATTGGGCTGATAAAGTCGAGAGAGTATTCGATTACTACGACTATTCGGAGAGATCAAAAGTAAAGCTCGTATCGGCTGAATTGACGGGTTACGCTGCCCTTTGGTGGGCCAACCTAAAGAACCAAAGAGCACAAACGAGAGACGAACCAATCGCAACTTGGCGGACTATGAAGGCACACATGACAAGAAGATTTGTGCCAAGCCATTATCGACAAGAAATCTTCCTACAAATGCAAAACCTCCGACAAGGAAGTCAAACCGTCGATGAATACCTTATGGAGTTTGAAACTCTAAAGATCCGAGGAGGCATGGACGAACCCGAAGATCACGTCATAGCTCGATTTATACGTGGATTGAACCGTGAGATTGGAGACTTAGTCGAAATGCAAGCCTTAGATTCAATGGAAAGAGTTGCTCAAATGGCCACCACCATCGAGAGGCAACTAAAGAGGAAGAAAAAGGCTATTTTCCCCATTAAATTCACTCCTCAAACCTCCAAAAACCATGAGTTTACTACAAAGACCGAAGACAAGAAGTCATTTAATCGTAATTGGCCTCCAAGGGACTCTATTAGTAAACCTAATGTGAATAATATCAACAATCCAAAACCCCGCGACATGAAATGTTTCAAGTGTCTTGGAACGGGTCACTTTCAAGCTCATTGCCCGAACTTACGTACTATGGTAATTCGAGATGGCATCATGGAGGAATTGGAAAGTGAGGTTGATGACGGAGAAGTCGAAAAGAGTGAAGTCAATGAAGTAGAAGTAGTAGAGAGTGAAGACAATGAGATGATTCATGCGCCTGAGGGAACTCTATTAATGGTTGTTCAACGAACCCTTATATCAAAGAACACTAGCGAAGCATGTCAACGAGAAAACTTATTTCACACCCGATGCATGATCAAAGATAAATTGTGTTCTGTGATAATCGACGGAGGAAGCTGTGCAAATGTGGCTTCACAAGATTTGGTAGAAAAGTTATCATTGGAGACCAATGCTCATCCCCATTCATACAAGTTAAGATGGCTCAATGATAAAGATGATGTCAAAGTTACTAAACGTGTAGCCATAAATTTCAACATTGGAAATTATAAAGATTCCGTTATATGTGACGTAGTGCCCATGAGTGTAAGTCACCTAATATTAGGACGACCATGGCAATACGATCGAAGGGCCATACATGATGGAGTCTCAAACTACTATTCACTCAAGTTTTGTGGAAGGAACATTACGTTAGTACCTTTGACTCCGGAACAAGTTGCTAAAGATAATGCTACAAGGAAAAGGGGAAAATCAAATCTTTTAATGACTAAAGACCAAATAAGAAACACCTTGCTAGAGGAAGAATCTTCAAGTGATAATGACTATGAAGAGAACGAGGATGATGCATCCGATGAAGAATCCTCAAGTGAGGATGAGAATGAAGAGATCAAAGAGAGAAAGTTCTATTTTGCAAACAATCCACTATTTGAGTGGAATGATCAAAAAGATGAAGGAGTTGAATTCAACCTTATTGAAAATTTTGAGGATCAACACCAACTAGAAGAAGAACCCTTTCCATTGATGAAACCAAACATTCACAAAATTATTAACAAACCTATAGATTTTGAAGGTTTATTACTCAAGGATCCATATTATGATGAAACCTCAATACCACATCATTTAGAATCCTTAAGAGTAACCTTGACTTTGGGAAGTTCGGAGTATAAGTTGGGAAATGTCAAAATTTGTGATACTTATACACAATTTATCTTACTTGAGCCGAAGAAGAGTCGACACATATTTAAGGCAATCTTGGAATGTTTTGCTCAAAATCATTATTGGTGGCTTAACGGATTACAACTTCTCATTATTATGCTCAATGACTCACTATTTTTCTTGATAGCGAGCTATTTAATGAGTCAAACCCAATAGTTGTGGACATTTCTTGGTGGATAAGAATCATAAGCAACCACCTAGAAGATTCAACTTTGATAATGGTATACCAATATCTTTTAATAGATATTTGGAGATGAACATCGAGGAGACCCAAGAAAGGGATTTGAGGACAAATCCTAAATTAGTTGGGGAGGATGATGTGCCAATAGGCCCAAAAGCCCAATCCAAGACTAAGGCCCAATCCATATCCAAAGCTCATACTACTTATTACTTGCTTACTAATGACTTTATTTCTTTTGCAGGTAATGGACTCAATGAAGGCTTGGAGCGGAAGCCCAATTCACATGGCAATGATCAACCTCATCACTTAACCTCTTGGGATGCACGAGATGAAAAGAATCAGCTGGATTAGCAGAAGCGGGAATTTGTCTTCCCGGAGACAAATCTTGTAATTTATTTTATGTTGGTTTTCTTTAAACAAACATTAGTTTTATTTTATGTTGTGGCAAAAACCATTAGCCCTTAGAGTTGTATGGTAGGTAGCTAATTTGGGTTAAAGTGAATCATCTTGATGTGGGAGGCCCAACCCATTAGAAGACAAAATTGAGAAGAAGCACACAAAGAACAATTGGTAGTGGACACAAGGATTGATGACGTGGCACAAGGAGTGCACTTGATGACATTTGTAAGGGAGGAAGCCTCACCATTGGATGAAGAAGCAAGGACAAGAGGTAGTTCTCACAAGGATTGATGATGTGGCACAAGGAGGATGCTTGATGATATTTGTAAGGGAGGAAGCCTCACCATTGGATGAAGTACAAGCACAAATAATCTTGGCCACCCATCATCACACTCATCCAACGGTTCACATTCAAACTTACAAAACCCTAGCTACCCTAGGATCTCTATTTAAGCATCACACTTGGCCATTGTATGGGTCTTTTGCCAAACTTAATACAATTGAGGTATTTCATTTAGACTAGTGTCTAGAGAAAGTCTTCTTCCAAGGGTTGGTGCCATTGGAAATCCCACCAAGGGTTGGTGCCATTGGAAATCCCACCAAGGGTTGGTGCCCAAGGTAAGTATCGGTTTGCTTAAACCGATTGGAGAGAACCTCCATTATTTACAAGCTTGTGGTGGCTTGTAAATTCTTACCCTTCCCTCTTCCCCACCTCCTTGAGGTTGGATCCATAAGAGGAAGGTAAAACCATACCCAAAGACCGGTTTTCTTCTCTTGGAAGAAACATTAGCCGAGAGGTCTTCCATACCTCTATCGGCCGGTTCAGGGCTTCAACATTTTTTCTTCCATTTTTTTACTGAATATTTTTAACACTTCATACGAACTTCATCTTCTACATCTTAGCTTCATTTTCTCTGAAGAAATCGTTTCCATTCGATTATTTTAATGCTTCCGTTTCTGCTTATATATTTTATTGCTCTCGGGTTAGCCGACCGGTGAGCAACCCTTACTATTTGGGTGATAACTCGCTCATTTTCAGGTCGTTACCCATCAGGTAGCCTAGGTTTAGTTGTTTTATAGATTATGTTTATGTGTTGTTTTGATGGTACTCATGTTATTTATGTTTATGTTATGCATATTAATTGTCCATGCATCATTGTTTTATGAAATGACATGAAAACAAATTTATGCATTGATTTCATGAAAAAAAAAAATGTAAGTATGAAAGTATCATGGAAACAACCCCCATGGTAGTTATCGGGGAGAGGTTCAGACTTGGCATTCCGTGGTGAGCGGGTTTTCCTTCCTTCAGATGGTGTGAGCTATCTAACCGCTTGATGTGCCCTATCCATCTGCGAGCGATGTCCCGATAACCAAAGACTGTCACGGACTGAAAATGGAATGGATGGACTGAATTCGTAAAAACTGCATATACATGTTCACGCATTGTCATTTACGTAGAACTTGTTGAGTTTTATCTCATATGCGTCTCTATGGTGTAGGTGAACTTGAGGAAGGTGAGAAGGATGTTCTCCTACAAGATAAACGAACAGATTGAAAAAGGATGCCCGTAAGAGTGCGCTGTGCAGTCGAAGCGATTTTGACCTGTGGGAACAAACGTATAGGTATTTTGGGTATATTAGGTAGAAATGATATGGATAAATGTATAGAGAACTTACTTTAGGATAATTAGCATTAGCTTGAAGATAATGACGTTGATAATGGTTTTCTGGATGGATTACCTTTTGGATGAATTTATAAGTTTCCGTTGCGTATGTTTATCGTTGATGATATAGGCTAGGTTTTGGGTCGGATTTAAGGATTTGAGTACGTATATTTGCATGTGAATGTGTTATGTTAGGTGGAGATAGATATAGATGAATTGATGATATTTTTATGATGTATTTTTAGGTGAAATATTGGAGAAAATGGCAAAGGAAGGAGAAAATGAGGAAAAAAGACTGTTGGGCGCGCAGTTGGAGCGTAGACGGGGCGAGTAGGGTGTGTATGCCGATCGATCGGCGCATGATGGCCGATCGATCGGCGAAGTGTCTGGAAATTTGGCGCAAGGCACAATCGATTGGCACCCATGGCCGATCGATCGGCTAAATACTATTCATTCTGGAAAAATCTAGAGCGATCGTCGATCGATCGGCTCTTATGGCTGATTGATCGGCCTTCGCTGGGCACTGGGCGCGCAACGCACGCGCCAAATGCAGGTAGGCGCGCGATGGTGACCACCTGGTGGTGCACGGGGCGTGAGGCGCGATGTGTGCTGTGGGCGCGCGATAGGTGCGCAGGGTGGTGCGACATGTCTTGCCCGATGGCGGGCGGTGGAGCGCAAGGGGATGCGCGATGCGCGCGGGGCGCGTGCCTTGCACGCGGCATGCACGCATGGCGCGCGCCGAATGCTGGGCGCGTCCCATGCATGCCACCTCACATGTTTTCATGTCCTAAACCTCAATTGATGTTTTCCAGCCTTAGATGAGTCGTTTTAAATACGTTTTAAGTTAGACCCCAAGTGTCGATAAAGGTGGATTGAATACCTAAGTCCGTTCTTTAATGTATAATGAAGAAAAATGAAAAATTTTATGTGAACGGGCGAGGGTAAAATAAAATATATATCACGGCATAGCCCGTGGCGACCCTGACGGGATCGGGGTCGTCACAAAAAATATATACTGCAAGAGCATTCAACAAAGAGAAAACCTTTATCTCATTGAAATAACTAAGTTGAGCGTCAAAGTGA
The DNA here is from genome assembly GCA_022432975.1 of Begonia masoniana. NCBI lineage: Eukaryota > Viridiplantae > Streptophyta > Magnoliopsida > Cucurbitales > Begoniaceae > Begonia > Begonia masoniana. Next base: position 11,883,117 of record CM039513.1, read on the forward strand.
GAGTAGTCAGGCTGAAGACTTAAACACAAGCGCTACTAGGGGCTTGCCCATGTTTGTTTTTCCACATGTTTTTCGTCTATTTGTAGTTTAGATTAATTTGTTGCTATTGGTAGTGAGTATTTGTTTTGACAAGATACGCCTTCAAGGAGAAGTTTAAGGGAGCATGCTCGACGGAGGAAAATCATGCATGAAATAAATTAAATCCTGTGATATGTTGGCATTGCTATAATACACCAATGCATGTTCAGGTTATATCCACTAAGCATAAGGGGACATGTGGCTAAGACAAAAATTATAGGACAAAAGTTACAACCTACTACAACGTTCAAATCCATGTGTCTCACATTTTTCACCTGCCACCTCATCAATCCGATTTTTCTCATAAATTTTACCGATCACAATTTACCCCAACTTTTAGAAATTGCAACTCCCCCATTGCTTGCTATAGTAGTCGCCTTGGCTTCAAAATTCACCTAATCTTTACCACACTTCAAACAAAAAAGACAATGAAGACCTCAAGAACCAAAATGCGCGTCAAGAAGAGATCAAGTTCTATATAATTCATATTTGACGAGGCAAGAGACGATTTGTGCTCTAGAACATGACCTTCATGGTTGGAAAAGAATTCAAACTTATATCAGCAACCCCAATGGGTTATCTTGATATGATCTAGTGTGTGATAGAGAAGCATAACTGAAGGAAACTTTGTGGTCAACCTGCTGAAGCAATTATTAATATCGTTCTATGTAAATTTTCTCGATGAGCCGCCTCATTTTGTCGCTATAGACACATAGAATTATATGACATAACTCTTTTGAAATCTATCTTCATTTTTTATTAAATCTTTGCATAGACATATGACAAGAATATAACATAGTAGATCGACAAACTATTTTGTTATAAATTAGTTTCGAGTTAGCTAATTGATATTGTTGAGACTTTGAGAAAGAAAATTATAAAGCTAGAAAATTGATTTTCTTATTTAATAATTAAAATTAGATCAATATTATTATTGGAAGGGAAAAAAAATTAAATTGGACACGGCACGAGGCGCAATCTATCAATGGACCCCTTCTTCTTTCCCGGCCATTGGTTCTACAGTTCCATGTCTGGCTCTCTGCACTTCAAAGCAGCTGAATTCTTCAGGAGTAGTCAACTGACAAATGTTTTCTGCAAACCCTTGCCCCATTTCCATCTCCAAGCCATTTCCAACTTATACACCACTTGCCCCTCTCTCCTCATCTTCGTCTCTTCGCTGCCACGCCATTGCAGGAGACCTCCCTTCGGGACCGACATTTCCCAGGTTGGTTCAGTTTCCATCTAATTCTGCCGCCGATGTTCCCGGTGGAATCAGAATTGCACAGGATTCAGACGGAGGAGTCCACGATGGAGCGGCGAGGAGGGCGGGTAATAGCGGCGGAATCAAAGTGAATGCGAGGGAGAGGAAGTGGTCTCGGAATAGAGAGAGTTACTTGGTTGATAATAGTGACGCTCTTCCTCTTCCCATGGCGTATCCAGATTCTTCCCCTGTGACGCCGGATGAGATTGATCGTCGGCTCCGATGTGATCCCCAAGTTGAGGTTTAAAGTCTATATCTCTTTACGTTATTCTCCTAGAAATCGATGCTCGTCTTTATAGTCATCCTTCTGTGAATGCAGGATTGTAAGGCAGTGGTTTATGAATGGACTGGAAAGTGTCGAAGTTGCCAGGGGTCAGGTTATGTGAGCTATTACAACAAAAGAGGGAAGGAGACTGTCTGCAAATGCATACCTTGCCTTGGAATTGGTATTCTTCTTCGCATTCTTACCCATGAAATTATATAATAAACAGTTGATCCAATGATGATTTTGTGTGTTATAGATTATCAATATTTGTTATTTCTTTTGATTTTCCTTGCTTGGGAAGAGTTCTATTGTTGATTGTCTGGAAGTAATTATTTGAAGAGTTTATTGTTATCCGTTTGGAACTGTTATTTTGGACAAGAATCTCTGAATTGTTAGTTGTACAAGAATGTTCATAGATCAATTTCTACTACAAGAAACTTCTTTTTCTTTAGCTTCCAGGACAGAAGAAGATAGAGATAAGTTAATTGGTAATCTGTTCATAACCATCTGACGACCCTGTTAATGTTGGCACTGTAGTGGCAAAGCCTTTGAATGTAATCAAGCTCATTGCGAGTGGTGAAAACAAGTATAAAAGCTTGAAATCAAGATCAACTAATGATATAGTTGTAGTGGGTCTTTTTGACAAGTTTGCGCATGAAATCTTCTCTGAAAAAGTTCTGTACACAAAATGCCACTTCGCATGTCATTGTCTCTAGACTCGACAGATTCAGTAATTTTATGCTCTACCAATCCATCATACTTGATGCTGATTTTGCTTCCTGATCTCCATATCTTCTGTTCTTCATTTTCTAGTGTAAAAAAAAAGTCCTCTCTGTTCATCTCTTGTCTATATTGAGTATTTATTGGAGTTGTATTCATTAGAATTACCCTCAAGCAATTTTTCCATTTTGCTTATTGTGATTTCTTTTGATTTGAAGCTATAAACTTGGCTAAAAGATGTGTTTTCTGTGGTTGCAGGGTATGTGCAGAAGATAACGACTAGAGCAGACATTGAAATAATGGAAGATTTGGATAACAGATAAGCATTATGATCTGATTTTTTTTCCACCATAGAATGTAATTTTTCAATTAATTACTATGGAGAGTTGTATTTTTGAAGAAGGAATGTTAAGACTCTAGATTCAAAATATTGCAGTTGGCAAAGAATGTGTTCTCTCTCATTTACCTTATAATTATATGCACCTGCTACAGCATTTATGCTGCTCGGTTTCGCTTCCGACATAGTGCCAAGTCTCTCGTCAGCCCTGTGGTATTTGAGTTTCCTCGCCGTCTCTTATGCGAAGTGGACCCAAAAGAACATGAAATAACAAACCATAAGTCTGGCAACAACGGTAAGACTCGGAATCCGGGATCTTCTTCTATAATACACTCCCCTGAATTTCTTGTCCAGCCCACCATATGACGAGTCTTCCTCCATGGTACACTTCATTCTATTCCCAAGTTCTGCCCATAAAATTCTCTGGTACAATATGCCTTGTTTTGGCCCAAACAACATATAAGAAGTCCCTGAAAGCTGTCGTCATTTCCTGGCCCGGTTCTCCGAAGTTCGAGCTGCTGCTGTCCACTATTCGATTTCATTTCGTAAATGGGAAGAGCTCTATCTGTGCATCTTCGTGGAAGGTGCATCTTCCTAGCTACTTTCCTATGTTGACAATCTGTCCGAGCAAAACAAAAGGAAAAAAAAAACCAGCCTTACTCCTCATTTCGACCCACAAAATTGAGAAAACTTTATTATTGTCCTTCTTTCCATAGTCGGCTATGCACTAGAGCCTTCTCCCTAATATTGCCAATCTCTGCTCGATAGAGCCAGATTTTTAACTCTACGAAGGTTCGATTAGAAAGAAACAATAAAATGTATATGTTTCTAGTTACATGATATTAGAGTTTGGTGTAACCTGAATTCTAGTTCGATCGGGTTGGGCCTGTATATCAATATTAGAGTTTTATGTTTTCTTTATATTTTTATATTTGAGTCGCAAAACTCAATTGTACCTTAATTTTTAATAGTGAATTTCTCTTATACCTGTAGTTTTTCTCCAAAAGGATTTTCCATGTAAATTTTGGTGTCACTGTTTTTCTATGCTTATTTTCTTTTTCCGATTATTAGCGTTCAATTCTCAACACATGAAAACCTCAAGATCCATCACTACGAGTTAAAGTAGGGGTGACAGTCTTATTAGAGTAGAACATAAGTCTCGAAAACTATTAAAATTCGGTGTAATCTAAATTCAAAATTTAGTGTTCTGGTTTCGTTTTAGATTGAGTCAATAAGGCTTCATCGGATCTCTCATATAGAATTCATGTCAAATGTAAGATTGTTAAATTTCAGAGTGACTCAAATTTTAGTCTAGTTGAGTCGGACTCATATTCAATATTAGGATTTTATTATTTGTCTATATATTGATATTTGAGTCGCAAAACTCAGTTGCACATTGTAACTTGATTTTATCAAAATGATTTTCTCCTCTACCCGTAATTTTTCACGAAAGAGTTTTTTACGTAAACGTCGATCTCCTTGTTTTACGCATTTTTTTTTCTGGTTTCGCGTTTGATTTTTAACATAAATAATGATTTGTCTGGTGTTCTAAGGTAGTAGCAACTTAGTTGTATACAATACCCACAAGCACCATATTTGTACTTAGAGGAGTTATGTTCAGCCTTTTTTGACCACTCTCATCTTCCACTTGTAGTTCTTCCTATCCTGTCAGTATTTTCCTTTCCACAATAGGTAGTTCCTCGATTTGCTCTAACCCCTTCTCTTCCTTGGTCGATGGTGCGTTGAAATCTTATATTTGCAAATTCGCCCCTCGCAACTTCCTCAATTCAACTTCCTCAATTCTGCAAGAAATTTCGAGAACTGCCAAATTTATTTTTGTTTTTCCTGACATTGAAATCTTAAGATTTTACCTAAATCGATTTGCAAATTATGTTAAATTGGATCGTTATAAAAATCCTAAATTTCCAAATTTGAAATATTTGAAAATAGCAAAAATTATTTATTAAGCGGAAGATTTAAAAAAAACTATCAATAAATATTTAGAAAATTTCAATACAATTCAAACATTCAATAAAACTTCATTTATTAAATTTAAAACAATAACATAGTTTATTGAAAAATCCAAGAACTGATAAAATAAATTATTCAAACAAAATTAAGCTGAAATTTATTCAAATGCAACTTAAGTATGAAATATCATTTAAACGATATAAAATCATAAGTTTAAATCATTCTTCAGAACCAACAACAACATCTTCCTTTGTATGCTCGCTTGCCTCTGGAAAATCCTCGATCAGCGCTAGTTTATCTTTAGATAAAAACTCACATACATCACAAAACTAATGCATGAGATAAACTAAGTAAAATAAAACATGTACATATGAATTTAATTACATACATTACCCATTTCCTAAAGTTACAAACTAGATGAAATTCATCCTTACAATGCGTTCGAGCTTTCATAAACTAATTGTTCCTTACCATCATAAAGTTTCACTAGCCATCTCAATTTATAACCATGCGTTCAGGTTTTCATTAGTCATCTCTTGCGTTCAGGCTCTCATTAGTTTTCTAATGCTTTCCGTCAATTCTATTCATTTTCATGCATTCCATACTTATATATATTATGACCTATCATTTTTATCTTTTTACATTTCTAAGGCAATGTCTATACATGCGTGTCCAATTAATAACATAATTGAATAATAAAATACTTTAAAGAAAATAATTTAATAAAAGCTTCGTAATGTAGGGCCTACGACCAAAACATTAAAAACCTAGTGTTTTACTTTTTTGAATTCCAAGAAAGAGAGAGAGAGAGAGAATAGAGTTTTAGGTACTTTTTTCGAGCGTTGGATTGATATTCTTTGCCTAAAAATTATGGAGGTTTAAATTTCTTCTTTCATCATAAAATAATCAGTTTGAAAGTAATAAGGGTAGGAAATTTCTTACTAATAAAATTCTAGCGTTAAATTTTGAATCGATTTGGAAGTCTTGAACGAACAGAAAGTATCTAATTTGATAGGAACGAGTTTGGGTCGATCGGGCTGTTTAGGGTCAACTGTGCCGGTTCATGTTCGACTTGAGTTTGCTAGACTGGTTTGGTTCAGCACACTTATTGTCACAACCCGAGAGGGGGCCTAACAGAAACGTCAGGTTAAACAATCAATCTCGGAGAGGTCTACCATCTAACCTAAGGCTGAATGCGGAAGTTTAACACTAATCCATGACCTCCTCGAAGCAACAAACATAAGAGAGTACAAACAATCGTAGAAATACAAGATAAATGAAAATAATTACATGCCAAAGTAAGGTACAATCTCGAATGTCTTACATAATACAAAGCTGCAGGAAATAAAAGGTGAGACTCTAGGGAAAATCCAAATACGACAGAGCTCACGGGCCTTCCTTCCTTTACCTGTAGAGGGGGAGTCATTGGGGTGAGTGACAAACTCAGTATGGGATGTTATACCTACCACTCAAAGGATGCATGCCTTATCAAATCAATGCACGTTTTAAAAATCAAAACCAGTTTCAATGTTATTCATTTCTCTTCTTATTATTCATTTAAAACGGTTGATGGGGCTAACGATAAAATAAGTATATATAGTGAACATAGGCCCACAACAATGCTATCATAAAAATATGTATCCAGGTGTACAGTGAAAAGGGAGGTCACTCACGGATCCTCCGAACCATACCAACATAGAAAGGCCGCGATAACACCAGGCAGGGCCTCATAGGGAGAAGAGAAAAGGTCAACCACCAGGAGGGACGAACCACTCAGCCCTGGACCACCGGGACACAGGCGCTAGGGCACACCAGGAGGGACGAACCACTCAACCCTGGGCCCAAGGGGACCACGCAGTGGATTTATCAACCACCAGGAGGGACGAACCACTCAGCCCTGGGCCACCGGGACACGCGCTAGGGCACACCAGAAGGGACGAACCACTCAACCCTAGGCCCAAGGGGACCACACAGTGGACTTATCATACTGGGGTAGCAACGAGCAGACACTGGCCAGGTCGGGTAACTGGACGAGCATGTCTCCGAGCCCATTCCGCCTATTATCAGGGGGCGTACCCTACATTCCACCTATTATAAGGGGGCGTACCCTATCCAAACAAATGTGGGGAGTACTACAACCACTGGGCAAAACCCCCTGATACTCTTAGCTGGGCCCCACTAAAAGTGCCAGACGGTTATCTCCAGTATCAAACTCCAAATGGCACAGCAGAAATCCAATGCATGAATCAAATCAAATGCATGTATAAAACCATCTCCATGCCAAACATAATCGATCTCATGAAAAATCCCAAATACATCTCGTCGGCAAAGGGAAGTAAAACATGGCATCAAAAAGCCAATAGGCAGTAGGAATTGATCTAAAAGTATACGTGCCACAATATGCAAAATAATCATGCCAGTAAAAATGCCTACATCAATACTAGTGGTATCCCACCAAAAATAATATACGTGCATGCAAGGCTAGGTATAACGCAGAAAGTATAATAACCCATACCCCTGCGGCGAGTCCTCCTATCCTCGGTAAACCGTGGCTCCTTGGAAATAGTCTTAAACTCAGCAAAATCCTCTGAATCTGAGAAACAACACAAGGAAGGGACCTCGTTAAGGTCCAATTGGGTTCAGAAACGATATAAAATACGAACCAGGGCGAAAAACGGTTTGGGTTGACTTTTGGTCAAAAGTCAACGGTTAAAGTCAACAGTTGACTTTGAGTGACTAGACCGGACCGGTTTGGTTCGGTTCGGGTCAGGTCGGACCGGTTCGGGTCCAGACTGGTTCGGGTTGAGTTAAACCCAAATTGGGCGGGTCGGGTTCGAATTCGGGCTGGGTTGACCCGGCCTGTTAGGCTCGGGTCGGACCTGGCCTGTTAGGCTCGGGTCGGACCTGGCCTGGATTGGCCTCGGGTCGGACCCAAAATGCCCCAACTGGGATCGGGTCGAACCTGGCCCAAAAGACTAATGGGTTTGGGCCTGGCCCGGCCCAGCCCGAACCTAGGTTGGGCTTGGCCAATCACAACCGGCCCAACTCGGCCTTGGGCCTAAGTCAACTCGGCCCATTGCCTGAGTTGATTCAGCCCACAGCCGAGTTGACCCGGCCGGCGACAGCCGAACGCCGACGACACGACGACGACACGCAGGCGACCTACCCGCCGGCGACGACGACACGTCGAAAAAATCACGATTTCTAACCTATTTTTCGCCAAAATTCGTTTCCAACACGTTCCTCGACCCTTTTCCAGTCGATTCCTACCAAAAACACTCAAAAATCGACTCAAAATCACAAATCTCACAAAACCTAAAAACCCAAAACTTCTCGGGCAAAAATCGGGAGATAGAGGGCTTACCTTCAAAAACTCTCTTCGCCAACGTTGATCTACGCTTCGAGACGAACGTTTTGACACCAAGATCTCGACGAACGGAGATGGATTGGATGTCGGCGATTTCTCTCCCTCGTGCGGCTCTCTCTCCTTTTCTCTCTCTCTTTTTCTCTCTCTCTCTCTCTTCTGGTTTTGTTGAACAAAATGAAACGATAAGGTTTCATTCTGAAACCTTATCTTTTCATTTAAATTTATTATTTTATTTTATTATTTCATTTAAAATTTATTTAATTCTTTTATTTAATTTACAATAAATACCTTTAACTTCGGTTTTACGATTTCTATTCCTACCGTAAATTAACGAAATTGCTCCCAATATTTACACTTAAAATTCGAGAAAAATTTATTCAAATTTTTACAACCACTATAATTTGGCGGACTTTACATCTTTTCCCCTTTTTTATGAATTTCGTCCTCAAAATTCACCTCAACTACACATTATAGAAAAGGCTAGGGTACCTATCCGCCATATCGGACTCTAGCTCCCATGTAGCTTCTTTGTCTGTGTGGTTCCTCCATCGCACCAGAACATACGGAGCCTCCCGACGACAAAAGCGCAGAAGCTCACGTCCCAAAATCTGTTTTGGCACCTCTTCATACGTCGCGTCAGCCTGGACGGGTACCTCATCCCACGAAACATTATGAGACGGATCAGAAATGTACTTCCTCAGTTGAGATATATGGAAAACATTATGCACATGCCTCAACTGAGGAGGTAACTCTAGCCGGTAAGCCACTACTCCAATCCTCTCAACAATCTGGAACGGCCCAATGTACCGCGGGGCTAACTTTCCCTTCACCCCAAACCTACTGACACCACGAGTAGGATGAACCTTCACAAAGACCAAGTCCCCAGCATCAAACTCCACCTCACGTCTCTTCAGGTCTGCATAACTTTTTTGTCGACTCTGCACGACCTTCAGTCTTTCACGAATCTGGTGGATCTTCTCTGTGGTTTCTTGAATGATATTAGGCCTAAGCGCAAGTCGTTCCTCTTTTTCGGCTCAACACAAAGGAGAACGACATGGCCGACCATACAATGCCTCAACCGGAGAAACCCCGATGCTGGTCTGGAAGCTTTTATTATACACGAACTCAACCAGCGGCAAGTGATCTATCCAACTTCTACCAAAATCCAGAATACAAGACCTCAGCATATCCTCTAATATCTGTCACAACCCAAGAGGGGGCCTAACAGAAACGCCAAGTTAAACGATCAACCTCGGAGAGGTCCACCGTCTAACCTAAGGCTGAATGCGAAAGTTTAACACTAATCCAAGACCTCCTCGAAGCAACAAACATAAGAGAGTACAAACAATCGTAGAAATACAAGATAAATGAAAATAATTACATGCCAAAGTAAGGTACAATATCAAATGTCTTACATAATACAAAGCTGCAGGAAATAAAAGGTGAGACTCTAGGGAAAATCCAAATACGACAGAGCTCACTTCCTAGCCTTCCTTCCTTTACCTGTAGAGGGGGAGTCATTGGGGTGAGTGACAAACTCAGTATGAGATGTTATACCTACCACTCAAAGGATGCATGCCTTATCAAATCAATGCACGTTTTAAAAATCAAAACTAGTTTCAATGTTATTCATTTCTCTTCTTATTTTTTATTTAAAACGGTTGATGGAGCTAACGATAAAATAAGTATATATAGTGAACATAGACCCACATCAACAATGCTATCATAAAAATATGTATCCAGGTGTACAGTGAAAAGGGAGGTCACTCACGGATCCTCCGAACCACACCAACACAGAAAGGCCGTGATAACACCAGGCAGGGCCTCATAGGGAGAAGAGAAAAGTGTTGACTTAAATAGTGTTTAAGTGTAAATATGTTTTTGATGATGTGTTTAGTAATGTAATTTGATTATGTTTATTAAATGAGAAAAATGAGTTATGCATATGAAATTAATCGGTTGGAAATGCCCTTGGAAAGGGTATTTTAGTATTCTAACAATTGTGGCTAAGTGTACAGGGCTAAATAGTTTAACAGGGCTGAAAACGAATAAAAACAATGTACATCCACCGGTGATGTAGAAAAGAAGATATCATCCGATAGGAAAATGACAAAAAGCAAAGTCGTTCAAAGACTACATCTTCCGCCAGCTACACGACAAAGGCAGAGTCTGTCCAAGAAATACGTCTACCGATAGCTCTTTGGAGAAGACCTCATCCGCCAGCTAAACGACAAAAATGAAGTCGTTCAAAGAATATCATCCACTGGCTTTTTGAAGTTCAACATCGTCCAGTAGCTAAACGACAAAAGTGAAGTCATTCAAAGCCTAAGTCTTCCGCCAGCTAAACGACAAAGGCGGAGTACTTCAAGGAACAACATCTTCCGCTAGCTTTTTGAGGCCACGTCTTCCGATAGCGGTTCAGCTTGTTAAAGCTACGTCTTCCGATAGCGGTTCAGCTTGTTAAAGCTACGTCTTCCGATAGCGGTTCGATTTTCTACGGTACAAGGTTTTAAAGCTGAATCCACCGACAGCGGTTCAAGCTCTTAAAGATACATCTACCTATGAACAGAGTCTTCCGCCAAATTTGAATATACCGCGAAGCAACAGTGACCTTGCCCAGAGCTTTAACTTCTGACCATTAATGGCGAAGCACGATAGCAACTTCAGAATGCAACGGCTATCTACTTTGTACGGATGCTGCTCCAACGATAACAAAGTTTCCATATTCGGATAAGGAGCATTCAATTTCGGAGCTGATTTTACAGACAGAGTATTTAAGCCAAGGAGATAGCTCGAAGAAAAAAACTTTTGCAAAATCTACTACTGAGCCCTAACGAGCGAAATTTTTGAATACTCTGTATTTTTCTTCTACACCTCTCGATTCTAGAACTTGAGATTTAATCTTTGAGAGAGTGTAGTTTGTGCAAACAATTTACAAACTCACAATTCTGTACAAGGCAGTAGATTGTCGCCCGTGAAGAACAATCCAGATCCGTGTAAGGTAGTAGATCGACGCCTGGAAAGTTCGATCTTGTTTTCTCGTGAGGAGAAGGTTAAGAATCTTACAGGGGGTGCCTTGGAGCGTGGACGTAGACAAGTTTAGCCAAACCACATTAAAAATCACGGTGTCAATTTCTCTCTCTCTCACTCTATTTTATTTGATTGCTTGCTGTTAGCTTAGAAGTTTTAGATAAGAGAAAAATTGATTAGATTAACAAATTAAGTTTAAAAGTCTAATTCACCCCCCTCTTAGACAATCTCGATCCTACAAAAAGGTCAACCACCAGGAGGGAAGAACCACTCACCCCTGGACTAGCGGGACACACGTGCTAGGGCACACCAGGAGGGACGAACCACTCAACCCTGGGCCCAAGGGGACCACGCAGTGGATTTATCAACCACCAGGAGGGACGAACCACTCAGCCCTGGGCCACCGGGACACGCGCTAGGGCACACCAGGGGGGACGAACTGGGCCCAAGGGGACCACACAGTGGAATTATCATATTGGGGTAGCAACGAACAGACACTAACCAGGTCGAGTAACTGGGCGAGCATGTCTCCGAGCCCATTCCACCTATTATCAGGGGGCGTACCCTACATTCTGCCTATTATAAGGGGGCGTATCCTATCCAAACAAATGTGGGGAGTACCACAACCACTGGGCAAAACCTCTTCATACTCTTAGCTGGGCCCCGCTAAAAGTGCCAGACGGTTATCTCCAGTATCAAACTCCAAATGGCACAGCAGAAATCCAATGCATGAATCAAATCAAATGCATGTATAAAACCATCTCCATGCCAAACATAATCAATCTCATGAAAAATCCCAAATACATCTCGTCGGCAAAGGGAAGTAAAACATGGCATCAAAAATCCAATAGGCAGTAGGAATTGATCTAAAAGTATACGTGCCACAATATGCAAAATAATCATGCCAGTAAAAATGCCGACATCAATCCTAGTGGTATCCCACAAAAAATAATATACGTGCATGCAAGGCTAGGTATAACGCAGAAAGTATAATAACTCATACCCTTGCGGCGAGTCCTCCTATCCTCGGTAAACCGTGGCTCCTCGGAAATAGTCTCAAACTCAGCAAAATCCTCTGAATCTGAGAAACAACACAAGGAAGGAACCCCGTTAAGGTCCAACTGGGTTCAGAAACGATATAAAATGCGAACCAGGGCAAAAACGGGCCAAAACGGTTTGGGTTGACTTTTGGTCAAAAGTCAATGGTTGACTTTGACTGACTGGACCGGACCGGTTTGGTTCGGTTCGGGTCAGGTCGGACCGGTTCGGGTCCAGATCGGTTCGGGTCCAGATCGGTTCAGGTTGAGTTAAAACCAAATTGGCCGGGTCGGGTTCGGATTCGGGCTGGGTTGACCCGGCCTGTTAGGCTCGGGTCGAACCCGGCCTGGATTGGCCTCGGGTCGGACCCAAAATTCCCCAACTGGGCCCGGGTCGAACCTGGCCCAAAAGACTAATGGGTCTGGGTCTGGGTCTGGGTCTGGGCTTGGCCTGGCCCGAACCTGGGTTGGGCTTGGCCAATCACAGCTGGCCCAACTCGGCCTTGGGCCTGAGTCAACTCGGCCTGTAACACCCGACAACTTCAACCAGGTGACTTCCTAACTGTATTAACGGTCATGAATATTCAATCTTCACGGTTTAGAGTTTTATGCCAAGCTTAATTAATTACATGTGGATTTAAACTAGGTTGAGTGGCAAAGTTGTAATAATGGAGGATTGAAACCAGTATTTAAAGAAAAATGAAAGGATTCAAACCTCATTTAAACCACTGTAGCCGTCATCTCTCATTCTCGGCGACTTCCCCTCCCGAGCTCTCGCTCTCTGTCAGCTGGAAATCCCTCCTTCGACGATCGGTTTCCTTGCTGCTTCTCGGCTACTTTGTGCTCGAGGTACGAGATTGACAATGTAGCTATCTTTTAGTTGTTAAGCTCTGTTTCAGTTATGTGTTGAGGTTCTGGATTCTTCAATGGCCGAGTATTAGTAAGGATATTTTAAAATCTGAAAGTGGTAATGTCATTCTGAATCGATTTTGGACACTAAACAACCAACCCTGAGTTATCGCTAATCGAATCTGTCTGTTTTGGGTTTTGGATTTCAAACTGCACAGAGAACTATACTAAGGATTCAGGAGTGACTTTAGCTACTAGATCCTAGGATGACTTGTGATTAGGACTAATAGGATTTTGTTTTAACTACTGCAATGTAAATGTTTTAGGTGAAGAAGTTTGAAGAGAAAGGAGCTCAAATCGCTAAGGAGACCAGGTAAGTGAATGTGTAGAAATCCCGGCCATTAGGGCCCTACATCTCAAGGGTACTAGTTAGAAGTTGTTTTCGATGTTTAAAGGTTATTTAAGTTATTGTCCGTTGGTTATGATATTCGAACTGTTAGTAAGATTCTAGATGGATGATCTGTTCAATAGAATGATGAACCAAGAGTTTCCCTACTCATGCATCATGAATGCTTTTTCAAACATGTGAAAATGTTTTAATGCATGATTTCTGTGAATAAGATATGTAAGTATATATGTATAAATATAAGACTTATGTAACATGGATTAAGAGGGGGTTGGGGGCGGTTCGGCGTATGTCACTGTCCAAAGAAGGACCAAGAATACGACCCGCAGTAGGGACCATGTACACTCTCACTGTCGAACCCCCTTTATCGGCACAAATCCTCCCTTACTCCATACAACGTAAATATGAATACGAATGATGAATACGAATGATGAATATGCATGATGATTATGAATGATGAATATGAACGATGCAGATAAATGATGAATATGTATGATGAATAAGAATAAGAATAAGAAAAGGTCATGATCATGTGTTTTCTCTCAACTGTGCATTCATGATTACATGTTAGCTTGCATTCCTTACTAAGCATTAGGCTTATAGTTTAAACCTTATGATGTAGGTGACGAGTTTTCAGGTGAGGATCTCAAAGTTAATGAGGATGTCTAAGCTTGGTTGCTGGAAGGTGTTCAGGGTGCAATTCTGTGGCTGGATGGCAAATGAGATTCTTGGTTAATGTTTTTATGATTTTAGCTATGAAAAAGAATATAATAGGTTGAGTAGAATGAGTCTATTTTATAACATTGAGTCTTTTGAAGTTGTCTATTGACCACTGAATCTGGAAACAATTTTAAGGATCATTGAATGGTCTGTTTGCTGAAGTCTTCTGCTACATGAATTCCGGGTGAGTTACTGATTTTCATTAGTATGAATGTTATGCCATTGAGGTTGAAGTCAGTGAAGGTTATGTCTATCGGATGATGAAAGTGCTATTTTATCGTCTAGCGATCAGCAGATGTAGAGTGTCTAAGCCATCGGATGATGAAAATGCTATTTTGTCGTCTAGCGATCGGCAGATGTAGAGCGTTTAAGCCATCGGATGATGAAAGTGCTATTTTGTCGTCTAGCGATCGGCAGATGTAGAGTGTCTAAGCCATCGGATGATGAAAGTGCTATTTTGTCGTCTAGCGATCGGCAGATGTAGAATGTCTAAGCCATCGGATGATGAAAGTGCTATTTTGTCGTCTAGCGATCCGCAGATGTAGAGCGTTTAAGCCATCGGATGATGAAAGTGCTATTTTGTCGTCTAGCGATCGGCAGATGTAGGGCGTTTAAGCTATCGGAAGATGTAAGTATAGTTTGTCGTCTAGTTACCGGATGATGTGAGGGTTACCTTGTCGTTTAGTGACCGGGTCATGTTTTAATTATTCACGTGAGAAGCACATGTTCACCGAATGATGTCCCTTATTTCATCGAATGATGTAAAGAGTTTCTTTACCGGATGATATAAACATGGTTTTGTCGTCTAGTGACCGGTAGATGTGGTTTATTTCTCTATCGGTACGTGCAGTCTAAGGGTTAAGTTTCTCTTCATCAGCTGATACGCATTGCACTGCCCGCCGGCAGATGTGTAATGTATTCCTTTGCTGAGCGATGCCTAGTGAATCGCGCATGACATCTTGAGCTAAGCTATGTTTAAAAAAAAATATATTACCAATAATGAATAAAATGTGAGTGACAAGAATTAAATGATTAAGAAAGTTACGGATCATGTGACGATCCCTCTGGGGTCGTTACACGGCCCATTGCCTGAGTTGACTCAGCCCACAGCCGAGTTGACCCGGCCGGCGACAGCCGAACGCCGACGACACGCCGACGACCTATCCGCGTCAGAAAAATCAAGATTTCTAACCTGTTTTTTGCCAAAATTCGTTTCCAACGCATTCCTTGACCCTTTTCCAGTCGATTCCTACCAAAAACACCCAAAAATCGACTCAAAATCACAAATCTCACAAAACCTAAAATCCGAAACTTCTCAGGCAAAAATCGGGAGATAGAGGGCTTACCTTCGAAAACTCTCTTCGCCAACGTTGATCTACACTTCGAGACGAACGTTTTTACACCAAGATCTCGACGAATGGAGACGGATCGGACGTCGGCGATTTCTCTCCCTCGCGCGGCTCTCTCTCTTTTTCTCTCTCTCTCTTCTGGTTTTGCTGAACAGAATGAAACGATAAGGTTTCATTCTGAAACCTTATCTTTTCATTTAAATTTATTATTTTATTTTATTATTTATTTTATTTTATTATTTCATTTAAAATTTATTTAATTCTTTTATTTAATTTACAATAAATACCTTTAACGTTCGATTTTACGATTTTTATTCCTACCGTAAATTAACGAAATTGCTCCCAATATTTACACTTAAAATTCGCGAAAAATTTATTCAAATTTTTACAACCACTATAATTTGGCGGACTTTACACTTATCCTGTTTGGTTCACTTGCTGGTCCAGTTCACTATCTGATTCGGCTTGGCCCAAAATTAAGAGTTAAAACTCTTATATCCTTCTATCTTGTTCTCCTTCGTCCTTCACCTTCGCGAATAGAGGAAACCAGAGAGTGAGAGCGTGAGAGAGAGAGAGAGAGAGAGAGAGAGAGAGAGAGAGAGAGAGAGAGAGAGATTTACGCCTATAAAGGGAGGTTTCACGTGCTAGAAGAGGCTCAGTCGTAAGGAGTAGCTTGCAATAGCAAAATGGAGCTCGATCGAGAAAGAAAATTAATCGGTGGAGTTGCTCGGCGGATCAAGGCGGAGTTGAAGCTCCCTCAGAGGATTTTACGGTGGTCGGAGGTCGATTGAGGCATGGTAAGAGTTTCTCCTATTTCTTCTCTGCTTTAAGAAATTAGGAGAAGAGATTTCTCTGTTTGTGTGATTTTCTCCCTCACCGAGCTCCTCTATAAATAAGAGAGTTCCCTCAATTCTTTCCTTAGATAAGGGAGTACGAATCTAACCTCTAAATCGGTCGGATTCGTCGACAAAATAGGAAGGAGAGAATTTCTGCATACGTTTTTATACATTGCAAAATAAAATCAGTAAGAGATAAGGGCTGATTAATTTCATGTTGAAGATTGACATCCATTTGCGATTTGGGTTGATTCATTTCCTTAAGTGGCATGATACGAAACTAACCCTCACACTGGTCAGATTCTCGATGGATTAGGAAAGGAAATGATTCCTTATTGGATCGATTTCTTCACGTTGAAGCATCTTCAATTATTTGGGGAAAAGATTTTTCCTTATTAGGGCTAAATTGGATTAATTGCAGAAATTTGAATTCTAATTTAGACTAATTTTGGGAATAATTTTTTTACATGTTACAATCTACCTTCATTAAAAGAAATTTGGTCCGTAAAATATTCTGCATAGACCCTTCTTATTTCTTCTTCCCTTTCCCAGGTCCTCAGCGTTTCGACTCTTCCATAGAACTCTAACAAGCGATACCTTCTTATTTCGTAGTTTTCTTTCTTCTGATTTCAGAATTTTAATCGGTCTGTTTTCATAGTATAAGTTAGGATTGAGCACAAATACTTCAGATCTCATTGGCAAGATATGCGAGGGATCTTGAACATATTTCTTCAGCATCGAGATATAAAACACGTTGTTAACATGCTCGAGTGATTCTGGCAAATTCAACTGATAAGCAACATCTCTAATTCTTGCTAAAATTGTAAATGAGTCTATGTATCTTGGGCTCAACTTTCCTTTCTTTTCAAACCGCATCACACCTCTCATTGAAGAAACCTTCAAAAAATTTTAATTTTAATTTCCTTTCTCGATCACCTTCAGTAAATTTTAATTTTCTCCTTCTTTAATCTGCATAGTTTTTTTGTCTACTTTGGGTCGTAAGGATCATTTTTCGAATTCAAGTAACAATCTACTTAGTCTGTCTCAAAATATCAAGCTCAACAATAATTTCTTCTCCAACCTCATTCCATTGCATTAGAGATCTACACTTTACCATAAAGTGTTTTCAGAAGGTCGTTAATGTTCCGCTTTGATATTGACATGTAAGACATCTTTCAACAAATTTGGCTACATCCAATTTCAATCTACGCCACAAATAATGTTGTTTCAAATCTTGATAAATTTTTTTTTGCATCAGGATGTATTGAGTATGGATGACACAATTCGAAACTAGGAAGGGCCCAAGTTAAAACCCACAAAAAAATGAAGAATGTGCGTGGGTGAATGTGTGAGTGAAAACCGAACACAATGTAATGGAAATGAAGCACAAAATGAAGATGAGATGACGAGTGGTAGTGAGTGTAACATGAAGAACAGAACAATAAGGTAAAGATGGAAAAGGAAATGAAACTCTAAGCGGACCCGAGAGCTATATATATTATGCTCACGGGTGCTTGTTTTTTCGTAGGAAAACAACCACTATCGAGCACCGATTCGGCCCCTTGTAGATCAAACTTCCAAGGAAGGATGATGAGAAAGGGCAATACGTGCTTACTCTAGAAATCTTGAGCTAGTAAGCAAGGGAGACCTACTTCTTTCACGAATTAGAAAATCCGTGGCTTACCTCCATTGAAGGTAACAATGATTCTCTCTTTGGAAGACAAATGTGACTCATATAATGAGAAAATTGGCAAATGGTCTTCAGTCATTACAAGAGGGATGCTATATATAGACCTAAGGTTGATTAAGGTTTCCATACAAGGTGGGGGGAATGTGGGTCGTTGGATGATAAAATATTTGGAGGGCCGAGATGAATCCAAGTGGTGCCACTCCATGTGGGCCGCGGCCAAAATGATCCTATGGTGGGATTTTGCCAAATCATTCCACCTTGAGCCTCCTCTACTTAGGCTTGATTAGATGAAAATTCAAGTTTTGGGTCTTATTTGGGCCTTTTCTCTTTAGGCCGAAGTGGAAGTAGGTTGCTCCAAAATGTGCATGGTAGAATGGGCCTCCTAGAGTGGGCCAAGTCCAAGTCTCCATATGATGCCTTCAAGTGCTCTACATGCTCCTCCATGTGATGACTCCCAAAGGTGCCAAGTAGTGACACAAAATGGGCCAAGTAATGATGGGCCAAGTGATGGTCCCCCACAGTGAAGCTAAGAATGGTCAACCCCAATCAAGCCACCATACGTGACTAAGTCTAGGTAGCATAAACTAGTGGTCTAGAGTTTGCCAAATACAAATAACGAAGGAAAAAAAAAAAAATTACAAAAGTTGTCATCCGGAAGACAAATTCTGGCTTCTGCTACTCCAGCTGGTGCTCCTTGGAATCCATGTAGCAACAATGTCTCTTGAACCAAGCTTCCATGTGCCATCAACACCTACAAAAGAAAACACGTAATAAGTAAGAAGAATAATTAAAGTTTGGGTCTTTATTAGATCTTCGAGTGATTGGGCCCCTAGGCATGTCATCCTCTCCGAGTGATTTGAGGATTTGATCTTAAATCCATTGGTTGACTTCTTCTTGAAGTTGTCTCCTCCAAATTCCGGTCCAATGGATTCATCAAGACTCTCTATGCACTTGAATTTGAATGCATCAAGGTTATAGTCTACCATTAGCGTATAGAGTTGAAAGTCTCTCATCCACCAATAGTCTTCTTGATATGGTGGTCGGGTGGTCTTACCAAAAAGTTCTTTGGTAAATGTGGGAAGATTGAATTCGAGAGTTACTTTGAAGGGTATTTGCTCGGTGAAGGAGTGAAGGTTTCGAAAGTAGTCCAATTCCCAATGTGGTAGCGCGAGGTTCCCATTATACTCATTCGTCTAAATAATTAATTCTTCTAGCTTTATGACCACAAATGTAAGCTCAACATCCAAATGAACCTTGAGATATTCTTGGCTCCAACCAATCTTAAAAAGCCAAGTTATTAAGTGTTCGGAGGGTAAATATCTTGTTGTTACCTAAGATTTAAGCTCATCATGACCATACTCCTTACTCCAACCTATCCTTAGAATCCAGGTGGTCAAATGGCCGGATGACGGATATCTTTTGGCTACCAAATCAACTGATTCCTTTTCCTCGGTTCGATGGTAAAATTTGTGAAAATCACATGGAAAGGCTAGTTAGGTTGATTGTTCACCTAATTCTAAGTTAAGAAATTTGAGGGATGCATTAGGCGTAACTATCTCATAGGTTTGCCTAAGTCCACGAAGGATAAAAGCATAAATAGTTATAGGAACTAAGACATAGGTTAACTCCTTCTAAAATCCTCTAAAAAAGGTGGGAATCTCCAAAAATCGGTTGAAAGTCAAATTGATCCTATGACCATTAAATTGGGTAGAATAGGATGGGTCAATGATCATGTTACCAATCCCAAAGATACTCTCTTCAATAAAGGGTCACAGTGCGTGTACTTCATCAGAAAGGTGATTAACATGTCATTTGATGTGAGAGTGTTCTTGGGTTAAACCATCCAATTGGTGTTCGATACCACGTATGGGTGGTAGCCCTTGTGGCAATTCCTCTTTTTCTTGATAATCCTTTTCTCCTAACAAAATTTCTTCATTTTGCTCATTAATCTCACCATCATAATTGGTGTCGGTTAGGGTAAGCATCTCTAAAAATTCGAGGTCATTTCCTTCAACCTCTTTCTTCTCTTCCACTTCTTGACTTTCCTTTTCAATAAGTGTAACATCCGGAAAATTTCTCTTAACGTACGTAATCTTAGACTAGGGTACATTATGAGTGTTTAATACTAAATTAGAGCTTTCCTAAGTATGGAAAGGAAAACAAGAATTTGTAAGAGAAATTGGAGTGAAAACCTTAAAGTGGGAGTTGGTAGTAATTGTTGTGATTTAAGTTAATGTAATTGAATTTAATAATGAAAGAAAAAAAAAATTAGTGAAGGGATTGGATGAGATGCTTGCACGTTGAAGTGAAGTTATGTAAAAGTAAAATTAAGTAAAGGAAAAATTGAATGAAGGAAAGGAGGAGGCAAGAGTGTTGAAAAGTCATAAGATGGAAAGCATGGTTTAAAAGTCAAAAGACCAAGGAAAATTGAAAAGTCAATGGAAATTTAATGAAATTAAAGTTAAAGAGAAGGAAAAAGAAGTCCTCCACGTTAGAATGCATGAAGATAAAGTCGGCGGTAAAAGCAAAAAGAGAGAAAGTGATTGTTTATAAAATGGTTTGTTTGAGTTGGCAAATGTGTTTGGTTGTTGATTTTGATTGTTTCAATAGATAGTAGACGTGTAGAGGTTTACAGAATGGGGTGGCACGTCGAAATCCGTTAGAAAACGAGTGAGTTATGGCCGATTGAAGTTTGAACACCGAAAATATAGGGATTTCGGGTTTTTGAGATTTATGCTTTAAGAATTGGTTAAGTTGTTATTAACTTGGTTTAGACATTTCTTAGAATTATCTTAATGGTTTCTAAGTGTTTTTCCCCCTTAATATGTTAGGGTAACGAGTTGAGCTTTTGGTGTAACCGAAGTGAGGAAGTATGTGCGGGAATCCAGGTAAGTAGAGGAATATTTTCGTTGCCTTAGGGCCTACACCATAGAACGATAGGATTTAATGATTTGTTATTTCGCTTCGTGTTGTGTTGTGTTGCATTGCTTGGCATTGTGAGTGTGAACAGTAATAAGGCATCTATTGATGCAGGCAAATCTTAAGGCATCGATCGATGCGGGCAAATCTCAAGGCATCTATCGATGCAGGCAAATTTTAAGGCATCACGACTGATGCAGGCACCTTTTAAGGCATCGCGATCGATGCAGGCAAACCTTGTTAGAAACTGCATGTGATAGGATTGGTTGCATTGCGTGTTGTTGCATTGCGTGTTGTTGCATTCATTTTTTCCTACTTGCTAAGCATTAGGTTTACGTTTCGTGTTCTGTGGTGTAGGTGACGAGATATTTACAGGTGAGGTTAATGGGGTGGATCAGGCCTAGGAGCAGTCGGAGATTCACGGGGCACGCTTGTGCGGGCAGTTGTCGGGGCGCCTTGACCTGGGTCTTCGGGGATGAGTGGTTGAGTATGGTTAGAGTATTTTTGGATTGACGTTTTGGATTGACGTTATGGTTGGAGTATTTAGGATTGGTGTAAATATTTGTGGTTTTGGCACATTTGTGGACTTGAGTTTGATGTTTTATAAATGTGTATTTTCAGGTTTCGGGTTTTGGTAATTATAGGCGTTATGCCGCTCGTTTTGGGTTTTAAAATAAATAACGTCGAGTTCACTTTTCTCTATTTTTTTTGTTAATCGTTTTAAGTCGGTTTTCCTAGATTTTTACGGGACACGAAGTCGGGAGTGTCGGGAATGTGTGGTTAAATTTTCAGGTGAATTGTAGGTGTTTGGCTCGAAGAAAAATGAAAAAAGATAAAAAAATGGCATTTTTGGCCGAAGGCATCCAAGAGGGCCCGATCGATTGGGCTGGGCGAGCCGATCGATCGGCCACGGGCACGCTGCTGCGCGCGCGACGCGCTGCTGTGCGCGCGCGTGGCGTGCAGCGGTCAAGCGCGCGGGTGCGCTGCCTGGGCGCGCGCGGCGCCCAGCACACTAAAATCGATATTTTTTATTTTTTTTTCTATTTCCAAATTATTTTAACCCGACATTTTCCGACGTATTTTAAACATATTTTGGGCACGTTTTCCAACAAATATCGAGTGTTCGAAAAACCCAAAAAATTGAGTCGAATAATGTATGAAAATTATTTTTAATTGCGTTTTAAACACGAGTTGGGTTAGCAAAGTAGCGCACCGGGCCGGGGCGAGTTCGAGGGCGTTACAATAAGAGTTTCTTCTAGTTGTTCATTATCCTCAAAATCTTCAATGAAGTCGTCCTCAACTCGTTCTTCATGAACTTGATTGCCCATTTCAAGAAGTGGACCTTCTTCGATGTGACAATCTTCTTCTTCTAGTATATCTTCCTCTTCTTCACTTAAGTTAGGGAATTCCTCTTCAATCTCTTCATCTTCACTCTTACTTAAGGATTCTTCATCAAGTTCATTAGGCTTCAGGGGCATAGGAGGTGGTGGTCTAGGAATGACTAGTGATTTTGTAAGTTTCTCTACAGTTTCTTTTATCTTTTTTTCTATAAATTGGGCAATATCTTCCCATTGGTGTTTAAGCTCATCTAGTTGTTTTAAACTCCTATCTTTAAGTCGTTTGGAAGGTGGAATTGGTTGATGATTGACCCTCGTCCTTAACCTCATTTTATCCTTTAAGTTTCCTTGATGAGTTGAAGGACATTCAGGACTATATTAATCTTTAAAATTGGAAGAGTTAGGATAATACCTTGAGTGGTTTTCCTTAATCATTTTATCTCTTATTGAAGGAACATTCTTTTTTATCATAGAATAGCTCAATTTATATCTATGGTCATAAATTTTTAGATATGATTGGTCATGGATGTTCTTATCCCTATAATCGACAAATAGACTATGGTTGAGTTCATCAAAATCAAATTCTCCTCGGATAATTCTCCTCATAGTTTTCACCATTTTGTTGATAAGGAATGCCTAAACTAGTGTATGAGTTTGTAGCTTAAAGTTTTAGGAGGATTCTTTAAGGAAATGTGTGAACTTTTTGTCTTGGGTATTTTGGAAGGAAATTTGAATTTTGAGTTTTGAATTTTAATTTTAATTTTAATTTAATTTAATTTAACATATATATATATATATATATATATATATATATATATATATATATATTAAATTAAAGTTGATTACTTTGAAAGGGATTAGAGATATGATTATCTAATTAAGATGTTAAAAATACTTAGTTAAACTAAAAATCCAATAAAAAAATCTAGAAATTAAAACAACACAAAACACAAGGCAATTAATGAGCACATTTTCCCATGTAATTGTTTTGATTTTTTAGCACCCTTAAAGTGATTTAATTTTTACCAAATTTCATGAATTTATGTTTTAGTTAGATGATATCAATTAAGTACAAGACAATAGAGTTCAAATATGACAAAATTAAACAATAAATTTGATAGTTTCAGAATGCTAAAAAGTGAATAAAAGTTAGTTTCCTTGAAGTTTGTGCCCAACAAACTACAACTTTAATGCAAACTTAACTCAATTGGCTTATCAATTAAGTTGTAGACAAGTTATAAAATGCATATAAATGATATTAAAGTGATGAGAACACAAATTGAACCAATACACGAAAATTTTAAGTGACAAGTTCCATTGAGACATTTATTCAAACATGTTATGTGCCACTAAATGTATTAAATTGACCAGTTCAATTTATATAATCAAGCACCCAATTTTCTTTTCACAAAGACAACCATAATATATTCATAATAAGCCCAAATTAAGATTAGAGCAAAAATATATTAAAAAAGTAGAGAAAATATTATCAAACCAAACAAAGCTAAAATCGGCAATATGGGTTTCTAAGAGGTACCTCCAGGGTTTGCACAAAACCGATCCAAACTAGCTTTCTTTTGCCAAAACTCTTAAATAGGTTAGTTAGATTACTACTTAAGATGATTATATGCTAAATAAGATGCTACAAAAGTAAAATATAGAATAAAAATTAAATGAAAAATAGATTAGAAAAGACAAAAACAGAACCGGAGGTGAAGGGTCAAAACCCGCAGACCTAAAATGAGCCAAATCTTCAATTGACTCTCATTAATATGCAAAATGACCAACTAGAGATTAGTAGAGGATGAAATTATGAAGAAAAATAGAAAGAAAAGCTTATGAAAAATTGGTTCAAAATTGAAGGAACAGTAACTTTGGAAATGGGTTTTTAAACTAGCGCTAAAACCTCTTTCTTCCTTCACCCGATTTTTGAATCACTTAAAACCGATTTTGTGCTGAAACTTTGAACGATTTTTTTTTTTTGCAAGAAAAATGATTAGAGGAAGCTCTAAGCTTTTATACCAGTTGACACGGTCTGGACCTGAAAGGGCCCATGTTAAAACCCATAAAAAAATGAAGAATGTACGCGGGTAAATGTGTGAGTGAAAACCGAGCACAATGTAATGGAAATGAAGCACAAAATGAAGTTGAGATGACGAGTGGTAGTGAGTGTAATGTGAAGAACAGAACAATAAAGTAAACATGGAAAAGGAAATGAAACCCTAAGCAGACCTGAGAGCTATCTTATGTTACGCTCATAGGTGCTTGCTTTCCCGTAGGAAAAAAACCACTATCAGGCACCGACTCGGCCCCCTCGTAGATCAAACTTCCAAGGAAGAATGATGAGGAAAAGCAGTACGAGCTTACTCTATCAACCTTGAGCTAGTAAGTAAGGGAGACCTACTCCTTTCATGGATTGAAAAATCTGTGGCTTACCTCCATTGAAGGTAACAATGCTTCTCTCTTTGGAAGACAAATGTGACTCATATATTGAGAAAATTGGCGAAAGGTCTTCAGCCATTTCAAGAGGGATGGTATATAGGTTGATTAGGGTTTCCATACAAGGTGGGGGGGAATGTGGACCGTTGGATGATCAAATAGATGGAGGGCCGAGATAAATCCAAGTGGTGCCACTCCATGTGGGTCGCGGCCAAGATGATCACATGGTGGGATTTTGCCAAGTCATTCCACCTTGGGCCTCCTCTACTTAGGCTTGCTTAGATGAAGCTTCAAGCTTTGGGTCTTTATTGGGTCTTTTCTTCTTAGTAGTTGCTCCAAAATGTACATCGTCTTTGATTCTTAGCTGATGATAGTCAGATGTGAGATCTACTTTTGAGAAAACTTCAGCACTCTTTAGTTCATCAAACAAGTCGTCGATCCTTAGAAGTAGATACTTGTTCTTTTTGGTGACTTTATTAAGTTCTCGATAATCGATGTACATTATCATAGATCAATCCTTTTTCACGAATAATATTGGTGCTCCCCACGACGAAAAGTTTGGTCAAATGAATCTTTTTTCTAGCAACTCGTCGAGTTGAACTTTCAACTCCTTTAATTCAGTTGACGTCATTCTATATGGAGTTCTAGAGATTAGTGTCATTCCAGGTAGAATATCAATGCCAAATTTTACATCTCTAGATGATGGCAAACTTTGTTAAATCATCTGGAAAGACATCTAGATATTCACGAACTATCAGCACTTTATCCAATGTCATTGCTTCCTCGATTTGTGTGCACATAACACTTGCCAAGAATCCAACACATCCAGAATTCAAAGTCTTTGTGCTCGCAAAGATGATATAACTGCGATGTTCGAACCCTTCTTGTCATCATGAAATAAGAACGGTTCTTCTCCAAACAATTGAAATCTCAGAATCTTCTTGCAACAATTAATAGTTGCATAGTGTCTAGCTAGCCAATCCATGCCGATAATTACGTCATAATCATGCATTGCCAAAATGGTCAAGTCTGCTTCCAATTCTCTATCTCCAATACAAACATTGCACTCTCGAATAATAGAATCGGGCGACATTATAGTACCTAAAGGTATAGCTACTCCCAACTTATGTTCTAGAGGTTCAATTGCCTTATATAATTTATTTGAATGCATAAGGAATATAAAGGAATGGGTTGCCCCAGAATCAATTAATATAAAATAAGGTACTCCAGAAATTAGAAGCATACATGTTACTACAGTTGCATTCCATTCAGCTTCCTCCTTTGGCGTAGGCTCGAGCAACTGCTATTGGTTGATCCTAGCTATTTTTAGGGCAATCCTTGATAAAATGGCCAGTTGACTACACTTAAAACAAGTCAACACCCTTGCTCGACATTCTCAGTATGTGTCTTCTTGCAAGTGAGACACATGAGTAAGGTAAGCATAATTTTCTAGTTCACTAGCTCTCTTTTAATAAACTTGGAGATTCCACTAGCAGTTCCACTGGTCATAGGTTGCTTAGATCCAGCTCATTGTGGTGGTAGAAGTTTATTCTTTGTTGACTGTGTTGCATGGTTGAACCTTCTGCGATATTTTTGAGTTATGGAGATCTTTTGCTCTCCAATTTCTGCTTTAAGAGCTTTCTCAACTACTCAGCAAATGAAGTGTTCAGTGAAATGTTGAGGTTGACATCCTTAAATATCTCTGCCCTTAGCCCTTGAACGAAATGATTCATCGTCAAAGAATCGTTGTTGATCATGTGCGAGATGAAGCGAGAGTGTTGATCAAACTTGTGCACATATTCGAATACACTTCCAATCTACTTCAGAGACATAATTCTTCCATCCTTACATCCTTCATAGCATCGGCAAAGTACTTTTCATTGAAAAGCTCATTAAACTATAGCCATGTCATAATGGTGACTTGATGAGCATTCCAAGACACATCATTCTTATCGGTCGTGTCGAGAAACACTTGCTTTGATGCTTTCACATTACTGCCTTTTAAGTATACATCAACCAACCCATTGCACATAGTCACTTGAAGATCAAAGCCAGCTTTCACAGCATAACAATGCATTTGGATTGTCATCGCCTTATCTTCAAGCTCTGCACAAACTGGTAAAATACTAACCAAACTAACCAAGTTCAGCTTTAATTCAGACCCATAAGTCATCTCGAAAAAAATATTTCGGGCCTGCTCATAACTTCCATTGACAGAAAGTAATCCTATAATTGAATTCCATGGGACAACATCTCTTTCAGGCATTTCATCAAACACTTTCTTCACATTATCCCAATCCTCAAAGTTTCCATATAGCATTGAGAGGGTGTTGCCATCGTAAACATCATAATCAAATCCAAGCTTAAACACAACTCCATGAACCTCCATCCCTTTCTGAATATCCAAAAAAGTCTGAACACTCCTTGAGAACGAAAGAGAAAGTATGATCATCGGGTGGGACACCGGCTCGAAGCATCCTGCTATACATCTCGAACCCATCATATACTCAAACAATGGAATGAGCCCGTATGAGTGTGTTCTATAGCAAAGAAGTCCGGCAATGGCGCACGATTAGTTTAAAGAGAAGTCGAAAGGAAACAGGATCTCGAAAGGTCGCGTAGCTGAGAATAAAGGAGGCACAACGCTGTAAGGAATAAACCCTTTGAGGAGATATATAGTGAGTCAATGCGTGGGCTTGCTTGGTTTGGCATATGGATTTTGCATTTGCATATCCAAAACAAAATGACGAAAACAAAAAAAGAACGAAAAAAGCAAAAGTTGCTAAAATAATGAAATATTTAGTTGCAATCATATTATAATAATAATAAGTAATACAAGGATTTCAAAATTTATACACTGTGTATAGGTATTTCATTTTTCATTTTAGTATCTTGTATTATATTTTTTGTGCTAGCTATCCAATTTTGAATTCCGTTATCACTCGTTTATTAATTAAATTGGAACCTAGGCTCAAGTCCTAGTTTGACTGAGGTTGAATCCACTTTGATTCTTTCTCTTTTCTTTTTCTAACTTCTTGTTTATTCTAATAACCAAAAAAAAAAAAAGAGGATTAGTGACATATATTTGATTGTAGCTCTAATCTTATTCACCCCTTCCCGGGTTAACAACTAGAATGGGTTAATCACTAAAATGAGAAAAAAAAAAGGAATATCCAAGAATAAACAATTGATTTCTATCAATAGACATGTTAAAGACTCGACCATAGAGTACTTACTACTAGTGCCACATAGAGATATTTTTTTAGATCTCTCATTTAAAAAACTTCTTCTTTATTCTTGATAGTAATTTATACTACATAATGGTAATACATATATGATCGGATGTCTATATAGTTTCGCTTGTATTGTGCACGAACTCTCTAATTGAAATTGAAATGTACAACAATTCGGTAGATATTCTTTTTTTGTTTAGGAAGTTCTCGCTCCTTCACCTCATAAGCTCGGTAAAGCGGCTTCGCTCCTCGCTTTTGTTCAATTATAAAAAAAAGAACATTTTTTTTAATGGAGATTTATAACATCATTCAAGTAAATATAGATTGAGATCATAGAAACATGAGCTTGTGATATAGCTACACCTAATTCCAAACCGGTTAATACAAGAAATATAAATAACGGACAAAGATCCCCTATGAAATAGAAAAGATTATTCGTACATAGCATAGTCCAAGCAAACCCACTTAAAATCTTTAGTGAACTATGACCGGCCATCATATTAGCAAATAAACATATTCATGAGCTTAATGCGTGAAAACAACGAGGGATTAGCTCAAGGATACTAAAAAAGGTGCTAATGGCAGTGGGACTCATACTGGTAAGAAAAAGCTTAAAAAATGAAGCTCATTTCTTTGCAATCCCACTATAGTAATACCAATAAGAATCGAAAATGAGAGACCTAAAGTAATGAGAAAATGACTTGTACCTGTGAAGCTATAAGGTATCATACCCTGGGGATTACGAAATAACAAAAAACTAAAAGTGACTGAGATGCGAGGGAAAAACTTTTGTTTCACATTTCTAGAAAGACCACCTATTTGTTCGTTTACCAGGTTCGACACGAAATCATAAATAAGCCCTACCAAGGATAGCCAAGCATTTGGTACTGAGTTTCCTCCTCCCTGTTTAGTAACAGAATAAACCAAAAGTATGACCAAATTGAGAGTTAACAGCATAAACAAAGATGAATTTGTGAATGAGAAATAAAGGTTTCCTATATTCATAGGAATCAATGGGAGAATGGCAAATTGCTCCCATGTAGTTCCGCTTTTTGCTCTAAAAAGAATGAAAAACTTGTTGGAAATCGCCGGTTGGGTTGGTCCAACCAAGAAAGGCATCGGAGTCTTTGGGCATTGCTGAGGATAAAAGAAGACTTCAATAGCCTATTTATTGAAGCTCTACGTTGTGGGGCAGCTTTATCTGATCAAGAGCCAGGTACCAGGGAACGTTCGGGTTTCATCATTTCTTTAAGGTTCAAGGAGGAAGGCTTTATAAAAGCAGCTTTTGACATTTTCAATCTCCTTCATCACGCCGACTCTTAGGTCGCATCTCTTCTTCTTCAAGAGAACATTGATTCCTAGCCCCCCACATCTGACTCTTCATCCACTGAACGATTCACGAGCTCTTCGGCCCGAGCCTCAACAAAAGGTGCATTTGCTGTACCACCCCTTCCCTTGGAAGACATTAGTCGGCGAAAGGCCTCCCTTTCTTGTTCACTCAACCTCTCAGAGAAAGGTTGAGCCCAACCGGGTGGACCTAATGATCCGAAGGAGGCTCCACAAGAAGCTGTGCGCAACCTCTGGCGCGACTATATCTTTGAGTCATTTGCGGGATCGGCCCCTCGGGTGCACAGGAGGGCAAAGAAGTCAATTCTATTTGAGTTTCATCTTCCTCTTATCGATGGCGTAACCTTAGCTTATCGACGGGTCTTGCAATAGATACATACAACATTTTCTTTTACTCATGCCTTGGAGAAGGTCTTATACTAGTAGCCTTTGTTTGGGTTTGAAGTCGTGACCTGGCGGGAGCCACCTGGGCGAGATACTTCTTGCCTTGATTTGATTTTAAATCAACACCAACTCAGGCTCTAGCCCTAACTTCAGTTTTAGATGATACTTAGAATTAGGCACCATCCACGAGAATATATTTCCACGCATCGGCTTCTTTCTTCGTAGTCTTCTTCTTTCTTATTCAATCTATAAAAGTTCCCTCAGATTCGGCATAGCCTTCTTCATCTTATTCATCCTTGTCTTTGTCGAGATTACTGCCTTAGCTACCAGATTGGATACAATCAAAGCAGTTTGTCCCTCTTCCTTTCTCTAATAAGCCGGAAAGGGTGGCCCTTCACTTGGTGTTCACTATTCTAGGGTCTTGGCACTCTTATTAACTTGGGCACTGACTTTCACTTTGACTTAGTCCTCAGCTCGTGAATCTGGCTATCTAAATATATCATGATTCCTTTATGATGCGTCTTATGTTTCCAAAAGGTCAGATTTTGCCTTTCCTTTCTAGGTACTACGTGTGTGTTAGTTATACAAACCTCAGATATTAGGAGATCCGAGACCCTTCAACAAGGGGGATAGTTCAAATGAACGTCTTTTCGATTCAAGAATAAATTAAGGAACTAAGACCCCAAACAAAGAATTCGATAGAACCGTAGTTATCAAAACATGAGCTTGCCTGAGCCAAATTTGTTGGCTAAACCAAAGCTATCAAAACAGGAGCTTGACCCAGACCAAACTCGTTTGTATGAACCAAAGCTATCAAGCGAGATTCTTCAAGCGCGACTTGAAGAAGATTGATGTTCTTCGCAAAGAACAAAAGAGAAATCCTCTAAAAAAAAAACTCAATTTTTAATTCAAACTTGCTCCATTAAATCGAAAGTGTTTTGCCATTAAATATAGACTACACATTTAAGTAAAATAAAATACTAAAATAAAAGAAATAAAATGATAAATAACTAAGAACATTCGTGTAAAGCATGATCCTCTACATGATTGGATGTCATATCATGTTTAAATTTTGTTTGAACATCATTTGAATTGATTTGAGTAGATTCAGCAGGATAAAATCTTTTCCTGCGAGATTTGTATGATTTGCATGCACTTACATGTGCTTGTGCATGTGACTTTTTACTCTTTGTATAAGCATTGTTTAGCGCATGTTCTTTTTAATTCATACATGTGCATGTGCGTGGCACATGTGTTTTTTTAATTCTTATATGTGCATGTGCGTCGCACCCTCTCCAAATCTTCACGTATCTTTGGCCTCCCTTGCTTCAACTTGATTTTGATTATCTTCAATTCTTGACACATTCAATAGTTTTAGATCAAGTTGTTGCGGCTTCTCTCTCCCTTGGATATCAAAAATCAATCTTTGTAAGGCCTCACGCATCTTCTTAGCTTTGGATCGCGCCATTGAGCCACCAATGTCCTTAATTGGATCTTTGCTCTTGGGCTTGGACTTGGTTTCTCCTTGGATCACATCATTCTCTTCCTTTTTGAAAAGATTCGTCCTCGAATCTTCTGCATCATATAAAGATACGTCATTAACATTAAAAGATGCACTAACATTACCATATTCACTAGGTAAGTCGATCTTGTAGGCATTGTTGTTGATGTGCTCTAGGACTTGGAAAAGTCCATCTCCTCGTGGATGCAACTTTTTTTTCCATTGATTTGGAAACCTCTCTTTCCGAAGATGTAGCCAAACCCAATCTTCGGGTTCAAATATAATCTTTTGGCAGCTTTTGTTGGCTTGACGTGCATAATGCTCATTTCTCTCGCGAATGTTCTCTTGTACTTTCACATGTAGCTTCATAACAAATTTAGCCTTTTCTTAACATAAAGATTAACAAACTCTTTAGTAGGTAGAGATAAAATATCAAGAGGAGATAAAGGATTAAATCCATAAACAATTTCAAATGGTGAATATAAAATAGTAGAATGAACAACTCGATTATAAGCAAATTCAACATGAAGTAAACATTTTTCCCATTGTGTTTAATTTTTAGAAATAATTGCTCTTATCAACGTAGAAAGTGCTCTATTTACCACTTCGGTTTGTCCATCTATTTAGGGTATGCCATGGTCGAGAATAAGAATTTTGTCCCTATCTTACTCCATAAAGTTCTCCAAAAAGTGACTTAGGAACTTAACATTTCTATCACTCACAATAGTTTTAGGAATTTCGTGTAAACGTACAACTTATTTGAAGAATAAATCCGCAACATGAGTAGAGTCGCTTGTCTTTGAGCATGCTATAAAGTTAGCCATCTTACTAAACTTATCCACTACCGCAAGTATGCTATCTTTCCCTGCTTGTGTGCTCGGCAAACCAATCACAAAATTCATCGATATGTCCACCCAAGGTTAGTTAGGAATATGTAAAGGAGTGTATTGTCCATAAGGTCTAATATTTGAATTAGTCTTCCTACACTCAATGCATTTATCGCAAATGGTTTGAACATTATGTTTCATTCTCAGCCAATAAAAATATTCACAAAGCACACTTAACGTTTTATGAACTCCAAAGTATCTCATTAACCCTCATCCATGAGTCTCTCTAACAAGTAGCTGTCACGACCCTAAAACTGTGCCCAATTATCGTACTATTATTATTATTATTATTATTATTTATTTTTATCCTAATAAATACTTTAAATAAACTCTAAGCGGAAACTAAACCGAAATCGAAACCAAAATCGAAATCGGAATTGAATTATAACTTTTAAAACAAATTAAAACTTAAAATCATTTAATTAAAACTTAATTTAATTAAATTAAAACAATAGAGATGCGATTATTCGCCCATAAATGGGGCGAATAATCGCCCCCCCCCCCCCTGTGGATTTCTCCAGAAGGAGGCGATTCAATCGCCAGGCTTGGCGACTATTTGCCAAGCCCTCTGCCCTGTTTCCTTTCCTTCATTCTTTCTTTCAATTTCTCCTACGCCAACTACACAATACAACTTATTCTTACACCCTAAACCATACAATAACATCACGACACAAACTCTCTCATATCCTCATTCTTTTCACACTTCACCGTTCACCCAATAAACGACTCGAAACACATTTTAAAACTAAGAACATTTTCATGAAAACGAACTGCATTGATACGTTTAAAACCTAAACAAATCCTCCTGTTTTAAATCACCACGCAGTTCCAAAATACATTCAATGAAAGACTTTTCAAACCATTATAAAACAGTTTCCAAAACATCAACATATACATATATACCTATCAACTATCCAGAATCAAACAACCTAAAATATTTATATACAAACATCAGCCCAAAATGTCCCAAACCCTCAAAATCTATACATACTGTCCCCACGGGTCAGGTAAGCGTCGACTGCGCCAGCACACCACCGCAGCCATCCTCTGTCAACTGGACTCAAGCCTCAGGAGGAGGAATCTCATCCTCACTTGTATCCTCGTAATCACCTACACCATACATACACACTATGAGATGAAATTCCAGTAAGCTCTACGTAAATGCAATGCATGCTGTGCGTATGAGTTCGATAAATCATGTTTTATTTTCTTTACTATGCAATGCACGATAGGTGTCACCGAGATCCTATCCCTCTAACCGGAGAGAGCTCATCCAGCGGGCGGACTACTCTTTCCACCTAGAGGTGGGGGGTACACGCTTACAACACGTACAGCCGTGCCTGAGCCCCACCTCGCGTGACCGATAAACGATACGTCTTTCGGCCAATATGCCTTTCGGCCGATATGCCTTTCGGCCAATGTTATGCTTTACATTATCTTTAAAACCCTGTGCGGAAGTTCATTTTTTCATGCTTTTCTTTAAAACACGTGATGCGTGAACAGTTCATATCTTAAAGTAAACAAGCAATAATGTATACCATCAAAGACTGTAAAACATAATCTATAAAACAAATAAGCCTAACTACCCAACCAAAGCAATATAAAACAAGTGCATCTCCAAAATTTCTCGACACGACATTCGACGTACAGTGTAGGCCTATCAGCCAAAGAAGATCACGAGAACTTACCTGTCTTCTGTAGCTCGCTGGGGCTACTCGGTTACCTGCCCACCTCCGGCTCGACCTACGACAAATATTCAAACTTCATTACAATTAAACCCACATTGACCAATTTACTCACAAACTACTATTTCTAACCTAACCCAACTAAAACTTAACTAAACGGGCCACTAATTCGGGTTTGGTAAAACCGACCCGAAACTTTGAACGCTCGTAACTTTTGCGTCGGTTATCGGAATCGAATGATTCCAGCGGCCACGTACTCCTCTAATAACCTATTTTAACTGGTCAAAAGCAATTTTAAAACAAACGACCGTAACTAGGTCAAATACAGCAAAACCCGAACTGCCCTAAACCGAGAATTTCACCATTCTCGGTTTTCCATCAATTCTCATCAATTTCTTCACCAATCGACCACATATACACTCAATTAGTAATATCTAACCAAAAATCCCGAGGCATCAAGCAAAACCCGAAATCTCCCAATTCGGGATTCACTGATTTTCGCTCAAATTGAGCTTACCATTGCTCGGCAACCATCGCCGGCGTTAAGCTCGGCCATTTGACGCCAAGAACGGCCAAAAGCTGCTAGAAATCAGAGCTCAATCGAGCTCGTCTCTCTCGGCCCTAAACAGAGACAGAACAGGGCAAAAATCGACTTACCGGTCGGTTTGTGCGCGGAGACAGGCCGGAACCGGCTCGCCGCCGTCGTCTGGCCGGAGGACGTCGAAAACCTTGGCAGTTTCCTCCGCCGATCGTCGCTGGCGCTTCCCCCCCTCCGTTCTTCTCTGTTCTCCCTCTCGGCTCGCGAAAACTGAATGGCTTCAATAGCCATTCAGTTGTTTTAAAAGAAAACATAAAATGTTTTCTTTTAAAACAAAATAATAATAATAAAAATAAAATAACATTTACCGTTTTGCCCTCCCGTACTTTCAACCATTTTGAATTCCGTTAAATCTCGTTCTTTAATTATAAATTTTTGTAAATTGACCCTCACACTATACACGGCTTAATTTCTCCATTTAGAACATCCGAACACCAATTAATTAATCAATTATTTTAACCAAATTTATTCACTTTCTTTTAAATCAATTAAATCTAATTTCGCGGGTGTTACAGTAGCTCACTTAAAAAAACATTTAGGGATACAAAGTTTATTATTTTTAAATAAAAATCCCTTATGTCTATAATAATCATTAAATACATGTTTCTCATATTCTTTCCAAACGGAATCACAATTTGAGTCTGATTCATATAAGTTCTTTATTAAATCAAATCATAACAACTTAGATTGTAAAGTAGTTATATAACGCCCCCGAACCCGCCCCGGCTCGGTGCGCTACTTTGCTAACAAACCCTACGTTTAAAATAATTTTCGCAAATTTTTTGACTCGGTTTTTGGGTTTTTCAAACCCTCGATTTTTTTTTGGAAAACTTGTCTAAAATACGTGTAAAATACGTCAGAAAATGTTGGGTAAAATAATTTAGAAATCAGAAAATTTAATTTTTTTTTTTCCTCTCGGTGGCGATCAATTGCCGCTCAGCGGCGATCGATCGCCACCCTCTCGGGTGCTACAGTGCCCGAGTTTCTCTCGGTGGCGATCGCGATCGATCGCATCCGCCAATCGCGCTTTGCGCGCCCTGCACCCTGCTCGTGCCCTGCGCTGCCCCACCCGACCTTTACCACTTTTCCTTCACATTTCTCCGAGCCAAACACTTCCAAAAATTCTAAAATTTTTACCATATACTCTCGACACTCCAACCTTCATGTCCCGTAAAAATTTTAAAAAACTGACTTAAAACGGTTAATAACAAAATTAGAGAATGTAAACCCGACATTCTTGATTTTAAAATCAAAACCAGCAGCGTAACGCCTAAATTTCAATAAACCAAAACCTGCAATTAAAATCGAAAATCCAACCAGTTTAAAATCCCAATACATACACTCAATATCCAACACAACCAACTTCCAAATCTCCAAAAGAGTTACGAAAATATTTATAAATACGACGTACTAAAACTTTAACTTTTTCTCAAAACCAACATGTACAAAACATTTACAAACAAAACCATTGACACCAAAACATTCACCTCCCACTCTACCCGAGGAAGACAGTGGTTCAGACGCCCTGACATAAGCCTGCACCGGCGGACTCCGTACTCCTCCAACTGCGGCCTAATCCTCGGCTGTCTCATCTACCTTACCTGTATAGAACTCGTCACCTACAACACAGAACACAAAACGTAAGCCTAATGCTTAGCAAGTAGGGAATAACAAATGCGACAACACAATGCAATCAACCTAACACATGCAGTTTCTACCACTCAGTTGTGCTTATTTACTGTTCGTTGCTTTAATCGTTTCATAAGCCGTGTGATTTAAGTAGGCACACATCTTATAACCGTTTAGGACGGCCACACTCAGAACCACCAAAGCAAGACCAGACAGCTCTCATCCCATAACCGTCTAGAATGGTCATACATGATCTCCCTCGTCGATCGTAGAATCCTAAAACCGTCTAGAAATTCATACTCTCGACCATTACGTATTTTAGCCAATCATCAATCATAGAGATCCCCTCGGGGTGCTACACTCCAGCACGTAATCCCGACAAGGCACACTAATCCAGATTGCGTATTTTAGCCTGTCACCTCTCGTAGAGTTCCTTCCGGGGTGCTACACTTCAACACGTAATCTCGACAAGGCACACTACTCAAGATGCACTTTACAATTTACTTTACCTGATTAAGTTCACGCTCACAACCAAACAATGCAAGAAACTCGTATTGTCGTTTAACTGAACACCATGATGCATGCCAACGAATATGCAACCAAACACAACATGAAATAAATAACCCTACCATTCTGTGGTGTAGGCCCGAAGGCGAAGGAATAGCTACCACTACTTACCTGGTGTCTCGGTACGTTCTCACTCACTCTGTCCGACCAAATTACATGCTCGATCACCTAAAATAACGGAAACTTAACTTAGTAACACTCTAAAGGATTCTCAAAAAATCAACTAACCAAACTAACATTAACTTTTCAACCTAAATCCACCAAACCTGATTTTTACACAATTTCTTTACCGTCCAACTTTAAACGGCCATAACTTTCTCGTTTTTAAACGGATTTCGACGTGTCACCCCAATTCGGAAACCTTTACACGTCTACTATCCATTGAAACATCAAATTATCCAACCAACACACTTAGCCAATCCGAAAATTCCAAAGACAGAATCGGCCACCAAATGTTCCTAAACCGGTTTTTGTGTAACACTCCTCCAATCTTCAATCTAACCACTCAAACCACCTAAACTATCCATTCAACAACTAAATTATCACATCTAGAATGAAAACAATAATTTGAACCCCAATTTTCGGACTCCATGGTTAGGGTTTTCCAAACCCTAACCAAATCAAATCAAAACACACTAAAACCACCAAAAACCAACCCTAAAATATATATAACTAAAACCCCACATAATTTTACCTTAAAAACACCTTGAAAATGAAACAAAGGACAGGAGGAAGGGCAGCTATGGAGGATGAGGGCAAAACCGTGGAAATGAGGAAGAAGACCAAAATTTCTCACTTTTAACCTAGCACAAAAATTCTACTTTTTAACTTTTAACCACAACTTTCTTTATTTTTATAAACCCCCCCTTCTCTTCACTCCATGGATTCCAAAGTGAATCATACACAACAAAGCCAACAAAGCCTCTTTTTATTCACACAATTAATTGAAATTTGATTGGCTTAATTAACTTTGACTTTTTCAAACATTTTGGTTTGAATTGTCAAACCACATTTCTTCCCTTTCTCTTTCACTTCAATGCACAACATTAAACTTGAATAATTAAACTCTTCTAACACGTCTATCCTAAGGCTACGCACGTTATCAAACTTTTTCGGATGTTACAATCCACCCTCCTTACAAAAATTTTGTACTCAAAATTTGCGTACCTGAAGAGCTCAAGATAGCGCTCCATCATGTCCTGCTGTCGCTCCCACGTTGCCTCATCAACGTTGTGGTTGCGCCACAGCACCTTCACCAGTGGAATGTCTTTGTTGCGCAACTTCTTCACTGCATAATCCAAAATATCCATTGGTTTCTCCTCGTAAGACAATGTAGGCTGCACCTCGATTTCCTGCTACACCACTACATAAGATGGATCCCTCAGACATTTTCGTAGCATCGATACGTGGAAAACGTTGTGCACACCCTCCATTGAAGCAGGCTACCCTAACGCGACTGGGTGACTCTAACTCTGATAGTCTCCCCCCGCGCAGGTACCACCTTAATGCGACTAGGAAACTCTACCAGAGTTCCTCGCAGATGCTACCCTAACGAGACTGTGTGACTCTAACACAACCACATTGCATTTCAACTCACACCACCCTTACGTTTCAAGCTCACCATTCAAAACCATGCTAAAAACTCGTTCGGTTCGTAGTTTGAAAACCGTGATGCATGTCACACAAAATGCTCCAAAACAACCAAACAAAGCAAACAAACAATTCCCTACCGTTCTATGGTGTAGGCCCGAAGGCAAAATAAAGACATCCTCTACTTACCTGGCTACTCGGCACTCGATTGTTCACTTCGTCCAACCAAACTATTCGCTCGACAACCTAACAAATAGGAAAAATAACTTAGCAATTATTCTAGAAAATTCTAAAGAAATCTTAAACCCAAAACTAACTAAAATCCAACCAACTAAACAAAGCAAAACCTAAAACTCGATTTTCTCACTATTTTTAGCGTCCAACTTCGAACGGCCATAACTCCCTCGTTTTTCAACGGATTTCGACGTGCCACCCCAATTCGAAAACCTCTACACGTCTACTATCCATTAAAACACTCAATTTAACCAAATAAATTCAATAGCCAACCTAAAATCCAGCAAACAGAATCGGCCACCATAAATGTAAAAAAACCAATTTTCCAAACTTACTTCCAATCTTTAATTTCTTTCCAAAAATCACCTAAACCAATTCATTCAACAACCAAATCATCAAATTTGGAAAGAAAACTAACATTTAAACTCCATTTTCGGACTTCACCATTTAGGGTTTTCAAACCCTATGCAATCTTCACCAAAACTACCCAAAAACCACTAAAAACAACCCCTAAGTGTATAAAACTAAAAACCCCAACCAAAACTCACCTTAAACCTTGAAAAATTATGGAAAGGAGAAGGAGGGAGGCGCCACACTCTGCTGGTTCGTGGAGAGGAAGAAAGGGGAGAAGATGGATTAATTTTTCTCAATTTTGTCTTTTTAACCAAAATTTCTTTTCACTTTTTAATTCCCACCACAAATTTCTTTAAAATTCCAAAATCATCCTCACCTTTTCTCCCTCAAATTTTCTAACGTGATTGGCTTCATTTATCCCCACTTTTCATTCATTTATGTCATAATTTGTTAAATTTCTATTGGTTATCAAAACTTTTAACTTTTCACAATTGTTTTGGTTTGCATTGTCAACCACCTTTCTTTCTTCTCTTTCTCTTTAAGAACCTCCAACGTGATTCACTTTAATTTCCTCCCTTTTTATTCAATTATTTTCTTTACAAAAATTTCCTATTGGTTGTGAAGTCTTTTGACTTTTCAACACACTTTTAGTTTTTGAATTGTCAAACATTCTTTCTTCCCTTTTTCTTCCAACGTGAAAGACACTCCTAAACTCCACTTTTCATTCTTTTTCAACCCTTCAATTATTAGCTTTATTTTCTTATCGGTTGTTATTCATTTGAAATTTCAACCATTCACTTTTTGACTTCAAATTTCATAACCTTCTTCTTCCTTCACTTATTCTCTCAATATTTGACTTTTCAACTTCTTTTAAATTTATCACACCATTTTTTTTTTAAACGTCACCTCTCCCTTTTTGGTTTTCTAAAGTCCCACGTAATCATCATCTTTTCTTCTCTTCTTTATAAATTTCCATTTTCTTTTACTTAAACTTTCTATCCCTTTTTAATCTAAAACAACAATTTACCATACTCTAGTCTTATTCTTTTATTTTCACTACTATTCTTCACTCTCTAAATAAACTTCATGCATGCCAACGTGGAAGACCTTTTATTCTCCTTAACTTTTCCATTCAACAAGAATTTCTCTCAATTATTTTATCCCCTAACAATCCTAACCACTCTAACATAGTGTTTTTCTCAAAATTTTCACTTCTTGACTCCTATACATAGCATAACTCTCAGATGCATGTTCAACTCCTCTAATCACCGAAACTCCTTTAATCCTCGAATCCAAGGCCTACGTGCGTCGTAGGAAATTCCTGGGTGTTACACACACTCTCCAGAATGGGACTTCAGGCATTTTGGACACTGCAGAAACTTTCTCTTCTGTTGTTGCTGTGGCTTCTTGCCTCCCCTCTGATCACTTATATTCCCTCCAGGTCTTTTAGTTCCCTGTTGCTGTGAAGATGATCCTCCTCAGCTAAATTGAGCTGTAATGTCCTTAAACATCCTCTTCGGAGCCTCAGCAGGTTTAAGAATCTTACCAGCAGTTGCCTCTACCTCCAAAGCTTTGGCCACCACCCGGTTGAATGGTATTCCATCAATCCCGAACGTCTTCACCAGCAGCTCAATCTCTGGCTTCAAGCCCTGTACAAACTGAAAGATTTTGTCTTCCTCTCTGCTGACCAGATGGTTGGCAAACTTGGACGATGCTTCAAACTGCTGAATATAGTCTCCCACAGATCCGGTCTGCTTCAAGGCCATAAACTCCAATCTCTTCGCTGCTTGGATTGTTCGGTTGTAGTATTTATCATAAAATAAGTCCTTGAATTCTTCCCAAGTCATGCTCTGAATATCAGTTGTAGCCTTTACTGACCCCCACTGCTCTTCTTCCACCTCCGCAACATAAAACATATTCTCCATAGTACTTATCCAACTTTCAGCTGCAGTCGGATCGGTCAAACGTCCTTCGAATGCCAGGGGCTTTAACCTTCTGAACCTCTCTCCACTTGAGCCCGCTCCAAAGCCGGACCCCACTGCCAAACCTCCCGGTAAGCCTTGCGTCATAAAAATGCCCAACAATTGTGATTGCACGTTCAATAAATCCCTGAGTTGTTTATTCGGGTCCTCAGGCAGTTCTGGTTCATTTCGGGGTCGTCCGGGGTTTCTTGGCATTTTTTTAATTCTATTCCTGAAAAAATTAGAAAATCTAATCTTAGAAAGAAACTAACTAAAAATAAAGAAATACTTACAGTCGGTGAAGCACGTTGCACGGCGGCCGGCATTGTCGGGTAATCCTTTGAACGACTCGACCACTTTTGCCCTGATACAAACTCGTAACGCTCCTGAACCCGCCCCGGCTCGATGCTCTACTTTGCTAACCAACCCTATGTTTAAAACGACATTTAAAATAATTTTCGTAAATTTTTCGACTCAGTTTTCGGTTTTTTCAAACCCTCGATTTTTGTTGGAAAACGTGTCTAAAATACGTGTAAAATACGTCGGAAAATGTCGGGTAAAATAATTTAGAAATAGGAAAATTTAAATTTTTTTTTTCCTCTCGGTGGCGATCGATCGCCGCTCAGCGGCGATCGATCGCCACCCTCTCGGGTGCTACAGTGCCCGAGTTTCTCTCAACCCTCTCGGGCACTACAATGCCCGAGAGGCTGGCGATCGCGATCGATCGCCTCTGCCAATTACGCCTTGCGCGCCTTGCACCCTGCGCGCCCTGCGCTGACCCACCCGACCTTTACCACTTTTCCTTTACATTTCTCCGAGCCAAAACAGTTCCAAAAATTCTAAAATTTTTACCATATACTCTCGACACCCCAACCTTCATATCCCATAAAAATTTTAGAAAACAGACTTAAAACGGTTAGTAACAAAAATAGAGAATGTAAACCCGACATTCTTAATTTTAAAATCAAACCAGCAACGTAACGCCTAAAATTCAATAAACCAAAACCTGCAATTAAAATCGAAAATCCAACCAGTTTAAAATCCCAATAAATACACTCAATATCCAACACAACCAACTTCCAAATCTCCAAAAGAGTTACAAAAATATTTATAAATACGACGTACTAAAACTTCCACTTTTTCTCAAAACCAACATGTACAAAACATTTACAAACAAAACCATTGACACCAAAACATTCACCTCCCACTCTACCCGAGGAAGACAGTGGTTCAGACGCCCCGACAATAGTCTGCACCGGCGGACTCCGTACTCCTCCAACTGCGGCCTAATCCTCGGCTGTCTCATCTACCTCACCTGTATAGAACTCGTCACCTACACCACAGAACACAAAACGTAAGCCTAATGCTTAGCAAGTAGGGAATAACAAATGCGACAACACAATGCAATCAACCTAACACATGCAGTTTCTACCACTCAGTTGTGCTTATTTGCTGTTCGTTGCTTTAATTGTTTCATAAGCCGTGCGATTTGAGTAGGCACACATCTTATAACCGTCTAGGACAGCCACACTCAGAACCACCAGAGCAAGACCAGACAGCTCTCATCCCATAACCATCTAGGATGGC
Source organism: Begonia masoniana (assembly GCA_022432975.1). Taxonomy (NCBI): domain Eukaryota; kingdom Viridiplantae; phylum Streptophyta; class Magnoliopsida; order Cucurbitales; family Begoniaceae; genus Begonia; species Begonia masoniana. Next base: position 11,925,285 of record CM039513.1, read on the forward strand.
CATATATGATCTCCCTCGTCGATCGTAGAATCCTATAACCGTCTAGGAATTCATACTCTCGACCATTACGTATTTTAGCCAATCATCCATCATAGAGATCCCCTCGGGGTGCTACACTCCAGCACGTAATCCCGACAAGGCACACTAATCCAGATTGCGTATTTTAGCCTGTCACCTCTCGTAGAGTTCCCTCCGGGGTGCTACACTCCAGCACGTAATCCCGACAATGCACACTACTCAAGATGCACTTTACAATTTACTTTATCTGATTACGTTCACGCTCACAACCAAACAATGCAAGAAACTCGTATTGTCGTTTAACTAAACACCATGATGCATGCCAACGAATATGCAACCAAACACAACACGAAATAAATAACCCTATCGTTCTATGGTGTAGGCCCGAAGGCGAAGGAATAGTTACCACTACTTACCTGGTGACTCGGTACGTTCTCGCTCACTCCGTCCGACCAAATTACACGCTCGATCACCTAAAATAACGGAAACTTAACTTAGTAACACTCTAAAGGATTCTAAAGAAATCAACTAACCAAACTAACATTAACTTTTCAACCTAAATCCACCAAACCCGATTTTTACACAATTTCTTTACCGTCCAACTTAAACGACCATAACTTTCTCGTTTTTCAACGAATTTCGACGTGTCACCCCAATTCGGAAACCTTTACACGTCTACTATCCATTGAAACACTCAAATTATCCAACCAACACACTTAGCCAATCCGAAAATGCCAAAGACAGAATCGGCCACCAAATGTTCCTAAACCGGTTTTTGTGTAACACTCCTCCAATCTTCAATCTAACCGCTCAAACCACCTAAACTATCCATTCAACAACTAAATCATCACATTTGGAATGAAAACAATAATTTGAACCCCAATTTTCGGACTCCATGATTAGGATTTTCTAAACCTTAACCAAATCAAATCAAAACACACTAAAACCACCAAAAACCAACCCTAAAATATATCTAACAAAAACCCCCACATAATTTTACCTTAAAAACGCCTTGAAAATGAAGCAAAGGAGAGGAGGAAGGGCGGCTATGGAGGATGAGGGCAAAACCGTGGAAATGAGGAAGTAGACCAAAATTTCTCACTTTTAACCTAACACAAAAATTCTACTTTTTAACTTTTAACCACAACTTTCTTTATTTTTATAAATCCCCCCCCCCCCCCCCCCCCTTTTCACTCCATGGATTCCAACGTGAATCATACACAACAAAGCTAACAAAGCCCCTTTTTATTCACACAATTAATTGAAATTTGATTGGCTTAATTAACTTTGACTTTTTCAAACACTTTGGTTTGAATTGTCAAACCACATTTCTTCCCTTTCTCTTTCACTCCAATGCACAACATTAAACTTGAATAATTAAACTCTCCTAACACGTCTATCCTAAGGCTACGCACGTTATCGAACTTTTTCGGGTGTTACAAGTTATAAGCACATACCTTCTTGACAGTGCATCGACAACCATATTCTCTTTACCTTTTTTATAATGAATAACATAAGGAAATGTCTCTATGAACTCTATCCATTTTGCATGTCTTTTGTGCAACTTTTATTGTGTCTTTAAGTATTTTAGGCTTTCATGGTCAGAATGAATGCTGAACTTTTTGTGCCACAAGTAGTGTTGCCACGTTTACAATGTTCTCACTAAAGCATACAACTCTTTATCATATGTTGGATGGTTTAAGACTGCGCCACTAAGCTTTTCACTAAAGTAAGCTATCGGCTTCATATCCTACATCAAAACACCACCAATTCCTTTTCCCGACGCATCACATTCAATCTCAAATGTTTTATCCAAATTCAGCAAAACTAATAAAGGTGCATTAGTTAACTTTTCTTTTAGAAGATTAAAAGATTCATCATATACCTCGGTCCACCTAAAGTCTACATTCTTTTTAACCAAATCATATTCAATGGTGCCGCAATAGTACTAAAGTCTCTAACGAATCTTCAGTAAAAACCATGTAAACTACGTACCTCGTTAGCATTCTTAGGTTTCGGCCACTCCTTGATTGCCTTCACCTTTTTTCATCCACCTATACTCCACTTGAGTTCACTACAAAACCAAGAAACACTACTGATTCCATGCAAAAAATGCACTGAGGTTAGCATATAATTAGTTTATTCGTAAAATATTAAAAACAGATTTTAAATGTTCCACATGTTGTTCAAATGTCTTGCTATATACTAACATATTATCAAAATAAATCACGACAAATTTTCCAATAAACGATCGTAATATGTGATTCATTAACCTCATAAATGTGCTAGGCCCATTAGATAATCCAAAGGGCATGACTAACAACTCATAAAGCCCAAACCCTTGGCACCGAAAGCACTTAATCTCTCGGGTTCTAATTGGATTTGAAGTCTCGACCCTAGCTTTTTGTGGTAATCCTTGATTATTGGCGATGAATTTTCCCTTAGAATCCTCTCTCGATTTTGGCTTCTCATTTTTCCAATTTGTTTGTCAAGTTGTGGTTGATGTTATACCCACCTTTGTACTTCTCTTAGCCTTTAGCTGCCATTCAATTTTGATTGACTTGTTGATGTACCTCCAAGACCAATTACCCAATCACAAACTAAGGCCCAAACTTTAACTGATCTTTTTGCTGGCAAGTTTTTTTCTTTTGCAGGTGAAGATTTCTTTGAGGACTTGAAGTGGAAGCTTAGCTCATGGGACATGGATAAACCATTACATGCTATCATTAGGAGACACAGTTAGAAGGCACTCAATTAAAAAAGAGCATTTGTCTTCTAGAGACTTAATTATATAACAAGTGTTTTATAATTTTGGCAAACGTTGGGCCTATTATTGTAATTTTGGGGAAACACTTGGCCTTTATTATATGATATGAATTTAGGCATTTAGGCATTTAAGAATAGATGTATGTTAGGGCTAGTAGTGGCTTGGGCTAATAATACATAGACACAAGTGGAGCATGGAGCAAAGAGGAAGTCCATCACTACATGGGCACAACTATGCATAAGGAGTCAAAGACCGAGGCCTTTCATCATTTGGTCCTTTCAAATTTGAATTCCCTCTTCAGAAAATTCAAATTGGCACAGGCTCATATCAACTAAAAAGGGTTGAAGATTATTTTTCATGCAAGGCTGAACTTACCTTACAAGAAGAACATCACATCGGTTAATGAAGAGGACCCGAGCACACACCAACGGCCAAGATGAAGATCTAGCATTTGGACGTCCCTCCTTTATTATTTTCCTCGCCACCTTAGGATACTTATTCATGGCTATTGGTGGCTAAGGCAAATAATAAAGGAGGGACGTCCAAATGCTAGATCTTCATCTTGGCCGTTGGTGTGCGCTCTGTAACGACCTCGGCCAGGTGCCGTCACGTGATCATAATCTTTCATTAATCGTTTGCTTGACTTTTACTATTATTGCATTCACTTACCTTTTTCTCGTCAGACATTTACGTCACGTATATTTTTTTTTTTCTAAACTGGAAACAGAGACGCCGAACCATTAAGGAAAACGAACCCCTTTCGTGCTCGACTTCCTATACCACGTCGGTTCAAACATTCACAGAGTCGAGCGACTAGGCTCGGTCATCGGTTTCTGGACAAACTCGAGCAGGGAAGAAATGTCCCAAACCCTCCCGACATGATTCTACTCGGGTTTGCATGGGTTGCATGCGTTGGCAACCCTCAGAAATTTAGTCGTCCGGTCGTCACGTGCAACGCGCGTGACTTGCTTACATCGCCTAATGGAAGAGATCTTCCGGTGGGCACGTGAGCCTCGCGTGCTCAGTTAAGATATCTTCTACATCATCCAGTGACATCCTCCGGTCACTAGTCGACAAAGAAACATTTACATTTACCGGTGACGTCATCCGGAAGACTAAACCATCAAACTCTAACATTCGGCATCTGCCGATGACATCAGCCAGAAGACTAAACCATCAAACTCTATCACTCGGCATCTGCCGATGACGTCAGCCGGAAGACTAAACCATCAAACTCTAACATTCGGCATCTGCCGATGACATCAGCCAGAAGACTAAACCATCAAACACTATCACTCGGCATCTGCCGATGACGTCAGCCGGAAGACTAAACCATCAAACTCTAACATTCGGCATCTGCCGATGACATCAGCCGGAAGACTAAACCATCAAACTCTAACATTCGGCATCTGCCGATGACATCAGCCGGAAGACTAAACCATCAAACTCTATCACTCGGCATCTGCCGATGACGTCAGCCGGAAGACTAAACCATCAAACTCTAACATTCGGCATCTGCCGATGACATCAGCCGGAAGACTAAACCATCAAACTCTAACATTCGGCATCTGCCGATGACATCAGCCAGAAGACTAAACCATCAAACTCTATCACTCGGCATCTGCCGATGACATCAGCCAGAAGACTAAACCATCAAACTCTAACATTCGGCATCTGCCGATGACATCAGCCAGAAGACTAAACCATCAAACTCTAACATTCGGCATCTGCCGATGACATCAGCCAGAAGACTAAACCATCAAACTCTAACATTCGGCATCTGCCGATGACATCAGCCAGAAGACTAAACCATCAAACTCTAACATTCGGCATCTGCCGATGACATCAGCCAGAAGACTAAACCATCAAACTCTATCACTCGGCATCTGCCGATGACATCAGCCAGAAGACTAAACCATCAAACTCTAACATTCGGCATCTGCCGATGACATCAGCCAGAAGACTAAACCATCAAACTCTAACATTCGGCATCTGCCGATGACATCAGCCAGAAGACTAAACCATCAAACTCTAACATTCGGCATCTGCCGATGACATCAGCCAGAAGACTAAACCATCAAACTCTAACATTCGGCATCTGCCGATGACATCAGCCAGAAGACTAAACCATCAAACTCTATCACTCGGCATCTGCCGATGACATCAGCCAGAAGACTAAACCATCAAACTCTAACATTCGGCATCTGCCGATGACGTCAGCCGGAAGACTAAACCATCAAACTCTAACATTCGGCATCTGCCGATGACGTCAGCCGGAAGACTAAACCATCAAACTCTAACATTCGGCATCTGCCGATGACGTCAGCCGGAAGACTAAACCATCAAACTCTATCACTCGGCATCTGCCGATGACGTCAGCCGGAAGACTAAACCATCAAACTCTAACATTCGGCATCTGCCGATGACGTCAGCCGGAAGACTAAACCATCAAACTCTATCACTCGGCATCTGCCGATGACATCAGCCAGAAGACTAAACCATCAAACTCTAACATTCGGCATCTGCCGATGACGTCAGCCGGAAGACTAAACCATCAAACTCTAACATTCGGCATCTGCCGATGACATCAGCCAGAAGACTAAACCATCAAACTCTAACATTCGGCATCTGCCGATGACATCAGCCAGAAGACTAAACCATCAAACTCTAACATTCGGCATCTGCCGATGACATCAGCCGGAAGACTAAACCATCAAACTCTAACATTCGGCATCTGCCGATGACATCAGCCAGAAGACTAAACCATCAAACTCTAACATTCGGCATCTGCCGATGACGTCAGCCGGAAGACTAAACCATCAAACTCTAACATGCGGCAGTCATACATAATCATTTGCCTATCGCGGCAATCATAATACATCACTCGGCCTCCTCCAGTGGGAGTTCGCGAGCCATACATATCATTAACTCGGCCTCCACCAGTGGGAGATTTCGCGAGTCATACATATCATTAACTCGGCCTCCACCAGTGGGAGATTTCGCGAGTCATACATAACATAGTCTTTTCTTTCCCGCCTCTGCACTTAATCTTGGTACATTTGCTTTTCATGTTCTCAACTAAATCATAACATGGACACAGTGCATAGACATAAAGTTCATAGAGAGAAGTCATATCATAAGGACAAGCATAACATCTCGTAACCTAACATCTTCTTACTCCAATTCTTCATGTCATAGTAATAACTAATCATAGTCAACAGACTAACATCTCAATGATTTCCTAATACCCTTGCGGTGTAGGGCCCTAGTGGCCGGAAACCTTAATACATTCACTTACCTGTTTTCCTTAGCAATCCGAGCTTCTTCCCTTTAAACTTCTTCACCTAAAACATGTACATTACAGTAGTTAAAACAAAGGTCCTAATAGTTCTATTCATAAATCGTCCTAGGACTCTAATAGCTAAGGTTACTCCGAATCCTCTGTTTGACACACTGCAGTCTGAAATCTGAAACTAGGTGGACAGGTTTTACCATTGATTAAATCCGAGTTGGTTACTTTGAAATGTTCAGAATCGATTTGGGATGACATTTCTACTCTCAGACTTAAAAGGGTCTTAAACTACTCGGCCACTGCTAAGAAAATTCCAAACTCAAATGCCGAGCTGAAAGCAGAACTTTAATCACTAATAAATGACTACATTGTCCATTTCATACCTCGGGTGCGGATTTGCAGAGAAAAGCAGGCTGAAACCAGCCGTCAGCGAGGGAAGATTCTGGTAGCCGAGAGCAAAAGCTTGGGAGAGAAGGAATCGCCGAGAGGGAATGTCGGCTACAGTGGTAATAAAATGAGGTTTAAGGTTTCCATTTTCTATTTATACTCAACCCATCAATCTTAATTACAAAGCTGCCACCCAACCTAGTTTTACTCTACTTGTAATAAATTTGTCTTAACATTAAATTTAAATCATAAAGGTTAAATAAGAGGGTGACAATGAAAATGGTCAGAGAATCACCTGGCCGAAATGTTGGGTGTTACATCCACCCCTCCTTAAACAAAATTTTCGTCCTCAAAAATTGCTCAAGCAAATAACTCTGGATAATTGTCCAACATCTCCTGCTGTCTTTCCCATGTGGCTTCTTCAATGCCGTGATTCGTCCATAAAACTTTCACCAATGGAATCTCCTTGTTTCTCAGAGTCTTGATTGTATATTCCAAAATCTGTATTGGTTTCTCCTCATACTCCAGTGTCGGCTCTAAACCAATATCTGATGGCTGGATGACTTGCATTGGATCACGCATGCACTTCCTTAACATTGACACATGGAAGACATTATGAACTTTATCCAATGATGGAGGCAGTTGTAGTTTGTACGCTGTACTCCCGACTTTTGCCAAGACAGGGAAGGGTCCAATAAATCTCGGATTAAGTTTTCCTTTCTTGCCAAATCTTAAAACTCCCTTAAATGGTGACACCTTTAAGAATACTTCATCTCCTACTGCAAACTAGAGTTCCCTCCTCCTTTGATCTGCATAACACTTCTGCCGACTTTGTGCAGTCATCATTCTTTTCCGAATAGTGGCAATCTTATCTGACATTTGCTGCAGAATATCGGGTCCAAGAAGTTTTGTTTCACCAACCTCGTCCCAGTAAAGAGGTGACCTACATTTCCTACCGTACAGTGCTTCGTATGGTGCCATACCAATGGTGGACTGATAACTGTTATTGTAGGAGAACTCAACTAGCGGTAAATGTCTACTCCAAGTTGTCTGAAAGTCAAGTACACATGCTCTCATCATATCTTCGAGTATTTGAATAGTCCTTTCTGATTGGCCATCGGTCTGTGGGTGAAAAGCCGTGCTGAAAGATAACTTTGTACCTAATGTGCCTTGCAAACTTTTCCAGAATCGAGAGGTAAACCTGGGGTCACGGTCTGAGACAATGGATACAGGGATTCCATGTAACCTAATAATTTCCTGAACATAGAGATCAGCGAATTGGTCCATCGTATAGGTGGTCCTTACTGGTAAGAAATGGGCTGATTTTGTCATCCTATCCACCACAACCCAAATACAATCATGTCCTTTTGTCGTCTTAGGTAGTCCTACTACGAAATCCATAGCTATGTGTTCCCACTTCCATTCGGGAATAGGCAAAGGCTGAAGAGTACCTCCTGGACGTTGGTGCTCGGCTTTGACTTGTTGGCATACTAAACAGGACTCTACATACTTAGCAACATCCCTTTTTAGGTTAGGCCACCAGTACAGTAACTTCAGGTCTCGGTACATCTTGGTGCAGCCAGGATGTACAGAAAAGGAAGAGGAGTGCGCCTCAGCTAAGATCAACTTACGCAATTCCACATCATTAGGAATGCACCACCGATCCCTAAACCTCAGGATTCCATCCTTGGAGAGACTGAACTCGGAGGTGGGGTCCTTCAACTTATTCATCATGCTGATATTTTCCTCTGAATCCCTCTGTTGTGCATCCTTGATCTTTTCCAAAATTGTTGGTTGAATAGATAACTCAGCGAGCAAGACTGATAACTCTGGAACTATCTCCAAGTCAAATTTCTGAACTTCTGTTCTTAAGGGTATAGACATGGTTGAAACCACGGGCTGCATTGTTGTTGACATCCTACTCAACGCATCAGCTACAGAGTTAGCCTTCCCGGGGTGATACTTGATCTCAAAATCATAATCCTTGACAAATTCCAACCAACGTCTCTGTCTCATGTTCAATTCCTTCTGCGTGAAGAGGTACTTTAGACTTTTATGGTCAGAAAACACCTCACATTGCTGTCCATATAAATAGTGTCTCCAAATCTTCAAGGCAAAAACAACGGCAGCTAATTCTAGATCATGAGTGGGGTAATTTTGCTCGTAACTCTTTAGCTGCCTAGAAGCATACGCTATAACTTTACCCCCTTGCATCAGAACACAACCTAAACCAACTTTAGACGCATCGCAGTAAACACTAAACTTTCCTTCTTCGGTTGGGAGGGTCAATACAGGGGCTGTTGTTAACTTCAGTTTTAACGTCTGGAAGCTGTCTTCACAGGCTTCAGTCCAAGAATACTTAATGTCCTTCTTTGTCAAACTCGTCAGGGGTTTAGCTATCATAGAAAATCCCTTGATGAACTTCCTGTAATAGCCTGCCAGTCCAAGGAAGCTGCGGACTTCACTGGCATTCTTAGGTTGAGGCCAATCCTCTACTGCCTGAATTTTGGTCGGGTCCACAGATATGCCATTAGCAGAAACTACATGGCCAAGGAAATTAACCTTATCTAACCAAAACTCACACTTAGACAGCTTGGCATAAAGTTGATGCTCCTTCAATGTCGTCAAAACTACTTTCAAATGTTTTTCATGGTCAGCCACAGTTCGGGAGTATATCAAGATATCATCTATGAATACAATCACAAACTTATCTAAATACTCACGAAACACACGGTTCATTAAATCCATGAAAGCTGCAGGGGCGTTTGTCAATCCAAACGACATGACTAAGAATTCATAATGTCCATAGCGGGTTCTGAAGGCTGTCTTTGGTATATCTCCTTCTTTAACCTTCAGTTGGTAATAACCCGATCGTAAATCTATCTTTGAAAATACCTTAGCTCTTTGCAATTGATCAAACAAATCATCAATCCTAGGTAAGGGGTACCTATTCTTGATTGTCAACTTATTTAGTTCCCTGTAGTCTATGCACATTCTAAGAGAACCATCTTTCTTCCTTACAAATAAGACTGGTGCACCCCAAGGAGAACTACTGGGGCGAATAAATCCCTTGTCAACCAATTCCTGCAGTTGGACCTTCAATTCTTTCAACTCAACAGGTGCCATACGGTAAGGATTCTTGGATACAGGTGATGCCTCAGGGTATGTATCAATTACAAATTCTATTTCCCTATCAGGTGGTATACCCGGTAAGTCTTCTAAGAATGCCTCGGGAAACTCCCGGACTATAGGAATGTCCTGCAGCTCAATTTTATTCTTCACCCGATCATCTATTACACTAGCCAGGTAGCTCTCACATCCACATCTCAGCATTCGGTATATTTCTAGTGAGGATATAATTGGTATCTTACTTATTTTAGGAATAGCTTGGAAGGAATAATGGTTATCATTTGGGGGTCTAAAATCAACTATTCCAGATCTACAACTTATCGTGGCATGATGTCTAAATAACCAATCCATCCCTAATATCACTTCATACCCTTTTAATTCCGCATAGAGATTCCTACCCCTTAAGGACACGACGTCACCCTTAACAATCTGTTCTGAATGTAGGGACTTCCCTGATGGTAACACGACACTATATGACCTTTCAGCTGGTAAAGGTCCTATGTTATGTTTGCATACAAACAAGGTTGATATAAACGAGTGTGTGGCCCCTGTATCTATGAGTGTATAAGTGGCAAAACCACAGATCATGATAGTACCTGATATGACTGTATGCTGAACAGCTCCCTCATCTTCCATCAACGCATACACTCTGGGTACAACCCTTGCACGGTTCGGGTCTGGCGGCATGGGGCAGTCTCTGACTAGGTGTCCGGTCTTGTCACACCAGAAACAGCGGCCAGAAAGCAACTTGCACTCACCAGGGTGGTTCCTCTGACATGTAGGGCACAGAGGTGCCAAAGGTCTCTTTCCTTTTTCCTGATCATCACTCTGATTGAGGGGCCTCTTTATTCCATGCTGTTGTTGCTGTGGTCCCCTGTTCTGACGCGGCTGCCAACCCTTGTTCTGACGTGGTGGCGGCTGAGTGTCCTTCATGAGTTTCTTTGGTTGTTCGCGCTGTGCGTATGCTGTCATTTCTGCCTCTTCCAGCTCCAAGGCCTTAGCCGTCACATCCCCATAAGGTACATTATGTATCCCAGCAGTCTTCACCTTCATGTACAGACTTGGCTTCAGTCCTTGAACAAACTGGTAAATCTTATCTTCCTCATCCTCAATCATACGGGGAGAAAACCGTGATAAAGCATCAAATTCACATATATAATCCGTCACCGAGCCGGTTTGTCGTAGATTCATGAACTCCTTCTTCTTGTTGGCTCGAACAGTCCTATTAAAGTACTTGTCAAAGAAGGCAGTCTTGAACATCCCCCAGGTCATAGTCTCGGCATTAGCGGTGTTCTGGATCGAGTCCCACCAATGCCTTGCACTTAACTCCAAATGAAAGACAGCATAGGTGACCTTATCCCCTTCGTCAACCTTTGCATACTTAAACATGTCTTCAATCTTTCGGATCCACTCCTCAGCATGAATAGGATCTGAAACATACCCATTAAACACCGGGGGTCGAAGCCGGTGAAAGCGCTCACCCCCATGGTCATGAGTTGCGTTAGTACTGGAGTTGCCTTGTTCTTCTCTAGCTGTCAGCAGTTGTTGTTTGTTGCTGGGTGAGATTGGCGCATGATGACCAACTCAGTCAACTGAGCAATAGCATTGCTATCCTCATTGGTCTCTCTCTGTTGACCTCTAACATTCTGGGATTCCTAGACAAAACATTACAGGCATAACTTAACTTACGGACCTATACATGACATCATAAATACGTACATTGCTGAGGTGTGATCAAGGGACAGTCAGTGAATGGAAGGCAGTCTGCAGGTCGGTTTTAGAACCTGGTTTTGCTATGTACCATAATTGTACACGACCCACCCCGGCCACGGGGTTGCCGTTACGTGATTCATAATCTTTTCAGTAATCGTTTGCTGACTTTACATTATTGCATTCACTTAACTGTTTTCCTTAGCAATCCGAGCTTCTTCCTTTAAAACTTCTTACTAAAACATGTAGACTTACATGTAGTTAAAACAAAGGTCTATAAGTTCTATTCCTAAAATCGTTAGGACTCTAATAGCTAAGGTTACTCCGAATCCTCTGTTTGACACACTGCAGTCTGAAATCTGAAACTAGGTGGACAGGTTTTACCATTGATTAAATCCGAGTTGGTTACTTTGAAATGTTCAGAATCGATTTGGGATGACATTTCTACTCTCAGACTTAAAAGGGTCTTAAACTACTCGGCCACTGCTAAGAAAATTCCGAACTCAAATGCCGAGCTGAAAGCAGAACTTTAATCACTAATAAATGACTACATTGTCCATTTCATACCTCGGGTGCGGATTTGCAGAGAAAAGCAGGCTGAAACCAGCCGTCAGCGAGGGAAGATTCTGGTAGCCGAGAGCAAAAGCTTGGGAGAGAAGGAATCGCCGAGAGGGAATGTCGGCTACAGTGGTAATAAAATGAGGTTTAAGGTTTCCATTTTCTATTTATACTCAACCCATCAATCTTAATTACAAAGCTGCCACCCAACCTAGTTTTACTCTACTTGTAATAAATTTGTCTTAACATTAAATTTAAATCATAAAGGTTAAATAAGAGGGTGACAATGAAAATGGTCAGAGAATCACCTGGCCGAAATGTCGGGTGTTACACGCTCGGCTCCTCTTCATTAACCGATGTGATGTTCTTCTTGTAAGGTAAGTTCAGCCTTGCATGGAAAATGATCTTCAGCCCTTTTTAGTTGATATGAGTTGGTGCCAATTTGAATTTGCTGAAGAGGGAATTCAAATTTGAAAAGACCAAATGATGAAAGGCCTCGGTCTTTGACTCCTTATGCATAGCCGCGACTCATGTAGTGATGGACTTCCTCTTTGCTCTATGCTCCACTTGTGTCTATGTATTATTAGCCCAAGCCACCACTAGCCCTAACATACATCTATTCTTAGGATACTTATTCATGGCTATTGGTGATTGTCATTTTCAACTTTTGATCAATGAAAAATTGGCAGTTTCTCTCAAAAACCAGATTGGTTTGAAGACAAGGTAAGTGCCTCAGGTTGGATAATCAACCGAGTGGAGTGATTGCCTCCATTGCCTTCAAGTTTAAGAATACTTGAAGGTTCTTATCTCCATCTTTCTCTTATTCTAATCTAATAGAATAAATCAAGAAGAAAGGAAGTAATTCTTCCCAAACGCTGCTGGTTCTCTCCTTGGAAGAACCATTTTTCGAAAAGTATCAACTTTGCTTTATCAGACCAGCTAAGGGTTTGCATTTTCATTGGCGTTTTCAAAATTAGTTTTTTCTTCCAAATCTTCAGATTTTGAAACCTTATTCATAAATTATTATTCACGCCAAGTTTCGTTAATATTAGAGATTGTTGGTTTAATTTTCCATATCGTTATTCTGTGTATTCTCGGCTGCACCAAGCACTGAGTATATTTTTGGTTTGTTTGTGGGTTTAATCTGGATCGTTTGCAGGTTGATCTTGCATCACTTGTGTAACAACTCCATGTCGATGTAGTGTTGTAGATCCACCACATACATACCTTCTCGATTCAATCCCCCAATAAACCAAGTCATGATAGCTTTCTTATCTTCTTCCACATTGGCCCTTAACATGGCTACCTCCATCTCTTTGTGATATTCTTCAACGCTTTTGAAACCTTGTGTCAAATTTTGAAGCTTTCGACACACATCTCTATAGTAGTATGATGAAACATACCTCTTTTTCATGTGGGCCTTCAAGTCTTCCCATGTGGAGATTTGTGTTTCACCATTCCTCCTTCGGTTCTTAACTAATTGATCCCACGAAATACTAGCGTAGTCCAAGAACTCCATGGTGATCAACTTGAGCTTCTTATCCTCTAAATAATTTTGAAACTCAAATACCAAGTCTATTTTTCGTTCCCAATCCAAATATCCCTCAGGGTCGTTCTTCCCTTGGAAATGTGGAATATTTATCTTGATATTTCGCAAATCGTTGTCTTCTCGGTTTGTCCCCTCATTCCTTTATTTTGGGTAATAACTGTTATACTCTTAACCACTCAAGGACTTGAATCGGATAATCTAAATTGATGATGAACAATTTCCAAATGCTAAGAAAAGATGAAGATTTTACATGAGAAAACTTTCCTTTTTTTTTCTTTTGACCTTTGCGACTAACTCAACTAACAACAAATATACAAAATCTGCTACCCAACTAACTCTGTGTTTGCTGATCAGACTCCAAAATTTCAAACAATATATCTTTAACAATTTAGATCTAAATACTCTGAAATTTTAAGACGTTCTTACTTAATGAGTGAACAAGATACCCTTAAATTTTTAGGGCTAAAATCGTCATGGATCGAAAGATATGGGTGAAGGATGGCTTTCTAGTTGGAAATATGATATTCAACACCTTTGCGGATTTGACACTCTTCAGATGAAGACGTACTCCAACTTGCACTTGAAAGGGATGACTTGCAGCCTTGCTAGGGAGCTTCCACACTAATGAAGGAGGGGAATGAAGGCAGCAATAGAAATAGTTATCACTTTGGCTCTCACAAAGTGATAATGAAGAACACTCACTCTCGAGTTTTCACTCGCCGAAGAGAAGTTGAGTAGAGAGGCCGAGATGCAAAAGCAATATAGTAATTTCTTCAAATGTTCAAAAGTGTTTCCAGCAGAAAAGAGGATGATGTTTATACCACCTCTCTTCAGCAGCAACTAGGGTTTAGAAATAATGACTAAAGATGCTAAAGAACAAAGTAGAAGGTGCGACCGAAGGGTACACTTCGGGTACACCAATTGTCTTGCCATTTTTGACAAGAACATTCTCTCTCCATGTGTACCTTTTAACCTGATGTTTTCTCCCTTCAACACAACCCTAAGTGCTACTAGCAAGCACAAATATTCAGCTTAACATAAACAAAACAGCAACACAAGACCAAAAACTAAATAACTACTAAGTGGACGAATACAAGAGCTTGTATTAGAGAAAAAAAATACCCCCTTCTAGTTTGTTATTGCCCATGCTTGGTGTAGCCGAGGGCTCCTCCCAAATTAGCACATGGAGAGGCTTCTCTATGTCTTGGGGACTAGGCTCCCACTTCAAGTACTGAAAGTGACATTCACTTACAAAACAAACAAACTAGTTAAAGGGTGGCTCGGCCGACGCCAAGACCTTGGTTTGGGATCGTGTTCAAGGGGCCCCTTGGCATATCACACTCGCAAAAAAAAAAAAAAAAAAAAAAAAAAAATCCCCCACTTTACTCATGTCATAAAGTTGTGATGTTCGTCTTAATATTGAACTCTTAAGAATGAATGAGTAAAAAAAAACCCACTATTCACTCACATCACCACATAGACATGACAGCTTGTAAGAAACTAGAAAGGTGATGGAGGCAATGCTCTACTAAATTTGTAAAATGATTGTTACACTAGAGAAGAGAGAAAAGTAAATGGGCCGAGCCCAATCGTGAAAAACAAAGATTCGGACAGTTTACTACCCAAGACAAAAGCAAATATTTGTACTGAATTTATAAGACCTATATCTATATATGTAAATAAATAAATAAAATATATCTTTATTATTATATGTAAACCAATCATCTCTCTCAAAAGGTCAAGGAAAGTAGATGCTCGAAAAAGTGGACGAATTTAGTGTAATAAGTGGAGCAAGTTTCATATATATGGCCATATGGTTGCAAGCTAAATAACTCAGTATTGTTTTGCTCTACCAAAATAATGACAGAAAATCACGTAAATCAATAATTTGGAACAAATGCATCCTTAATAGGAGAGAAGCATTAACCTATGAAAACAAATAACCAAGTAAGCAGACTTTACCATTATCTTTTAAATGAAATATTAAGCAGCTTATCACAAAATCTAAACATGGGAAGGTCAATTGTTATCCGAGAGACTTCAACTTTATAGTTTAAGTTTTGTTTTGTTAACAAAAATAGTTCAACGTTTGCTTCGTTAATGACTTCATAATTCATATAAATTACCGTAAAATTATTTATTTATTTTTCTAAAAAAAATAATATTATTATTTAATGAAATAATAATGAATTTCCATAATGAAGTTTTAATTACTATTACTAAAGGTATTGATCTCATTTTTAGGAGAGCTCATCGCCAGAACAAAGTAACCTTGGAGCAGGGTCGGTCTGATTGGAGTAGTGGAACTTGGAAAGGCGCGAATTAGCAGACCAATGTTTGAGACATCTCAGCGCGGAACTGGAGCGTTAATCGGCGGACGAAATTGAAAACTCAATTTTATGAAGATTTAAACCCCTCCAAACCCTTCACTCTGCCCTTCCATGGCGTCGTCTCCTGCTCAGCCGACGGTATCAGATGATTTTACCATCTCTGAATGCTTTATGTTTCTTTTATTTATGTCGCTTGGTGCTGTTGTTTTTTCTCGAATTTTTAGCCGTGAGCTAGTGTTGTTTGGTTTATCTGGTCATATGATTCGTTTCATACCTACCATTACAATTATATTGATGTAAGTTATTGTTCTCATAAATTTAGTTTTCTTATTTCTAGAAAATGTTTAATTATTTTTCTCTTTCAGGGAATACCAGAGATCTTCGCTGCACAGAGAAATGTATTGGCTAATAAGAACGATAGAACCTCTGATATTCAAACTTCATCTCAACAAAAGAAAAGAAGAATCTCTTTGACCGATAATGGCTCATCATGCGAGCCTTTGGGACAGCTTGGGGACGTTTTACCTATATTACAGTCATCTGATTACTATATGTTTCCAAGCTTGCAGGACTTGTACGACCAAAGTCGGGTCGACCCTGGCTCTATTACTCGCGTTTCAGATTTCATGATTGGAAGGTTTGGTTATGGATCCATCAAGTATTTTGGTAATAGTGATGTTAGATGGTTAGATTTAGACAAAATTGTCAAGTTTCATAGGCATGAAGTTATTGTGTATGAGGATGAAAGTTCCAAGCCCCAGGTTGGCCAAGGCCTGAACAAAGACGCTGAAGTAACTCTGCAGCTGCAGTTAGAATTAAAAAATTTTGGAGAGGCACAAATCTGTAATTTAAGAAAGAAATTGAGGAAGATTGCCGAGAGACAGGGAGCCCACTTTATTTCCTTTGATGCAAAAAATTGCGAGTGGAAATTCTCTGTTGATCATTTCAGCAGATTTGGATTAAGTGAAGACGATGAAGATGATATAGTAATGCAAGATGCAAATGCAGATCCAAATCCTGTGGGTATTTATAGTGGAGAGATAGTACGTATTGATGAGGACACAAAAATGAATCCTACTGGACCTTTGCTTTGCCATTCCCTGCCTGCTCATCTTGGACTTGATCCATTGAAGATGAAAGAACTGAAAATGCTAATGTTTCCCGAAGAGGAAGAAATGATTGATGTTTCCGATAAAGTTTCTAAAAATTCGAAACCATCATTTGGTACGGAGCATTCGCGGCTTTCTTTACCAAGTTCCAGCCATAAAATTACCTATAGGTCCAGTCCACCTGCGGTTAGGAAAACCCCATTAGCTCTGATTGAGTACAAACACGGAAGTCTGGATTCAACTTCCTCGGGTGGCATTCTGATGTCCCAACTAAATAAGGGCATCCATCTCAATGCTGGTAAAGCAGAAGGATTTAAGCTGGATCTCAAGAATGAAACCCCAGTAGCTGTTCATCATTCACGGAACATTGTTGACGCAGGTTTGTTTATGGGGAGGTCGTTTCGTGTTGGATGGGGTCCTAATGGTGTGCTTGTTCATACTGGTAATCCAGTGAACAATGTTGGTTCTCAGAGGGTCCTATCGTCCATAGTTAATTTGGAAAAGGTTGCTTTTGACAAAGTGGTCAGAGATGAAAATAACAAAGTGAAAGAGGAACTTGTTGACTGTTCTTTTGATTCTCTGTTAGGTCTCCATCAAACTATGAATCATGAAATTAGAGAAATGGAGGTTGGATCCTTCAAATTGAAGCTTCAGAAGGTTGTCTCCAATCGCATAATGCTTTCGGAGATTTGTAGGAGCTATATAGATATAGTTGAGAGGCAGCTTGAGGTTCCTGGATTACCTTTTGATGTTCGTTTGGTCTTGACACACCAAATAATGGTCTGGGAGTTGATAAAAGTTCTCTTTGCCGACAGGGAAAATGTTGGAAAATTGAGATCTTTGGGTGATGACAATGAGGAAGATATGATGCAAGAGGTGAAGGAAGGTTCTCCACAATTTGACTCAGAAGCACTTTCTCTTATACGAAGGGCGGAATTCAGTTGTTGGTTGCAAGAGAGTGTTTTCCCTAGTTTACAAGATGAGATAAGTTCACTAAATGAATCTAACTATTTGGAACATATTTTTCTATTGCTTACGGGACGCCAACTTGATGCCGCTGTAGAATTGGCTGCTTCTAAGGGAGATGTAAGGCTTGCTTGTTTGCTAAGTCAAGCTGGTGGATCCACTGTGAATAGGTCTGATGTTGCGCTTCAACTTAATCTTTGGCGAAGAAATGGAATGGATTTTAGATTCATTGAGGAGAAAAGAGTACCACTTTTTGAGTTGTTGGGTGGTAATATTCACAAGGCTCTGCAAGGTATCCATATTGATTGGAAACGATTCCTTGGGTTATTGATGTGGTACGAACTACCACCTGACACTCCATTACCCGAGATTTTTCAGAAATATCAACACCTGCTAGAAAGTGGAAGGGCTCCATATCCTTTCCCACATTATGCATATGAAGAAGAGGCTGTGAACTGTGATATCAAGGATTATTTTGATATGTCTTATTTTCTCTTACTGTTACATGCCAGAGAATGTACTGATTTTATATCGTTGAAGTCCATGTTCAGTTCTTTCTCATCAACTCATGATCGGCTTGATTACCATATGATTTGGCATCAGCGTACTATGTTGGAAGCTGTTGGTGTAATTGCTAGTCGAGATCTCCACATCCTTGATATGGGGCTTGTTTCTCAGCTCCTCAGTTTGGGGAAATCTCATTGGGCCATTTATGTGGTCCTGCACATGCCTTTTCTAGACAGTTATCCCTATCTCCATGCTAAAGTTATTAAGGAAATCTTGTTCCAATATTGTGAATCGTGGAGTGGAGAAGAATCACAAATTCAATTTATTGAGAATTTGGGTGTTCCCCGGGTGTGGCTTTGTGAGGCAATGGTATGTAATAACGAATATCACTGGTCCTCTTATACTTTCAAGTCACCTTTTCTGACTTTTTTCTTGTTTAGTGTTCATTTGATTAATTGTTTGCCGGATCATGAATTCAGTTCAGTGCTGCATCATATGACTTCATTTTTCCATGCAATTTTTTATTTCTATAATTATTTTTCAATAATTTATATAATTTCCTATTGTCTTTTAGAAATGTGCCTCCTTAGGAAGTAGTTAAGCTTATTTGACGGCAGTTCTTTTGAGCTGACTAATGTGTTGTTAATTGCTATTTCAGGCAGTTTATTACAATTACTGTGGGGATCTTCTACAGTCCCTTAAATATTTCATTGAATGTAGACAATGGCAAAAAGCTCATACTACTTTTATGACTTCGGTTTCTCACACATTGTTCTTGTCAGGTAAAAGACTCTGTTGCTCTTCAGTTACTTTTAATGCCATTTTTGAATCATTAGATTTGAGCTGTTTTTTTTAGTGGTAAGGTCGTTGTTGCAAAACTTGGGTCGAAATGATATTTGTTTGCTGCTTATCTTAAATGTGAAGGGAGACCAGGAAGTAATTTGAGGAAATTGGAATCTTTGAAAGAAAATTTGATCTCCTGTCTTCAAAGATTTACTAGTGTCCGTCCATATGCAAAATTACAGTTGGTTTATTCAACTTTTAAATCAAAATTAATATCTAATTACAAATAAATTCTTAATTGCCAAGACTCGAGGTTAAATTTGGAAGAAAAAGAGAAAGTTTCCATCCACCCTGCCCATCACACTGTATCACCTTGTTGTCAATCCCATTTGTTTCTCATATCTGTTTTTATGCATATTGGAGAACACAATACAAATTAGCTTTTTTCAATTATATTTATTATTTGAGTTGCTGGGTACAGTTTAATTTGTTTCATAGTTCGTTGAAGTCTTGATTTTTTCCCCTGTAGCTCAACATGCAGAGATTTGGCAGTTTGCTATTTCCATGGAGGACTACAAGTCCGAGATAGAGAATTGGGATTTGGGTGCTGGTATTTTTATTTCATTTTATTCGCTGAGGAGTACATTGCAAGAAAACGACAACAACATGAGTGAATCGGTACGAACCAACCTAGAGAGCTGTAACATGCTTGTCTCCCTCCTTCTCTTAGAAATTAAAAGCGCTTTTAACAATTTTCTCGCTTCGCTCATTGCTTGTGTGTTTTGATATAAGTATTCTTAATGGGTTCGTATGGAGTAGGTTCAAGGTAGTGTTAAAATTGCCAACCAACCATGGAAAAATTCTTTGGGAATATTACTGAGTTGAGAAGGTTAATAATGACTTGGATGGCCCGGGCTAGTCCGCATAGTAGATGAATTTTGAGGTTTCTAGATGGTGAACCGAGAAATTGTGAGATTCGAGGGACGGTAAACCTAGAAATTATGAGATTTGAGAGATGTTGATTGCAATTGGTTTTGCTACATTTAATTTTCAAGTAGAATGACTCATTTTCTAACACTGACAATTTTGTGTTTGGAAGGACAGAAATGTGCCTCCTTTTCTTAGAAACTTCTCTTCTTGAGTTCGAACATCCTTGATATAAGTATAACAACCATTTATCGTATCAGGATTCTCTTGAAAGCAGAAATGCCGCTTGTGCAGACTTTCTTAATCAGTTAAATGTCTCTTTGGCAGTTTGGGGTGGCAGATTACCGGTCGATGCCAGGTACTTAGCAAAATTCATCTTTTTTTTGGGCATATATTTTGAATGATATGTAGTTTCATCTGATTGCATGATAATGTGCGAAATTGAACTGTGTTTCCTCTACTCTTTGGGAAAATTAGAGTACTGGATGGTAATATTAGTTTTTTTTTAAATTTATTTCCAAGGTTGTCTGCTACTTGTTCATTCCCTTCTCTGATGTATTTATATCTCTATGATTTTCATGCAAGATAAAAACAAAAGCGAATGTTTATGACAAGTTAAAAAGCAACTTTGTATTGGAAAATTTAAACAAAGTACGAGAAGTTAAATAAAAGAGAAATGGGTTTATTAGTCATGTCCATTCTTCCCAAATTTTGAAGTTTTTTTAATGGCTGGTTTAAGAAAATAGTTAGATCATGGGATTGGATATTTAAACAGGGAATTGTACTTCCTGTGTGTGTCGTCTACTAATTATAAATATGTTTTGTTATTGCCAATAGAGTTGTATATTCAAAGATGGGAGAGGAGATAAGTGGATTGCTTCTATCTGCCATCGGCGACGGCTCCACTCGAGAGGCTCAATTAAGTTGCTTCGACACTATCTTCACTGCTCCAATTCCTGAAGACCTTCGCTCGACTCATCTGCAAGACGCCGTCTCGCTTTTTACTTGCTACCTATCCGAGATGGCTTCATAATTGTAGTTTCTAATATCTTAAATTCCACCACAAAACTTGTCATCAATGTCCATGTAGATGTCTTGTATTATTATTTTGTCTCTGTAATGTTGTCCAATCTTTACCATAAATAGTAGATGAGCAACCTTAGTTTAGACATGCTTGAATCTTGTTTTTTTTTTTTTAAGAAGATTTTGTTTTTGATATCTTGGCATCATAATGTCGTGGCTTCTTAGGGAAAACACTATCAACGAAATAACTCTAATTTAGGGAGTATTGACAATATAAGTTTTCGACGTTAGCTGTGTTTGTCAATTATATCTTTACCACATAATCTTCTATGTTAGATGATGATATTCTTTATACTATTATTTTGGTGATTTTAGTAATTTTTTGGGAGAAACAAATTAGAAAACTCGATGCCTGAATTGTCAAAAATTGTTGTCACGAGTTGTTTTTTTTTTAGTAATTTTTTGGGAGAAACAAATTAGAAAACTCGATGCCTGAATTGTCAAAAATTGTTGTCACGAGTTGTTTTTTTTTTTTAAGAAGATTTTGTTTTTGATATCTTGGCATCATAATGTCGTGGCTTCTTAGGGAAAACACTATCAACGAAATAACTCTAATTTAGGGAGTATTGACAATATAAGTTTTCGACGTTAGCTGTGTTTGTCAATTATATCTTTACCACATAATCTTCTATGTTAGATGATGATATTCTTTATACTATTATTTTGGTGATTTTAGTAATTTTTTTTTTTTTTTTTTTTTTTTTTTTTTTTAAGAAGATTTTGTTTTTGATATCTTGGCATCATAATGTCGTGGCTTCTTAGGGAAAACACTATCAACGAAATAACTCTAATTTAGGGAGTATTGACAATATAAGTTTCCGACGTTAGCTGTGTTTGTCAATTATATCTTTACCACATAATCTTCTATGTTAGATGATGATATTCTTTATACAGAATTGAATTCTTAAGTAGAAATTATAATGACCTAATTGTTGACACTTCTAAATTCAAAAAGTTATTTACTTTATAAATAAAGTTGAAGAATCTATTTGATCTTCACCCTAACATGTGCTTTATCTACCTATTAATATAAAGTACCTAATTTTATAATAAAGAATTTACTTTAAATCAATAAAAAAAATCAACAATTGTGTGATGTAAAAAAATAGGGTAATTAAAAAAAAATCTTAAATTATGAGATTATTAACAAATTCACTCTTAAACTATGATTGTTAACAAATTCGATATCAAACTATGCTCTGTTAACAAAACAATCATTATCGTTTGTATCTCTGTTACAATTTGAGCAAACTTCTACTTCGTTTGACAAGACAAAACTATATTTACAAACTAACTAAACTATATCTAAACAGTGTAAGTACATATGCTAACCAAAATCAGTATCTTCACCATACACAGCTTTCATTTGATGTTTCATAACAAAAACATTTAAAACCTAAACTTCATTAATGTAATGCCAGCTTCATCAACGACAGTTTCTGAGTAGAACTCTTCGCAGATTACCTGTTCATTTGTCGACGGTCTAGAACTCTTCCCGGACTGGCTTACTTTTCTAGATTTCCTGCTAAAGGGAGCTTTGGGAGCAGTCGAAACTTCTGCAGATATTGCTGAACTTTTCTTGTCTAGTTCCTTTTCTCGCTTCGAAGTCTCTCTTCTTTCCAAAGCATTATAACTACGAAAAAGAAATATTGAGGAGAAAGAAAATACCAAAGTTGAACTCATGATAATGGAAGACACATGTCGAATTGATGCATTTACAATAAGTTTTCAAAGCTCAAAAATTGAAAGTATACTGGGCAATGTTCAATAACTACGATAAAGAAATTCAACACAAATCATTAATCTATGTTTTGTCCGACTATAATGGAGGAAGTGAAAGTGCTGGCATGAGTGGGTGATGTGTTAAGTATGTAGTATGCAAATACTTTAGGAAGAAAAAAAATTATGGTAATACGATTTGAAATGTGCTTTACATGAATATAGATTAAACTTTAAAATTGTTAATGGAGCATAGAACTTACTTGTGCAGAACACCTCCGTTACAAGAATCACAATAACCTTTCATCCATTGCATGAACTCTAGATTATCAAGGGGTCTTCCTTTGATAAGCTTATAGACCTCAATGGGCTGTAAAATTCAAGAAGATGGAATCCACTTCAAACACATTTATAGATCTACAAATATTTTTCTAAAGACGAAGCAAAAACAAACCCTGCTAATTTTCAGTCTGTTGAATACATCCTGGAGAACCTTGTAATTCTGTATCATCTCATGCTCGTACTTGGCATCGAAGTTGACTTTGTGTATCGGAACCAGCCGTTGATGAACTGCATCCATCAATTGGCAGTGAACCGCACCAGAGCTTGCCTTCAGCAATTAGATCGAACGCAATAAATCAATCACAGAAAGATTTTTCCCTCTGAATCTATGAAAGGTAATAGAGTTGAAGAGGATGAATAAATTTGATTCATCCTCTTCAACTCTATTACCTTTCATAGATTCAGAGGCAACAATCTTTCTGTGATTGATTTATTGGGTTCAATCTAATTGCTGAAGGCAAGCTCTAGTGCGGTTCACTGCCAATTGATGGATGCAGTTCAGTAGGGTTAGGATCTCCACCTTTTCAACTTTAGACAAATTGAGTTGAAGGGTAGAGTTGATCCAGACGAGAATCTCCGATCTACCCACAAAATAAGCAGAATCCATCATTCCAATTTTCGTCGCCGAATTGCTTAGATGCTAGCGTTTGAAGATTCAGTTTTTTATGAGTGCGCTCCAACTTCTTGAGAGAGAGAGAGAGAGAGAGAGAGGAATTCAAAATGAAAAGTGCGGGATACCATGAAATCAAAAGGACTATTGGCAAACAAGTAAAGGCCCTATTATTTCAACGCCGTTTGAAGTTGCTGGTAGGAGGCCCAACAGTGTTTTTTTTGGTAATTTTCATATAATCAAGTGTACAACTAAAAAATGGGTCTAAACAAACCGCTCTAAATAACTTAAAAGAAAACAATTAAAAATACATGAAATTTTTATATTAGGTTTTGGTGAAGAGTGTATAAATGTTCTCCATTTGCAAAGGAATGTTCGGTTTCCCACCAAAACAATGGGCTTGGGAGATTGGGCTTGGGAGATTGCTCATCTATCTGGCCTCTTTGGAAGAAATAAGACCACGAATCCTGTTGACATAGAAAATAATGTTCGATTTTAATGCTTCATCCCATTCTAAAAACCTTGAAGAGTCGGCTATAATCTTTATGAAGAGAACGTTTTGTTGTAAGATAGGAAAAACTTTGTAAACTGTAAATACTCTTTGGGGATCAGATTCCAGTCAAATTTGGAATATTTCAACAATCCTCTTGCTTCAATATGATGAAGTGTTGACTAAATTTGTTTGCCCATGATTGAAATTGAGGCATTGACTACTCTTTTCCCGTTGATTACCAACAAAACAATACTAACAATATCGTTAGAAGATCTCGATGATCGCATGTTAATTGACTAACCCTGTGGTACATCATATTGCTAGCCAAAATCGTGAATCTAATAATCAAGCAACCACACCACGACCAAAAGAGGAAGAATCAAGTATGCAAGGCCAAATGGATGAAATCCTAAATGTGGTAATGGAATTAACTCAACAAGTGCAAAATTTGTCTAATCATCAAAATAGGGTTCCTCAAAACCCTAGGCCACGTGGAAGAAATGACTTTGGTAGAAGGATACATGAACGAGAAAAAAATTTAGAAGATGTGGAAGGAAAGGAAATCGATGTAGAAGAACTGCAAAATCCAAGGCCTCATAACAACCATGATGATGAGTTAAAGCACTTGAAGGTATTTATTTCTAATTTCAAAGGATCAAGTAATGGTGATGAGTTCCTAGATTGGGTGGAAAAGGTGGAGAAAGTCTTTGATTGTTACAATTAAAAGGAAAGAGTAAAAATTGAACTAGCTTCTCTTGAGTTCTCGGGCGATGCTAGTTTATGGTGGGATAATCTTAAAGCTTAAAGAAGAAGAGATAATGAAGGAGAGATTACAACTTGGAGAATGATGAAAGTTTTGATGAGAAAAAGATTTTTTGTCTAGTCACTACAAGCAAAAACTTTTAATGCAAATGCAAAATCTTAAGCAAGTAGGACTCTCGGTTGAAGACTATATATAACTGAATTAGAGTAGATTGGAAGAAATCGAGAAGTAAGTCATAGCTAGATTTATCAAGGGATTGAATAGAGATATTGAAGATGTAGTGGAATTGCAACCTATTAGGGTCATGGATGAGATAATACAAGTGGCTTTAAAAGTAGAAAGACAATACAAGAGGAATGCTAAAGCATACAATTGTCGATCTATTCCAAAACCTTCTGAAATGTACAAACCTCTAATAAAGTTTGAGGAGAAGAATATTATCTTCAAAGGTGCTGCCAATAAAGGAGATGAAGAAAAAAAAGTAATTGAAGGTACTTCTCAACTTAAAGCAAGGGACATTGAATCTTTTAAGTGCCTTGATTTGGGGCATATGCATCTCAATGTCCTAACAATCGGGTGATGGTTCTTAGAG
The DNA here is from genome assembly GCA_022432975.1 of Begonia masoniana. Taxonomy (NCBI): domain Eukaryota; kingdom Viridiplantae; phylum Streptophyta; class Magnoliopsida; order Cucurbitales; family Begoniaceae; genus Begonia; species Begonia masoniana. The sequence continues at coordinate 11,950,919 of CM039513.1, forward strand.
AGGACACCAACGAAATTGAAAGTAAAGATGAAGATAAATAACCGTTAACTACGGAGGAGAATCTACAAGAGGAGGTCATTTACGCTCAAGAAGGTCCACTTCTTATGATTATTTGAAGTGCCCTTATTACTCAAGGCCGAGATGAAGTTTTTTTCAAAGAGAAAATATTTTTCATAGCCAATGCTTAATCAAAGATAAAGTATGTTCCCTTATAATTGATGAGGAAGTTGCATAAACGTTGCTTCTTATGATATGGTTGAGAAACTTGGTTTAGAAATGACAATGCAGCCAACTCCCTACAAATTGAGATGATTGAATGACCGTGAAGATGTCAAGGTAACTAAAAAAGCTAGTGTTACTTTTTCTATTAGAGGATATGAAGACAAAGTATTATGTGATGTGGTTCTTATGAGTGCTAGCCCTTTGTTGCTTGGAAACCGTGGCAATTCGATCGAAAGGTGATGCATGTATTCTAATTACTATTAATTCAAGTTTGTAGATAAAACTATCAAATTGGCTCCTTTGAGACCGGATCAGATTTTCATACATCATGAAATAATGAAGAAGAGGTAGGATATGTCTATCTTGACGAAGGCATTCCTTTGGTTTTATTGATGTTTCGAGACCAGTTAGAGGAATTAAGGGTGATTCTGAAAAGGATTCAAGCACTTCTATAGGAATTTGAAAATATTTTTTCCGAAGAACTTCCTCATCGTCTTCCTCCTATCCGAGGCACTCGGCACAAAACTGACTTGTTACCAAGTGCCGCACTACCTAATCGATATTCTTATAGAATGAATTCGGAAGAAGCAAAAGATCTCCACAAAAAAGTAACTAAACTTCTTCAAAAAGGGTATATTCGAGAGACTCACTTAGCTCTTGTGTTGTCCTAACTTGATTGGTGCCAAAGAATGGTTGTTCTTTAAGGATGTGATGAGAACCACGGGTATATCAAACCCGAGACCCTTCAACAACGCGAAATAGAAACTCAGGAACGCCTTTGAAATCAAGTATAAGGAACTTGACCCCAATCGAACCTTACCGACGGAACCGAAGTTATCAAACAATGAGCTTGACCCGTAACCGAATTTGTGGTTAGAACCAAAGCTATCAAGTTTTGACTTGAAGAAGATCTAGTTCTTTACAAAGAACCAAAGAGAAAATTCTCACAAGGAGTAACTCAAAATCATGTATATTTTGCTTTTTAATGTTGCAAGGTTTATGCCTTTAAATATGCTACAAACTATCCTAATTTAATAAGAAAGTAATTAGGAAATATTACTAAAATGATAATTAGGAAACTTTCTAAAACAATACTTAGGAAAAATTTCTAAATCTATGATTAGGAAAGCTTTCTAAAACTATAATTAAGAAACTTTCTAAAACTATAATTAGAAAAATTTTCTAAAACTATAATTCGAATAGTTTTCTATAATTATGCAATCCAGCCCGCTATAAAGACCTTGAGATGTCAGATAAATTCTTTATGAAGCACACTTGTTATAATAAAGTTGACTAGACCGTCGAATACACCAATTAAGCCTCAAAGGTCAGTTTGATGGCACTTTCTTGGAAAGTCCAATAATCTTTGAATGTGTGCTTGATCCTCTATTTATGCCTCACCTTGAAGAATATCATAATGTAAGGGATGCTGAATTTAAGATGTTGATCTCCTTAAAGCATGTTCCTCCATGAAGAAAGATAATATTTTGATATTGATGTTTGTCTTTGGGTTTGAGCTTGGTCGCACCTTGATTCAAATTAGGGTCTCCTTTGTTAGATGGATTATTGTCATTGACATTGAGTTTGGACCTATCTTGGTTCGTATCATTCCCTTTCCCTTCGAAGAGATTCCTCGAATCTCCTGGATCATATACAAAGAAATTCACACTAGAAAAAGGACTAAGATTGTTAGAAAAAAGAAAATCTTTAGAATAAGTAACAAGTGCTTGCTCCCTTGCCAACATGACAATATATCAATTTCCTTCACCTTTTGTACCTCAACTTCATAATCTTTTGGTTCATGCTTCATCTGTAACACCCGAGTCAACGGCCAGGTGATTTTCTTAACTGTATTAACGGTCATAAATATTTAATCTTCATAGTTTAAGATTTATGCCAAGCTTAATTAATTACATGTGGATCTAAACTAGGTTGAGTGGCAAAGTTGTAATAATGGAGGATTGAGGCCAGTATTTAAAGAAAAAGGAAAGAATACAAACCTCATTTAAACCACTGTAGCCGACACCACCCTTTCCAGCGATTTCTTCTCTCCCAAGCCCCGCTCACTGCTATCAGTGTCTTCCTCGCCGACGACCGGTTTCTAGCCCGCATTCCTCTGCGAATCTGCACCCGAGATATGAAATGGACAATGTAGTTATCTGTTAGTGTTTGGAGCTCTGTTTTCAGCTCGGCATTTGAACTCGGATTTTATCAATGGCCGAGTAGTATTAGAACATTTTAGAATCCGAGAGTAGTAATGTCAACCCGAATCGATTTTGGACATTTTAAGTAACCAACTCAGATTTAATCGATAGTAGAACCTGTTTGTTTTATTTTGGATTTCAGATTCTGCACAGTATATCAAACCAAGGATTCGGGAATGACTTTAGCTAATAGATCCTAGGATGATTTATGAGTAGAGTTTTAGGATTTTGATTTAACTACTGTAATGCACATGTTTTAGGTGAAGAAGTTGAAGAGAAAAGGTTCAGATTGCTAAGGAGACCAGGTAAGTGAATGTATAGGTTTCTCGGTCATTAGGACCCTACATCAGAGGACACTAAGTAGAATGTTATGTGATGATTAGAAACTCCCTTATGCTGATGTCTAGTGTTCTTGATGACATTTAGTTTGAAAGTAATATTCCATGTTGGATAATGCTCTACTCTGTAGCTTGATGCTTTAAGAGTTTCCATGTTCATGCATCATGAAAGTTTTATGCATATGAAAATGTTTTATAAGTGATGTTTCTCATCATGAACAAGATAAGAAGATAAAACTTATGCAACGTGGTTAAGTGAGGGTTGGGGGCGGTTCGGCGTATGTCACAGTCCAAAAGAGGGACATATGAATACGACCCGCGATAGGGACCATGATCAAACTCACTGTCGAACCCCCTTTACCGGCACAAATCCTCTCTTAATCCACACAACTAAATGATGAAAAGAATGATGAATATGACCCATGATTATGAATGATGAAATGAATTATGGATATGATCCATGATTATGAATGATGAATATGAACAAGAAATGATCTATGAGCATGTTTTTCTCTGAATTATGCATTCATGCACTCATGTTAGTGTTGCATTCCTTACTAAGCATTAGGCTTATAGTTGAACCTTATGTTGTAGGTGAAGAGACTACAGGTGAAGATACTAATTTCAAAGAGGATATTTAAAGCTGGTTGCTGGAGGATGCTCAAAGTGACAGTGCGGGACTGGAGAGGCGATTATGACCCCTGGTTATTGCTCCCTTATGTCAGTAAGAATATAAGAACTGGAATTATGTAGGATAGTGTTAGTATTGTCTGAGTTAACTTCTGAGTCTGGAATTAATTTTAAGGGTTATCGAACGATCTATTTTGCTTAAGTCTTCCGCTACGTGTATTCCAAACGAGTCCCTGATTTTCTATTCGTATGAATGTTAAGTCATTGAAATTTGAAGTCTGTGAAGATTATGTCTATCGGATGATGTCGAGTGTTTTAGTCATCCGGTGATGTCGAGTGTTTTGCTCGTCGGATGATAAGGGTTAAGTCGTTTGTCGTATAGTCACCGGATGATGCTGGTATTTACAATACCGGGCGAGGTGAGTGTTATTTTGTCGTTTAGTGCTCGGGTGATGTGAGAGTTGAAGTGTGTTTAGTTACCGGATGATGAAAGTATGGTTTGTCGTCTAGTGACCGGATAATGTAGAGTATTTCTTCGCCGGAAGAGGAAAAATGCTATTTTGTCATCTAGTGACCGATGGAGGAAGTGTAGTTATTCACCGGATGATGTAGACGATGTTTTTCGTTTAGTGACCGAGTGTGATTTAATAAGTCATGTGCGATGCACGTGCTCACCGGATGATGTTTCTTATCTAGTGAGATTTTAAAGAGTCACGTGTTTGACTCGTGTTCACCGGTGGATGTCCACTACCGGGTCATGTTTTTAATTATGCACGTGGTGAGCACATGTCCATCGGATGATGTTTCCCTATTTCACCGGAAGATGAAGTATATTTCCCCGCCGGATGATGTAAGTGATAATTTGTTGTTTAGTGATCGGATGATATAGAGCTTGTAAGCTATTGGAAGATGTCTTAGATGAACACGTGAATTTCACACTTCTATCGTAGATGTTTAATTGGTCACACGAGATGCACGTGATCGTCGGTCGATGCGAGTATTCGTATCTGCCGATAGGTGTTTAAATGAGTCATGTGGGGTGCTCGTGCCATCCGGAAGACGCAGTGTCTATCGGTTGATGCATGCAGACCCATGCAACGTGTACGTCGATTGGAAGCATGTACGAGGGACTAATTCTCCATCCATTAAGTTGAAGTTTTTAAGCCTGTTAGGTATACCGTTATTAAAGAAAAATAAGAAGAAGGAGAAAAGAGTTCAAATATAAATTAAAGTTTTATGTAAAGTCGTGAATTTCGTGGCGATCCTCCCCGGGTCGTTACATCATCAACACTTTTGCTTCTTGAATCTTAGACATTTCTGGGACAATTTCTGTAGCAACCGGTATTGTCCACCTTAATTAATAACATCATTTTGTAACTTTCATTTTTGTGAAAATAAGTAATTATGATTGGTTGTTTAAATAGGTTAAAGGCTTGGCTAACCAAGGGAAAAGATGTAATTTGTGAAGATTAGTGTATAAAAGAGGTTAGCTAAGGGTTTTAGTTGCCACTGTTTCGTTACCTCTTTCGGCATTCAGCAGCTCAGCAGACACTCCCTCTCTCGGCGATTTCTCTTCGATTTTTCTCCAAACAAGGTGAGTTCTACTTCGATTTCTTGCTACATTGAAACTATCGATGGTAGATGGGATTATAAACGTGAGTTTTGTGAATGCTGTAAGTGAGAGTTAGTTCGGGTTTTGTGGTAAATCAGGAATGCTCGAAAACCAGAGCTCCCAAATAACTTCCATAGATTTCGGAATAGCTTAGAATGAGGGTTAGAGAAGATCTAATCGATACTCTGCTATGGTTTTAGGTTTGGATAAGCTCCCGAAGTAGCCTTCCATCTAACATTTTCCAGGAGACAAGGTAAGTAGAGTATGCGTGTGCCTTCGGGCCTACATTACAAAACAGTAGGTTTATGCATGTTTAAATGTTTTCAGTATGTCATGCATCATATTGTTGAAAGAATACGAAAATGAATTTACATGTAATGGCATGGTAAGGCATGAACAGATTGTAATAGACCAACTATTAAGGGAACTAATCCGCCCCTTAATTGAGTAAGAGGATGTATGACTTTGTGAAGACTGATCCACTTCCCAATGGAACAGAAGGATCAGATCAGCTATTAAGGGAACTAATCTGCCCCTTAATCGAGTAAGAGGATGTATGACTGTGGGGAAATTGATCTGCTTCCCAATGGAACCGAGGGATCAGATCAGAGAAAGAATGTAATGCAACTGAGATGTGAAAGTAGAAACTGCATGAATAAGATTTATGTTTCAGCATTTCATTTCATTATTGCTCCACTTATTTAGCATTAGGCTAATAGATGAGTCTTATGATGTAGGTGAAGAAGTGTCAGCAGGTGTGTTCTCTGAGCATGTTGAGGACTAGGCTGGTTGAAGGAGTACATATTTGAGATTTCTCGGATAATGATACATCGTTGGTTTTAACTGTGGTTTTTATTGGGTTTCAAGCATCTTATAGAGTCGGGTTATTTCGAACGATTGCAGTAAAAAAAAATCTACAAGTTCTTTTAGCAGTCGGAGTTGTTCCTTGTTTAGAGTGTAAATGGTTGATATGTTGTTCTGTTGTCTATCGGTAGATGTTATCTATCGTTAGAAGTTGTCTATCGGTAGATGTTGTCTATCGGTATATGTTGAGTGTTACTGTTTACCGGTAGATGTTGTCTATCGGTAGATGTTGAGTGTTACTGTTTACTGGTAGATGTACGGTGTAAGAGTCGAATGTTACTGTTGAGCGGTAGATGTGAGTAGTCGACGTGTCGTCGGCAAATGTGAGCGGTGGATGTGAGCGGTAGATGTGAGCAGTCGACGTGTCGTCGGTAGATGTGAGCGGTGGATGTGAGCGGTAGATGTAAGAAGTCGACGTGTCGTTCGGCTGACGTGAGCGGTAGATGTTCAGTAGCAGAAGATGTATTCTGTCTCTACTTCTACCGCTGAGACTATTCTGTCTCTACTTCTACCGCTGAGGCTATTTTATTTCTGTTTCTGCCACTGATACTGTTTAGCGGTAGATGTCTTCTGTTTTTGCTTCTGACACTATTTAGAGGTAGATGTCTTCTGTTTCTACTTCTGCTGTTGACACTGTTTAGCGGTAGATGTCTTTTGTTTCTGTGTTCTGCGTTTCATTTCTTTCGATTAATTGTTTCTAATATTTTAATTATTATATAAATGCTGATTTTTATACGAATGATTTTCCGCTGCAAGTTTTGACGTTCTTTAAAGTTAAATTTTGACCGTACAGTGAAGTTTTAAAATCTTTCTCAAAATCTTATAGTTCGGTTCAGTATTATAGTAGCGAACCGAGTTTATTAAATTCGGGGCATTACAATTTCCTCCATTGAGTAGTTATCTTTCTCTTGTTGAAATATCATAAAAATTGGATCCTTTTGTAGACAACTAACCTCTTCTTTTATGGGCTCTTTGGTAGGTGGTTCTTTGGTTGGTGGATCTTCAGTTGGTGGCTCTTTGGTTGGGAGCTCGTCATCTTTTTGTGTAACCTCTTGTTTCTTCAATAGTTGTTTCTTTGCTTTTTGTTTTATCAACTCATTGTAGTAGTCAACCAAAAAGTTGTCACGAGGTTGTTCGAGCTTTCTCATTAAAGTTCTTACCTCCTCGGCCTCTTGTTTCTCTTTTTGTTTCTTTGTTTTTTGTTCCACCAAATCATTGTAGTAGTCGATCAAAAAGTTGTCACTTCGTTTTTTTGTAGTATGTCTCTCTCTTTTATAATTGTCATCCTCGTAGTCGAATTTCTCATTGTAATACTCAATTGGTGATTTGCCCCTCCATGCATGCCTATTAGAAGGAGACTTTTTTCTTTCATACCTCATGTCTAAAGCCTTAATTTGATCTTGTATATCCCTCATGTACTTCTCCGGATCAAAGTTAGCACGTCTTTCATCACTACTCATAATTTCAATAAAGAAAAAAAATAAAAATTATTAGTTACAAAAACAGTAAGTAAATGGAACTCACTCACTCTCTCACGTGTTTACACTCGATTATATGTCTCTCCACTCATGTTTCCCTCAAATAATGGCTTTTATATGATAGTCTCACCCTCTTGCCTTTTCCCTCTCAATTTTCTCTTTTTAAGCTCTTTATGTAAAAACCTAATCAAGAGAAAAATTCAACCAGCAAAAACAAGTAAGATTAAACTTTTTAACTCAAAATTCTAATTTCCAAAATCGATTAGAATCAAACAATTTAGAATAGGATATAAGACTTCAAGAAAGAAAACTTTTCAAGAAAGGAAATTTTTTATGAAATGAAACTTTTCATGAAATGAAACTTTTTAAGAAATGAAACTTTTTACGAAATGAAACTTTTCACGAAATGAAATTTTTCAAGAAAGGAAAGCTTTCAAGAAAGAAAACTTTTTACGAAAGGAAACTTTTCAAGAAAGAAATTTTTTGAAGAAATGAAACTTTTCAAGAAAGGAAACTTTTCACGGAAGTAAACTTTTCAAGAAAGGAAAACAAAAACTTTGATATCTTACAAAATAATGAATTAATGCTTGAATATTGTGAAAGCAAATACGATTAATCAATACCTTTGAAGTAGGATCAATAACTTGGAATAATTGAGACAAGCAAAGAAAAAGATTTTATTAACCACACCTAAAAGCAAATATTGATGCTTATAATGAAGAAGAAGAAATTGATACTCGAGATATTGATACTCGAAATATTGAGATTTTTTTTTTTTTTTGAAGAAGCAAACTTGACAAGTAACGAGAATCATTGATTCAACTTTTTTGTTTTGGAATTTCTGATTTTTTTTTTGAATTTTTAGATTTTTTTTTTGAATTTTCAAAGGAAGAAACTCAAGAAGAAGAAGAAAAAAAAAACAATAAAGATAGAGACTTGAATCTAGGAGCCAAAGCTCTGATACCAAATGATAAGAACCGCGGGTATATCAAACTCGAGATCTTTCAACAACGCAGAATAGAATCTCAGGAACGCCTTTGAAATCAAGTATAAGGAACTTGACCCCAATCGAACCTTGTCGATGGAACCAAAGTTATCAAACAAGGAGCTTGACCTATAACCGAACTTGTGGTTAGAACCAAAGCTATCAAGTTGATCTTTCAAGTTTTGACTTGAAGAAGATCTAGTTCTTTACAAAGAACCAAAGAGAAAATTCTCACAAGGAGTAACTCAAAATCATGTATATTCTGCTTTTTAATGTTGTAAGGTTTATGACTTTAAATAGGCTACAAACTATCCTAATTTAATAAGAAAGTAATTAGGAAATATTACTAAAATGATAATTAGAAAACCTTCTAAAACAATACTTAGGAAAATTTTCTAAATATATGATTAGGAAAGCTTTCTAAAACTATATTTAAGAAACTTTCTAAAACTATAATTAGAAAAACTTTCTAAAACTATAATTCGAAAGTTTTCTATAATTATGCAATCCAGCCCGCTATAAAGACCTTGAGATGTCAGCTAAATTCTTTATGAAGCACACTTGTTGTAATAAAGTCGACTAGACCTTCGAATACACCAATTAAGCCTCAAAGGTTAGTTCTATGGCACTTTCCTGGAAAGTCCAATAATCTTTGAATGTATGCTTGATCCTCCATTTATGCCTCACCTTGAAGAATGTCATAATGTAAGGGGATGCTGAATTTAAGATGTTGATCTTCTTAAAGCATGTTCCTCCATGAAGAACGATAATATTTTAATATTGATGTTTGTCTTTGGGCTTGAGCTTGGTCGTACCTTGATTCACATTAGGGTCTCCTTTGTTAGATGGATTATTGTCATTGACATTGGGCTTGGACCTATCTTGGTTCGTATCAGAATGCATATGGATAGTTGTGCAATAAAACAAATACAATTAAGAAACTTTCTAAAACTATATTTAAGAAACTTTCTAAAACTATATTTAAGAAACTTTCTAAAACTATATTTAAGAAACTTTCTAAAACTATATTTAAGAAACTTTCTAAAACTATATTTAAGAAACTTTCTAAAACTATATTTAAGAAACTTTCTAAAACTATATTTAAGAAACTTTCTAAAACTATATTTAAGAAACTTTCTAAAACTATATTTAAGAAACTTTCTAAAACTATATTTAAGAAACTTTCTAAAACTATATTTAAGAAACTTTCTAAAACTATATTTAAGAAACTTTCTAAAACTATATTTAAGAAACTTTCTAAAACTATATTTAAGAAACTTTCTAAAACTATATTTAAGAAACTTTCTAAAACTATATTTAAGAAACTTTCTAAAACTATATTTAAGAAACTTTCTAAAACTATATTTAAGAAACTTTCTAAAACTATATTTAAGAAACTTTCTAAAACTATATTTAAGAAACTTTCTAAAACTATATTTAAGAAACTTTCTAAAACTATATTTAAGAAACTTTCTAAAACTATATTTAAGAAACTTTCTAAAACTATATTTAAGAAACTTTCTAAAACTATATTTAAGAAACTTTCTAAAACTATATTTAAGAAACTTTCTAAAACTATATTTAAGAAACTTTCTAAAACTATATTTAAGAAACTTTCTAAAACTATATTTAAGAAACTTTCTAAAACTATATTTAAGAAACTTTCTAAAACTATATTTAAGAAACTTTCTAAAACTATATTTAAGAAACTTTCTAAAACTATATTTAAGAAACTTTCTAAAACTATATTTAAGAAACTTTCTAAAACTATATTTAAGAAACTTTCTAAAACTATATTTAAGAAACTTTCTAAAACTATATTTAAGAAACTTTCTAAAACTATATTTAAGAAACTTTCTAAAACTATATTTAAGAAACTTTCTAAAACTATATTTAAGAAACTTTCTAAAACTATATTTAAGAAACTTTCTAAAACTATATTTAAGAAACTTTCTAAAACTATATTTAAGAAACTTTCTAAAACTATATTTAAGAAACTTTCTAAAACTATATTTAAGAAACTTTCTAAAACTATATTTAAGAAACTTTCTAAAACTATATTTAAGAAACTTTCTAAAACTATATTTAAGAAACTTTCTAAAACTATATTTAAGAAACTTTCTAAAACTATATTTAAGAAACTTTCTAAAACTATATTTAAGAAACTTTCTAAAACTATATTTAAGAAACTTTCTAAAACTATATTTAAGAAACTTTCTAAAACTATATTTAAGAAACTTTCTAAAACTATATTTAAGAAACTTTCTAAAACTATATTTAAGAAACTTTCTAAAACTATATTTAAGAAACTTTCTAAAACTATATTTAAGAAACTTTCTAAAACTATATTTAAGAAACTTTCTAAAACTATATTTAAGAAACTTTCTAAAACTATATTTAAGAAACTTTCTAAAACTATATTTAAGAAACTTTCTAAGACAAATTATATCATTTTGATCATCAAGCACTTAAACACATTAAGAGTCAAGGCAAATTGAATAGGCGTCATGCCAAGTGGGTGGAGTACCTTGAAATATTTTCATATTGTAAATGTTTACGTGTTGGCATATTTTTTTGCAAACATATTTTAAAAGAATTTATATATTATTTCTTTTTGCGTGATTTAAATCTATGGAAGATTGTTTCCTGTCATCTAAGAAATTATCTATATAATATTTAAATGGTGGTTGATTGGAGATCTTGAAAATTAGGAAGTTTGAGAGATAGGGAAAGTAGTTACTTAGAAATCAAGTAGCTTTAGCATTATGGCAAGATAAGTGATCACAACAAACAAAGAATATATTCCTAAAGTATTGGATCCGATTGATTATATTGGAGGCACTTTCCTAAAATAGTACACGGAGTGTCACACAAAGCGAATTAATAAAATTAGTTTCCTTATTGTGTGCAATTCTGATTTGATCTGTGATTTGAAGATTGCGATTCTGTTAAGCTAGATTACAGCGAGATTAAAGATCACAGTAACAAAGAGATTTATTCCTATGTATTTGGAAAGTTGATTTTAAGATGAAAATAATATTTTGGAAGCCGATCTAAATAGTGTGGTGCTGTTAAGCTAGGATTCGTTCCTAATATTTTGGGATTCGTTTCAGATTTGTTTGCATGAGCTTTCCATAATTGTCGCACCCAATGTCACAGATCCGATTTTCATGGGATTCAGTTTCTCTTATTCTGTGCGATCTGTTTGAAGAGAATATTCGACGCACAATATATTATGCATTCTTCCTGCACAGTCAGAGGCTGCTGAAGTCATTATACTTGAGAGCTAAAAGTCAATATTCATTCAAGCGATTTTATTCTTCACTGATGATTGCGTGTGTCCAGCAATTGTTAATCCTTTCTCTCATGTTTACTGTGAGTTGTCGGTGATTATTCTTTGGCGTGCGTGCAGATTGCTTATTCTTTGAAGGAGATTTCTTGTGTCGCAAGCCGTCGTTTCTTCTCTCCCTATCGCTTCTGCGTGTGGGTCTGTTATTATTCATTCGATCGTTGATTGAATGTTTACACACTTTGTTCGTGGCTGAAATTGATGATATTCTGAGTGTGTTAGTTTGTTGCATCCGAAGACAACGACCAGTGTCGCTGACGGTGTCCCCGGTGCACTACTTATTATTTTCATTGAATCTCTGTCTCAGGAGGAGACTGCCTAGAACTCAGAAGGAATCATCAACGACAAGGGGAGCTTGTCATCTTTAGATTCTGGGAGGAGTCACCATCAACAAGGGGATCTTGTTGCATTCAGATTGTAACGCCCCCAAACCCACCCCAGCTCGGTACGTTACTTTGCTAACTAACCCCGCGTTTAAAACGTAATTTAAAATAATTTTTGTAAAACTTTCGACTCAATTTTCAGATTTTTTGAACCCTCGATTTTTATTGGAAAACGTGCCCAAAATACGTTTAAAATATGTTGGAAAAGATCGGGTTAAAACATAGTAGAAATAGGTAATAAAAAAATTTTCTTCAAAACAAGGTGTTGGGCGCGCGCGCGCCCAAAAACACCCTTTTTCGACTTTTTCCCACATTTCTTCATATTTTCCCAAGCCAAACACCTCCAAATCACTTGAAAATTTACCCACACATTCCCGACACCCTCAACTCTACGTCCCGTAAAAATCTTTAAAAACCGACTTAAACTGAATAACGAACAAAATAGAGAATGTAAACCCGACGTTATAGACTTTTAACAAAAATCGACAATATAACGGCTAAAGTTCTTTAAATCCGAAAACCTGAAAAACAAACATTTAAAACCACGATTTACCTCAAAATCACCCCAGTATCAATCCACAAGTATTTACACAAAACAAATCTCACAAAATCAACCACAAAATATCAATCCCAACTACAAACCACAACCCCCAAAATACCTAATCCACACAACCCGAAATCTAAGCTAAACTATCGAAATACAAATCTCACATACATCCCGAGGACCATAGTCGAGACGCCCCGACAACTGCCCTCACCGGCACGCCCCGTGCATCTCCGACTGCTCCCAAGCTCTGGCTCACTCACTTAGCTCACCTGAACCCGCGTCGTCACCTACACCATAGAACACGCACACACACGTAAGCTTACGCTTAGTAAGTAGGGGATTTATGAATGCAAAACACACAATGCTTAATATCCTAACACATGCAGTTTCTACCACTCAGTTTTGCCTGCATCGCTCGCGATGCCTTAAAGATTGCCTGCATCGTTAGATGCCTTAGTTGCCTGCACCGACAGGTGCCTTAGTTGCCTGCACCGAAAGGTGCCTTATTACCTGCACCGAAAGATGCCTTATTGCCTGCACCGAAAGGTGCCTTACTCTTTAACCCCTATCATACACCCTCACAACGATAAACACACAACGACAAACAATGCAGCTATACGTATCTAGCGTGCTATCATGATGCATGTTTCAACAATATGCAACACCACACCACACCACACAACAACTCAACACAACCCGAAGCAAAACAAATAAATCAACGCAACACGAAGCAAAGCAATAACAAATAAACCCTACCATTCTATGGTGTAGGCCTGAAGACGAAAGAATAGCACCCACTACTTACCTGACTGCTTGGCTTTACGTTGCTCACTTCTATCGGTCAATTCACTCGTTTGATAACCTATCAAGTATAGAAAATAACTTAGCAAATCACTCGTAAAATTCTAAAGGATTCTAAAACCAAAACTAACCAACAATTCCACCTAAAACCACAAAACCCGATTTTTACCCAAAATTACAACATCCCTCGTTTTTCAACTCCCTCGTTTTTCAATGGATTTTGACGTGCCACCCCAATCCGCAAACCTATACACGTCTACTATCCATTGAAATTCTTAAATTATCCAACCAAGAACATTGGCCAATCCGAAAACCAGGGAACAGAATCGGTGTTCTTGACCCTAAAACCCAGTTTTTGTGTAACTCTCATTCAATCTTTGAATCTAACCACCCAAACAACCTAAACTAACATGATTAAGGATTAAATGATCAAAAGAAGAAGAAAACCATCCAAGGAAAAGTAATTTTCGGAATCTCTAACCTAGGGTTTTCAAACTCCCACTAAACTCATTCAAAATACCCTTAAAACACCAACAATCAACACCTAAACATATAAAAACCAAAACCTATCCATTTTTACCTTAAAATCCTTGAGCAAGCTATGGAAAGAAGGAGGAAGAAGCTTCGGTGGAGGGCTGGTTCGTGGGAGAGAAAGAAAGGAAGAAGAAGATGGAAAAAGTTTAAAATTCTACCTTTTTAACCTAATTTTTTTTCCACTTTTTGTTTTCTTCCACTAAATTTTTAAATTTCACAAATTAACCACACATCCTTCCCTTCTTTCTTCCAAAGTGGAACACGAAAAGAAATGCCCCTTTTTCATTCACTTTTCACACAATTTAATTTTTACTTTTTCCTCCCATTGGTTCATACATACTTTGACTTTTCAAACTCCTTTATCTTTTGACTTGTCAACTCTCTTCCCTTTCTAACACATATAGTAGGAATAGCCCTAGTATAATGTTAACTCCCTTGACATACCTTAACTAGGCTATACACGTATAAGAATTTCCCGGGTGTTACACAGATTCTGGGAGGAATCGATTACAAGTCAAGGGGAGCTCGCAAAAACTGTTTCACTGAGGAAGTTAGTAAGAGGTGGTGATAAAGATAAGATGGAGTCTTTATTCATATAAGTCCGATTATCTTGTAACTTTTTGAACTCAGAGAAATTTTTTTAATTCTGGGCATGGCCCTGCAGACTTAGGCAATTGCTAAACTGCGTTGCCAACCTCTTGTCTCATTATTTTCTACATTTTATCATTGTCCATTATCACGATAATTAATTGGTGTTCCGCCGAGTGTTACACATACACTAGGGCATCAAGTAACTAACCTTGATCTTTCACATATATTATTAAATGCTAGAATATAGTGGTTGATGCTCTCTCAAGAAGGTATAAACTTTTGATCAAATTAAATGCTAGAAATTTGGGTTTGATTGGATAAAAGGAGCATATGTTGATGATATTCCCTTTGGATATTGGTTCAAGAATTGTGCCGTTAAGTTTAAAAATGGTTTTCATATTTTTGATGGATATCTCATTAAAAGTGGGAAAATTTGCATTCCAAAGTGTAGCCTTCGAGAATCTCTTGTAAGGGAGGCACATGGAGGAGATTTAGATTGTCCTCGTCACTTCTTGAAAGATATTCTCTCTAGCATCGGCTATGGAAGATGTTATCCTTTTGGCACTCTTTATTGTTGTTTGCTTGAGTTCTTAGTACTCTCTGGATAACCATTAGTAGTGAAAAAAAACTATGTTCTTGAAAGATGTTTTCCCTGGCATCGTCAATGGAAGATATTCTTCTTTTGGCACTGTTCATTGTTGGTTTCAGTTGTCTGATAACCTGTCACGACCCGCACGCCGCGACACACTTGACATACATTTATCTTTCATGTAAATTTTTTTCAAAAATTAAAATAATCGATCTTGAACTTTTAACTCCTTTAAATTCTTTTAAAATAAGTGGGAAACATTTATAAAATAAGTTTGGAAGAATTTATTTAAAGTTGGATTAGGTTTTTAAAAAAAATCTCAAAAACATCACATGACGTGCGCACACACAGTCGGCGCGTGCATTGCCCTGTCGGCGAGTGCGCATCGCCCTGTCAGCGTGCACGCGTCGCCCTATCGGCGCACGTACGTCGCTCACCCAAATGCATGTGTCGTGACATCTCGGTTGCATGCATAGGGGCCGATTGCATCGCCCTTCTTCAGGGATCGATCGGTGGGCTCTCCGCCCGTGCCTCTTGATGTCCTTCAGGTGCTAATCGTTTGCACCCATGCAGCGATCGATCAGCGGGCTCTCTACCAGCTTCCTTATTTTCTCAATCAGGCGCCGATTGATTGCTCTCATGCGACTATTGATCGGCTGGGCGCACCTCGCGTATGCTTTGCGTGTCTCGCGCGCGCACGCGCTGTCTTTGCGCGCGCACCCTATGAGTTTTCGCGCGCACATCGCCCTTTTTTTTTTATTTTCCTCCTTTTCTTCATTTAGCAACTAATAACATTTCATAAAAACTACCCTAATTCAACCAACCTCTCTTAACCTATAAATATCATCCAAAATCTCTTAAACATAACACATTCATTTAAAAATCTTTTCCAGTAAACCATAAATCATCAGGGACATAGCGGAAGTCTTAAAAATGTAGAAAATCCAAGCAGTTCCTATAACGACCCCGACCCGATCAGGGCCACCACGGACTAGCCATGACTTAATCTTAACTTGAGTCCTCGTAAGTTCACATTAAATATATATTTTTTTAACCCCTTAAAAGAAAACGGACTGGACAATTAACCCTGACTGTCACACAGACTAAAATGGACGATTGTCCAAAATGGACGAATGACCAAAATGGACAATTGGCCAAAATGGACGACTGACCAAAATGAACGAATGGCCAAAATGGACTACTGGCCAAAATGGACGAATGGCAAAAATGGACTACTGGCCAAAATAGACTACTGGCCAAAATGGACGAATGGCCAAAATGGACGATTGGCCAAAATGGATGACTGGCCAAAATGGACGAATGGCCAAAATGGACGAATGACCAAAATGGACGAATGGCCAAAATGGACTACTGGCCAAAATAGACTACTAGCCAAAATGGACGACTGTTTCCTTTGTACCAGAAAACTTAACAATTTAATTAAATCGACCATAACTCTAAATCCGCCTTTAACATCTGTCGATTTCCAAACATTAGAGTACAACCTAACTCGTCCGAATCTCATTACCTCTATCTCCACTTACTATATACCATATCAACTTCAATACAGAATATTCTCAAAGTTGTCCATTCCAACTCAAGGTCTAAATCGACTATTCCATTAATCCAAATCGATTATCTACAACAGAAATCCAATAAAATCATCTAACCAGTGGACCCAATCCTTTAATAACCCAAAATTTACATTATCTCCAAGCTAATACCACAATACAACATCGACATAAACACAAAATTTCTAAAACATCCCTAAAACAAATTCGTTATTAAACGATTCAGAATAACATAACTACAAGCCTAAATCCATCATACAATTCACCAGAATTAAAACTTTCTATACATCCTAAAGTACATCACATTCCCAATATCAATCTAGTTCACACCTAATTACCACAAAACGGCTCGGACCACACCCACGGGTCATCAAGCTTAGCCAAAACACGCCTTGTCGCCACGAGCTCCGCCCATCGACCACCTATGCCTGATCATTGGGAAGAGGTTCCTCACCTTCGTTCTCGTCACCTACATCATACGATAAATACATTAAGCCTAATGCTTAGTAAAGAGTGCACTAAACATAATACTTACATAAATGCATGAAATTTGTAAAACATGTTCATTTCGTTTCATTTCTTTAGCGTTAGCACAATCGTCTACTCAGTAGATCACAAACTTGCCCCGTGAAAACCATGACTTACCCCGTGAGAACCATGCCTTTCCCCGTGAGAACCATGCCTTGCCCCGTGAGAACACATGACATAACATGTGAGATTCTTAGTTCATTATCATTCTTTATTTCAATTTTCATAAAAGCATGCTCTTAAAATAGTTCGTATGCATATTTCAAAAAAACATGATGCATGAGGAAATATACACGTACATCATTCATCAAAAACGATTCCTAACGTTCCCTTAACGTTTATAGTCCGTAGGTGGACAAAACTCTTAACTAATAGCTAACACTCTATCCTAGGCTATCCGACTCACCAAAACTCCCTACTACGATCGACATCATCATAACACACAATTCTAACATCGATACGATGCAGGGCCTTAAGGGCCGGGAAGCCTAACACTCACTTACCTAGTGTCCTAGCTATGCCGAGCACCATCCTTTGAGCTTGGGTTACCTAAGGCATTTCATAACACGTCATTAGTATCGACTCTAAACCACAAAATTCAAAACTAATCGAAACCACAAGCTAAGGCAATTTTTTTTCCTAAAATTCTAATTCACTTCATTCAGGCATTCTATCGAGCAAATTCGCGCTCAAAACAAACCAAACTCCATTAATGGAGATTTTACAACCTCCAATCACCCAATGTAACCCTAATTAACAACCAAACACCATTAATTCCCTCAATCTACCTAAATAACAACAAATGTATTATCAATGGGCATTAATATCGTTAAACTATCGATTCCTAACAAAACCTACGATTTCTCAACCCTAACTCGAATAACCCTAACCGAAATCAACCCTAAAACAACAACTAAACTTGTCTAAAGCAAAGAACTTACCTAGAGTATCGATATGGGGTAGAAAACTCGAAGGAAAATTGCCGGAATTGGAGGAGTTGATCGACGTTGGAGGATCGGCGTTGGAGGGAGAAGAAAATCGTGAGGAGAGGATAGAAAAGTTCTCTGGAAAAATGAGAAACCAGAAAGGGGGGGGGGGGTTATTCTAATTTTTATTTAAAATTTTACTTAGAAAATTACCTAAATGCCCTTAGTTAAATCCTTTGCTTCATGCATTACATTATGTTATTGTTCAAGTGACATGATGGTTAAATGGCGTGTTAGGGGAGTAGGCTTATTAAACATAACATGGGTTAGTGTCCTGAGCGTGGAAGATTTTGCCTTGTCTCAGAGAACGACAAATACTAGTATGTCCTTAGGCGAGGACGATTTTACATATTCTCAGAGAAGGACAAAAACATATGTCATACCCTGTCCCACAACTTAACTAGTACATTACATAACATATTCTTATTTTTCTTACATAAAACATATGCATAAAATATTTTGCATGATTTCATGAAAATATGTTACATGAACCATAAGAATGCACATAACATACAACATATCATTAATATATAAACATAGACAATCATCAAGACATTTTTCGTAATACAAGAACACCTAACTCTAACATATTCTACTAACTTAACTACCCATAATTGAACCCTATAAATCATACATTACCTAGTACCTTTGTGATGTAGGCTTTAAGGTTCAAACACATGCAATATAAACTTACCTCGGTCCTTAGCAATTCAAACCAACCTTGATCACTTTTTCTTGGTGATTTCGAACTTAATACATGTGCATTAAACATTAATAACATCACAAATGTATTAACCAATCAACCAATCAAAACATTAGCTTATATTATAACTAAACAAAAATTTTCCATTCAATAACTCAATCATCGATTTCCCAAGACATTTCAACCAATTCCATTTAAATTCTCGGATCGCACCTCAAATTTTGACTCAACTTCAATTGTCCATAACTTGAGCTACACTTAACCGAATTTGACAAATCCATTTATCAAAACAAACAATAATCATTGGCAGAATTTCAAAAACCCGAGCATGCCATGTTTTGGCATAAATTCATACTTAACTTCTAAACAATGATCAGACATGTTTATTCCTTCAATCTAATTCATCAATGATCATCAAATAAGCTTAAAAATCAATATGAAGCATCAAATTAGAGAGATATATTCAGATTTTTGTGAGCTTGAGTTCATCACTAAATCCCTTCAAAATTTGTAACCCAACTCACATAGACTTAAGAGAATGCAAAAATTATTCTGGAAACATCATTATTTATCTTTAAATCTTCAAATGAGGGAGTTTTGGCATGAAAGAATGATCTGAAAAAGATGGAGGGAAAAAAAAAAAAAAAAAAAAAAAAAAAAAAAAAAAAAAAAAAAAAAAAAAAAAAAAAAAAAAAAAAAAAAAAAAAAAAAAAAAAAAAAAAAAAAAAAAAAAAAAAAAAAAAAAAAAAAAAAAAAAAAAAAAAAAAAAAAAAAAAAAAAAAAAAAAAAAAAAAAAAAAAAAAAAAAAAAAAAAAAAAAAAAAAAAAAAAAAAAAAAAAAAAAAAAAAAAAAATTTTCCATTCAATAACTCAATCATCGATTTCCCAAGACATTTCAACCAATTCCATTTAAATTCTCGGATCGCACCTCAAATTTTTGACTCAACTTCAATTGTCCATAACTTGAGCTACACTTAACCGAATTTGACAAATCCATTTATCAAAACAAACATATCATTAATATATAAACATAGACAATCATCAAGACATTTTCGTAATACAAGAACACCTAACTCTAACATATTCTACTAACTTAACTACCCATAATTGAACCCTATAAATCATACATTACCTAGTACCTTTGTGATGTAGGCTTTAAGGTTCAAACACATGCAATATAAACTTACCTCGGTCCTTAGCAATTCAAACCAACCTTGATCACTTTTTCTTGGTGATTTCGAACTTAATACATGTGCATTAAACATTAATAACATCACAAATGTATTAACCAATCAACCAATCAAAACATTAGCTTATATTATAACTAAACAAAAATTTTCCATTCAATAACTCAATCATCGATTTCCCAAGACATTTCAACCAATTCCATTTAAATTCTCGGATCGCACCTCAAATTTTGACTCAACTTCAATTGTCCATAACTTGAGCTACACTTAACCGAATTTGACAAATCCATTTATCAAAACAAACATATCATTAATATATAAACATAGACAATCATCAAGACATTTTCGTAATACAAGAACACCTAA
>CM039513.1:11971485-11986382 GCA_022432975.1 Begonia masoniana
ATTGTAATCAAGTGTTTAGATAATATGACTATTTTGATGAGGCCTCTGTGAACTTTGGTTGATAGTTGGACTTGGCATAGAAGATTTAGGACACTAGGTATGGATACCTTAGCTAAATTACTAAGAAATATCTAGTTAGAGAGATCCAAAATATTCCTGGATATGATAAAGTTGTGCGCCTTGCTAAAATGGCAAGCAAATCAAAGTTATTGCACAAAGAATGCAATCTCTTCATCCTTACGGCCAGGATACTTGGTCAAATTCGATTCTAAAAACGGATATTAGCATATTCTATGGGTTTTCCTCCGCTAGTACAGCCTATAGAGTGTTCATCACAAGACTCTATTAATTTGACGATCCTGCATGGTCAACTTTATTATGAAATCACCTCATCTCACAAGAATTCTGAAAGGATGATGGTTTTAGCAAATGACATAGCTTCTCTGTACTCTCGTATAAAGTGGAAATTTCAAATGAGCGAATCCCCTATATCCTTCTCAAAATCTCTGAACATTATTCCATTTAAGGATGAAAATCACGATCTTCCTGGATTGGAAATTTGTCAAAATCATCCTTTAGATGAAATTCTAGGTGACCTTTCGTAGGTTTTTTCAAATTATTCTGGAAACATCATTATTTATCTTTAAATCTTCAAATGAGGGAGTTTTGGCATGAAAGAATGATCTGAAAAAGATGGAGGGAGAGAGAGAGCTGAAGATGGTGTGGAGAAGAAGAAGTAGAAGACTTAGGGTTAAAGTAAATTAAGAAAAATGATGTGGTGTTTAAATTTCAACGTAGTAAAATGCTTTTTACTATTTGCATGAACTACAAGTAGTTTTCAATAACTACATGTAGTCTCTTCTTAACTAAAATATCACCTTCCTTCTCTTCAACTTCAACTTCAATGTGGATGCCTACCTTTCTCTCTTATGTTTTTCCCTCTTAACATAAATCTACATGTAGTTTGTCAAAACTACATGTATTTCATCTTATAACTTTCAATTCACCAATTGTTTGTTGTCTCTTTTTTTTTATCATCCTCCTCAAACAACTTCATCAAAAGATATATTGTAAGATATCAAAGTTTTTTTTACAAAGTATTTCAAGGACAAATGCATGTTAAAGAAATTTTGGGTGTTACATTTCACCCTCCTTAAACAAAATTTTATCCTCAAAATTTGCTTAGCCAAATAGCTCCAAATATCGGCTCATCATATCATGTTGCCTTTCCCATGTTGCTTACTCAATGTTGTTATTATGCCATAAAACTTTGACCAGTGGGATCTGTAACACCCGAAAAGTTATCATATAAATCACATATAATTACATGGTATGTTATGATCATTTTATCTATTTGATGTTAATGAAGGTTCAAAAGAGAAGAGAAGGAAAGTATGGTTTGAAAAGTCAAGGGAGGAGAAAAATATGATAATTGGCGTCGAAGGAAAATAAGAAAAGGGGGGAATTTATTTTCTAATAATGGAGAAAGAAAGAATGGATAAAAGAAATGGTGACTTTTCTCTACCCTCTCACACCTACACACACACACACACTTAGGTTACGTTTTTTAATCTTATCCTTTAAGAATAACAAAAAGGGAGAATAGCCTCATTTGGTGAATAAAACCCTCAAGTAAACTCATTTTCTCTCTTCTGAAAGGCTTCCACGAAAACGCTCTCCCTCTCTCAGAAGGTTCTCAAGGTAAGATGATTGGTGTTTTGGTTTATGCAATTTTGTTGGATAAATGTTGAAAGAGCAGTGAATGGTTGAGTTTATTTGG
This sequence comes from Begonia masoniana, assembly GCA_022432975.1. Classification (NCBI taxonomy): domain Eukaryota; kingdom Viridiplantae; phylum Streptophyta; class Magnoliopsida; order Cucurbitales; family Begoniaceae; genus Begonia; species Begonia masoniana. Next base: position 11,973,266 of record CM039513.1, read on the forward strand.
TGTTTGATGAATCTTGAGTCGTGATGCACGAAAATGGAGTTTTCATCTCTCATTCTTGCTTAGTTTAGGTTTAAATGGATTATAATGGTTGTTGTGGGATAAAATGGAGGAAAGACATCAAAGTAATGCATGAGTTTTCAAAAATGGTGAATTACGAGGCAGTTAGAGTTTCAGAAAATTTCAATTTTGTGAGTTGGTTTTCTTTGAATTGTGATTTGAACATGTTAAATTAGATTTTTTAAGGAGTCTATAGCGGTTGGAATTATTGGATTTGGATATGTATAGCCTATGATATGAATTTTTGAAGTTTTGCTTCTTTTGATGGAAATTCAAGATTTGATTATGCAAAGGGTGGTTTTTGGCCGCTCAAGGGTTAAAGTTATTTTGATCTGGATGTTTAAATAAGTTAGGTGAATATATTCTTTCAATAAGAAGAAGTTTTGGAATGTGTTAAGTATGATGCATAGTTTATTAATCGGAATGCATATTGGTATTGACGATAGTTGATTTAATTATATAGGTTTGTAACTCCAAAGGAAGTGATGAAATTACCAAAAACCAAGCTAAGGCCTCGAGGTAAGTGCATGTTGCATGCGTTTTGGCCAATTGGCTTACACCACAATGAGTTAGGGCGTTGATTGCTAAACTGATGAAATTGGAGATTTATAATTTTTCTAGAACTTGGTTTGGGTAGAGATTTATAAGTTGAGAGTTTATTTATGATAGCCTTTATTGTTTATTGATGGAATTGTTTATTAGTTTATTTTATGTTATGTTAACAGCATTTGAGGATATGTATGCGACATGCATTCATGCATCAAAGTTTTCAAAATCATAGAAAACGGTTTTATGCATATGTTTTCATGTAAACAGAACATAAAGAAAATAGTAAAGTAAATTATGTAAATAGTTATTGTGGGTAAAGGAACTGAGTTTGGTGGTCCCGCTTGGTGGACCGTTAGATGTGCTATTCCACTTCTTCTAGAGCGAGTTGGTCGTCTCGCTAGGTGGACAATTAGTTGGGTCTTCTCCCTCTAGAGTCATGACCGCAATAACTCATGTTATGCAAAAAAAATAAAGAACAGATAAAGTTGCATGTTTTACGAACAACATAACATTCATGAGCATGCATTTTATTTTATTTTACATCACTTGCTGAGCGTTAGGCTCACTAGTTTGACTTTGTGGTGTAGGTGACGATATCATAGGTGAGGATGTTGAACCTCAAGAGGATTGATAGTGTAGTTGACGAAGGACGTCCATGGCGTGTGCTTGTAGCTGCTAAGGGCAATTTTGACCTGTAGGCTGTTCTTCGTGTATTTTGGGTACAATGTACATTTATATAGTTTTTAAAAGTTTTGCTAAATGAATTTTAGAAGTTGGGATGTTTATCTTTAAACTAGCCTTGGTTTTGGATTTAGTTAAAAGAATGGGTTTACTTTTAAGTTTTAGTCTTCCACTATGTTTTATGAAAAGAAATCGTCTTCTTTAATTGGATTTTAAATGATGTTGTTAGATGGGAAGGGATGATTTTACAATGAAATTGTTTTGTGGAAGTATGGTTTATAGGTTGATGAAAAGGTATGGAAATTTGAAAGAAAATACAGGGGATTATGAAGAGGGAGATCACCGCCCCACTAGTAGAGGAAGGGGTAATGGATCGCCCTAGGAGGGGCGACCAATCGCCTAGTGAACAGTGTTGTGCACTGTTCACATGTAAAAAAAAAGTTTTAAGGAAATTTTATGCACGTTTTCTACAAAGTTTTATAAAGGAAGTTTACACATTTTGAGTCCTTTTAAAGATGTAAAATATTTTCAAAGAAAATTTACAAAGTTTTACAAAAAGTTAAGTCAGTAATAGCTGAATTACGGGTTGTTACAGATATGGTATTCGAGCCACCGGGTTAAAATCGTTTATGCAGACTGCCTAACAGCACAAACAACTGCATAGATATTCTTCATTAACTGTAAGTATGTTTATGAATTTATTTATTGTTTTAGAAATTTATTATATTATAAATTTGTTCAGGATTAATAGAGTATGAGGAGAGGGCGACCACAAAATTTATTATATCACCAAGTATTGCCCTAAGGGAAACCAGAGTCAGATGAAGCCGAACATAACGCCTAGGGTGTTTGCTCTTATTGAAGCCGACGAGGAGGAACAACCTTATGTTATCTCAGGTACAATTTTACTTAATAATGTTGCTGCATATCCATTATTTGATTTGGCAGCCACACACTCGTTTATTTTGACGGCTTTCGTAGTTAAACTGAATTTATGGCCCTTGTCGGCTGGTCATCATTACAATATTATGTTGCCATCTGAAGAAAATTTGCATTCAGATCACGTAGTGCGTGATTGTATTATATCTGTGGGAGATAATAGGATGCCTGTTGATCTCATAACTATCAACATGATGGGATACGATGTTATATTGGGAATGGACTGGTTGTTCAGGTATTTTGCTACCATTGACTATAGATTAAGAACAGTCTGTTTCCAATCCCCGAACAGTGTGAAGTATTCTTTTCGAGCAGTGAAGGATACTAGTACTATGCCAGTTGTTTCATCCATCAGAGTTCAGCGATTGTTAAAAAGTGAATGCACGAGATTTCTAGCCAGTATTGTGGATACGAGAATACAGAATGGAGTGACATAACCTTAAAGCCTACTATTCTAGAGAAAATAAAGGAAGCTCAGACAAATGATGTGGAGTGCAACAAGTACAAATTGAGCATAGAATCTACTGATAATTCAGACTTCAATTATTCCAATGATGGGATCCTTAAGTTTAGAAATAGATGGTTTGTTCCTGCTATTAAAGAACTTCGAGATGAGATTCTTTCTGAAGCACATTCTTCCAGATTCTCTGTTCACCCTGGGAGTACAAAGATGTACAAGGATCTTAAACAGCATTATTGGTGGCCAAGTATGAAAAGGAGTGTGGCAGAGTATGTAGGATCATGTTTGTGCTGTCAGCGGATTAAAGTTGAACACCAGAGACCTTCAGGAACATTGCAACCCTTACCAGTTCCTGAATGGAAATGGGAACAAATAACGATGGACTTTGTTGTGGGATTGCCTTGAACAGCAAAGGGACATGATGCAATCTGGGTGATCGTTGATCGATTAACTAAATCTGCCCACTTTCTGCCTATAAAGATGACTTACTCGATGGATCAGCTTGCTAAATTATATGTGCAAGAGATTGTTAGGTTACACGGAGTTCCAAGCACTATAGTTTCAGATCGGGATTCTAGATTCACATATAAGTTTTGGGAAAGTTTGCACAAGGCTATGGGAACACAACTTAGTTTTAGCACAACTTTTCACCCTCAAACAAACGGATAATCTGAGAGAACTATTCAGTTTCCCCCACTTTTTATTCAATTATTTCCTTCACAAAAATTCCTATTGGTTGTTGACTTTTCAACTCTCTTTATGTTGAATTGTCAAACCCTTTTTATTTTCTCTTCTCATCTATTACACTTCAATGCAAACATCAAACTTGTCTAATTTAAATCTTATACTTAGCATAATCTAGGCTACGCACGCAATAGGAAATTTCCGGGTGTTACAGTGAGAATGTCGACGTGTCGTCGGCAGAAGTGAGCGGTGGATGTGTGTCACACCCCTAAATCCGTACCCATATTTCCGTAATAAATTTTTCATTTTCATTTTTGTACTTATTTCTTTCCTCTACTTTAATTAAAACCTTACGCGGAAATTAAACTGTAGTTGGAATCAAAACTGAAATCAGAATTTAAAACTGAACCTCAAAGCATTTAAAACAAACCTTTAATAAATAATTAAAACTTAAAAACATTTAAAAGAAAACTTTAAAACAATTTAAGGAAGTGGGAGGGCAGAATCGGAACTCTGCCCTCAAAATGGAGGCGGCGACCGATCTCTGCTCTGCAGCAGAGATCGATCGCTGCCATGCATTATAGCAGGGGCGATCGATCTCTGCTGCAGAGCAGAGATCGATCGCTGCTAGCTATGGCAGCAATCCGATCGCTGCTAACTATAGCAGCGATCGATCTCTGCTCTGCAGCAGAGATCGATCGCTGCAAGCATGCAGCGATTCCTTCTCTTTCAGACTTCAAAACTTTAACACTTCACTTTTTACTCCTCGACTTAATTCATCAAATTTGCTCTCTGGAATCTGATTTCCAGAGAGCAAAACCTCTTCATTCATTAAACCAACAACCAACAGTCACCATAACTCACCACTAAAATCTACTTAAATCCAATTTAACTGTATCCTAAACTCAATCGACTCGGGTCAGACTTTGCGGAGTCCAACTGCGTGGATGTATCTAAACATCGAGCTTAACCGTATCAACCTACAACCAATCAAAACATTTCCATAACATTCATTAAACAGTTTAAACCGAAACGTTTACATACAATTATCAAAACGTTATCTAATCCCTATCCAGATCCAAACAACCTAAATATTCTATATATGTTCTCATACATTCATATTAACCATTAAACCCCCAAAATACATACACAACTTCCCCTCGGGTCATACACGCCTTGACTGCTCAGCGCACTCCCACGGCCATCATCCATCAACAGTTTACGCCTCGGGTGGAGGGATCTCATCCTCACCTGTGTAGAGGTCACCTACACCATAAACATAAGTCGTGAGCTTAAGGCTCAGTAAGTCTACGTGAATGCAATGCATGAACATGTATGTGCCATTTTCATAAAACCGTCTCTCATGCATTTCATTCATTCATTCATTCATTCATTCATTCATTCATTCATTCATTCATTCTCACCGTGACATTCTTTTGGTTACCGAAGTCTATTCACTCGGCAGATGGTTAGGGCCCGTCAAGCGGTTAGACAGCCCACACCATCTGAAGGGAGGAAAACCCGCTCACCACAGAACGCCGGGTCTGAACCTCACCCCGATAACCACATACAGAGGGTTGTTTACATGATACTTTACTTGCCTTTACGTGCATTTCTTTTTCATGAAAACTATGCTCAAATTCATTTTCATGACGTTTTTAAAACTATGATGCATGAACAGATATAAACATAACATATCAATCATCATACGTACCATCAAGACACTCAGGCATAACCTACAAAAGAACCAATCCTAACTACCCAACCAAAGCATTTAAACAAACAATTCTCCAATTTCCTCGAACAACAAAAGATCCTATGGTGTAGGCCAATCGGCCAAACAGGTCACGAAAGACTTACCTGTCATCCGTAGCTCGCTGAGCTTCGTCCACGAGCGTCGTTCGTCTGGGCAAAACGCAACATTCGTAGTTAAAACCAATTTAAACTACTAAACGTCCTATTTCAATAAAACCTTAACTAAGGCAATTCCTAAAGTTTCAACTTAATTAATCGAAGTAATTAACGACGACTTAACGCTCGTTAATTTGAAATTCCAATTACGAGTTATTTCTGAAAACCCGTAAATTCCCAAATTTATACTTTTTTCACAAATTGAATTATCTTCGTCCAATAACGTCAAATACGTTCAATACATACTTAATTAAGGCTAACCTATTAATTACGAGTCCTAATTCGCATTTTTAACGAAAACCCTAATCGAAACCCTAACCCTAAATCGAACCAAAAACTCGAAATAAACGCTCAGAGACCGAAGCTACATACCGAGGGTAGCGAGAGGAGGAGAAACCGTGAAGGACGGAGGAGAAACGGAGGTCGGATCGCCGGATTTCGTCGCAGGCAGAGGTCTTCTTCTTCTCTGGTTTTGGCGCGGCAGAGGTGAAATGAAAATGTGATGAATATTAGATTTTTAGGTTTTAGTTTTTGTTATTTATAATTTAATTTAATAAATTACATTTTTGCCCTTAGTACTTGTTTCGTCTTTCGTTTCATTAATCGTCTATCGATTTGATTTCCCCAAATTTCCATACTTCCCCAATAAGTCTAATTCACCGATAGGGTTTATTCAAAACTGTCTGTTCGCAATTCGGACCTCGTTTACTATTTTTACTAAAACGTCAATTACTTTACGAAAGACGTAATTACTCGGAATATAACGTTTAAACTCCGAAAATTCTCATAATTTCCTTAAAATTCTAATTACTTGTTAGGGTCATAATGACGCTTTCTCTTTGTGAAACGGACTTCGTTTACTAATTTTAATAAAACATCCATTACATTACGAGAAACATAATTACTCGGAATATTGCGTCACTATTCCGAAAATTCTCGTAATATTCTTAAAATTCCTATTAATCGTTAGGATTGTAATAAAGCTTTTTGTTTGCGAAACCGACTTGATTTGATATAATTACTAAAAATGCCACATATAATATATTATATTAATATAATATATTAAACCCGAAATCCGTACAAGCCGGGTATTACAATGTGAGAAAGTCGACGTGTTGTTCGGCTGACGTGAGCGGTGGATGTTGGAAGCAGAAGATGTCTTTTGTTTCTGCTTCTACCGCTGACACTGTTTAGCGGTAGATGTTTTCTATTCCTGTTTCTACCGCCGAGACTATTCCGTCTCTATTTCTACAGCTGGAACTATTCAGCGGTAGATGTGTTCTTTTTTTTTTCCTTTTGTCTTCTTTCAACCAACTGTCTCTAATATTTTAATTATTTAATAAATGTTGTTTTTATACAAATGGTTTTCCGCTGCAAGTTTTAACGTTTTTAAGAGTCAAATTTTGATCGTTGAATGAAATTTTAAAATTTTCTCAAAATGTCATAGTTCGGTTCTGTATTATGAGTAGCGAACCGGGTTCAGAAAACTCGGGGCGTTACAGACTGAACATCTGTAATAAGCTGATTCACTAACTCTAATTGTAACACCCGACATTTCGGCCAGGTGATTTTCTGACCATTTTCATTGTCACCCTCTTATTTAACCGTTATGATTTAAATTTAATGTTAAGACAAATTTATTACAAGTTGAGTAAAACTAGGTTAGGTGGCAGTTTTGTAATTAGAATCGATGGATTTAGTATAAATAGGAAATGGAAACCTTAAATCTCATTTATTGCCACTGTAGCCGACATTCCCTCTCGGCGATTTCTTCTCTCCCAAGTTCTTGCTCTCGGCTACCAGAACTTTCCTCTGCCGACGACCGGTTTCGAGCTTGCTTTCCTCTGCAAATCCACACCCGAGGTATGAAATGGACAATGTAGTCATTCATTAGTAAATAGAGCTCTGTTCTCAGCTCGGCACTGAGTTCGGATTTTTAGCAGTGGCCGAGCAGTTTGTGATTTTCTTAATCTGAGAGTAGAAATGTCATCCCGAATCAATTCTGAGCATTTTAAGTAACCAACTCGGATTTAATCAATGGAAAAACCTGTCCACCTAGTTTCGGATTTCAGACTGCAGTGTGTCAAACAGAGAATCGGAATGACTTTAGCTAATAGATCCTAGGGTGGTTTATGATTAGGACTACTAGGACTTTGTTTTAACTACTGTAATGTACATGTTTTAGGTAAATAAGTTAAAGAGAGGAAGTTCGGATTGCTAAGGAATCCAGGTAAGTGAATGTATTAAGATTTCCGGCCACTAGGGCCCTACACCGCAAGGGTATTAGGGAATCACTGAGATGTTAGCTTATTGACTATGACTTGTTATTTCCACGATATGAAGAAGTTATGTAAGTAAATGTAAAGTTACAGGATGTTCTACTTGTCCTTATGGTATGACTTTTCTCTATGAACCTCATGTCTATGCATCATGCCCACGTTTATGATTAAGTAGAGAACATGAAAAGTAAATGTAACCATGATTAAGTGCAGAACGTGGAAAAGACTATATTATGTATGACTCGCGAATTCTCCCATTGGTGGAGGCCGAGTTAATGATATGTATGACTCGCGAAATCTCCCACTGGTGGAGGCCGAGTAATGATATGTATGACTCGCGAAATCTCCCACTGGTGGAGGCCGAGTAATGATATGTATGGCTCGCGAATTCTCCCACTGGGGAGGCCGAGTGATGTATCATGATTGCCGCGATAGGCAAATGATTATGTATGACTGCCGCGATAGGCAAATGACTATGTACCCCTGTCTTCCTCCCTCGTTCCCTGCCTTAATACATGTTATGTAAATGATAAAGATGAACATGAATGAAGAATGGTTTATGAATTATGTCCCTTTAAATTGTGTACTCATGTATATCTGTCAGCATGCATTCCTTACTAAGCATTAGGCTTATAGTTAAACCTTATGGTATAGGTGAAGAAGGTTCAGGTGAGGATGTTATGTTCAAAGAGGATGCTTAAGGCTGGTTGTTGGAGGATGCTCAAGGTGACAGTGCAGGACTGGAGAGGCGATTTATGACCCCTAGTTTAAACTCTTATGTTACAGTATGTTAAAGGATATAGTAGTTTAAGTAGGATGAGATTATTTTAAAACGTTGAGCTTGAAACTGTCTAGTGGATCACTGAGTCAGGGAATGATTATGTAGATTTATGAATGATCTGTTGCTTAAGTCTTCCGCTATATGTGTTTGGATGAGTTGTGTTTTCTTCCAGTTGAAAGGAGTCCTTTGATGATTTAGTGTTCTCTACCGTAAGACGGAAGCTGGATGAGGCAATCTTCCGGCTGACGTCATCGGCAGATGCCGAATGTTAGAGTTTGATGGTTTAGTCTTCCGGCTGACGTCATCGGCAGATACCGAAGGTTAATTGTTTGACGGTTTAGTCTTCCGGCTGACGTCATCGGCAGATGCCGAATGTTAGAGTTTGATGGTTTAGTCTTCTGGCTGACGTCATCGGCAGATGCCGAAGGTTAATTGTTTGACGGTTTAGTCTTCCGGCTGACGTCATCGGCAGATGTCGAAGGTTAATTGTTTGACGGTTTAGTCTTCCGGCTGACGTCATCGGCAGATGCCGAATGTTAGAGTTTGATGGTTTAGTCTTCCGGCTGACGTCATCGGCAGATGCCGAAGGAATAGTTGATGATGGTTTAGTCTTCCGGATGACGTCACCGGAAGACGAAAAATGTGTTTTGTCGATTAGCGACCGGATGATGTTTTAATTTAGCACGTGAGACCTACGTGTCCACCGGAAGATGTCTCCTTTTAGGCGATGTTAAGCAAGTCACGCGTAATGCACGTGATGACCGGACGACTAAATTTCTGAGGGTTGTCAACGCATGCAACCCATACAAACCGAGTGGTATTATGTTAAGAGAATTGAGGGCATCTCCTCTTTTCCCGGAATTGTCAGGAAACCAATGACCGAGTCTAGTCGCTCGACTCTGTGAAAGTTTGAGCCGACGAGGTGTGGGAAGTCGGGCACGAGAGGGTTCGTTTTCCTTAATGGTTCTGCGTCTATATTACAAGTTTAGAAAATAAAAAAAATATATGTATAATGTGAAAGTCTGTTGTGAGATAGTAAGTGAATGTAATAATAGTAAAAGTCAGGCAAACGGTAAATGAAAGAATATAAATACGTGACGGCTCCTGGCCGGGGTCGTTACACTAATGTACTCTAAGATCCCTACTTGAACTTCAACTGAGAACCTAACTTTTTTTGAGTTTTTTCAAACAATCTCTTAAAAAGTGAATTCACAACTTAACAATTTTATTACTCATCACTGTAGAACCTTCTAACACATAAATTTGCAAATTTATGTCCCTTTAATATGATGAGAGCACCTCTACTCCTACTGATCTTCACAATTTCACCTACAACGCAGTACTTGTACCCTTTCACATTCAGAGTACTCAATGAGATCAAATTTTTCTTTAACTCGGGAATATATGTACATCACTTAGTGTCCTCACAACTCAATCACACATAATGATTCTGATGATGCAAATCTCAGCTCCCTTGCAAGTTGTGTTATTGCCTATTAACACAACACCTTATGAAAAGTTTCATAAGTCAAAAACGCATTCCGTTTGTAACTCATATGAAACGAACAATCTGTATCTTGAGTTGTCCTTGCCTTTACAGAACGAGGTGTCACATATTTCTTATAAAAAATTAAAAAAACGTCCAATACAATCTCTAAATTATAGGAATTTTTAATTTTCTTTCACTAAAGTAAGTGAAAACCACCACCCTGAAAATTCAAAACGAGTACGTAATTACTTTTTATTTAGGTTTATCTACCTCTGCTACTATCCTCCATGAAGCAAGGAGACAAAACAAATCCGACAATGGCTTTATATTCCCACCAAATCAAGATTTCTATTAACTAATAATAATTAATTATTTAACTTGTGGTCACAATACGGACAACAATGTTTTGATAATGGTTTTTTGTTTTAAACGTGTGATTGTAATAATGTTTGCCATGCCATCCTCTTCTATGGTTCGATTGAATAACTTTAAAATCCAAGTTTTGGAGGGTTACCAATGGTATTTCATGCTTTTCAAAATAAATTTATTTTCAAGTACGTCAAATATTTAATTTTGTTGACGGGTAATACGTGAAAATTCAATCAACTAAGATAATGTAAAATTATTAATTTGAATTATTTGAGTTGTCTTTTGAAAATTTCACTGTAAATGTAAATATATAGCAAATATGTTGGCATTGATTTTTTGGCAAATTATATTTATGGAGATAATATTTTATATCATTATTTTCTAAAGTGGTTGTTTATTTCTTGGTAATCAAGAAATAATCTATTCAGACTATTGGATGGATGAATATTGAAGATCATGAAGATATTGTGGAAGAGAAAAATAAGGAAACTTGAAAATTAGGAAAGTTGTTGAAAAATCTAAAGGCACTTTTTTTTTTGGTAAACTTTGTTTTGTTAAGTCGATTTGATAAAGATTCGGTGAATTATGTTAGGCTTCGAGATCACATGATTAATGGGATGCTTTCCTAAGATTTCGGATCCATATCCAGGTAGTTTGGGAAACTTTCTAAAATGTCACACGAGGTGTCACTCAACAGATTTGTTGAGATTTGGTTTCCTTATTACTTGCGGCTTTGATTTTCTGATTTGATCTGTGATTTGAAGATTACGATTCTGTTATGTTGAATTACAGTGAGATTCAAGATTACAACAACAATGGGATTTATTCCTAAGTTTTTTGAAAGTTTATTTTAAGATGGAAATAATATTTTAGGAACCGATCTGAATATTGTGGTGTTGTTAAGCTTGATACGAGATCACAATATTGTTAGCATTCGTTCCTCGTACTTTGGGATTTGTTTCAGTTTTGTTTACATGGACTTTCCATAAATGTCGCACCGGATAGTTTCTCTTATTCTGCGTGATATGTTTGAAAAGAATATTTGATGCACAGTATATTATGCATTCTTCGTGCACAGTTGATGCTTGCTGAAGCCATTATTCTTGAGAGCTGAAAGTCTTTATTCATTCGGGCGATTTTATTCTTCACCGACGATTTCGTGTGTCCAGCAATTGTTAATCCTTTCATTCACGCTTTCTGTGAGTCGTCGGTGATTATTCTTCAGCGGACGGATTTTGATTATTCTTGAGAGAAGATTTCTTCTTCGTTGAGCCATCGTTTTTCTTTTACTCCTAACGCTTCTGCATATGGGTTTGTGATTGTTTTACACACTCTGCTTATGCTGTGGATTTCACCAATTATCGGAGTGTGTTTATTTATTGCGTCTGAAGACAACGCCCTAGTGTAAAGACGGTGTCATAGGAGGCAATCTTCCTTGTTCTTCATTGAAGCTCAGTCTCGGAGGAGGCTATATTCGAACTTAGGAGGAGTTCTGTTTATCGACAAGGGGATCTTGCCATAACACAGATTCCGGGAGGAGTCACCAACAACAAGGGATCTTGTTGCTTTCTAGATCTCGGGAGAGATCGATCTTAAGTCAAGGGGAGCTCGCAAAAACAGTTTCATTGGGAAAGTTAGGAAGAGGCGGTGACAAAGATAAGAGGGAGTCTTTATTTGTATAAGTCCGATTGTCTTGTAACTTTGTAACTCGTGAAATGTTTTTATATCTGGGCGTGGCCCCACAGACGTAGGCTGGTTGCCGAACTGCGTTACCAACCTCTTGTCTCCTTTATTTCCACACTTTTATATTTGTCCATCATTGCATTAATTGTCGGTGTTACACAAAACAGTCTGTGTGACATCACATAACTGATCTTAATTTTTCAATTGGTATCAGAGCGGGCCGTTTTTGTTTCTTAAGCGGGATCCGCAGGACAAGATCACATTCATGTGCGATGGACTCTATGAAGGAAGGAGGCTTTACAATGCGTCCACTGTTATTGGATGGAAGCAATTATGCATATTGGAAAGCTAGGATGAGGGCATTCATTAAATCTATTGACGAGAAGGTTTGGAGATCTATTTTGACAGGATGAAATCACCCTACGAAAATTAATGCAGAAGGTATCACATCTCCAAAACCCTAAGAAAATTGGACCGTAAATGAAGATGCTTTGGCACTTAGTAATTCGAAGGCTCTCAATGCTATCTTTAATGGCATGGATCCAATTTAGTTCAGACTCATCTCCACATGCGAGTCGGCAAAAAGGGCATGGGAAATTCTTCAAACCACCTACGAAGAAACATCAAACCGTAAAGCTTCAAAGAAGCAAATGCTAACTACTAGATTTTAGAATCTGAAGTGCACTTGTAGACCCCCTTTTTCCCAGCACGATATTGTCCGCTCTAGGGATTGGCCGAGCCCAATATCCTCCCCTCTGACTTTGGTGGCGAGGAGCCCACTCGGTCACCCAACCCTGGTACGACTCTCGCTGAACACCTTTAACTTCGGAGTTCTTATGGGAATCGTTGTCCAATTGTGCTCCAAAACACGGCTTGCGATCTTGGAGGGTCTCTTCACATAGTATTATTTCCACATACTTTTTCCGGAGCGATGTGGGATTGACACCCCCTTTTTACCCCCGTCACCTTCCTGTGGGGACGTGCGACTTACCGCCATCCGGTTTCGTTTTGTGCAGTCCATCGGACCCTCGTACCGAGCCGGTCATCACACTCACACCCCCTCGGGGCCCAACGTCCCTCGTTGTCCCCATTTCCGTTTGGGTACAGGCTCTGATACCATTTGTAACGACCCTTTTTCCAAGAAGATATTTGTCCGCCTCTAGGGATTTGGGCCGTAGGCCCATATCCTCGCCCTCCGGCTTTTTTTGGCGAGGACGTCCCAGTCGTCCCCACCT
>CM039513.1:11986482-12189876 GCA_022432975.1 Begonia masoniana
AGGGTAGATGTTTTTTTTTTTTTTTTTTTCTCTACCCTCTCACACCTACACACACACACACACTTAGGTTACGTTTTTTAATCTTATCCTTTAAGAATAACAAAAAGGGAGAATAGCCTCATTTGGTGAATAAAACCCTCAAGTAAACTCATTTTCTCTCTTCTGAAAGGCTTCCACGAAAACGCTCTCCCTCTCTCAGAAGGTTCTCAAGGTAAGATGATTGGTGTTTTGGTTTATGCAATTTTGTTGGATAAATGTTGAAAGAGCAGTGAATGGTTGAGTTTATTTGGTGTTTGATGAATCTTGAGTCGTGATGCACGAAAATGGAGTTTTCATCTCTCATTCTTGCTTAGTTTAGGTTTAAATGGATTATAATGGTTGTTGTGGGATAAAATGGAGGAAAGACATCAAAGTAATGCATGAGTTTTCAAAAATGGTGAATTACAAGGCAGTTAGAGTTTCAGAAAATTTCAATTTTGTGAGTTGGTTTTCTTTGAATTGTGATTTGAACATGTTAAAATAGATTTTTTAAGGAGTCTATAGCGGTTAGAATTATTGGATTTGGATATGTATAGCCTATGATATGAATTTTTGAAGTTTTGCTTCTTTTGGTGGAAATTCAAGATTTGATTATGCAAAGGGTGGTTTTTGGCCGCTCAAGGGTTAAAGTTATTTTGATCTGGATGTTTAAATAAGTTAGGTGAATATATTCTTTCAATAAGAAGAAGTTTTGGAATGTGTTAAGTATGATGCATAGTTTATTAGTCGGAATGCATATTGGTATTGACGATAGTTGATTTAATTATATAGGTTTGTAACTCCAAAGGAAGTGATGAAATTACCAAAAACCAAGCTAAGGCCTCGAGGTAAGTGCATGTTGCATGCGTTTTGGCCAATTGGCTTACACCACAATGAGTTAGGGCGTTGATTGCTAAACTGATGAAATTGGAGATTTATAATTTTTCTAGAACTTGGTTTGGGTAAAGATTTATAAGTTGAGAGTTTATTTATGATAGCCTTTATTGTTTATTGATGGAATTGTTTATTAGTTTATTTTATGTTATGTTAACAGCATTTGAGGATATGTATGCGACATGCATTCATGCATCAAAGTTTTCAAAATCATAGAAAACGGTTTTATGCATATGTTTTCATGTAAACAGAACATAAAGAAAATAGTAAAGTAAATTATGTAAATAGTTATTGTGGGTAAAGGAACTGAGTTTGGTGGTCCCGCTTGGTGGACCGTTAGATGTGCTATTCCACTTCTTCTAGAGCGAGTTGGTCGTCTCGCTAGGTAGACAATTAGTTGGGTCTTCTCCCTCTAGAGTCATGACCGCAATAACTCATGTTATGCAAAAAAATAAAGAACAGATAAAGTTGCATGTTTTACGAACAACATAACATTCATGAGCATGCATTTTATTTTATTTTACATCACTTGCTGAGCGTTAGGCTCACTAGTTTGACTTTGTGGTGTAGGTGACGATATCATAGGTGAGGATGTTGAACCTCAAGAGGATTGATAGTGCAGTTGACGAAGGACGTCCATGGCGTGTGCTTGTAGCTGCTAAGGGCAATTTTGACCTGTAGGCTGTTCTTCGTGTATTTTGGGTACAATGTACATTTATATAGTTTTTAAAAGTTTTGCTAAATGAATTTTAGAAGTTGGGATGTTTATCTTTAAACTAGCCTTGGTTTTGGATTTAGTTAAAAGAATGGGTTTACTTTTAAGTTTTAGTCTTCCGCTATGTTTTATGAAAAGAAATCGTCTTCTTTAATTGGATTTTAAATGATGTTGTTAGATGGGAAGGGATGATTTTACGATGAAATTGTTTTGTGGAAGTATGGTTTATAGGTTGATGAAAAGGTATGGAAATTTGAAAGAAAATACAGGGGATTATGAAGAGGGAGATCACCGCCCCACTAGTAGAGGAAGGGGTAATGGATCGCCCTAGGAGGGGCGACCAATCGCCTAGTGAACAGTGTTGTGCACTGTTCACATGTAAAAAAAAAGTTTTAAGGAAATTTTATGCACGTTTTCTACAAAGTTTTATAAAGGAAGTTTACACGTTTTGAGTCCTTTTAAAGATGTAAAATATTTTCAAAGAAAATTTTCTACAAAGTTTTACAAAAAGTTAAGTCAGTAATAGCTGAATTACGGGTTGTTACAGATATGGTATTCGAGCCACCGGGTTAAAATCGTTTATGCAGACTGCCTAACAGCACAAACAACTGCATAGATATTCTTCATTAACTGTAAGTATGTTTATGAATTTATTTATTGTTTTAGAAATTTATTATATTATAAATTTGTTCAGGATTAATAGAGTATGAGGAGAGGGCGACCACAAATTTTATTATATCACCAAGTATTGCCCTAAGGGAAACCAGAGTCAGATGAAGCAGAACATAACGCCTAGGGTGTTTGCTCTTATTGAAGCCGACGAGGAGGAACAACCTTATGTTATCTCAGGTACAATTTTACTTAATAATGTTGCTGCATATCCATTATTTGATTTGGCAGCCACACACTCGTTTATTTTGACGGCTTTCGTAGTTAAACTGAATTTATGGCCCTTGTCGGCTGGTCATCATTACAATATTATGTTGCCATCTGAAGAAAATTTGCATTCAGATCACGTAGTGCGTGATTGTATTATATCTGTGGGAGATAATAGGATGCCTGTTGATCTCATAACTATCAACATGATGGGATACGATGTTATATTGGGAATGGACTGGTTGTTCAGGTATTTTGCTACCATTGACTATAGATTAAGAACAGTCTGTTTCCAATCCCCGAACAGTGTGAAGTATTCTTTTCGAGCAGTGAAGGATACTAGTACTATGCCAGTTGTTTCATCCATCAGAGTTCAGCGATTGTTAAAAAGTGAATGCACGAGATTTCTAGCCAGTATTGTGGATACGAGAATACAGAATGGAGTGACATAACCTTAAAGCCTACTATTCTAGAGAAAATAAAGGAAGCTCAGACAAATGATGTGGAGTGCAAACAAATTGAGCATAGAATCTACTGATAATTCAGACTTCAATTATTCCAATGATGGGATCCTTAAGTTTAGAAATAGATGGTTTGTTCCTGCTATTAAAGAACTTCGAGATGAGATTCTTTCTGAAGCACATTCTTCCAGATTCTCTGTTCACCCTGGGAGTACAAAGATGTATAAGGATCTTAAACAGCATTATTGGTGGCCAAGTATGAAAAGGAGTGTGGCAGAGTATGTAGGATCATGTTTGTGCTGTCAGCGGATTAAAGTTGAGCACCAGAGACCTTCAGGAACATTGCAACCCTTACCAGTTCCTGAATGGAAATGGGAACAAATAACGATGGACTTTGTTGTGGGATTGCCTTGAACAGCAAAGGGACATGATGCAATCTGGGTGATCGTTGATCGATTAACTAAATCTGCCCACTTTCTGCCTATAAAGATGACTTACTCGATGGATCAGCTTGCTAAATTATATGTGCAAGAGATTGTTAGGTTACACGGAGTTCCAAGCACTATAGTTTCAGATCGAGATTCTAGATTCACATATAAGTTTTGGGAAAGTTTGCACAAGGCTATGGGAACACAACTTAGTTTTAGCACAACTTTTCACCCTCAAACAAACGGATAATCTGAGAGAACTATTCAGTTTCCCCCACTTTTTATTCAATTATTTCCTTCACAAAAATTCCTATTGGTTGTTGACTTTTCAACTCTCTTTATGTTGAATTGTCAAACCCTTTTTATTTTCTCTTCTCATCTATTACACTTCAATGCAAACATCAAACTTGTCTAATTTAAATCTTATACTTAGCATAATCTAGGCTACGCACGCAATAGGAAATTTCCGGGTGTTACAGTGAGAATGTCGACGTGTCGTCGGCAGAAGTGAGCGGTGGATGTGAGAAAGTCGACGTGTTGTTCGGCTGACGTGAGCGGTGGATGTTGGAAGCAGAAGATGTCTTTTGTTTCTGCTTCTACCGCTGACACTGTTTAGCGGTAGATGTTTTCTATTCCTGTTTCTACCGCCGAGACTATTCCGTCTCTATTTCTACAGCTGGAACTATTCAGCGGTAGATGTGTTCTTTTTTTTTTCCTTTTGTCTTCTTTCAACCAACTGTCTCTAATATTTTAATTATTTAATAAATGTTGTTTTTATACAAATGGTTTTCCGCTGCAAGTTTTAACGTTTTTAAGAGTCAAATTTTGATCGTTGAATGAAATTTTAAAATTTTCTCAAAATGTCATAGTTCGGTTCTGTATTATGAGTAGCGAACCGGGTTCAGAAAACTCGGGGCGTTACAGACTGAACATCTGTAATAAGCTGATTCACTAACTCTAATTGTAACACCCGACATTTCGGCCAGGTGATTTTCTGACCATTTTCATTGTCACCCTCTTATTTAACCGTTATGATTTAAATTTAATGTTAAGACAAATTTATTACAAGTTGAGTAAAACTAGGTTAGGTGGCAGTTTTGTAATTAGAATCGATGGATTTAGTATAAATAGGAAATGGAAACCTTAAATCTCATTTATTGCCACTGTAGCCGACATTCCCTCTCGGCGATTTCTTCTCTCCCAAGTTCTTGCTCTCGGCTACCAGAACTTTCCTCTGCCAACGACCGGTTTCGAGCTTGCTTTCCTCTGCAAATCCACACCCGAGGTATGAAATGGACAATGTAGTCATTCATTAGTAAATAGAGCTCTGTTCTCAGCTCGGCACTGAGTTCGGATTTTTAGCAGTGGCCGAGCAGTTTGTGATTTTCTTAATCTGAGAGTAGAAATGTCATCCCGAATCAATTCTGAGCATTTTAAGTAACCAACTCGGATTTAATCAATGGAAAAACCTGTCCACCTAGTTTCGGATTTCAGACTGCAGTGTGTCAAACAGAGGAATCGGAATGACTTTAGCTAATAGATCCTAGGGTGGTTTATGATTAGGACTACTAGGACTTTGTTTTAACTACTGTAATGTACATGTTTTAGGTAAAGAAGTTAAAGAGAGGAAGTTCGGATTGCTAAGGAATCCAGGTAAGTGAATGTATTAAGATTTCCGGCCACTAGGGCCCTACACCGCAAGGGTATTAGGGAATCACTGAGATGTTAGCTTATTGACTATGACTTGTTATTTCCACGATATGAAGAAGTTATGTAAGTAAATGTAAAGTTACAGGATGTTCTACTTGTCCTTATGGTATGACTTTTCTCTATGAACCTCATGTCTATGCATCATGCCCACGTTTATGATTAAGTAGAGAACATGAAAAGTAAATGTAACCATGATTAAGTGCAGAACGGGGAAAAGACTATATTATGTATGACTCGCGAATTCTCCCACTGGTGGAGGCCGAGTTAATGATATGTATGACTCGCGAAATCTCCCACTGGTGGAGGCCGAGTAATGATATGTATGACTCGCGAAATCTCCCACTGGTGGAGGCCGAGTAATGATATGTATGGCTCGCGAATTCTCCCACTGGGGAGGCCGAGTGATGTATCATGATTGCCGCGATAAGCAAATGATTATGTATGACTGCCGCGATAGGCAAATGACTATGTACCCCTGTCTTCCTCCCTCGTTCCCTGCCTTAATACATGTTATGTAAATGATAAAGATGAACATGAATGAAGAATGGTTTATGAATTATGTCCCTTTAAATTGTGTACTCATGTATATCTGTCAGCATGCATTCCTTACTAAGCATTAGGCTTATAGTTAAACCTTATGGTGTAGGTGAAGAAGGTTCAGGTGAGGATGTTATGTTCAAAGAGGATGCTTAAGGCTGGTTGCTGGAGGATGCTCAAGGTGACAGTGCAGGACTGGAGAGGCGATTTATGACCCCTGGTTTAAACTCTTATGTTACAGTATGTTAAAGGATATGGTAGTTTAAGTAGGATGAGATTATTTTAAAACGTTGAGCTTGAAACTGTCTAGTGGATCACTGAGTCAGGGAATGATTATGTAGATTTATGAATGATCTGTTGCTTAAGTCTTCCGCTATATGTGTTTGGATGAGTTGTGTTTTCTTCCAGTTGAAAGGAGTCCTTTGATGATTTAGTGTTCTCTACCGTAAGACGGAAGCTGGATGAGGCAATCTTCCGGCTGACGTCATCGGCAGATGCCGAATGTTAGAGTTTGATGGTTTAGTCTTCCGGCTGACGTCATCGGCAGATACCGAAGGTTAATTGTTTGACGGTTTAGTCTTCCGGCTGACGTCATCGGCAGATGCCGAATGTTAGAGTTTGATGGTTTAGTCTTCCGGCTGACGTCATCGGCAGATGCCGAAGGTTAATTGTTTGACGGTTTAGTCTTCCGGCTGACGTCATCGGCAGATGCCGAAGGTTAATTGTTTGACGGTTTATTCTTCCGACTGACGTCATCGGCAGATGCCGAATGTTAGAGTTTGATGGTTTAGTCTTCCGGCTGACGTCATCGGCAGATGCCGAAGGAATAGTTGATGATGGTTTAGTCTTCCGGATGACGTCACCGGAAGACGAAAAATGTGTTTTGTCGATTAGCGACCGGATGATGTTTTAATTTAGCACGTGAGACCTACGTGTCCACCGGAAGATGTCTCCTTTTAGGCGATGTTAAGCAAGTCACGCGTAATGCACGTGATGACCGGACGACTAAATTTCTGAGGGTTGTCAACGCATGCAACCCATGCAAACCGAGTGGTATTATGTTAAGAGAATTGAGGGCATCTCCTCTTTTCCCGGAATTGTCAGGAAACCAATGACCGAGTCTAGTCGCTCGACTCTGTGAAAGTTTGAGCCGACGAGGTGTGAGAAGTCGGGCACGAGAGGGTTCGTTTTCCTTAATGGTTCTGCGTCTCTATTACCAGTTTAGAAAATAAAAAAAATATATGTATAATGTGAAAGTCTGTTGTGAGATAGTAAGTGAATGTAATAATAGTAAAAGTCAGGCAAACGGTAAATGAAAGAATATGAATACGTGACGGCTCCTGGCCGGGGTCGTTACACTAATGTACTCTAAGATCCCTACTTGAACTTCAACTGAGAACCTAACTTTTTTTGAGTTTTTTCAAACAATCTCTTAAAAAGTGAATTCACAAACTTAACAATTTTATTACTCATCACTGTAGAACCTTCTAACACATAAATTTGCAAATTTATGTCCCTTTAATATGATGAGAGAACCTCTACTCCTACTGATCTTCACAATTTCACCTACAACGCAGTACTTGTACCCTTTCACATTCAGAGTACTCAATGAGATCAAATTTTTCTTTAACTCGGGAATATATGTACATCACTTAGTGTCCTCACAACTCAATCACACATAATGATTCTGATGATGCAAATCTCAGCTCCCTTGCAAGTTGTGTTATTGCCTATTAACACAACACCTTATGAAAAAGTTTCATAAGTCAAAAACGCATTCCGTTTGTAACTCATATGAAACGAACAATCTGTATCTTGAGTTGTCCTTGCCTTTACAGAACGAGGTGTCACATATTTCTTATAAAAAATTAAAAAAACGTCCAATACAATCTCTAAATTATAGGAATTTTTAATTTTCTTTCACTAAAGTAAGTGAAAACCACCACCCTGAAAATTCAAAACGAGTACGTAATTACTTTTTATTTAGGTTTATCTACCTCTGTTACTATCCTCCATGAAGCAAGGAGACAAAACAAATCCGACAATGGCTTTATATTCCCACCAAATCAAGATTTCTATTAACTAATAATAATTAATTATTTAACTTGTGGTCACAATACGGACAACAATGTTTTGATAATGGTTTTATGTTTTAAACGTGTGATTGTAATAATGTTTGCCATGCCATCCTCTTCTATGGTTCGATTGAATAACTTTAAAATCCAAGTTTTGGAGGGTTACCAATGGTATTTCATGCTTTTCAAAATAAATTTATTTTCAAGTACGTCAAATATTTAATTTTGTTGACGGGTAATACGTGAAAATTCAATCAACTAAGATAATGTAAAATTATTAATTTGAATTATTTGAGTTGTCTTTTGAAAATTGCACTGTAAATGTAAATATATAGCAAATATGTTGGCATTGATTTTTTGGCAAATTATATTTATGGAGATAATATTTTATATCATTATTTTCTAAAATGGTTGTTTATTTCTTGGTAATCAAGAAATAATCTATTCAGACTATTGGATGGATGAATATTGAAGATCATGAAGATATTGTGGAAGAGAAAAATAAGGAAACTTGAAAATTAGGAAAGTTGTTGAAAAATCTAAAGGCACTTTTTTTTTAGTAAACTTTGTTTTGTTAAGTCGATTTGATAAAGATTCGGTGAATTATGTTAGGCTTCGAGATCACATGATTAATGGGATGCTTTCCTAAGATTTCGGATCCATATCCAGGTAGTTTGGGAAACTTTTCTAAAATGTCACACGAGGTGTCACTCAACAGATTTGTTGAGATTTGGTTTCCTTATTACTTGCGGCTTTGATTTTCTGATTTGATCTGTGATTTGAAGATTACGATTCTGTTATGTTGAATTACAGTGAGATTCAAGATTACAACAACAAAGGGATTTATTCCTAAGTTTTTTGAAAGTTTATTTTAAGATGGAAATAATATTTTAGGAACCGATCTGAATATTGTGGTGTTGTTAAGCTTGATACGAGATCACAATATTGTTAGCATTCGTTCCTCGTACTTTGGGATTTGTTTCAGTTTTGTTTACATGGACTTTCCATAAATGTCGCACCGGATAGTTTCTCTTATTCTGCGTGATATGTTTGAAAAGAATATTTGATGCACAATATATTATGCATTCTTCGTGCACAGTTGATGCTTGCTGAAGCCATTATTCTTGAGAGCTGAAAGTCTTTATTCATTCGGGCGATTTTATTCTTCACCGACGATTTCGTGTGTCCAGCAATTGTTAATCCTTTCATTCACGCTTTCTGTGAGTCGTCGGTGATTATTCTTCAGCGGACGGATTTTTGATTATTCTTGAGAGAAGATTTCTTCTTCGTTGAGCCATCGTTTTTCTTTTACTCCTAACGCTTCTGCATATGGGTTTGTGATTGTTTTACACACTCTGCTTATGCTGTGGATTTCACCAATTATCGGAGTGTGTTTATTTATTGCGTCTGAAGACAACGCCCTAGTGTAAAGACGGTGTCATAGGAGGCAATCTTCCTTGTTCTTCATTGAAGCTCAGTCTCGGGAGGAGGCTATATTCGAACTTAGGAGGAGTTCTGTTTATCGACAAGGGGATCTTGCCATAACACAGATTCCGGGAGGAGTCACCAACAACAAGGGGATCTTGTTGCTTTCTAGATCTCGGGAGAGATCGATCTTAAGTCAAGGGGAGCTCGCAAAAACAGTTTCATTGGGAAAGTTAGGAAGAGGCGGTGACAAAGATAAGAGGGAGTCTTTATTTGTATAAGTCCGATTGTCTTGTAACTTTGTAAACTCGTGAAATGTTTTTATATCTGGGCGTGGCCCCACAGACGTAGGCTGGTTGCCGAACTGCGTTACCAACCTCTTGTCTCCTTTATTTCCACACTTTTATATTTGTCCATCATTGCATTAATTGTCGGTGTTACACAAAACACTCTGTGTGACATCACATAACTGATCTTAATTTTTCAATTGGTATCAGAGCGGGCCGTTTTTGTTTCTTAAGCGGGATCCGCAGGACAAGATCACATTTCATGTGCGATGGACTCTATGAAGGAAGGAGGCTTTACAATGCGTCCACTGTTATTGGATGGAAGCAATTATGCATATTGGAAAGCTAGGATGAGGGCATTCATTAAATCTATTGACGAGAAGGTTTGGAGATCTATTTTGACAGGATGCAATCACCCTACGAAAATTAATGCAGAAGGTATCACATCTCCAAAACCCTAAGAAAATTGGACCGTAAATGAAGATGCTTTGGCACTTAGTAATTCGAAGGCTCTCAATGCTATCTTTAATGGCATGGATCCAATTTAGTTCAGACTCATCTCCACATGCGAGTCGGCAAAAAGGGCATGGGAAATTCTTCAAACCACCTACGAAGAAACATCAACCGTAAAGCTATCAAAGAATGCAAATGCTAACTACTAGATTTTAGAATCTGAAGATGCATGTGTAACGACCCTTTTTCCCAGCAAGATATTGTCCGCTCTAGGGATTGGGCCGTAGCCCAATATCCTCCCCTCATGACTTTGTTTGGCGAGGACTTCCCAGTCGGTCACCCAACCTGGTACTACTCTCGCTGAAGCACCTTTAACTTCGGAGTTCTTATGGGATCCGTTGTCAATTGTGCTCCAAAACACGTCTTGCTATCTTAGGAGGGTCTCTTTACATATATTTTATTTCCACATACTTTTCCAAGCGATGTGGGATTGTGACGACCCCTTTTTTACGACCCGTCACCTTCCTGTTTGGCCGCGCGGACGTACCGCCATCCGGGTTTCGGTTTGTGCAGCCATCGTACACATACTTACACATCCGGGTCATCACAATCACACCCCCTCGGGGGCCCAACGTCCTCGTTGGCCACATTTCCGGTTGGGTACAGGCTCTGATACCATTTGTAACGACCCTTTTTCCCAGAAGATATTGTCCGCTCTAGGGATTGGGCCGTAGCCCAATATCCTCCCCTCACGGCTTTTTTTGGCGAGGACTTCCCAGTCGGTCACCCAACCTGGTACTACTCTCGCCGAAGCACTTTTAACTTCGGAGTTCTTATGGGATCTATTGTCAATTGTGCTCCAAAACGCGTCTTGCTATCTTGGGAGGGTCTCTTTACATATGTTTCGGGATTGTGACGACCCCTTTTTACGACCCATCACCTTCCGGTTCGCCCGTCCGGACGTATCGCCATCCGGGTTCCGGTTCGTGCAGCCATCATACACATACTTACACATCCTGGTCATCACAACATAAAGTTGAGAATATTGGTGATTTCAATGTCAAACTATGTGACATAGCAAATGAAGCTTTTGCTCTCGGTGAGATGTTTCCCGAAGAAAAACCTGTAAGAAAAACGTTATGATCCTTGGCACAACGATTTGCCTAGAAAGTCACGGCTATAGAAGAAGCCAAGGATATCTCTAAAATGAAGTTAGAAGAATTGATAGAATCTCTTAGAACCTTCGAGATGAATCTTGGAGGAGACTCCAAAATAAAGAAGGCAAAAGGAGTTGCTCTAAAAACCGAGGTGTAGAACTTTAACGAGGACAATGAAGATGACTTGGAGGAATCTCTAGCTCTGCTTTCAAAGAATTTCAGCAGAGTTATGAAGAGATTTGGAAGAAATACTCGCGGTGTCAAGCAGGGTGTCACTATCTTCAAAAATAGTTCTTTAAGCAACAAGAAGCACATGGAAGAAACTTATGTGTCTGATCAACCATTCAAGAACAAAGGCATTCAGTGCAGAGAGTGTGAAGTTTTCGGGCATATGCAAGCAGAATGTGCTAATACCTTGAAGAAAAAGAAGAATTATCCGAACGCAACTTAGAGTGAAGATGATTCAGAAAAGGAAGACGAATTTCAAAGCAACCATGTGACACTTGTTAGAAAGGAAGAACAGGAAGAAAATGGTGGTGTTATACATGGTGTCACAGACAGCTTATCCATTAGTAGTGATGAAGATGAAAAAGCTGTTACAGAAGAAGACCTTATTAGAGAATACAAGTTTCTTCATGAGAAATGGACTGAGCTTGTTAAAGTTAATTAGCATCTACACATCTAGTTTAGAAATTTGAAAGATGAGAAGAGTAACTTTTAAAATGTGATTGTTGATTTGGAGACAAAACTGAAAACAAGTCAGGATGAAGTTAATGATCTGACCAATGAGATAAAAGTCAGGATGAAGTTAATGATCTGACCAATGAGATAAGTCTCATGAAGAAGAATGTCAAAATGCTAAATTCGGGTTCTTCTAAATTGGATGATATTCTAAACGTCAGCAAATCAAATGTAAATCATTCTGGATTGGGGTTCAAAGGTAAAAGTTCAGTCTCACAGATTAAAGCAGTGAAGGAAAATTGCTTTATATTGAAATTCGTAAAGGGAAGCTCGGTGTCACAGCCGGTGTCACAGCCAGTATCAGCACCGAAATTTGATTATAAAGGGAAGCAAGTTGCAAAAAGAACTCCAAGAACTACCATAAAATCAAATTATTATGACTCCTATCATGACTACAGCAGAAAAGGTAACAAGCATGTTCCTGTGTGTCATTATTGCAATCGTCCTGGTCATATTCACCCTACCTGCTTCACTTATCTTGCTGATCTAAAACTAGGTACGGTTAGAAATATTTTTCCTTACAGATTTCCTCATAAAATATGGGTTGAAAAATCAAGTTTGAAGTGCAATGTTACACATCTTTCTCTAAAGGCAATTGCAACTAATACATGGTATTTTGATAGCGGATGTTCTAGACACATGACAGGTGAAGAGAAATATTTGAATGATATTATACCCGAATTCGTGGAAAAAGTAACATTTAGCAACCGTGTCTCAACAGATGTCATTTGAAGGGGAACGCTAAATGTTCCTGGTCTACGAAAGTTGAGTAACATTCTTTTGGTAAATGGCGTGAAATCTAATCTAATCAGTATTAGCCAGCTGTGTGATCAAGATCTGAATGTGCAATTCACACGAGAAAAATATGTGGTGTTCGATCAAAGTAACAAGTGTGTTATTGAAGGAGTTAGATCATCAGACAATTGCTATCTTATTTGTTACTCATCTATCTACTTTTGATCGAGTATGGAAGACACTATTTTATGGCATAAAAAGTTGGGACATGTTAATTTCAGAATGCTGAAAAAAATTGTTTCAAAAGGTGTTGTCCGAGGAATTCCCATATTAAAGTTTGATGAAGACAAATTGTGTGGATCATGCCAAATTGGAAAGCAAACCAATGTGTCACACCCTATGTCACAGTCATCTAAACTACCCGTGTGCTTGAATTACTCCACATGGATCTAATGGGGCCAATGCCTGTTGAAAGTATTGGTGAAAAACGGTATGTTTTCATTACTGTTGATGATTTCTCACGTTACACATGGGTGGAGTTTCTTAGAGAAAAGTCGAACACTTTCAAGGCATTCAAATCAATGTGTACTTGACTCCAACATGAAAAAGATTGTGTTATCTTGAAGATTATTCGCATTCGTAGTGACCATGAAAGAGAGTTTGAAAATTCTGATTTCTCAAATTTTTGTAAACATCTAGGGATTGCTCATGAATTCTCGGCACTGAAGACTCCTCAACAAAATGGAGTAGTTGAAAGAAAAAACCGTACATTGGCAGAGATGACTCGGGTTATGCTACACGAAAGGGATGTTGCTCAAAAATATGGGCTGAAGCTATGAATACAGCTTGTTATACCATAAATCGGGTGTATCTCCGTGACAAAACTTCTATGACATCCTATGAGATATGGAAAAGTAAAACTCCAGATCTTAATTATTGTCATCTGTTTGGCATCATCTGTTTGGCAGCATCTGCTTTGTGTTGAATGACAGGGAACACAAGGGGAAAATTGATCCCAAGAGTGATGAGGCTATCTTTCTCGGTTATGCTACAAATAGTCAAGTTTATCGAGTTTACAACAAAAGAACTCGAACTGTCATTGAATCCGCAAATGTTCAAGTAGACGACTCTCTGGATACAACATATAATGTAACGATCCCTTATCTCAGCAAGATATTGTCCGCTCTGGGGATTGGGCCGTAGCACAATATTCTCCCCTCACGGCTTTGTTTGGCAAGGACTTCCCAGTCGATCACCCAACCTAGTACTACTCTCGTCAAAACACTTTTAACTTCGGAGTTCTTATGGGATCCGTTGTCAATTGTACTCCAAAATGCGTCTTACTATCTTGGGAGGGTCTCTTTACATATGTTTCATGTCCACATACATCCCAAGCGATATGGGATTGTGACGACCACCTCTTTATGACCCGTCACCTTCCAATTCGCCCGCACAGACGTACCGCCATCCGGGTTCCAGTTCGTGCAGCCATCGTACATATACTTTGTAATGACCCCTATTCCCAGCAAGATATTGTCCGCTCTGGGGATTTAGCCGCAGCCCAATATCATCCCCTCACGGCTTTGTTTGGCGAGAACTTCCCGGAAGGTCACCCAACCTGGAATTGCTCTTGCCGAAGCACTTTTAACTTCGGAGTTCTTATGGGATCCGTTGCCAATTGTGCTCCAAAACGCGTCTTACTATGTTGGGAGGGTCTCTTTACATATGTTTCATTTCCACATGCTTCCCCAAGCGATGTGGGATTGTGACGACCCCCTATTTACGACCTGTCACCTTCTGGTTCGCCTGCGCAGACGTACCGCTATCCGGGTTCCGATTCGTGCAGCCATCGTACACATCCGGGTCATCACAATCACCCCCCCTCAGGGGCCCAACGTCCTCGTTGGCCACATTTTCGGTTGGGTACAGGCTCTGATACCATTTGTAACGACCCCTATTCCCAGCAAGATATTGTCCGCTCTGGGGATTGGGCCGCAGCCCAATATCCTCCCCTCACGGCTTTGTTTGGCGAGACCTTCCCTGAAGGTCACCCAACCTGAAATTGCTCTCGCCGAAGCACTTTTAACTTCGGAGTTCTTATGGGATCCGTTGCCAATTGTGCTCCAAAACGTGTCTGACTATGTTGGGAGGGTCTCTTTACATATGTTTTATTTCCACATACTTCCTCAAGCGATGTGGGATTGTGACGACCCCCTATTTACGACCTGTCACCTTCCGGTTCGCCCGCGCGGACGTACCGCCATCCGGGTTCCGGTTTGTGCAGCCATCGTACACATACGTACACATCCGGGTCATCACATACTTACACATCCGGGTCATCATAATCACCCCCCCTCGGGGGCCCAACGTCCTCGTTGACCGCATTTACGATTGGGTACAGGCTCTAATACCATTTGTGATGACCCCTTATCCCAGCAAGATATTGTCCGCTCTGCGGATTGGGCCGTAGCACATTATCAACCCCTCACGGCTTTGTTTGGCGAGGACTTCCCAGTCGGTCACCCAACCTGGTATATTATTATCGCCGAAGCACTTTTAACTTCAGAGTTCTTATGGGATCTGTTATCAATTGTGCTCCAAAATACGTCTTACTATCTTGGGAGGATCTCTTTACATATGTTTCATTTCCACATACTTTCCCAAGCGATATGGGATTGTGACGACCCCCTCTTTATGACCCGTCACCTTCCAGTTCGCCCGCGCGGACATACCGCCATCCGGGTTCAGGTTCGTGCAGCCATCGTACACATATTTACCCATCCGGGTCATCACATATAATCCACAAGAAGATGCAAACCAGAATTCAAACAATGAAGGCACTAGTGTTCCAACCGGTGTCACAGATGGTTTCTCAGGCGGTGTCACAGATCAAACAGAGATAGTTGATGAAGTAGAAGTGAATACCTCACACCATCCACACGTGTTCAGAAGAATCATCTTGTAGATCAGGTTATTGGAGGTCTGAATGATAGTATACAAACCAAAGATAAGCCGAGGGTGAATTATCGAGAAATGATTCAAATGGCATGCTTTACATCAACAATCGAGCCCAAGAATGTGAAAGAAGCATTGCTAGATGAATACTGGATCGAAGCTATGAAAACTCAGCCAATTCTCCCGCAATCAAGTTTGGGACTTAGTACCGTGTCCTCTCGATGTGAATGTTATTGGTACTAATTGGATCTACAAGAACAAGAGTGATGAACATGGCAACATCACTCGTAACAAAGCTCAGCTAGTTGCTCAAGAGTATTCACAGATTGAAGGAATTGATTTTGATGAAGCATTCGCTCCGGTTGTTCGTCTTGAATCTATTCGTCTTCTATTGGCTATTGCTTGTGTTACGAGGTTCAAGCTATATCAAATGGATGTCAAGAGTGCTTTTCTCAATGGTTTTCTTAATGAAGAAGTTTATGTTGCTCAACTGAAGGGTTTTGAAGACCCTCATTATCCCGAGTATATTTATAAATTGAAGAAGGCATTATATGGGTTTAAACAAGCCCCTCGTGCGTGGTATGAACGTGTAACGACCTCGGGGAGGATCGCCATGAAATTCGTGACTTGTCTTAAAACTTTAATTCATATTTGAACTCTTTTCTCCTTCTCTGTTTCTTTTTTTTATAACAGTATACCTAACAGACTTAAGGATTTCAACTTATCAGATGAAAAATCAGTCCCTCGTACGTGACTTCTTCATGACATTATTTACTTAATCATTCACAGACATGAGCGACCATACACGGTCATTGATTCTATGACAAAATCGGGCTGTGGAGGATTGCCCTCGGGTCGCCCTACGTTATTCTACCCGAATTGCATGGGTCTGCATACATCGGCGGATGAAGCGCATATTATCCGACCTATCACGTGCATATCATGTGACTCTCTCATCGACGTTCAGTATAAAACATCTACCGATGAGCACGTGCGTCTCTCGTGAACGTCTAAAACATCATCCAGTAGTGGACATCTACCGGTAGACACGTGCAGCTCTCGTGATCATTAAAACATCTACCGATAGACTTGTGAAATTCACGTGTTCCTCTAAGACATCTTCCGATAGCTTACAAGCTCTATATCATCCGATCACTAAACACTCTACATCTGGCGATCGCTAGTCGACAAAATGATACTTTCATCGTCCGATGGCTCACACACTCTACATCTGCCGATCGCTAGACGACAAAATAATACTTTCATCATCCGATGGCTTACCCACTCTACATCTGCCGATCGCTAGACGAAAAAATAATACTTTCATCATCCGATGGCTTATTACACTACATCTGCCGATCGCTAGACGACAAAATAATACTTTCATCATCCGATGGCTCACCCACTCTACATCTGCCGATCGCTAGACGACAAAATAATACTTTCATCATCTGATGGCTTATTACACTATTCATAGTCATTGATCGTATCCATCATTCATAGTCATTGATCGTATCCATCATTCATAGTCATTGATCGTATCCATCATTCATAGTCATTGATCGTATCCATCATTCATAGTCATTGATCGTATCCATCATTCATAGTCATTGATCGTATCCATCATTCATAGTCATTGATCGTATCCATCATTCATAGTCATTGATCGTATCCATCATTCATAGTCATTGATCGTATCCATCATTCATAGTCATTGATCGTATCCATCATTCATAGTCATTGATCGTATCCATCATTCATAGTCATTGATCGTATCCATCATTCATAGTCATTGATCGTATCCATCATTCATAGTCATTGATCGTATCCATCATTCATAGTCATTGATCGTATCCATCATTCATAGTCATTGATCGTATCCATCATTCATAGTCATTGATCGTATCCATCATTCATAGTCATTGATCGTATCCATCATTCATAGTCATTGATCGTATCCATCATTCATCCAGCTTAGACATCCTCATTAACCTTGAGTTCCTCACCTGAAAACTCGTCACCTACATCATAAGGTTTAAACTATAAGCCTAATGCTTAGTAAGGAATGCAACATTAACATGGATGCATGAATGTATAGTTTGGGAAAACCACATGCTCATAAGTCCCCTTTTTTTTTCTTGTTCATATCTTTGCTGGAAATCATTATTCATAATCATAGATCATATTCATCATTCATAGTCATTGATCGTATCCATCATTCATAGTCATTGATCATATTCATCATTCGTAGTCATTGATCGTATTCATCATTCATATAAGTTGTGTGGATTAAGAGAGGATTTGTGCCGGTAAAGGGGGTTCGACAGTGAGTTTGATCTTGTTCCCTACTGCGGGTCGTATTCATATGTCCCTCTTTGGACTGTGACATACGCCGAACCGCCTCCAACCCTCACTTAGTCCACGTTGCATAAATCTTATATATATACACACATATATACATACATATTCTGTTCATGGAAAATATGCATTAAAACATTTTCTTATGCTTGAGAAACATTCATGATGCATGAACATGAGAACTCTTAACTCATCAGACTACGACAAGGATCACACCAGAGCAAACAACTTCACATTCACTAGCAGGTCATGAAATAGTATAACTCACAACATACATAAATCCTTCAAGTGCAGACAAGCTCATTATCATAAGGTAAACATTAAACATCTAAACAACCTAGTACTCCCACGATGTAGGGCTCTATTAGCCGGAAAACCTTAATACATTCACTTACCTGGTCTCCTTAGCACTTGAGCTCCTTTCTCTTCAAACTTCTTCACCTAAAACATTTACATTACAGTAGTTAAAACAAAATCCTAATAGTTCTAATCTCTAGTTATCCTAAGATTTAATAGCTAAAGCCATTCCGAATCCTTAGCCTAATACTCTGTGCAGTTTGAAATCCAAAACCAAAACAGACCGATTCGATTATCGATAACTTAGGGGTGGTAGTTCTAAATGTCCAGAATCGATTTGGTAAAAGCATTCCCATTCACAGATTACAAGTGTTCTTATTAATAGTCGGCCATTGGAAAATCCAAAACTCCAATGCCGAGTAGAAAACAAAGCTAACAAGCTAACAAATAGCTACATTGACTAATGCATACCTCGGGCACAGAGTAGTCGAGTAGTGGCAGAGAAACCGATCGTCGAAGAGAGTATGCCGGAAGTAGAGAGCAAGAGCTTGGGAGAGAAGAAATCGCCGAAAAAGAAGGTGTCGGCTACAGTGGTTCAAGTGAGGTTTAAAACATTTCCTTTTCTTTTTATATCGGTCATCACCCTCCATTATTACAACTTTGCCACCCAACCTAGTTTAAATCCACATGAAATTAATTATTCTTAGTATAAGTCATAAACTGTAAAGATTAAATATTCATGATCGTTAATACAGTTAGGAAAAATCACCTGGCCGTTAACTCGGGTGTTACAGAACGACTCACTCATGCAATATTTATTAACTAATGGATATGAGCGAGGGGGAAAGGGTATTTAATACTAATGAGTTTTATTAAGTGTGTGATAGTCAAAATGAAGAAAAATAATTTTGGAGTGCCTCAAGTGTCGACTGATTGCCACATAGGTCGACTAGTTCAAACAGAGAAGAAACAAATATCGACCTAAATCGTCAAGTGTCGACCGAACTTGGTAAGAGTCGACCACAAGGAATGACCAGTGCAAACAGAGTCAATTCAAGTGTCCATGAAATCGAGCAAACCGAAAGAAATCGAAGAACTTTACTCATGAAACAGAGCAAGAGCCTCCATCAGTGTGGCCATCTCCATTATTCACAAGTAAAGAGTCATTGGAGAGGTATGAACGTGATTTTCAGTTCAAGCCTCTAATTTTGTGTATACAAGTAGAATTCCTAGAGTTATACAGTTAGTATAGTCATTTAGACCTATGTGATTGTATGACTTATTCAACTGTGATGGCCCTTATTTTGAGACTCCAGTGAGAATATTCTATGCAAATTTATAACAATCTCTGAGACCCTTAGAATTGTTAGTTATGTGTATGGAAAACACATAGAGATAACTGCCCGGTCTCTAAATGCTATTTTGGAATGCGAATTTAGCAATACGGCTGAAAGATATTATGAGGCAGCAAATGATCCTGACTTTATGGGCACCAATTATGGAACTGAATTTTTAAGGATGATTGTTAAGAATCCAACTCGATCCCTTCCAATGAAGCCGAAGGCTAAGGACCTGAATGTGCGTGCAAGACTCATTCATCATATGATTACATACAATCAGTTACCCCGAGATGGACATAGAGATCATGTTAGTGGGATAGATCTCTATGTCATTTTTAAAGATCTATCGGGGTGAAACATTCAATGCAGGCTATGTAATTTTCCCTTCCTTTTAATCTTCTTCTAATGAAGATTTTTTAGATCAATCGAGTACGAATTTCGGATTCTGAAACCCCATTACCTATGAAGAAAACCGACACCTACACCACATCCAGTCTAGCATGAATGGGGATAAGACTCAATGTTGAAGGGGATTTGATCTTTGAAGGAGAACAAGTTAGTGCACTTGGGCTGGACCATCTCACATGGACGTCAATGGTGGTCACGAGTCAGTCCAAGCTCCTGAAACTCATTTCAACATATCTAGAGGGAGCTCCTTTAACCTTGAGGAAAGGTTCAACAACTTGGAGGAGAGTATAGACAGCATATGCACTGCCCTTAGCACCTTTCAGTACTTGATTATCACTCGTCTTCATCGGATGGAAGTTGAACAACGTCAAGAGTTCATCAACATTTATGAGCATCTTGACTATCTTCAAGATATCGAGATGATGAATATGAAGATTCTCCAGCCAATCCTACAGTCGGTCCCAGTGTCCCTCCATTCGAGTGATATTTTGTTTAGCTTGTGGTTCTATTAGTTTGCGAGTGTCTTAGTTTGAAGTTAACTTAGTTTGTTGTCTGTAATCATTGGATATTGATATTTATCTATATTTTTGTTTGGACAAACTTTTGAAATATTTGAAATGCTATTTTATTTGTGTTGAATGACTTACGCAATGATAGAATATTTTATGCTAGTTGACTGTGAAATATTTATTTTTTTTGATAATGTCAAAGGGGGAGACATAATTGACAAGTAGAAGATTTGAACAAATCTATTTAATGCATATATTGTGGAGGAGATTTATTTGATATAAGTATGAAGGAGTGTGAAATCAATTTATAATTTGTCATCATAAAAAATGGGGAGATTGTTAACTTAAAATGAGTTTAAGATTAATGTGTTTTTGGATGATGTTTAATTAAAATGTGTGTAACAGTAATAGGGTTTTGATAAATTGATTAACTTACGAAATGAATGATTTTGCAAGTACCTTAATTGAAAATGTCCTTGAAGAAGGGTATAGTTCTAAAGTGTGTGATAGTCAAAATGAAGAAAAACAATTTCGGAGTGCCTCAAGTGTCGACCGATTACCACATAGGTCAATCAGTTTAAACAAAGAAGAAACAAGTGTCGACTTGAATCGTCAAGTGTCGACCAAACTTGGTAAGTGTCGACCACGAGGATCACCTTGTGCAAATAGAGCCAATTCAAGTGTCGACCGGAATGGAAAAGTGTCGATCGGTGAATGCAGATAAGATTGAAGTGTCGACCATGAGGATCGACCTGTGCAAACAGAGCCAATTTAAGTGTCAACCGGACTGGATAAGTGTCGACCAGTGAATGCAAACAAGATTGAAGTGTCTACCACAAAGATCGACCTGTGCAAACAGAAGCAACTCAAGTGTCAACCGAGATATACAGATGTCGACCGATGGATACAGAGAAGATTAAAGTGTTGACCATACTATAGAAGAAGTCGACCGGAACATATTTCAACGACCATCATCTAACACCAACGATAACAAAGTGTCGACCGATTCTCAAAGAGGTCGACCGACACTGCTTACAACGGTCTTTTATCTACGCACAACAGTAACAAAGTGTCAACTGGTTTCAATATAGGTCGACCGATCGAAGACAGAATTCAAAAGGACTATAAATTGATGAATGGAGACTTTGGAAAGAACGAACCAAGGGAACCAATGAATCAAAATTTTCTTCAAGAGGGAGGCCTTGAAGCGCGGACGTAGGCAAGATTAGCCGAACCGTATTATCAATTTTGTGTTGTTTCTCTCTTCCATTAACTCCTTACTTGCTTTAGATTAAATTCATCTGCAAAACTCAATTCGAAATCATTCAGTTTATACATTTAAGACCAAACAGTTAATTTGATAGTGATCACAATTATTAAGAATTATAGGATGCGAAAACCTAATTCACCCTAAATTGCACTTTACCCTAAATCAAACTAAAGTACATCAAAGTAAAGTACAGCAAACTAAAGTACATCAGTTTTAGAATTTTACATCATAAGCTCAAATACATCAAATTAAAGTATTTCAAACTAATGTAAATCAAATTGAATTACAAAATAAACTACGGTTGGACTTCTTCTTCATAGCTTCATAGCCTAGTAGTCCATCATCCACTATCTGCACGTAATGAAAGTTATATTAGAAAATAATAATTATAATGAAAATAAAAATGAGGAAAAATGGTTGAAATGTATGTATGATTGGGCATCGTCGTCATTGTTCGCCATCATTTAGACATCCTCATCATCGGCCACCATCGGTTAGGCGTCGTCCTCATCGCCCGACATCTGTTAGCCATCTTCGTCATCACCCCACATCCAATCTAGGATAATCTGTCTCGTACCTCTCTTGTAGTCCATCATATCTTTCTGATAGTTCATTATCCATCTGAAGTAGTTCATCAACTCTAGATGAGACTCTGTCTGCATCATTTCAAGCTGATGGACTTTGTCTGCTAGAGAGTCTATATCCGCCCTACTAGTACTCGTCTTGTGGTGCGCCGGAAGTGTTGAGGTCGTGGGAGATTGTACATGAACGTCATCTTGGGAGGCCCCCTCATCTCCCTTGCACGTCCAGATCTCGTATGTTTGAATGAGGCCCATCTAAACCAAATGCATCTTACCAAATACGTCAATGGCCCGCTGAGATCTCATCTGCTCCCCAGCCGGTATTTCAATCTAAAAATGATGGACAATCTTCATAATCAATACACCGTAAGGCAGGTTCTTGTTTCATGTCCACCCGATCTAACACATGTGACTTACAATCACAAAGTCGGGGTCGAACATCCTACCGCTGTACCGTCTCTTCATCACATAGAGATCCATGAAGTTAACTAGATCTCTATGTCCGTGTTGTGGTAGAATGGTGTGTGACACCATGTTGTGGATCACACGAGTTTTTAAGTTCATTTCTCTAGCTCTTGGCTTAGGGGACCCCACAATGTCAAAGTTCTAGTTAATTTACCTTAAGAACTCTGTTCCCTCAGTTGTTCTGAAAAAAGGATAGTTCCAGGAGGCGTGGTAGTATCTATCCGCCCCTTCTCTGGCAAACCCAATCAACTCATTGACCGTCTCCGGGGTAACGACAATCTCCCTACCCAATATGTACGTCTTGATAACTCCCGACCTCCAAGAAAAGCTCATGTTCACATAGAATAGGTGAACAATTCGTTCACAGCTATCGCCTTTCACACTGTACACCCCTTGGAGGCCAATTCTATCGAACATCTTCTATATTTTGTAAGGATTCTCAGTCTGTAAAATCAACGGTCTTCGAAACTATAACTGATCGGTGTAACGAATCCAGCTGGAATTGCTCTTCACAAGCCGCGCTATGAAATTCAGTGAACCAAAACTCTGGCTGGTTCGACCGTGGCGGCCTCACTGCCCGTTTTGACGGTCCAGCTTGAGAAGATGTTGAAGGTCCCTGACGTTCTGGAGGTCCACTCTTTCGCCTAACAACTAATCTCTTAGTCATTTCCTTATAATTTTTTGTAATTATATACTGAATTGAATAACTCCTGCAAATAAAAAAGACAACCGGTTAGCCAATTTGATTACTAATTCTCAAAGATCTTTAAAAGACGCTAAAAACATTGAACAATTCATAATCGAATCAAACAAATCGAACCAAACAAATCAAACCAATCGAACAATCGAACCAAACAAATCAAACAATTCATAATCGAACAAATTGAACAATCTGATCGAACCAAACAAATCGAACAAATAAACAATAGAACCAAACAAATCGGGTAAAAAAGTCAACAGCAAATCTCAAGTTATGATCTAAAGAGGTGTAAACAAAGATTATCGCGTAAGCTCGTAAGAGTTCAGAGTGACTGTTCAAAAGATTAGCAAAAAGTTCTTCTCCCGAGCTTCATTCTTCTTTATATACTCTTGTCTCTAATCTGCATCTCATTCAGAAGGCTCCTTGTTTCCGTATAAAAATATGACCGTTGGAGAAGAGTCTGTATGCAGAAAACTAGCCGTTGAGATCTAGAGTCGCTATCCCTCGCAGTCTTTAATAGTCTGGACGTTAAGACTCTGGACGTTCCCTTTTGGACGAATGAATTTGGACGAATTCATTTGGTCTAATGTTGGACGAATGCTCGTCGGACTAATGCTTCGCATGAATTCGTTGTTCTGTCTTTGAACACTTCGGTCGTATATTTTGGACGCTTGCTCATTGGACGAATACTTTGGACGAGTACCTTGGACGATTGCGTCGAACGAGTAACTCTGGACGATTATTCGTCGGACGAATACTTTGGACGATTGCATCGGACAAGTAACTCTAGATGAATAATTTGTTCTCTGTTTGTACGAATGCGTCAGTCTTTCCATGTGGACGAATGCGTCTGTCTTTCCACAGTACTTTGGACGGTTGCGTCTGTGGACGAATGACTTTGGACTAATAACATTTAACCAAAAAATGTCAGAAACGTCTTTTCAAAGGGCATTTCTAGATAAATACAATAAACACAGTAATCCGATTATTCAGTTTATATATTTCATTTTAATCACAATCATAAAAAACATAGTTAGACTTAAACACTAATTAAGTCAACAATCTCCCCCTTTTTGATGATGACAAATATATGAACTGTTTCAACATACTAATCTGCATTTCAGTTTAAACTTATATACTCCCTCATAATCTATGCAGTATTCTTTATGCATAAATTGTAATTATACATTCAATACCTTAACTTCTATATCCTTCTTCCCCTTTGACATTATAAAAAAAAAATAAACACTTATAAGAGGAATGTCATTCAACACTGTATAGACGATATGATAAAACATTCACAGTTTGTAAAAAAAATATGGGAAGTAGTCATAGTGTTAAAAAATAAAAAGAATAAATAAAAAAAATCCCTAGTTCTCAGGGGAGGAGGGATTCTCCCAATGCATGATATCTCATAATTGATCAAGGAAATCATCCTTATCAGGAGGGGATTCCACCTGAGGATTAATTTCCTCAACAGGAGAGGAAGGAGGAACACTGACATCATTAATTGCATCCCCTACATCTTCCATAGGCATATCGACAGGGTCAGCTATTGCAAGATCAGCAATATCTGGATTACAAGTAGCTGGCTGATCAACAATAGTTTGAGCAGGCACTGGCTCAGCACTTGAAGGAACAACTGAAGTAGCTGGACGAGCTGCCTCAAGATTCTTGTCACTTTCATCCAAATTCACATCCGCATTAGAGGGCTCACCAGCACTTCTAGACATAAGGGTGCTAAGGTCACCAATATGAGTGATAACCCTGTCACTATCTCGCTGCATTTGTGCTGCTAAATGACTTGAATAGAATCTAACGGAG
Source organism: Begonia masoniana (assembly GCA_022432975.1). Taxonomy (NCBI): domain Eukaryota; kingdom Viridiplantae; phylum Streptophyta; class Magnoliopsida; order Cucurbitales; family Begoniaceae; genus Begonia; species Begonia masoniana. Next base: position 12,011,702 of record CM039513.1, read on the forward strand.
GAAACGACATCATCAATAGCTTTACTTTGATTTGATTCCATTAGATCAACACATTTGTGCAGTCCTTGAATGGCAGCTGTGAGATTGTCTAGTTGTGATAGGACATAAGCTTCAAATTGATCTTGGCGGGAGAGATACTGGGATTGAAAGGATTCCTGACCAGTGCCAAGGCTTTCGATGCTTGCCCGAAGCTCGTGATATTGTTCCTCAGAAATTGAATTCCTCACTGGAGAAGTAGGAGGACCTTTAGTTCTAGGAGGAACACGAGCAAACAAGAAAGGAGCCGGAGTTGGAGAGGGAGCAGGAATTGGACTGGTTGGGCATGGAAGAGGTTGTAGGGGAAAATCAGCTTGGACTGGAGGAAGTTCATGATCACTCACAGGCTCTTGAGTGTGAATTTGAACATGACTGACCTCTTCAGAAGCTTGAATAAGGAAAACTGGAGGTGGCAGAGGATCAAGGACAGGAAGAATAGTGTCATCTTGAGCACTTTCTTCCACTTCTTCTTCGTCAATGATTAAGCGCCTTGTAGCTGCACGTGATGAATCACCTCCTCGACAAACTTTTTCAACCAGCACACCATGAGCATCTCTAGTTATTCCCATCCTCGACAAGGTGGAGGACGAGAAGAAGTCGGATTTCTTCAGGACTAAATGCTTGTCAGAATCCGGTATTCTAACACAAAACCTTTGAAAAATCTTCATAAGTAGAAGATTGTATGGCAGAGACTTGGATACATTGCAGACAACTTGAAGCATCCGGTTTAAAACAATGTAGCCAATATGAAATGGTTCATCTTTGAATAGCTGACCAAGAAGGAATAGATCCATTCCACTAACATGGTCTCTATGACCATCTACTGGCAAGATGTTGTAGTGGATCATCTGATGGAAGACTCTAGCCCTAAAGTTCAAATCCTTACTCTTCAACTTCAGGGGAGAGTTGTTAAGATCCTTGGCAATTAATTTTACTAAGTCCTTCCCGGCTGCCATCTCAAGAAATGACGGATTCTTTGCTGCCTCAAAGAATCTCCGGGATCCATTCAAAAACTCACAATGAAGGATTTTATGGATCATTTCTTGAGTCAATTCAATATGTCTTCCATAGACATAACTCCTGAGTATGACAGGTCGTGTAGAATGTTCTAGATTTGCATAGAACATCCTAATCGAAGTTTCACAATAATGAGATTCTGAATCGAACAGCCCCATTAGCCTCATCCTCAGTAATGGATCCTCTAAGTCCAAACCAGACAAATCTCTAAAGACTACTCCTCTAGATCGAATAAGAGGTTTGATTTCAAAATTTTCATAATACCTATTAAAAGTTTTATAATTAATTAACTCATGATTTAGCCATTGAATAGGCGGAGGAACGACAACAAACTGTGCATCCGCTAGATGAGAAGTCTTTTGTTTTTTTCTCGAGAAGACTTGGTCTGCGTGAGAGGAAGATGTCATTGATAATGATATAGATTTTTGAACAGAGACGGAGTTTGGAGAGATCTTTGATCGTTGCCGAAGATCAGAGAAAAATAAAAATCGCTGGACGAACGAAAGGAATCGAAAGGTTTTAGAAGAGTTTTCGAAAGTTAGGGTTTCTGTAACATTTCGAAAGATCTTATCGACCATTTTGTGAACGTCCATTGCGACAGCGTCCATTGTCAACGTCCATTGTGACAACGTCTATTGTTATCGTCCATTGTGACAACGTCCATTCATTTCAGAGAGAAGTAAATCTTGGAGATCGTCCATTTCTTTATTGATCAACCTGCTTATTGGCCAATATTCTCCAACAAAAAAATGAACCTTAATTTTTCTCATTCCTAATTAGACCTAACCTTATTCTAATATTATTGAAGGTCTTCTCATCTAATGGCTTTGCAAAGATATCTGTCAATTGATCAGCAGAGTTGACAAATTCTAATGTGATATTACCTTTCTGAATATGATCTCTAATGAAATGATATCTAATATCAATATGCTTAGTCCTAGAGTGTTGGATAGGATTCTTAGAAATGTTGATTGCACTAGTATTGTCACATCTAATTGGAATCTTATCATAGAGTAGATTGTAATCTTCTAACTAGATTATTCTTGGATATTTTAGTTAAAGTATCCATACCTACATGTCCTAATCTTCTGTGCTAAGACCAATTATCATTCAAAGAATTCATAGCAAAACATTCAAATATCATCTAAATTAAATATATAAACATTCTCTTTTCTATAACCTTTTATAAAGAATCTTACTATTTGAACCATCTTTAATCGCACATGCATTTGATTTAAATGAGACTTTGTAACCCTTATCACACAATTGACTGATACTTAATAAGTTGTGTTTCAAACCATTAACCAGTAATACATTCTGAATAAAAGGGTTGATAGGATTACCTATATTGCCGATGCCAATAATCTTACCCTTTTGATTTCCATCAAAAGTAACATTCACTTTCTTCTTGTTGACAAAAGCAAACTTTGTTAAGTCTCCCGTCATATGCCTCGAGCATCCACTATCGAGATACCATTGATTCTTCCCGGGAGAACTATCAACTTACAAAATAGTAATCAAGTGGCCCTTTTTGGTACCCAAATTTTTTGGGTCCTAGTGTTAGATTTGGTTCCCTTAGGAACCCACTGTAATTTACCAAATAAATTAGAGTTGTTAAATTTTAAAGGGCATGCAAAAGATTTATGGCCTACTTCATTGCACGCATGACAAGTAGATGATCTAACAAAGAAATTCTTATAAACTTTCTTTTTGTTAGATTTTTCATATCCAATTCCGGCCTTATCAAAAGTTACTCTTTGACTTCCTAAGAGTATATTCAGGTTCTTGCTTCCATTTGTAAATTTCATGACTAATTCATTCAACCTATCATTTTTAGTCTTCAGTTCACCTTTTTCCTTTTCATGTAAATTACTTTCATTAGCATGCTTTTTGATTAAGTTTGCATTTTCCTTCTTTAACAAGTTGTATTTAGTCTTAAGCATGCTGTATTGTTTGACTAAATCATTGAAGGCATCAATTAAATCACCATCATCATTTTCACTATCACTGGAGTAATGACTAACCTTATCTTCGTGTGCCATGAAGCAAAGGTTGGCGACTTCCTCATCTTCTGAAGAAGTGTCGCACTCATTGTCATCCCAAGTGGCCTTCATGGCTCTCTTCTTGAATTTCTTGGGATTCTTCTTTATTTGTGGACACTCGGCCTTGATGTGTCCAGGCTTCCCACATTCGTAGCAGGTGATTTCTTTCTTCTTTTGAGGTTTCTCAATCTTTGAAAATCTCATTTCTTGCATCCCTTTTCTCTGGAGAAATTTGCTGAATTTTCTCGTTATGAATGCAATCTCCTCATCATCCTCTTCTTGTTCGGATTCATCTTGTTTGCTAGAGGAGGCTTTGAGTACGATGTCCTTTCTTTTGGTGATCTCCTTGTCTTTAAGATCCTCCTTCTCATTTGCTCTCATGGTGATCTCATGTGTCATGAGAGAACCAATGAGTTCTTCAAGATTGAGGACCTTGAGATCTCTTGCTTCTTGTATGGCTGTCACCTTGGGTTGCCATGCTCTTGGAAGACATCTAATAATTTTTCTTACCAATTCTTCATTGGCGTTTTACCAAGTATTTTCAAACCATTAGTAATATTAGTAAAACGTGTAAACATAGAGTTAATGGTTTCATCTTTTTCCATAGAGAATAATTCATACTCATGAACTAACATACTCAACTTACTCTCTTTTACTTGATTAGTTCCTTTCAAACCATTAGTAATATTAGTAAAACATGTAAACATAGAGTTAATGGTTTCATCTTTTTCTATAGAGAATAACTCATACTCATGAACTAACATACTCAACTTACTCTCTTTTACTTGATAGTTTCTTCATGAGTTATCTCAAGTAATCTCCATATCTTGTATGCACTATCACAACCTTGTACCCTATTAAATTCATCTCTATTTAAGGCACAATACAGGGTGTTTATAGCTTTGGCATTTAAATTTAGATTACGTTTATCAGAATCATTTAACTCGATTGCCAGCTTTGGTATACTTACACTATTTTCAGTTTTCATAGCTCTAAAAAGATCATTTTCTATAATGTTTCATACGTCATAATCCATAGCCTGAATAAAAATTCTCATCCTAGACTTCCAATATACATAATCATTTCCATCAAAAAATAGAGGTCTAGAGATAGATTGTCATTCTACATGTGCAGTATTTGTGTTGAATATCATTTCTAAATATATCACTATATAGATAATATTAACATCGCTCTGATACCAATTGTAGGATCATGATTGTCTAGGGTGGTGAATTAGAAATTTCTTAACCTAATCGTTTTTAACAAATAAAATTAGGTTAATTTTATCTTCTCTCTTTGTATGCAATTACTAAAATTATAGTAGACAAGCAAGCAAGTTAAAGTAAGAGAGAGAAAGAAATTGACACCGAAGTTTTTAATGTGGTTCGGCCAATCCTACCTACTTCCATGCTCCAAGGCTACCCCTTGAATATTTTTTCCTTCTCCTTACGAGAAATCTAGATCAAACTTCACGAGCGTCGATCTATTGCCTTTACACTTCTGGATTGAACTTCACAGGCGTCAATCCACTGCCTTACAGTTTTTACAAGATGAAGATATTGAGCACAAGGCTACACTCTCTCAAAAACTAAATCTCAAGTTATGATCTAGAGAGGTGTAAACAGAGACTATCGCGTAAGCTCGTGGGAGTTCAGAGTAACTGTTCAAAAGATTGACAAAAGTTATTCTCCCGAGCTTCATTCTTCTTTATATAATCTTGTCTCTAATCCGTGTCTCATTCAAATATATGACCGTTGGAGAAGAGTCCGTACGCAGAAAACTAGCCGTTGAAATCTGGAGTCGCTATCACTCGCGGTCTTTAATAGTCTGGACGTTAAGACTCCGGACGTTCTGTAACGACCCCTTTTCCCAGTAAGATATTGTCCGCTCTGGGGATTGGGCCGTAGCCCAATATCCTCCCCTCACGGCTTTGTTTGGAGAGGACTTCCCAGTCGGTCACCCAACCTGGTACTACTCTCACTGAAGCACTTTTAAATTCAGAGTTCTTATGAGATCCGTTGCCAATTGTACTCCAAAACGCGTCTTACTATCTTGGGAGGGTCTCTTTACATATGTTTCATTTCCACATACTTCCCCAAGCGATGTGAGATTGTGATGACCCATTTTTTATGACCCGTCACCTTCCGGTTCGCCCACGCAGACGTACTGCCATCTAGGTTCCGGTTCGTGCAGTCATCGTACTCATACGTATCCAAATCACCCCCCATCGGGGGCCCAACGTCCTCGTTAGCCACATTTCCGGTTGGGTACAGGCTCTGATACCATTTGTAACAATCTCATTTTTCCTGTAAGATATTGTCCGCTCTGGGGATTGGGCCGTAGCTCAATATCCTCCCCTCACGGCTTTATTTGGAGAGGACTTCCCACTCGGTTACCCAACCTGGTACTACTCTCGCCGAAGCACTTTTAATTTTGGAGTTCTTATGGGATCTGTTGCCAATTGTGCTCCAAAATACGTCTTACTATTTTGAGAGGGTCTCTTTACATATGTTTCATTTCTACATACTTCCCCAAGCGATGTGAGATTGTGATGACCCCCTTTTTACGACCCGTCACCTTCCAGTTCGCCCGTGCGGACGTACCGCCATCCGGGTTCCAGTTTGTGCAGCCATCGTACTCATACGTATCCATTCGGGTCATCACACGTTCCCTTTTGGACGAATTCGTTTGGTCTGATGTTGGATGAATGCTCGTCGGACTAATGCTTCGCATGTGTTCGTTGTTCTGTCTTTGAACACTTCGGTCATATATTTTGGACACTTGCTTATTGGACGAATACTTTGGACGATTGCGTCGAACGAGTAACTATGGACGAATGAGTCTGTCTTTTCATGTGAATGAATGTGTTTGTCTTTCCATGTGGACGAATGACTTTCTTTCCACAGTACTTTGGACGATTGCGCGTTACTTTAGACGAATAATTTGTTCTCTGTTTGTACGAATGCGTCAGTCTTTCCATGTGGACGAATGACTTCGGACTAATAACACTTAACCAAAAATGTCAGAAACGTAATACCCTTTTCAAATGGCATTTCCAGATAAATGCAATAAACACAGTAATCCGATTATTCAGTTTATATATTTCATTTTAATCACAATCATCAAAAATATAGTTAGACTTAAACACTAATTAAGTCAACAATGCTCAGTTAGCCACGTCGCCAGAAAAGAACGGAGGGACGGTATTTTTCGACAGTGCAGACAGTCTGCGGCAAAAGCTATAAATGGACATGTTTTAAAATGATCCGTTCCTTCTCAACAACAGACAGACTCCGTTTTTAAGGGTGCGTCCGGTCAACGGTAAAAATTTGAGAACAGACGGTGAATAGACGCACGCCAGAGTTGAATTTATTATGTTTTCCATACTTTGAAGTTTGGAACGTTAGAATTGAAAGTTTAAAGTTTAAACCCAAAAAAAATATATACATTAAAATTGAAATTGGTAATGTTCTGGCTTGGTTGAGCCGGTTCAGTTGAATCACTTTAAGTGAACCGGTTCTGTTTTTAAACAACAGAACCAAACCTCCTTGTTCGCGAGTTTTTCCTTCGTCGCACACACCCCTGAACATAAAGAGAAGGTGTTCGGCGATGGAATGAAATGCTTCAAGCTTTGTCGCCGTGGAGGTTCGTCAAAGAGCTCGACTGTTTGAGCGGAGGCATTTCTTCCTCGAAAAACTCTTGCTACAATTGAAGGCCGAATTGTGGTAGGAGGTCAGAGACTGAAGGAAAAGAGGTAAGAACCCTTCTCTGAAGAGAGAGAATGAAGAGAGAGAAAGAGTTGTGGTGCGATTTCCTCTTTCACCTAATCTCTTTATTTATAGGAGAGATTCTGAGCAATCTCCTCCCCAAAATTCGGTAGTCATTTGGATTCTCTGCTGAAAATCAGTAATATGATCCCTAAATTGGATTTTAAGAGATATTTTCTTATGGAAATTCAAACTTCTTCCGTTTTGAGACGATTTTCAGACTAGATTCATTCGATGGTCGTTGATATCTAACTTTTTTGAGTAAATTCGAAATTAGGTTGTTGATTTGTTTGATTTGAAAATTTTTGAATTTTGAATTTGGAATTCAAAATCCTAAACTCTTACACTCTTAATAGTTAAATGGATAATAGTTATTCTGCGATGAGAGAGAGAAAGAAGAAAAGATAAGCATACCCTTCACAGACCAAACTTAATGTTAGATTCATGAGAACAGTTTGTGAAACAGAATTGTTTTTAACATCCACATTGAGCGGAAGAACAGTAAGAAATCGAAAGCAGGAAAATAGAGGCCAAATGACAAAGAACAGAAAAGAAGAGCTACAAACTACATACACAAAAGAACAACAGCGCAAAGAAAAAACTACAGCAACAACGACCTGCAAAACGAAGAGAAAAAAAACTGTTTGTGAAACACGTTTAACAACCGCATTGAGTGGAAGAACAGTGAAGAAATTGAAAGCGGGAAAATAGAAGCCAAAGGACAAAGAACGGAAAAGAAGAGATACAAACAACACACAGAAGAACATCACAAAGAAGAAAGCGAAGAGAAAACAGCAACAATCGCGAAGATCAGAAGAGAGGAAAAAACCTAGCCAGCGGAAGACGATAATGTAGTTGAAAATCCTTCAAATGATGATCTTTCAAGCAGTACATTGTCATAACAAATCAGTTTACATTCAGCATATAGAGTTGAAAAACAAATAAAAGTACTTTTGTATTCTGTCAACATCGACTATTTTAGATTCCAAATTTTACAAGTTGACTTTAGCAAAATAACATTTACAGTAAAAGGGGAAAACATAAAATTACTTGAATTTGTCAGTAATATCATTTTGTAACAATATAAAATGAAACAAAAAACAAAAAAACAAAACAAATGTGTGTTGAATCTACTATATAATGCTTTATTGTAAGTACCAGAGATTATAATGAAATGGTACAGTCAAGCAATAGATCTTACTGATCTTAAAAATAGTACAAATTTCAAAGTAACACATACAACAAGAGAGATATCAGAGGAATGCATCTTCAGAATAGAATAATTGTCCATACAAGTTAACTCCATCTCTCCTACTACTTTAGACTATTACTTTACCGTTAATGTATCTTCAGAAAAGGATAACCATACATACTAACTGCAACTTTGCGATTCTTTAGTTATTATTTCACTGTTAATAATCCATAAGTTGATATTTAGAAGTTTCTGAACCTAGCAAAACTGTCACTTCTTTATTATGAATGTTCTCGATGAAAAAATAAATTTTTTTAGAGGGACAAAGGATGTTTAGGAGCTCAAACGTCACAGCAAAAAACCAAATCTTGTCATTTTTTTAAAAGAACTTTCTAACCCAAATCTCTTCCTGTCTTCTATCTTATCGGGAAAAAAAAAATCATTTTACGTGGGTGTGCATGTTAGTAATTATTTTAATTACTATATGATTTGATCCAGTTTTTCAAAAGACACCATCAAAGACAACCGTCCATGTTGCACCCCGTCGATGGAAACTCTTTGATGGAAAGAGTCTATTATAGAGGGATCATTTCATTGAAAGTCCTCTAAGCCTATTTTCTCAATAAACGGAATACACCATCGATTGTGAGAATTAAAGGTTTAGAAGAGATTCTTCAAAAACGGAAAGCAGTTGTCCCCGATTTATCGTCAATGGCTGGAGGTATTTCAAATTTTCGCACTTGATCTAAATGTTTGTCTTTTTGTTATGCATGTTAGATGATAAAAAATAAATTCTAACAGTTGGTATCAGAGTAGTAAAACCTCTGTCTTGACATTTTTTTAACGTAAAGTTTTAAAATTTCTTTTTGATTTTAAAAGTTTACGTTTTTGAGCATTTTCTAAGCAGATTTTTGTTACAAATCATACAAAAACTTGATTACGAACATACTGCACTTTGAATCGTCAAATTTGGTGTCAAATCATGAGATATCGTCGGATTTAAGATGGATTTTCCGACGGGTCGCGTGTGACCCATTTAGAGGTTGAAGATGATCAAAACTACGTGTAATTCTGGCAGATTAAGACTACGTGTAGTTCTGGCATATTATGGCTATGTGTAGTTCTGACAGGTTAAAACTACGTGTAGTTCAGTTATCATAAAAGAAGACCAAATAAATTATTGGTCCTCATATGAATCAAACTCGCGCCTCTCTCATGAATATTCGAATGGGTTGCCACTCGGCTAGAACTTAATTACTGACGATTTTGAATTTTAAATAAATATATTATTTATTTTTAATGGTTACAATAAAAAATATAAGGTTGAACCTCCTAGGATTCAAACCCAACTCTCTTAGAGAGGGAACATGGTGGGTGACCACTATGCAAAGTCATTTTTATTGAAATAAACTGTCTTTGTATTATAATAATGTTTGTGACACGTTAGTTACAAAATTATAAATTTGAAAATTATAATAATATATAGTTTATAATTCATGTTCATATATTATGTTTTTTAAATATGAATATTTTGGTGAATTAATTCAAATGTTGAATGATCTTTATAATTTGGTTAATTATTGAGTAGCCACAACATCTTTAATTATCCAAATTTATATATAAAGTTTTAATGATCATATTGTGACATTTATTGTGATTAATTACATGAATATAATAGATTTTATCCCACAGGAATTTCTATTGTATTTGTGTAATTAATTAGGATTAAATATCGAATTATATTTCTTAAATTGTCCACAGGTATTAAGAAAAGGGAACATAATTCGATAGTTTTATCATAAAGTTATATGAATCTTATTGAATTTAAACTTTAGCCCACATGCAAGTTTTATATCACTTGATTCATAATCTTTGAATATGATTTATATTGATAAAACATGATTTATGTTGTTGGTCTTGTATTGTAGTTGATAAGCATGTCTATTTATTTATTTTGCAGCTATGAATATTGGTAATTTCTCTGATTTCAAACGTGATATTCCTGAATTGAACGGTGAAAACTATAAGTCTTTGAGGGAGAAAATCCTTCTCAAAATGGGGCTAATTGACATTGATTATGCTATAAGGAAAGATGGGTCAATTATTACTCCTACTAGCAATAAGGAAGATCTTATTCTTAGTGAGCGTTGGGAGCGATCTAATTGCCTCAGCATTATGTATATAATGACTAAGATCTGTGCTAGTATACGAGGTTCAGTTGGTGAGCATAAAAATGTCAAGGATTTGCTGAAGTCTATTGATCAACAATTTGAGACTTCAGATAAGGCACTTGCCAGCACCCTAATAATGAAAGTTTTCATCATTAAGGCTCATATCAGTAAAAGGTGTACGTGAGCACATAATGCAAATGAGGGACATTGCAGTTCAGCTCAAAACACTTGAGAAGAAAGGTACGTTAATCTCACTTGTTTGTTTTGAATCTAATATGATTAATTCTATTTGTGACACATGGTGGATTGATTTGGGTTCTACAATCCATATTTCAAATACCTTGCAGGGTATGAGAAATCTAAGGAAGCCAGTGGAAAATGAGCAATGCATCTATACAGGCAGCAAGATGGGTTCACATGTGGAAGCCATTGGCACATGCACTCTAATTTTAAGTAGTGGTTTTATACTAGAGTTTGAAAAGATATTTTATATTCCTAGTTTTTCTAGGAATTTGATTTCTGTATCGAGACTTGTACCATTGGGATATTCCTTTAACTTTTCAAATGCAAACTTCAGTTTATTTTACAAATCTGATCTTGTTGGGAATGGTATATTGTCTTATGATCTTTTCTTTCTCAATTCTAGTGGGAGTGATCAATTTCGGTACATTGTTACTGAAAGAGATCACATTGATGTTCAACCCTGTAAATCAAGTGATAAGTTGATTATTATGAATCACACTCCTCAAGACCAAATGAGTGTTGAACAATCAATCATTAAAGCTCCACAAGTTGTCGATAATAATCAAGTAGATCAAGTTCTTGAGAGAATGCCAGAAATTGTTGATCAACGAGTTGAACAACATATTTCTCAAGAAAATGTGGAAACAGCATTAAGAAGATCTAATAGAGAAAAGAAATTGGCAATCTCTAGTGATTATTTTGTGTATTTACAAGAATCAGATTATAATATTGGAGTTGAAAATGATCCTGAAACGTTTTCACAAGCCATGAGTTGTAAAGAATCAAACTTGTGGTATGATGTTATGAAAGATGAGATGTATTCTATAAGTTCTAATAAAGTTTGAGATCTCGTCAAGTTGCCTGTTGGTGTAAAAGCCATAGGAAGTAAATGGATTTTCAAAACTAAGAAAGACTCATCAGGAAACATTGAGAGATATAAAGCTACACTGGTAGCTAAAGGATTCACTCAGTTCGAAGGAATCGACTACAAGGAGACTTTTTCTCCTGTATCTAAGAAAGATTCTCTTCATATTATTCTAGCATTAGTTGCACATTTTGACTTTGAGTTGCAACAAATGGATGTGAAAACGGCATTTTTAAATGGAGATCTCGAGGAAGAAGTTTATATGAAACAATCAGAAGAATTTTCCTCTAGTGAAGGTGAGCATTTAGTTTACAAGGTTAAAAAATCCATCTATGGATTGAAACAAACTTCTCGCCAATGGTATTTAAAATTTCATGTTGTTATCTCTTCATTTGATTTTGTAGAGAACATTATAGATCAATGTATATACCTTAAGGTCAGTGGGAGTAAGATTTGTTTCTTGATTTTATACGTGGATGATATTTTGCTTACTACTAATGAAAAAGATTATTACATAAGGTGAAACAATTTCTCTCGCAAAACTTTGACATGAAAGATATGGGTGATGCATCCTATGTTATAGGAATTAAGATATATCGAGACAGATTTCGAAGTATTTTGGGTCTGTCTCAAGAAGCCTATATCAATAAAGTTTTAGAGAGATTCAGGATGAAAGATTGTTCACCTAGTGTCGCTCCCATCGTGAAGGGTGACAGGTTCAATTTGAACCAGTGCCTGAAGAACATCTTGAGAGAGAGCGAATGAAGAATATTCCATATGTTTCAACTATTGGAAGCCTTATGTATGCTCAGGTTTGCACTAGATCTGACATTGCATTCGTTGTTAGAATGTTGGGATGATATCAGAGTAATCCAAGAATAGACCACTGGATAGCTACAAAGAAGGTTATGAGGTATCTTCAAGGAACAAATGATTACATGCTTATATACAGACGGACTGATGATGTAACGCCCCCAAACCCACCTTGGCTCGGAGCGCTACTTGACTCACTTTAACTCTCTATAATTTAAATAAAATCGAACACCGCAGAATTTAAAACTAAATCTCTCGAAGCTCTCTTATGTCATACCTAGCTGCCTAGACTCACTAATTTCCCTTAATCCTAACCTTTAAGCACCACGGCGTCCTTCCCGAAAATTTCGACAAAATAACTCCTGAAAATGGCGCCTCCAAAATGCTAGGTACCTGCAAATGGAATAAATCCCAACCAATCCAGAATACTCCATATCAACTTATCCAGCATACGAAATCACCAAATAGAAATAAAGAGGGAAACTAAAATACTAACATCCAATTAATATAATCTAACAAAAGCAATCAAAATTTCACAATAGAAACCCGAGCATCAACACTGGGTTCTCGGATTTTTAGCTCAGTCTGAGCTTCACATTGCTCGACACCCCTCGCCAGCATCAGCTCGGCAAATTGACGCCGATGGCGGCAAAAACGACCGGTGATCGGAGCTTAATACAGCACGTCACTCCCAACCTCAAACCGGACCAGAACAAGGCAACGAGGAAACAGGGCCTTACCGGTCAACTTGTGCACGGAGACTGGCCGGAGTTCCTTGTCGCAGACGTCTGGCCGAGAAATCACTGAAACCGTCGGTGACCTTCACGCCCAATCGATCGTCGCGATGAAAAACAGTCGAATGGCTTCTTCGCGAAGCCATTCGATTGTTTTAAAAGAAAACAATTTAATTGTTTTCTTTTAAAACAACAATTTAATAAATTAATAATTACCGTTTAGCCCCTTCGAAAACCCGTCAAATTTCGTTCTTAATTATAACCCCCGGCTTAATTTCATTGAGAATACCCGAACCTAAATTAAGAAACCATTCACTTTTCTTTTAAATTAATTAAAACAACCTATTTTATTATTCTTTTATTTTCTCTTCAATTTTTCCTTTAAAAAATCCTGGGTGCTACAATCCACCCACCTTACTAAAATTTTGTCCTCAAAATTTGTGGCCTTGTTATTTCTCAATGTACTCATCTCATCTCACCTACCCAATACCCTTACTCATCTATCGATTACGCTCTAACCCGAATATTCACACGTTCACTAACTATAATCTAATTCATACCCTCAAACCTCAAACAATATAATTCATACCCTCAAACAATCACATCCTCTAAAAGTGATAATCACAATTTACTTAAACTAGACGATCAAATGCAATCTACATTTACAACAGTTTAGGGTGTCTCCCAGTAACTTCATTTCCAACTTCAACTCTTGTCTGGTTACTCGTATGCTAGAACTCCAAGGGTTTGTTAACTAGAATCAACTTTCTATCTATCAACTTTTAGCTTTCAGAAAAAAAATTCTCCCTAAGTTAAGGAATTCTAGGTATAGCATCTTTAATGCTACTAATTACTTAGTACATACCCCCCTCAATCATTCACTTAGACTAAACCTCTTGAATACAGTTCATTGTACGTAACTTTAAATATCCCACCGTGCTCTCTCGTCTTATCCACATAACGTACGTGCTAAGGGTCTCTCAATGGTTTAGGACATCTCCCAAAATTTCGTTTCTACCCTTAAGCTCTCCTATAACTCATCGCACTACAAACCTTCAAGGGTTTACTAAGGCCCCCATTCTATCTATTCTAATCTTTTATCGCATAAGATGTAACTCTCTAAGGGAAACAGAAACTCATCCTATGTGTATCCTTCTTATGTTATACCTTGACCGTTTCGTTTTTACCATAAATTCCTAGCTATTCGAACCATCGATTCACTGCGTCTATAAGTTGGCTAAGGGAATCCGCCGAGGTTGTCTCGGTACTCTCGGGAGTTTCGTTCTACTCCTAAACAAGGTTAAGCAATCAATCTTAGCTATAAACAACTAAAAGCAAAGAAATACTTACAGTCGGTGAAGCACGTTGCATGGCAGCCGGCACTGTCAGATAATCCTTTGAACGACTTGACTATTTATGCTCTGATACCATCTTGTAATGCCCCCGAACCCACCCTGGCTCGGAGCGCTACTCGACTCACTTTAACTCTCTATAATTTAAATAAAATCGAACACCGCAGAATTTAAAACTAAATCTCCCGAAGCTCTCTTATGTCATACCTAGCTGCCTAGACTCACTAATTTCCCTTAATCCTAACCTTTAAGCACCACGGCGTCCTTCCCGAAAATTTTGGCAAAGTAACTCCTGAAAATGGCGCCTCCAAAATACTAGGTACCTGCAAAAGAATAAATCCTAACCAATCCAGAATACTCCACATCAACTTATCCAGCATACGAAATCACCAAATAGCAGTAAAGAGGGAAACTAAAATACTAACATCCAATTAATATAATCTAACAAAAGCAATCAAAATTTCACAACAGAAACCCGAGCATCAACACTGGGTTCTCGGATTTTTAGCTCAGTCTGAGCTTCACATTGCTTGACACCCCTTGCCAGCAATCAGCTCGGCAAATTGACGCCGAGGGCAGCCAAAACGACCGGTGATTGGAGCTTAATACAGCTCGTCACTCCCGACCTCAAACCAGACCAGAACAGGGCAACAAGGAAACAGGGCCTTACCGGTCAACTTGTGCACGGAGACTGGCCGGAGTTCCTTGTCGCAGACGTCTGGCCGAGAAATCACTGAAACCGCCGGTGACCTTCACGCCCAATCGATCGTCGCTCTCCCTTCTCCGTTCTGCTCTCCCTCTCGGCTCGCGATGAAAAACAGTCGAATGGCTTCTTCGCAAAGCCATTCGATTGTTTTAAAAGAAAACAATTTAATTGTTTTCTTTTAAAATAACAATTTAATAAATTAATAATTACCATTTAGCCCCTTCGAAAACCCGTCAAATTTCGTTCTTAATTATAACCCCCGGCTTAATTTCATTGAGAATATCCGAACTTAAATTAAGAAACCATTCACTTTTCTTTTAAATTAATTAAAACAACCTATTTTATTATTCTTTTATTTTCTCTCCAATTTTTCCTTTAAAAAATCCCGGGTGTTACAGATGATTTGGAAGTGATTGGATATTCTGATTCAGACTTTGCTGGCTGTGTTGATTCTCGTAAATCAACTTTCGGATACATTTTTATGTTAGCTGGTGGAGCTGTGTCATGGAGGAGTGCAAAACAATCACTAACTGCTACTTCTACTATGGAAGCAGAGTTTGTTTCTTGTTTTGAGGCTACATTGCATGGTGTATGGATGCGGAGTTTTATTACTGGGCTTAGAATTGTGAATTCAATTGCTAAGCCATTGAGATTGTATTGTGACAACTCAGCTGCTGTTTTTATGGCTAAGAATAATAAAACTGGTAGTCGAAGCAAGCACATCGACATAAAGTACTTAGCCATAAGAGAACGTGTTAAGGATAAATCAGTGGTCATTGAGCACATTAGCACTGAGTTGATGTTAGCTGATCCTTTGACAAAAGGCATGCCACCGTCAAAATTTAAGGATCATGTACAATGCATGAGACTTGGATCCCTTATGTAATTTTGTTGTAAGAACGAATATTTTCATAAAACTCTGTGATGTTTTCTCATGTTTGTTTTATGATATGCGCATATTTAATTTTGAGAAACATCAATAAAGTATAGACCTAGAATAAACATAGGGTTTATTTATAAAGTTTATGGACAATAAAGAAGTAACATAATGCATGTGATGCATGGAAGATAATACTCGATTTAATTAAGAGGACATATCGCCATAATTCATATATTGTGTTTACTTACTAAAGAAAAATGAAAAACACAGACCAAGTGGAAGAATGTTAGTAATTATTTTAATTAATGATTTGGTCCAGTGTTTCAAAAGACACCATCAAAGGCAACCGTCCATGTTGCACCCCGTCGATGGAAACTCTTTGACGGAAAGAGTCTATTATTGAGGGGTCATTTCATTGAAAGTCCTCTAAGCCTATTTTCTCAATAACGGAATACACCATCGATTGTGAGAATTAAAGTTTTAGAAGAGATTCTTCAAGAACAAAAAACAGTTGTCCCCGATTTATCGTCAATTGCTGGTGGTATTTCGAATTTCCGCACTTGATCTAAATGCTTGTCTTTTTGTTATAAAAGGCATGTTAGATGATAAATAATAAATTCTAACACTGCAAACATTAGATTAAGTCGAAGAACATTTTCACTGTAAAAGAGTATGTGAACCTCTTGGGGAAGGGGGGCCGATTTCTTATATACAGTCGGAAATCGATTCCCCGATTTGGAAATTGACTTTTTGTTTTGAATCCTAATTTTAAAACGGGGGAAGCCGCTTCCGAAAAACAGTCCCCCATTTTCTATAACAATTATAAAATTGGAGATCGTCTCCGTAAAAATGACCCTGTTTTATCCAGTCACAGGCAATAACCAAAAACGGTGGCCCGATTTTGAAAACAAACCCCCGTTTTAAATGCACGTGTAAAGGGTGGTCTCCACCCCCCACATCAACCCCCCCCCCCCCCCCCCCCCCCCCCCCGTCTCCCAGTTTTCTACGTGAAAAAATGGGGGCCCGATAAATTAAATAGGCCTTCGTTTTAGGCGAAAAATGAAAATAGCCTCCCATATTCAAAAATCGGGGGTCCGACAGGATTTGATTTGTTAGGTTTTAGATAATTTTAAGGTTTAGCTTGTTAAATTTGATATTTTATTTGGTATTTTTTAAAAAAAAAACCCCTATAATTTGGAGTTTAAATTGGTTATTACCCTAAATGTTTTCATTAGAACTCTATTATTACTTGCTCCCAAATGAGCACTTTGCTCTCAAGGGGTATGATCTTGTAATTGTTCTCTTTTTATCCCTTCACTTCATCAACACTCAAAATATTTGAAGATTTCGCTACACAACCAGTCTTAAGTTTTGCTTTTCTCCAACCTTTGCCAAACCAACTTGACCACTTGAAGCTTGTTTCCTGGATGTCTCTTTCATAGCTGAATGAGCACCAAGGCTTTCTTCAATATTCTCAGTCAATGCTTCCTCCATTGTAGACCCAATCTTAGGTTCTACTGATTCCAAAACGAAGATTCTAACCTTTGGCAGGAGATGTCGAAGCTGTGAATTTTCATTAACCACTTTGTATGGTAATGAATGAACTCTTAATTTGTTTCCCATTAGCTAGTGTAACCATCATGTTCTTTGTTTGGTCCACTCCTAGTTGAAGCAATTTCGTTAGTTATATCTATGAAGCTATGTGAAGCTTGGGTTGTCCAATAAAATAGATATCATTTCTTTCTTAACATGACCCTAGATTTGGACAGTCATGTGATTGGCTTTGTAACATCCCTAATTCTTTACCCTTAATTTTTCGTATAAAATTTTTCTTTTTAAACCTCTAATTCAAATTAAAGCATCCTTAAAACCATTAAAAGGAAATGCTTTAAACTCAGTGTTGAAATTTCTTTGAAAAATTAATTAAAAACATTAAAGAAACATATTAAAACTTCGGCCAAAGGAATCGGAGGGTAAAAGGGCATTCTGCCCGTAAAAGCATGGCCGATCGATCGGCCAATTCAGCCGATCGATCGACTGTGTTAAAATTATGGGGGCAATTGATCGCCCCATATATCGGCAATCGATTGCCCTTGGCGACCAACATCCAAACGATCGATCACCCCCCCCCCACCCTTGGGCGATCGATCGGCACACGCTCTAGAATTTCTTCCAGAGCGTGACCAAAAGAAATCAAGAGAGATGATCGATCGCTCTTCCTAGCGATCGATCGGCAAGCCCTCTGGAATCCAATTTTCCAGAGAGCTGCCCCTCACTTCTTTCTCCCATCAATTTCCCTACACATCCTACTCAAACACTTCTCAATTTTTCTTTCATCAATTGCCTCTAAACATTTCATAACAATCTTTAGCCACGTACAATTCACGCTCCCCCAAATCACTTAGAAACCGACACAAAACACATTTAAACATAATCAATTTTTCATAAAAATGAACCACGTGGTTCAGTTTAAAAGTTTAACATTTCCCCCTGTTTGAAAATATCAAAAACATTACAAAATACTATACGATATCTATCCAGATCCAAGCATCCTAGAATGTTCAACTATACAATTCCCTATCTATCAATTTCCCAAAACATTTACCTACGTCCCCACGGGTCATAATAAGCACCGACTGCGCCAGCACACTCCCGCGAGCATTCTTCTTCAACCTGCTTAGACTTCGGGCAGAGGAACATCGTCCTCACCTGTCTCAAAATCACCTACACCATAGAAAATAAAATGTGAGCTAGATTCTCAGTAAATCTACGTGAATGCATGTGAATGCTATGCGTGTACAGTTCATAAATTATGCATCCTACCTTTTCGCTATTCGTTTTATTTATATCACCGGGGCTTCACTCTCGCTAGATAGGAGCCGCACATCCGGCAATTGGATAGCCCCTCGTATCTAACCGGGGGGAAAACATGCTTCATCTGACAGTCATGTCTGAACCACCGCCACCGACGTGACCATCGTTACATTTATTAACCTTTTCATTAACCTTTCATTTTCATGAAAATATGCATAGAAATTCTGTTTATGCCTTTAGAAAAACAATGATGCATGAACGTATGCTGTGCCATAACGAGATCGAAACATACAAACAATCAACAACTTAATTAAGCCTAAACCTAACTACCCAATCTGATTACCCGAACGCAATATATCTTCAATTTCTCGATTTAATGTACATTCTTATGATGTAGGCCAAGACGGCCAAGCAAATCACGAAGACTTACCTCGCGTCTGTTGCAATTTAAGCTCCGTCTACGAGCGTTGTTCACCTATGGCAATGCACAACATTCATCATTTAAATAAATTCTAAACTATCGAGTTTTAGAAAATTACAAACTCCTAGCTAAAGAAAATCTCCTAAACTCTAAAACACCTCATTGAGGCATTTTATCGAGCAACTCGTGTTCGTGAATTTCCAAACCTCCATTAATGGAGTTTTTAAAACTTCCAACCACTCAAAACCTCAATAACCGTCATTAATTCAACTAACTCTTACCAACAACCATAAATACGCCCATTAGAGCCATAAATACGGTAAACCTATCGATTTCAAACTCTATTTCACGTTTTCAACGAAAACCCTAACAAACTCTAACCGGTTTAAACCCTAGAAATTGAAATCTAAAGCTCCAAAACTATAGATTCATACCTAGGGTCGGAGTTGGAAGAGAAAGCGTGAAGAACGATCGCCGAAGAAGAAGGATCGTCGCCGGAAGAGAGGAAACGCCGCGGGAGGGAGAAATGTTGTGTGAAGGAGGGGAAATGCTGGAGAAGAAATCGTGTAAGTGTGAGGGAGGGAGAGTTTTTGTGATTTTATTAAAATTTGGCTTGAGAAATTACTTAATTACCCCTCCAGTTGATTTCTATTTGTTTCTCCACTTATCTCGTTATTTGACTAACTATTCGATTTCTCCAAATTTCCTTATTTCACCATAAATTCCAATTTATTATTAAGGCTCCATTAAAACCTTCCGTTCGCAAAACGGACTTAATTTGATGTATTTACAAAAATGTCATTTATATATGAATAAATCAAATCCCGTAAAACTGGGTGTTACAGGCTTCCCCATAAGAGCGTGAAGGGAAATGGTGCCAGCTTGATTAGTGTCGACCATCCTCGCTGTAAGGTTTATTTCAACCTTTTTCTGTGGTGTGTATTTTTCATCGCACATCTAGATGATTCCTTGAGCACGCTTCATCTAGAATTCAATTGGTGATATCCAAGAAGGATAGAATAACCATCCTTGTCTCCCCTCCTTTCCTAATATTCAGTATTTCCAACATGGACTGACCCAATAGTAGCATTTAGGGAAATTAAAATGGCTATTTAAAATAGGAGTGGGCAGGACCGGACCAACTCCCGAGAACCAGATCATACTGACAGTTTCGGTCCAATTTTTGTCGGTCCTCCAAGTAATTTGGTCTGAGAACGGTCCTCCCAACTAAAATCTCATCTGCTCCGGTCCGGTCTTCGATCTAGATACTAAAATCCTGAAACCAGACCGTGGAACCGAACCCTCCAGGTTAACTGGCTACTAGTTAGCCAATTAGAGCTTCTTCAGTTATTCTGTAATATGCAATCCGCAGTTCCGCAGCTTCAATCTTCATCACACAGTCGCAGACTCGCAGCCCGCAGGGTCGGGTCAGTTCATGCCTCACTCGGTCACTCCTCAATCCTCACGAGTCACTCTCTCAGAAGTTAGGGCTCGACTCGTGACGGTCACTCAGTTCTCCCTCGCAGTCACTGGTCTCTCTTCAGTCATCAACCCTCACGGCTCACGCACTCGGCACTATGTAGCAAGCAACTCAACTTCAACTCAGTGCTCACGGCTCACACACTCGGCAGCAAGCAACTTAAATCTCAACTTCACCTTCGGCCAACGCTCGACGGTCTACAGTAAAAGGCAATAGATCATCATTTATTGTTCAGTACTATTTATTCCAACATAAATTGTATCATTTGTTGTTTATGTGACGACCTTAATTTTCATACTTAAAGTCGGTAAAAATTTAAAATTTTCTTTTTGACTTGAAATAATCGTTTTAAAATGTGTAGCGGAAGACTTTGTCGCACGTTGGAAATCCTTCGTTAAAAACTCAATTTAAAGGTCAAACCCAAATATGTGAACAGTGCCAAAGCCAATCGATCGTCCATGAGCGGCGATCGACCGGTGATGCCTCTACCTCTTCGGCAGAGGCTCGATCGCCCATCAGCAGCGATCGATCGACAATACCTCTGCCTCTTTGGCAGAGGCTCGATCGCTTGGCCGATCAATCGCCCATGAGCATTGATTGATCGGCGCTCGCTCTAGCCATCGACCAAACGAGCGAACTTGAGGGGTAATTGATCACCCTCGTTCGGCGATCGACCGGTCCTCGCTCTGCTTATTTGGCAGGCGAGCAACACTGCTCGCGCGTGCTCTGCGCACTACCCATGTGCACCTACTGCTCACACCTCGCGCGCTTTGCGCACTACCCTCGTGCGCCTACTACTCGAGCCTCGAGCACATGCTGTGCGTGCCCCGTCTTTTACCAAAATGAGGGGAAATCGATCGACACCCCTTCTGCCGATCGCCCTGCTCCTTCTTTCTCCCTTTTTTTTCTTCCTGCAATCTTCAACAAAATTTACCCTATGAAACTATCAAATCCCATTTTTACAACCTCCTCAACCCTCTAACTTAAAACCAAAAACCAAGTTATCAAATCCATTCATTTCCATTGAGAACTATCTATATCCATCATAAATACATTTTTGTAAAACAATTTAACCCAAATCATCAACCTTTAAAACGTGAACACCAAGACATTCCTAATCTTCAAAATATGGTTAACGTTTAAATCCATACATTCCTATGTACGTACTTAAACAAAATGTGAACATACTAGCCACCATCAAAATCGCCCTAACAAATGCCTAATTGCTGCCATGGACATACCCCTTCAACTGCATCACTTAATCCTATACAGGTTCGTGTATCTCATCACTTAGCTCTTCTTCACCTATATCACAAAATTCAAACTATAAGCCTAATGCTTAGAAAGTAGTTCATAGATGAATTGAAAACAGTTCACATATCTCCTAACATAAGTAGTTTCTACATTCTCGTTTTGTTTTCGTTTTCGTTTTGTGTGATCCTTATACTAGATAGAGAGATGATCATTTTCTCCAAATCATACAATTCTCATACTCATTTGAAGGGAAAATTACTTCCCTAAAAAATACGTAGCGATCCTTATACTAGATGGAGAGCGGATCACTTTTTTCCAAATCATACAATTCTCATACTCATTTGAAGGGCGAATTACTTCTTTCAAATATACATGCTCATAATGCCACGTTTGTATCATTTTTCCTCATTTCATATATAAAATATACAACATAAACCCTAACGTTTATTGATGTAGGTCGTAAAGGCAAAATGCACACATAAACTACTTACCTGTGGTCCTTAGCAATTTATCGCTCTTAAACACTAACCTTAGTTACTTGACAACCTATAACATTTTAAACCCTAACATCAATATCGAAATACATAAATCCTAACTAATCCAACAACTCAACAAACACCAAACTCGGATTTTAACCCGCAATCTCAGAAGGTGATTGAGACAAACCATAGGGAAGGGGGACTCTATGTTTCGGATAAGATCAAAGTATCAGATGTTGCTGCCTCTAGTGTGGATTTGTCGTCTTTTCGTTTGATTCGTTCGTTTTCTGATTTTTTATCTTTGGCATTCTCGTTTGGGTCATGTTTATGCATCTCGTTTAAATTTTTTGTTGCCTATAGGAGTTTTAGGTCATTTAGACAGTCATGATACTTCTTATTGTCGTGGTTGTAAACTGGCTAAATTTTTAGCCTTGCCTTTTTATAAAAGTCTTTCTTTTTCAATTGTGTCATTTGATCCTGTGCATTTTGATGTGTGGAGACCCTCTCCTGTATCCACCAAAGGGGGTTCCGGATATTATGTTTCGTTTATTGATGATTTCACTCGTTATATTTGGGTTTATCTTATGAAATTCAGGTCTGATTTTCTTTCTTTCGACGACTACCATCATATACGATTAAGGAGTTCGATTGCCAATAAAACAACATTTAAAACACACCAAGGCTTATATGAATTCAAAGTCATGTCGTTCGAGCTGACAAACACACCGGCAACATTTTAATAGTTAATGAACGATGTTTTCTGAACTTATCTCCGACAGTTTGTATTGTTTTTTTTTTTTTTTTTTTTGACAATATCCTTATTCACCGTCGTAATTTCGAATCGCATATACAAAATTTAACATCTATTTTTCAGGTTTTTTCAAATCATGAGCTCTTCGCTAAAATGAGCAAATGTGTGTTTGCACAAAAACAAGTTATGTGCCTCGGCCATATTATATCTCTAGAGGGAGTTGGTGCTGAGCCATAAAAAATTGTTGTCATGAGTAATTGGCCCAAGCCTTCCACCGTTAAACAATTGCAAGGATTTCTAGGTTTGACATGCTACTACAAAGAAATTCATACGAGGTTATGGTAATAGTGCTAAACCCACCTCACTTATATGCTTAAAAAAGACGGGTTCCAGTGGTGGGATGCGGCTGAGGAAGTGTTCCAGCTCTTAAAGACACCAATGGTGAGTGCTCCGGTTCTTAGCATTGCTAGACTTCACTAATGTCTTCATCATTGAGACAGACGCGTGCTATGGAGGAATGGGCGTAGTTCTTATGCAATATCTTCGGGCGATTTCTTTTCTAAGCAAACCTTTTAACAGTGGACCTCGGATTGTCTATCTATGAGAAAGAGTTGTTGGAACTCGTCATTGAGTATAATGCCACTCTTCATTCAACAATTCAAATGACCCCCTTTGAAGCTCGCTATGGATTACCTCCCCTCACTGGGCTTTGGACCCCCACCAGCAAACTAAAACAATTGCAGTAGACCAACTCTTTATGGATCGTTTCCACCAGATCGTCTTCTTAAGCAAAACATCAAACAAGCGCAGGGCCCAATGAAGGTTTATGCAGATCAATGTCTTAGAAGCCTATGATCTTAAGCTCCCTCTCTGTAACTTGGTTTAAAAGTAGCCTTAATCGAAGTAAATTTAGTTTCTTCATGGATCAAACAAAATTTTATGAAGTCTAATTTCATCTGCTTGTTATAATAGTACGAATAAGTAGGAATCTAGATTGAAGAAGTCGTACAGACCCAGCAAATACCATCTCAATCAGATCAAATCTCTAAGCTAATTTATCCCAAGTTTCTAATCTTTTTATGAAAAATTTAACTAGACATGCTCAACCAAGAGTACACATAGCTTTTATATGCTCGATATAGATGGTCAGCCTGTGTAACTATATGTTGACACTTAATTGACAATTAGGACGAGAGATTTCGTAGCTTGTGAGCCAGAAACTAGGCTCAGCTTGTTTAAGTTAAGCGAGCCAACTCGCATTACAGCTCATTTGCCATATCTAGTTACTCGTAGTAACTTTTGGGCAAACCAAAATAAAGACACGCTCAACCATTGCTGCATTACAGTGTTTCCCCTAAGAAAGAGTTCTCGCAATATTACATTCATGGAGGAATCACAAAAGTAGGCCTCGTGGTATTAAATCATCAAACTCTTTTGATGCACATTTGATGTTGAATGGCAATTTACAATCCTAGCTCTATTACTCCAAAAGTCAATTTTTTGGGGTATAACTATGCCATATCTATACAATTCCAAATCCTCACTGGAATTGGAGAAAATATTATACACACCAATTATTTACATTTCATAATTTTACACCATCAACTTGATCATTGGACGAAAGAAAGAAAAAAGACTATTGCTTGTGACCTGTACATCTTCAGCAAATTAATGCCTTGAGCTTGATTTCTGAAGGGAATAATGTCTATAACTGTACATCTGCAACAAAATCAATCAGTTTAGAGCTTGGCAAAATTTCATAACATTTTCAAAAAAACAAATATCCTGACCAAGAGAAGTATACAACTACAGTAATGGGCATGTGCTTCCCATTTTTCTAAAATAGCAATATCATAGAACAAAGTTTCTATTAACAAATCCATACAAGGAGATGCAATTGGTAAGGAAATAAAGATGTACACATGAGAAAGACCATACCAAGTAGGACAAAAATGGCCCCCAAAGACTCAAACCAAGGAGAAACAACGAGGAAAGGACCCATGGAAAGAAAACCAATAAAGGGAGACAATCAAAGAGAAGGAAGAGGCAGAGAGGTGTCTGTCATATTCCAGGAGTGTCCAAAGTGATATCTACTCATAATTTTTCAAAAACAAAAGAGGGGTGTCTACAAAGACACGCTGACATGTCCATGCTTCTTAGGCTTCTATAAATATGCCTTGTTTTGCAACCAATCAATCTTTCATTACTAGACAGCAGCTAATCTCTACAGGCTCCTAAAATTAAGCTAATTCCTATCAAATTTTTTACCTTTCCTACACAAAATGATTGGACAACTTGGTAACTTGCTGTTCACGTGAACATGACTTACAAAACTAGATACTCCAAATACACGTGGATTATGTAAAAGCAGGCTTAACTCACATATTACATAGGGCTCCACCAAAGTCGATAAAGAACCTTTACTATTTACTTTAGGCTAGGCACATGAATTCAGAAGTACTCTGCATAAGTTTAAAACACAAAAAAAAAAAAAAAAAAAAAAAGAAAAGAAAACCCTTGTTTATGACCACAGAAAGCGATGACTAAGAGAAAAATTTCAATTGTATCTCAAAAAGTAGGCAGTTAACATCCATTCACCTTCAATCGTGTTAATTATGTTCCCATGATTCAGTGGGACCCAAATATTTCTCCATGGATTCTTTTTTGCGGTCGGGATCAAGGCTGCAAACATGAGAAATTCATTTAAAGTTCTGAAGATACCAGATGACACGATAAATGATATATGTTATACATGTTGAAAAAAGAAAAACCTTACCTATTTCTAAAGCCTAGAAAAGTATAATGCAAGGCACTTGCACATGCAGATGCCGGAACTATAGCAGCTGTCGGCAGTGCTCGAACAGCGGTAACTAAAGCAGATCCCGCACCTGCTCCACGTTGGTATTTTTTCAAAGGTGTCCGAACCAAGGCAGAGGTAGACTTACCAAGTCCATCGCTAAGGCTTTCATATGCCTATATAAAGTCTATTAGTACCAGAACAGGAAAATCAAAAATATTATTATTTACATTTAGCATGCAAAAATTGTCTCCAACAGCAGAATAAAGTGTAACCAAAAGTATGATCACCATTGAACAGTCTCTAAGTGTCTTGTCTATCGAACATGCAAGCAGAGAATGAAAGCACAGTCTCTAAGTGTGTATATTCCAACTGCCTTGTCAGACAAGACAACTATAGTGCAACATGTCAGTTTCAACATCATTCAGCATCACAGGTAACATTTAAATAGATTAGTTACTCTTCCATATATTGTCAACGACTATCCAAATCAATCAACAATCAACTAATATTGAAGCCTTGGAATATTGAGCAACTATAAATTGGTTTGGACTCTTGAAATAATTTCTTTGTAAAGAAGTCAAGTACTTTGCTACTTTTTTATCCCTCGGCATCAATTTCATCTACTTCGTGACCATGACTACACAAAAATAAAAAGAGTTAATTTTTTATCTCAATAATAAGTATCGAACTCATAAGATCTTATAAATAATAATAATTACAACTGTCATTTCATTATTGATGAGAGCTTCTAATGCTCCAGGTCAATATATCCAGATTTATTTATGAGGTGCTGGACGAGTGATGTTATACTCAAAACAAATTTATGATATGCTTGGAAATTAGTGACTATGGAATTTAATCGGTACTGATGAGTAATCTTTTGAACGGTTTAACAAAATGTCTCTGATACCATACTGTAACGCCTGGAGTTTTCTGAACCCGGTTCGCTACACATGACATAGAATAGGACTAAGAAATTTCAAGGAAATTCTTAAAGTTTCACTCAACAATTAAATCTTTAAATCTTCAAAACTTGCCGCGGAAAACTTTTTGTATAAACAACATTTATAAAAGAGACAAAACACTAAAACGTTTGATTGAGGGAAACGAAATCCAAAGCACATCTACCGCTGAACAGTAGCAGTGGTAGAAGTGAATACAACGACATCCACCGCTAAACGATACCAGCGGAAGAAGTGGATACAAGCGACATCATGATATGCTTGGAAATTAGTGACTATGGAATGGTATCCTCCATAAAATTAGCTCTTCACAGAAACATAAACAGGCATGCAGGTTTAAAACATCAACTCTCTCCAAGCGCTCAGAGCATTGCACACACGAAACAACAAATTAAATCCAACAAAATGAGTGGTTCACCTTTTGTATTCCTTCTTGGGCATCTTTAGGTTGATTAGATCTAGCATTTGCTTTTGCTTTAGATCGGACATTCACTGATGGACTACTTGTGACTATACATTCTGCTTGAACCAAAATGTCATGAGCCCCAGCAGCCAGATGTACTCCCAGTGCAACAGCTTCAAGAGAAATACTCCTGAGAAATGCAATAGTACCTGGAAAAAGAAATTGGTGCGTCACTCTTCCGAAGAAAAGCAATCTATTATGAATGTAAGATTGAGGAAAATTTTGTGGATAACATAGTGATGAAAAAAATACTGATCCTTTACAGAGGAAACGGCCACGGGCAAATATTTCATCATAGAGAATCTAAATGCAGAGAGATAAAATACTGCAGAGCATAATTGACAGCATGAATATGAGAACCTTAAATTTGCTCTTTCACATAGTAGGGCACAATAAATACCGTACAAGGACAAGGAAAGACTCTTTGCATGCATGTATGGATAACGGAAGCCAAGGAATCTATTTTTTTCTACCTCTATAAATATACAAGATCATATATTGTAGTAAAAATCAATAAGTACATGGCAAGAATAGTAGAATAACAATCAATTAAATTATCTAGAAATTAAAAAGAAAAGGCTATTAGACTAGCTACACATTTTAAATATGCAAGCTACTACTACATAATTAAAGCTAATTCAGTACTACAGTAAAAGGATGGAATCGTGTATAAGAAACTGCATATCAAGATACCACGAAAGAGGTACGCGCAAAAAGAGTGCTGAAAAATCCCTCAGAAAAACAAAAACTACACAGTCAAGTTAGCGACAAAGGTAAAGCCCAAACTTTGCCTCCAATAGAGCACTTTAATTCCCCCAAACTACATGCTCAACTCACTTCCCATAAAAAAAGACTATTCCTAGCAATCTGGAGGGTCAAACCACACCAACATAAGAAAATCGAAAAATCTCAATATCTTGATCTTTGGACTGCAAATTTTTTCTTTTTTTCTTTTTTTCTTTTTTTCTTTTCAGAAGTTGTGGAATTAGTTTTAAGAGAAAAGCAACAAATCACCTCTTTGCATCCCCTTGAGTATTCTTCTATCCTTCCTGTAGCTCTCAACTGGCAAAGAAACCAGCTTTGAAGCACCAGCCCCAACAGCAACCAATGATCGGATGGTTGGAAGACCTCCCAATATTTTATGGATCTGAATCACGTGATTCAATTTTAGAAATCACAGACGTAAAATTGGAAAGGCCAATACTCAACAGAAAAAAACTACCTGATTATGAGAAATATCTTCCAACCACTCTCCAACAACTGTTTCACATACATTGCTCCATCCGTATATGCCAACAGCATGAACATGCTTTAGTTGTAATTCAACTCCCTAAGCCAAAAAAAAAAAAAAATTAACCATAGCACTCTGAGACAAATTAGGACCTTGATTAAAAAATTACAAACTTTAACATCACAGACAAAGTTAAAATTTCTATTGGTCGGAATGCCATGACATATGGGAAAGTTAATAGAAAATTAAAAAACTTTTCTTTTATCAAAACTTCTAAAAAAAGCTTACAGAAAAAGTAATCGTCTAAGCATAACTGTCACAAAGAAAGATTAAAGCATTAACTCATAAATTAAACAGTGATTTAGTGCAGGGAAAAAACTCATGTCTGATGAGAATTGCAACTTGATGAGAACCATGTATGGAACAATGTTTTTTATTGGTTGAAGAAATCGTTACGTTAAAAGGAAAAAAAAAAAAAAAACATTTACCTTCCAAGGAACAAGGTTTACAAGTTCTACATACTTTCCACCTCTTAATGCAGCTAAATCAACGTGGCTGGGACTGTAGTCAACTCGAACAACAGAAGGTCTTACATCAAATTTCTGGAAAGAAATATGCAATGTTTAAAGTTAGAATTACCTATTCATTTGATGAAAAAATAAGTAACATATTCACAATCGGACAACAAAAAAAAATCCCCATCTAGAGAAGTTGCAAGTTTCTATTCCTAGTCAACAACTATTAGCACAAAGTAAAGGGGACTTGATTATTAATCCATACAATAATGTGTGAGGAGAAGACAATAAAGCAAGGAAGGATAGACACTTTCTATGATAAAATGGAAGTAGTACAATTCCAACTTAAACATTTTGATCTGCTTCAGCTAGCAGGTTGCAAAGGAAGTTTGTACCTGAAAATTGTGTTTTATATCTATAACTATTAGATGTTAAATGAACAGCCCATCAAAATTTTTCCCTTTTCTCATACTTGAAAATTGTCGTTCAGGAAAGGCACAGGATTTGTTATGCTTTGCTGAAAGAGTTGTATTTAGTCTAGAACTTCCTTTTGTGCTCACCTCTGACCTACTGTAACTCAAAACTTCTCTACCAGGAGATTTGAGTGTTTTGGAAATTTTTTAAAAATATTTGACTCCATTGTAACAACATACTTTTTGTGGGAAACATCATATAATGACATTTGAATTGTCAAATAATGATATTTGAGATGATATTAATTAATCCTTATTGTCAAGTGAGCCAATACTTCTAGACATTTTAAGAGCTATCTGTTTAATATTGTCGTCTCCAATTGGGAAAAAATAGTTATAAGGTAAAATGCAATTTTGACCTTAACTTTTGAGGTCATTTAAATATTAAACTTTAAACTTCTTTTTTTTTTTTTATCAATGGAACTTCAATCTATCAGCTGTCTACAATTTGGATTTTGTCATTAATTTATCTAATAAATTCAATGCGTGTATATCATGATTTCCATCTAATCGGTTATTTTAACTCAATTTCGAACTCTTCAGACAATTTCTAATCGGATTTCAAACTTTGTCAATTCTTGATAGAGTTCAAAATCGCCAAAGAGAAAATTGACCGAGTTTGAAATTGGGTTAGAAATTGCCAAAGGGGTTAAAAATTGAGTTAGAAATATATGATTAAACAGACAACGTGGTATACACGTACTAGACTTGATAAATAAACAACATATAAATTGATGTCAACTGAACGCTTGTCAGAAAAATAGTTTAAAGCTAATCTATAAAAGACCCTAAGCATTAGGTTCTAGATTACATTTTATTTTTTTTTTAAAAAGAGCTCGTAATTCATTTGCTATATCTATATATATATCCATTACAACTAAAATAGTATTAGTGAGGTGTTTCCTTGGAAGGGCATTCGGAAAACAATGCTTACATGAAAAGAGCTCCTCCTTGGAAACTAAAAATATTTTTTTGCTAGACATGAACTTACAAAAAGAGATCATCATATGTTTACATAAACCGAATTGTGGTTCATAAGAGATAAAAGAAAACATTCCATGCTTCACCTTTTGTAGCAAAACCACTTAGAGGTGATTCTTTAAGCAACGTTAGGGATTATTCTTTTTTGAGGTTCAGGAGGCCATGCCTTTAAAGAGTCATCTTCTTGGCATGGAGATGTAGTTCCATATGATCTATTTTACTGACTTCATTAATTATTATTATAAAGAGACTTTGATGATTACTAAATTAAATTGGTTCTCCCTGCAGTCTTTTTATCCTTTAACGACAGATAAAAAATATCACAGAAAGCGGAGAACTATAATAAAATGCAGAACTTCTAAAAAACTATACCCTTTTGAAATTAATGACCAACTCTCCTAGCCAAAAAGTGATTACAATAAAAAAAAAATACCATTCTCATATTGAATTCTCTGATTTTCTATAAAAATCATATTTCTCTTGTTCCACAGACATCATAATAAACAAAATGGCAATAACTTTTCCACCTTTTTGTTTCCATCCTCCCTCCCCTTCATTCCACCAAACATTTTTTAATAGAATTAGATATCACCCAATAAATGGCTAGCCGCCCAAACCAATTTCACAAAGAGGAAGCCATATCACAATGAACAAGGAGATGATTCACATCCTTCTTGTCATTCCCGCACAAAACTTATCAATTAGGAAGAGCAAAGCTTCCTTAAGATGGTCCACTACGAAAAATTGCCTCTTAACATTCTTATAAAAGTAAAATGCCTCTTAACACACATTCCAAGTGAACAAAATCATAATAGGGGGCCTAATATACTATCCTCCCCTCCCCCCCCCCCCCCCCCCAAAATTTTGTCTAATTCTCCTTAATTCTTCTATTTCTCTCTATCTCTACTCTTTCTTATTCACCCTATTAAGTAAAATTTATCCTCAGTTTTTCTCCTTCGGTTCATCGAGGTTGACGAACATTAGAGTCTTAAATGACCAACTGTTTTCACTGTTTGAATTATTTTTTTAAGTTATTTTTGGGAGAGAATATCTATATCTTTGATTTTAAATTTTTTTGACAATCTTGCTTGTTTTTCACAATTTTATATTCTCTCTTTTTTTCAGCCATGAGGATTTCCTTCATCTAGAACGATAAAAATGTGGTTTATTCACAAAATCCCCACAAAAAAAATTATGGAGCTAAAAAAATTTAAATGCCTCGGATAACTTGCCTGAAAATACGGAAGTAATGCCTCTTCCACAACAGTATGCCCTGCAAGACTTCTACATGCAATTGGGAATGATTTTAAATTATCTGTACTTTGAAGATGACTAGACAATTGGTCCATTGATGAGCTTTTATTCCCAAAAAAGTTAATGAGAAAATCAAGTTGCTGTTGGTGAAGATGCAATAATATAGGAAGGAAAGACGCATGTAACCTGATTGGAAATACAAGAGTTAGTGACTCAACAATGTCTTTATTGTCGAAGAGTAAACACAGACTCATAATTGTAATGTATTTTCCAACCAACAGGTAATCAACCATAAGGACCCATCGTTTTTGTAAATTAAAATAGATGTCAACAGTGTTTGAAATGGTTGCGTGTTTCAATTGCTCATAAAATCATATATAGAGTCCCACAGTTGATGTGCCACACACTCAACACTCAAAAACATACACATATAAACATGTTGGATGTTGCATATGGTTGTTTCAAGTATTTATCCATGCATCCATCTATCTATCAACAAATGAACCTTTTTCAGTTTTAGATCAAGCTGGTAACTTTTTTAATAAATAATTTCTGGTACATAGCTTACGCTTCTTTTTTATATATTCTGTGGAGGACATTTCTTCCTCTTTTTCAAAATGCAACAGAAAATAAGCACAGACAATATCAAAAAAATACTGATAAGCACACTAAATAAATAAGAATAGCTGAACCTATATTCCTCAAGAGGAGTTGAAGGATCCGGTCTGATAGCTTCTAATTCCATCTTAAATGCTTTAGAAGAAGATTCTCGAGGGTGATCCTTCGAGTTGTAGTATCCTATCATCTGTAGATATAAAAAACAAACTTTATCTCTGTTTTTAATTGTCACAAAAGGGCAAATATTAAATTCTTCAAACATCAAATTGTCACCAGTTTCCAAGGAGCATCTTTACTTTTGTCATAAAGATGGAGATCTTGAACTGAAAGAGAGAGCCTAGATGTGCACAGTCCACCATCTAAATAGACATCGTACTGGACTTGTATCCCTGATAGTGCAAGCTCTAGACAAGCATTTACATCCCTCTTGCAGAATTTTATGGTTTGCTTTCCATTTTCTACGCTGCCATTCCAGTCAGAGCCAGCATACATTCTCCAGCTCATATCGATATTTGTAAAAAGTACGCATCCAGCAGCCTTTCCAAAATTGAAGATCTTTCTACTTTCACTGGATGAAAGATCCTCTTCAACAGATTGTTCACCAATACAACTTTCATCAATGTGGTTTTCCACAATTGTTAGTGGCATATCCCCATACCATCCATTAATTTCTTCTCCCAGATCTTCATTTCTAGATTTAGAGCTATCACGCAACATCGGCCTACAAAGAGATAACTCTGACAGTGAGCGCAGCTCTGACAAACAATATTCTTCAATGAACTCAGGATAGGAACATTCGGGAGTAGATAATACTTCACTCCTTTTCAATTCCGGTGCAGTAAAGAAGGGAATGTCAGGGCAGTAACTGTTGAGAGTTTCATGACTCTGGAAAGAAATCTCCATGGGAATAGTTTGATCAGGTGGATTACAAACGTTCACTTCAGTGGAATCATATTTCAAATTTTGGTTCTTTTCCGATAGAAATGCATCTTCACATATCTCATTCATCAAGCCAACTAAACAAGCATCAGTTTCTTTATCTACACTAGAATGAGGAGAAGATGCTTCATTGTCACAAAGCTCGCTCTCTTGTGCCTGCTGAACATTATTCCATCTTGCCTGTAAGTGCAAAACTGATTCCTCCAGCTCTGGAGCAAATAGTTGCTGAAGCTGAGCAGCTAAACGAATCATACCAGAGGTCGTATCAGGGCAAGTTTCCATAAAAATATGACATTTTGAAAATTCCGCCTCCCACAGAAGTCCACTAGAACAATTAGTTTTCATTGTTGCTTCAATGAGTGCCTCTCGAGCAACTTTCACATAGCCAATCTTGGCGAGATGTTCAACACTGTAAGTGCCACCAAGACACTCAGGCTTTGACAAACCCTTTATAAGAAGCCCAACATCCTGTACTGCAATTCTGTAATCATCTTTAATTATGTCTCCCATAGTTGCATTAGAAAGAGTCAGAGAAGATGCAGCCAGTAGACAAGCAACATATTTCTCACCCAAACCTTGGTTAGAGATTGAACAACTAGACTTTAAACCATGAAGTTCACTACTGACCAACAAATTATTTAAGTAAGGTTCATAGCTCACTCCAACATCAACCAAGATAAGAAAAAAAGTAACTCCAGAAGATTCTTTTTTATTCTCCCTTTGCACAGTCTTTTCTGTTACTTGTTCGGTTGGTGCGAAAAAAGAGGAAATGGTATCCAACCAATCCAGCCTACCACCTACCGCCACAAATGTCATACATCTTAGATTAATTGTTATGTAACCATGGCCACTCTCAGAGTCCAACATGTGTATGATATTAGAACCAGCCAGTCTTGTTGACAACACATTTGAACCTTCTCCATTCCCACGCTTTAAAGTAGTGTTGCTACACGAGACTAAAAGAAACGCATGATCAGGAACTCCTGTGATACAACCCGACAGTTTTCCTTCACCATGAGCCAGCCAAAAGAAATTGGCATCTTTAATACCTCCTACGTCTGAGACAGACATTAGCTCAAATTTCTGAACTTCTAGTTTAAGATGATACCATGATCCAGGAAGCTCTTTCTGAATAGAACTCTTAATATTATCCTTTGTATCTGGATTCATTGAGATTTCCACACAATCACAGTCCACAACAATAGATCTCTGAGAAGGAGAAACTTGTTTTACAGTATCTGCTGCATCACAGGCAACATTAGAGAACTCTTTTATCAACTGATTCAATAGACAACTAACACCTTTATACTGGAAACTGTTTAAATGAATCTTAACAAGATGAAGTGAAAAATGAAGGACCAGAGTGGAACTCAAAATCATTTCTTGTCGAGTTTGAGAATATGACTCTTTCATATCTTTCACAGCTGATGCAGAAGTAAATTCATAACCTTTTCCAACAAATTTATATCTGCTCCGTGATTCGTCTCTAGCTAAAGACCTTGCCTTCTTTGCTATCCATGGACCTGTAACATGACCCTCCTGCCAAAACATTGTAATGACAGGACTACAACTTCTGTTGTTCATGATAGAAAGAATGTTATGAGCAAGAAATTTCTGTGTCAACATCTTATCAAAGTAAACTTTAGCTCCCTCCAGAATTGGAGTTATTAAGAAAACATCGAGATTTCCAGCATTCAAATGCAAAGCCTTTGCAGCTGTTAAATATTGTTTCCGCAAATTTGATTCTGGATCACACCCTTGACTTACTCCCTTGTCCAAATCCGGAGGTGAAGAAAAATCAAGAGCAATAAACTGCTCCCATGAACTATAATTCCTCATGCTCTGGCCACTTTCAAATGGGAAACATAGTATTACCCTTGCATTTGAAATAAATATATCTCCCAAAAATCTTTTTGCAGTTAAAGTTTTCACATGAACGGGATTTCTTTCAACTTCCTTTTCACATGTTCCATGATTTTTCTGGAAAGCCTTGGATGAAAAGACATTCTTTTCCTCATTCAACACTACATACTTTTCAATTTTCTTCAGAAAATCCAGTAAGGTGCTTATTAAGGGAAAATTAACCCATAGAACAAAGGGTGACAGTTTCAATGAAAATGAATTTGACAATTTGGAATTTTCATCTTGGGAAGTTGTCATGACATTTACTTGACAAGAGGTGATACCAGAAGTTTTAAGCAACGTGACTTTTGTGGCATCAACGCTGTTACCAAGTAGAAAATTTGAAAACGCTGAATCATTAACTAAATCCGTATCATGATCATTGAATGACACGGAAAGTGGAGGGAGGGCATCCTGAACATTAGCTTGGAGATGTTGAATCAAAAAACTAAAGTCTGTGTCATTTTCTTTATAGCTTATATAATCAGAAACCTCCATATACTCAACTGTCCCATGAAACTTCATTTCTTGAAGAGAGACCTGTGTAAAAACCATGTGTGTTAGAGTAAAAGGATGGATGTCATAAACAAAATTTTCCTATAAATCTCCTATGCACAATAACACCTGTGTAACAAGAATTATGTCACGGCACTCCGCAGCCACAAAATGCTGCTCTGAGCTCCCATTAATTCGCTGATATAATAACTTGGTCTGGTCGTCATCATGAAATGAAAGTGTAATAGAAAGTCCAGCAAAAGTTGCTTTCAGATTGGTTTCAACATGCTTCTGATCTGCAATGAATAGTCAATATAAACATATTTATTCTATTCACCTAAAAAGAAAGGCATGAAACAATTCTTGGAAAAAAGAGTCTACCGTGAGAAGTTTGAACCAACATGTAAAAATAGAACTTACCGATGCTCTTCTAGAGGTTTAAACACAAAACACTCGTGCAGTGTGACTTTGTATTTATCAAAAATTTATATAATATAGCTATTCCTTAAGGCTGATGACTTAATTTTTGTACTGCTTGTGATGATCAATGATTACTCCAAAGAGAAAAATTGACCATAATTATATATTAGTATTCCTAATTTTGCATAAAATATTACTTCATTACAAAAAAAATCACTTACAAAACAAAACTCGTAAGAAAAAATTTGCAACTCTTTAATGAGAACACAGCAAACATGAATGTCGAAGCATGTACGGGCTACCCATATTAGAATTTTAGTTGAGATGGAGGCCTTTAGATTTCAATATTTCAAGATCAAACAAAATCGGTAATCCAATCTAGAAATAATGCCTCAAATAAATAGGAAGATGAATTGCTCTGAGATTTTTCTTTCCAAAAAATTTAATGAGAAAATAACTCATACAACGGCCTCAAGTCAAGTACCGTTATAGTAATCTTTCAAAAAATAATAATAATAATAATAATAATAATAATAATTCTCTTGAAAATGAGACAAGATGCAAAGGACACAATTTCAAACACCTCAACAGAAAATGGCTAGTTAAACCTTTTAAGTAAAGAGGTTAACTATTAAGAGTCATGATACAGTTTTTCAGGCTTTTTACCTCAAAAACAGAATCTCAGAGAAATGAGAAGAGGAAAAAAAAACACATTTTAATTTTGTAAGTCCATCTGAAAGTCATATTTTGACTTCAAGTGTATCTCGAGAAAGGAAATAAAGCTGAGGACTAACATCAGAACTTCACTTAACTAAACAAAGCAATAAAAAAATAAAGGAAGAAAATGAATCCTGAAAAATATATAGACTGGTCTATCTCATGACTGAATTTTCTTGCATTAAACAGATCCTTTTGGGTCATAAAAATTGTATAAATAGAAATATGCACAAGAAGGTGAGATAAGCCAAGATTTATATATTTCACTACAAGCTTTCAGAGATTCATACAATACAAACAAAATTTTCAAGTAAGCGATGCCAATATTTATGAATTGTATTGCAAAATAACTAAACTGCACACAACAGGCTCCATCTCTACCACAAAAAATAAATAAATAAATATAAAAAATAAAATAAATTCTTAAGGAACAGTGGACACATTCATACCAAAAACAATTTAAAATTGACTAAACATAGGCAGGTTGGCGCTGTTTGAAACCTATCAAGAAAGTCGAACCTGATTTGTTAGAATGCGAAAGGCAATATACTGAGAACACATGCACATACCCGAGGGAATATGTAAAGATCCAGAAGCAAGGCTGGATGCCGCAGTAATGGCACTGAAAACAGAATTTTTCCAATTCCACATGCCACTGTTTCCAAATGCAGATTGGGAACTTCTCATTTCATCTAAACACTCAAAGAATTGGTCCACACTGCACAAAGGCCAAGAAAAAAAGGGAAAGAGAGTCATAGACATTGATGGTAGAAGTTACACTTCGCATCACAAGGATCACAAAAGAAAAATCAAACTTGGATAAATGAAATTAAGTATTTGGAAGATTATGATATTCAGCCACTAACATTGAGTAGTTATCTTACAAAAAGAAACATGAAGTGGCTATCCATGAACATTATGTGGTGTACAATTGGATTTTTAAAATATTAAAATATCAAAGGGATTCATTGTTAATAGTAATATAATCTTAGAAGTAGACTTTTTCTTTTCTGATTTTATAGTTATAGTTATAACATGCATAACTAACCTGATGTTTAAACGAATCTCTTTAAAAAAGGAGAACTCTAAGCAACCAGAAAGTTGGTCGCAATTTAGCAATTTTTGGAATAAAACAGATTTTCCCACTGTTGAGGAGAAGGAACAGTTTCTTCTCTACAATACACTGAAACTTCGTCATAGTGATATCCCAAATTTCCAGGGATCTGAAGTCTTTTTTTGAGGTTGAATGTTTACAACTACAAGAAATTGAATGTATATGAACATGAAACTTCAGATCCATAACAGTGATCTTTGATCATAGTTATAACAGTAAGATATTCAGTTTAACAGAAATGGGAAGGCATTACATGAGCAGCACAGTTCTATCAACAGGAATTCTTTTGTCATCATAAAGAACATAAATAACAGCATGGTTTAGTGTTGAAAAGGGGTGAATCCTACACTTCCTTTACATTCCAATCATAACCCATGCTGGAAATTTAGTGTTGATTCAATAAAACTACCATTTTACCATTACTTTTCATCTTATTAATAAGTACTATATAAAGAAAAAGAATACTGATAACCTACTAACATCCTTATACATAAAACATGAAACACCAACCTTGCCCCAAAATCAAGTTCTCCCACTCCAATATTTTCTTCTCTGCTATCTTTAACAGAAAATGGTAGCCAATCTGCTATGAGATGTGAATGATGTAGAAGACCTTCATTTAGTGATTCATGCAATGTCGATGAAGAGAAATCCAATGGAAAACCACCACAAGATGGAAAATTATTCCCAGAAGTAATTGCAGCAGAATCAATCAGTTTGTCATGATAACTTGACCCTTCCTTGTTCAAATTCGCATATGCCTCCCATAAGATTAGGAATTGCTTGATTGTGCTCAGTTGAAGTTTGAGATATATGTGATCAATAAAAACATTTGCATCAACTTTACAAATGTCAAAGGAACCATCTTTCCACGGGACACTAAATTTTAAATTTCCAGAAAATCCACCAATTCTGCCAGACAAAATTGGTATAGTAACATGTGATGGAGAAGAAACAGAAGACAAACCACCCAAGGTTCTTTCAGTGGCATTGCCCAAATTCATCTGATTATCAACATTCTCTATTTGAAGAAGTTCTAGTACAGCGCCATGAAACTTCACAAAATTTGTTAGTTCGTTCATTCCAAGAAAGCTCTCAATTTTTGGATTGGTATCTGAATTACCACAGTCAGAAACACAAGTACCACATTCTATTTCTGAAATTCGAAAAACCAGTGTTGATTTAGCACCTGTCATCTTTTTATCTTCTTCTGAAAATGGATCGAATGCAATAATCAGCTTCTTAATTGTTACATGAAAACTAGTAAGTATCCACTTCACCAACTTTGCTATCGTCTTTACTCCTTCATGAACAGATGTGGGTTTTACAGAAGATTCAGTTGCATCATGACGTGATCCCAGCTCTTGATGTTGGTGATTTTTCTCAGCAGAACCAAAAGATTCATCTTGAATAGTAAGAGTATTTTCCGTTCGAAGAGGTGCAAGCACAATTTCAAGCTCATCAACCTCGACCTCAAAACCTTTACCCTTCCAAGGCATTTTTACTGAAAGGGAGCCAACCGATCCTTCTTTTATGATTACCGATGCTGCAGATAGCTGTAAATAAAGCACATTAACAACAATAATGAACACAAAGTACCCTATAAGACCCAAAAATCCTGGATCAGAAATATTCCCATTATCGATTTCGGACAGCATATATCTTTTCTTACCAGCTGTTAGTTGTCATTAGCATCATAAAAAACCAACAACATGCAAAAACATAAATAAATAAATAAAATTAAGTAATAATAGAAGTGCTAAATTATAAGATATTCTAACAGCACTAAAATTATTAAATTAGTTGATTTGTCTTTCAAATACATATTTAGAAGACTGAGATATTGCTAACTGAAAAACTGTCCAGATCATATCTTCATTATTTGAACTTACTAATAAGTCATGAGTCATCTTGCAGCTCGCTAGCATTCCCAGGGGCAAGTATTACTAATTGTATCTCTCCGCAAAACACAAACATACATGCTTAATATGTTTAAACTTGTGCTCACAATTACAGTTAATATACTCCTTTTTGGCATACAAACAAACATTCTTTAAATTGCCTATTGCAGATGAATAATTTACAACATATATACATATGATTGCGTCTTCACTTCAAAACCAAACACTTCACAAGCCTAAAGAAGAGAACACGTTCAATTTATGCAC
The DNA here is from genome assembly GCA_022432975.1 of Begonia masoniana. Taxonomy (NCBI): domain Eukaryota; kingdom Viridiplantae; phylum Streptophyta; class Magnoliopsida; order Cucurbitales; family Begoniaceae; genus Begonia; species Begonia masoniana. The sequence continues at coordinate 12,051,771 of CM039513.1, forward strand.
AACTTCAAACAAAGTAACTTACACCCCACCAACGAGCAACAATTGCCCTTAAAAATCTATGAGATCTCCATTAAACTTCCTTTACTTTGCAGCCAACAAAACATTAGCCACTCTCCTTAAAAATCTTCGAACAAACAAAGCAAGAAAAAAAAACATGAAAAGTAAAAAATAAGCGTGCCTTTTGATTTAGAAATTCAGCATTAAGCGCGAGGTCAGTGAGTTGAATTGTGCCCTCGATGAGTTGAACATCTAGCTGGTCGAGATCAATATCTCCCAACACGAACTGCCCCAGCTTCTTCTTCAACAAAAACTTGCACAACCTCTTCAAAGCCCACCGGGAAAACATCTCCTCGGCCGACTTAGCGAGGTTCCACGGAAACATGGCTGGAATTAACAATTAATTCCGCGCCAATACGTCCGATAATTTAAAGAATCAAGGTTTTTATAGAGAAAACTAGGGTTTTTGGGTTGGAATACCGAAATCTCGCGATGGAAGGTTGAACTCCCATCTAGAGCAGATTTGAAAGAGAGAATCTGTTCGTGATCGAATAAGCGCGATCAAATGTTAAAAGCGTATGAATTGAATATTAGACCTAGGGCTTGTTTGATTTGGGAATTTCGTTTAAGTTGCTAGAGATACGCAAAGATCTCATTATCAGATTTAAGTGTAAATTCTTTCAATCATTTGTCTCAAATAACTTTTTTCCTTTAATTATTATACAAGATGACACGTCATTTGCTCTCAGTCAACCTTAGTCTAGTCGGTCGCCATCCATGCATTTTATTTTGCTTCATTGATTTTGAAATCAAATTCTAGAAGGGCACAGTCGATGTGAATACTGGGTTTTATTTTGCTAATTCTCCTAATTGAGACACACTTAATAGTGCCTATCATCGGAAGAGAATTCTCGAGATGACGAGGCTCTGCCAAAATCGTTACGGTTATATTCAAAAGCAAATAAGGATCTTTACATTAGAGATTTAGGCAGTAAGTTAGAGGTTTTCATGTGTTAAGATTTGGATTTTTTATTTGAAGACTCAATTTGAATCCATTGAGAGGGTGTTAAATCGTCGTGGTTGGAGAGTAAATCCGGAAACAGAATTCAGGGTCGTCAGAGAAACTTGATTTAACCCTAATTTCATTATTTTATTTGGATCTAGGATTTTGATGAACTATTTTAGATTTTTGATTTACAAATCGAAATCAATATGTCAAAATTAAGGATTTATACATGAAATTGATAGTATCTAAGTCTTGGATATGATTTATTGTTGATTAGATTGAAAAATGAAAAAAAATTAAAAATTTGATTGAAGGGTGAACATGTTTGGTTGACCTGATTTTACGTTTGTCGATCGATTTTTGAATAGGTCGATTGTTTTCATGGTCGACTAAATTTCACTGTGGTTTATCTATCTCCCCTTTCTATGGTTGACCGATGGGAGTTAAAAATATTATTTTTTCTACAGCATTTTTACGTGATTGTTTCCATAAGTCTCTGAGTTGTTTATGATCCCGGATATAGATACCAACCATTATTCTAAGAGAAGTCTACTCATAATAATATTATGATAGGTACCACAATTTGACTGATTATTGAATTACTTAGACATTTGAATTTCAGCAATATAGAGGTATTCATAAGTCAATGTAGTGATTTATTTATTATATTTGACAGTACATTTATTATTTTCATAAACCTATTTTGAGGCATAGTTTCACATTTGTTGTGTTATACTCTATTTTTACATTATATGTATGTTTTTAATTGTTACATTTATTTTGTGTATCATCATTATTTTTTATTGATTATTATACTGGTTGCATGCTGTAACACCCGGTTCCGTTTTAATCGAATTATTTTACCAATGTGTGATGTACATTTTAGGGTTGAAATTTAGGGAAATTAGTGGTTTGGTTAATCAATGACTAGGTTAGGGCAAAATTGTAATTTGGAGATTTAATAGTGGATAACCTATTTAAGGAAGTGGATTTGTGATTAATGCACTGTAGCCGCCACTATCTTACTTACCATTCCTCTTTCAGCCTTCAGCTCTGCAACAGAACTCTCTTGGCGATTCCCTCGCCCGATTCTCCTTCAACCTAGGTAAGTTTTCCTCATTTCTCTTATGATATAGCAGTTAGATACCTGAGAGAGTACAATGTGAGGATTTTTGAGGATGCTGTGAATGAGAGTAGGTTCGGGTTCTGGTGATAAATGGGAATGCACGAGCAATAGAGTTTCAAACTGGTTTCCTTGTCCTTCTGGTTAGTTTTTGGTTAAGTTTAGTAAAGGTTTGATTGATATTCTGTTATGAACCTAGGTGAGCAAATTTTCAAAGTAGCTAGCAACCAGACATTTTCCAGGAGCCAGGTAAGTGAAGTATGCTTGTGCCTTCGGGCCTACATCACAAAACATTAGGATTATGTTTACTTGAATGTGTCTGTATGTTATGCATCATATTTTAAAAGTATACGAAAATGAATTTGAATGCATGTTGGCATGGTGAGGAATGAACATAATGAAACAGCTATGTGAATCAGATTTACTGTTAAGGGAAATAATCCGCCCCTTAATGAGACAGTGGATATTTAGACTTTGGGAAATTTAATTCCGCTTCCCATCGAACAGGGGAATCAGAAACAGCTATGTGAATCAGATTTACTGTTAAGGGAATTAATCCGCCCCTTAATGAGTCAGTGGATATTTATACTTTGGGAGAAGTGATCCAACTCCCAATTTCACAGGGGGATCAGATCAGAAACGATGCATATGCAACTGAGAAGAGAAAGTAGAAACTGCATATTTAGGAATTCATGTTTCAGCATTACATTACATTATTGCTTTACTTACTTAGCATTAGGCTAATAGATGAGTTTTGTGATGTAGGTGAACAAGTATCAACAGGTGTGTTCACTGAGTTTGCTGAGGACTAGTATGGTTGGAGGAGTGCATCTATGTAACAATCTGGCAACTGATGGGGCGGTTTAACTGATGTCAGTTGGTGTGAAGGTTTAGTTGACAATGTTTCAATTTAAGTATATTGAGCGTTCATGACAGTAGTGGTTTCAATATTTTGAATACGTTTTGAAATTTTTCAGATAATAGTATTCTGTTGAGTTTTAATGTTGGTTCTTACTGGATTTTGAGTAATGCATTGGTTTGAATTGTTTTGAATGGTTTCAGTGAAGTAAGCAAATTCCTTTCTGTAGTAGAGTTTTGTTTGTATAACAAGGAGTAGTTGAAATGTCGCTCTGTTCTCTATCGGTAGATGATGTCTATCGGCAGATGTTGAGTTGTTGTTCTCTTGTCTATCGGAAGATGTCTTCAGTAAAGCCATCGGAAGATGTCTTCAGTAAAGCCATAGGATGATGTCTTCAGTAAAGTCATAGGATGATGTTTCAGAGGAAGCCATCAGAAGATATAAGTAGAAAATTTGTTGTTTAGTGATCGGTGGATGTCGTGTATTAAACCTATCGGATGATGTCGTAGAAGTTTTGTCGTTAGCGATCGGTGGATGTCGTGTATTAAACCTATCGGATGATGTAGTAGAAGTTTTGTCGTTAGCGATCGGTGGATGTCAGTGTATTAAACCTATCGGATGATGTAGTAGAAGTTTTGTCGTTTAATGATCGGTATATGTAGCTTGTTCTACCGGAAGACGAGAGTAAAAGATTTGTCGTCTTGTGGTCGGCAGAGGGTGGGTGAATGAATCATCCGGCTGACATCATCGGTGGAAGCTTTCGGTTTGTTTCCTCCCTTTTGTTGACTTCGTTCAACGGATGATGTGTTTGACTTTTATAAACTTTAAGTGTTTCACGCCTAAGCCTTCATCTCTTCCGGCCGAATTATTTTCTTAATATTTTAATTGATTATTCAAACACTATTTTATAATTTTGTTTAACTTTGCTTTGCTCAAAGATTTTCCGCTGCAAGTTTTTATGTTTTTAACAAACGTTCAAATTTGACTTTCAAACGAAGTTTTAACTTTGGTCCGAAATTTTCTTAGTTATGTTCGGGTTTTTGAGTAACAAACCGGGTTTAGAAAACTCGGGGCGTTACAGTATGGTATCAGAGACATTCAATTAAACCGTTCAAAAGATTACTCATCAGTGCCAGTCGTCGCATGGGAGTACTCCAACAACTGTAAGTGTTCATGTTAACCTTAGTTATTAGATGTTTATGAAAGTAGTTAACCCTGTGCAGGAATTTAGTATAATGGGCAGACGCCCAAGGGAGACCTAGAGTGCCAAGAGAAATGTCAAATGTGAGAAGTGAAGAGGAGCCTAGTGTGATTAGGCAGCTGACAGATTTAGTGCGTCAGCAAACTGATTTAGTGCGCCAACAGTCTGATCAACTAGGAGTACTGTTGAACCGAGAAGTACAAGGAAGTGCCAACTCGGGTTCTAGCAATGAACATTCTGGAGATAGATTCTGGAGACTATGACCACCCACGTTTGATGGACAGTCATCTGATCCAGTTATTGCTGAAGCGTGGCTTAGGAAGATTGAAAGTATGTTTAGGTGCGCCAACATTGGAGAAGGAGACAAAGTCACGTTGGCAACATTTCACTTGGCTGGTAAAGCTCAACTCTGGTGGGAAACAATAGAGACCACCACTGATGTCTTGGCGATGCCTTGGTCGCAATTCAAAGACATTTTCTACGAGAAGTATTTCAACAGTACTGTCCAAACTGCAAAGAAGTTGGAATTTTTAAACTTGAAGCAGAAAGGGTTTGTGGCTGAGTACAGTAGGCAGTTCGAGTCCCTGTCCAGGTTTGCTGGACATTTTGCTCACAGGGACAAGGATAAGGTATTCAAATTTGTGCATAGACTGAAGCCAGAAATTTACCGAGGAGTTAAATTTTGTGGTATTAAAGGCTTGTCATTCAGTGAAGTTGTGTCTACTACTCTGGAAGTGGAAGAAGCTGAAAGGAAGTGTGTTGGACCAAAAGAGGTCCCACAAAAGTCAGTCCAGCCACACCATCAAAGGGGAATGAAGAGGCCTAGTGAAGGCCAGAGTAGCCAAGGAACAGGAGGAAAGGTACAGAATGTCAGGAAATTTCCCCAGTATCCCAAGTGCTTGAAGTACCACCCGGGCGAGTGCAGATTGGGCTTTGGGAAGTGTTTCAACTGTGAGGAGGTTGGACACACGATCAAAGAGTGCCCGAAGCCTAGAATCACCAGATGCTACAATTGTAACAAGATCGGCCATATTAGCAGAGACTGCCCAGCTCCTAAGAGTGGCCCTGCTATGGTTAAACCGAGAATATTCTCCATGATGGAGTCGGGCGATGATGAACAGCCAGCTGTTGTGTCAGGTACTATATTGATCAACTTACCCCTATCTTTACTTTAATAGATTCAAGGTGCAACACATTCTTTTATAGCCTCTACATTTGCTGATAAACTAGATGTACAGTTTACCCCCACTGAGCATGTGTTTAACGTAGCATTACCCTCGGGTGAACACATGCACTCTAACCGAGTGATGCTTGATAGTGCTGTATTTGTAGGAAACATGAACCTATCTGCTAACCTCATTATTATGGATATAACGGGATTTGATGTAATCCTAGGAATGGATTGGTTGTTCAAGCATTATGCCACGATCAACTGTAGGACTGGAAGTTTCCAACCCTCTGGTAGTTTGAAATATACCTTTCAAGCTTCAAAGAAAAGTAAGGAAATGTCTGTGATGACTTCTATTAACACTAGACCTTCCCTATGTGGAGTGTATTTGTGCTTCTTAGCTAGTGTTTTAGACACACAACCTGTAGGAAAAACAAATCCTCAAAAATGTCTTAATTGTCTAAAACTTTCCTGAAGTATTTCTAGATGACCTTTCTGGTTTACCACCAGATAGGGAAATTGAATTTGTTGTGGATGTTTACTCCGGCGCCGAACCTATGTCTAAAAATCCATATAGACTAGCACCTACCAAGCTTAAGGAATTGAAGAAACAGTTGGAAGATTTATTGGAGAAAGGGTTCATATGCCCTAGCTTTTCACCGTGGGGTGCACCTGTCCTTTTTGTCAAAAAGAAGGATGGATCGATGCAGATGTGCATTGATTATCGGGAACTAAATAAGTTAACTGTCAAGAATAAGTATCCATTACCGATGATTGATGACCTATTTGACCAACTCCGTGGTACACGAGTTTTCTCTAAGATTTTTTTGAGGTCAGGTTACTACCAACTAAAAGTCAAATCTGAGGATATCCCTAAGACAGCCTTTCGCACAAGGTATGAACATTATGAGTTCTTGGTAATGTCTTTTGGATTAACAAATGCACCAGCAGCCTTTATGGATCTCATGAATAGAGTGTTTCATGAATTTTTGGATAAGTTTGTCATAGTATTTATCGATGATATTTTAATCTATTCCCGTTCCAAGGATGAGCATGCTAGGCACCTGACCTTGGTGTTTGAAGTATTAAAACAGCACCAACTATACGTCAAGTTTTCTAAGTGTGAATTTTGGCTGGACCAAGTCCACTTTTTAGGACATGTTATCTCTGGGGATGGAATATCTGTCGATCCAGCCAAGGTTCAAGCAGTTAAGGAGTGGCCCCAACCGAAGAGTGCTACAGATATCAGGAGTTTTCTTGGACTTGCAGGGTATTATAGAAAGTTCATTGAAGGATTTTCGAAGATTGCTACACCCCTTATTAAGTTAACAAGGAAAAGTGTGAAGTATATATGGACTGATGAATGGGAGCATAGTTTCCAGACCTTGAAACAGAAACTGACCAATGCCCCAATATTAACCCTTCCTGTTGAAAATGGTAAATTTAGCATTTATTGTGATGCTTCCAAAATTGGTCTTGGATGTGTATTGATGCAAAATGGCAAGGTAATAGCTTATGCTTCTAGACAGTTGAAGACACATGAGAGGAATTACCCCACACATGACTTAGAATTAGCTGCAGTGGTATTTGCACTTAGGATTTGGAGACATTACTTGTATGGGCAATCCTGCGAGATATTTTCATATCATAAGAGCCTGAAGTACATTTTCACTCAGAAGGAGTTAAACATGAGGCAACGTCGATGGTTGGAATTTGTAAAGGATTATGATTTTGAGATTAAATACCATCCTAGCAAAGCAAATGTTGTGGCAGATGCCTTGAGTAGAGTGACAACTTCAGCCTCAGCCTTGATCCTTGATGTACCATTAGCCTTAGAGTCTGAATTCCAGAGGTTTGATCTAGAAGCAGTATCCAGTGTGTCAGGTATACTCTCAGCCATAACCCTAAAGCCTACTATTTTGGAGAAAATAAAGGAAGCTCAAACGAATGATGACGAGTGTAACAAGTACAAGTTAAGCATGAAATCTACGGACAGAACGAATTTTAACTATTCTACTAATGGAATCCTTAAGTTTAGAAATAGATGGTTTGTCCCTGCTGTTAAAAGACTTCGTGATGAGATTCTTTCTGAAGCACACTCTTCCAGGTTCTCTGTTCACCCTAGGAGTACAAAGATGTACAATGATCTTAAACAGCATTATCGGTGGCCAGGTATGAAACGAAGTGTAGCAGAATATGTAGGATCATATCTGTGTTGTCAGCAGGTTAAAGCTGAGCATCAGAGACCTGCTGGAATGTTACAACCTTTACCAGTTCCTGAATGGAAATGAGAGCAAATAACTATGGACTTTGTAGTAGGATTGCCTAGAACTATTAAAGGACATGATGGACCAATATCCAGAATTATTCAGTTACTGAATTTTGAGGACAAAATTCTTTTAAGGAGGGTAGATTGTAACACCCGGTTCCGTTTTAATCGAATTATTTTATCAATGTGTGATGTACATTTTAGGGTTGAAATTTGGGGAAATTAGTGGTTTGGTTAATCAATAACTAGGTTAGGGCAAAATTGTAATTTGGGGATTTAATAGTGGATAACCTATTTAAGGGATGTGGATTTGTGATTAATGCACTGTAGCCGCCACTATCTTGCTTATCATTCCTCTTTCAACCTTCAGCTCTGCAACAGAACCCTCTTGGCGATTCCCTCGCCTGATTCTCCTTCAACCTAGGTAAGTTTTCCTCATTTCTCTTATGATATAGCGGTTAGATACTTGAGAGAGTACAATGTGAGGATTTTTGAGGATGCAGTGAATGAGAGTATGTAGCACCCAAGAATTTTCTCTCAATTTAATTAATCGAAAGAATTGGAGAGAAAATAATAAAAAGGTAAAGTAATTAAAAAGTGAATAAATTTGGTTGAACTAAAATGTTTATTAAATTAGGTTCGTGAAATTAAGCCGTGAGTTATAATTAAGAACGAGATTTAACGAAAGTCGAAATAGTCGAAAGCACGGGTGGGCGAAACGGTAATTGTTATTTTATATTATTATTATTATTATTTAAAAAAATAAAATAAAACATAAACAACTGAATGGCCCGAAGGCCATTCTGCTGTTTAAACCCGAGCCCCGCGAGCGAGAACAGGGGAGACGAGAAGTGGACGGCGACGCGGCGCCGTTCACCGACCGATTTTCGACGCTCTCCGGCCAGAAGACGGCATCGTGTGGTTTCCGGCCAGTCTCCGCGCACAAACCGAACGGTAAGCTCGATTTTGCCCTGTTTTCGGTTCGGTTTAGGTCGTGGGTGACGAGCTCGATTTGGCTCCGTTCACCGGCCGATTTTGGCCACCTCCGGCATGGGTTTGCCGACCCTTGGGTCGGCTACGGTTGATTGGCCGCGAGGTGCTCAATTTGAGCAAAAATCTGAGAATCCCGAATTGGGGGATTTCAGTTTTCGGTGTGATGCCTCAGGATTTCGATTTGTTTAGGCTAATTGAGGCAAATTGGGGTTGATTGGTGAGGAAATTGATGTGAATTGATGAAAAATCGAATTGGGGAAATTTCTCGGGTTAGGGCAGTTCGGGTTTTGCTGCAATTGACCAGCTACGGTCGATTGTTTTAAAATTCCTTTTGGCAGGTTAAAATAGGTTATTAGAGGAGTACGTGGCTGTTGGAATCGTTCGATTCGGATAACCGACGTGAAAGTTACGCGTGTTCGAAGTTTCGGGTCGGTTTTACCGAACCCAAATTAATGGCCTGTTTAGTTAAGTTTTAGTTGTATTAGACTTGAAATAGTAGTTTGAGAGTAAATTGGTTAATGTAAGCTTGATTTAATGAAGCTTGGATGTTTGTCATAGGTCGAGCTATAGGCGACGAGATGTGCCAAAACCAGCGAACTACGGACGACAGGTAAGTTCTCGTGATTCTTCTCTGGCCGATTGGCCTACACCGTACGTCGAATGTCGTTTCGAGGAGTTTGGTGACGCACTAGTTTATAATGTTTTGGTTGGGTAGTTAGGTTTAATTGTTTTATAGATTTTGTTTTACAGTCTTGATGGTATGTATGCTGAGTGTTTAAATTGTGTTATGAACTGTTCATGCATCACGTGTTTTAAAGAAAAGCATGAAAATGAATTTCTGCACAATGTTTTAAAGATAATGCAAAGAATAGAATGGGCTGTAAGGCATACAGTTAAAATGGGCCGAAAGGCATACAGTTTACAGGTCATGCGAGATGGGGCTCAGGCACGGCTGTACGTGTTGTAAGCGTGTGCCCCCCTCTTCTAGCTGGAAAGAGTAGTCCAACCGCAGGATGTGCTCTCTCCGGTTAGGAGGTTGAGATCTCGGTGGCACCCACAGAGTAAAGTAAAGAAAATGCTGCATGATTTCTGAACTCACACGCATAGCATATAGTTGCATTTATGAGAGCTTGCTGAGATTTTTATCTCATAGTGTATTGTATGGTGTAGGTGACTTCGATGATACAGGTGAGGACGAGATTCCTCCTCCAGAGTCTTGAGTCCAGTTGACGGAGGATGGCTGCGGTGGTGTGCTGGCGCAGTCGAGGCTTATCTGACCCGTGGGGATAGTATGTATAGATTTTGAGGGTTTTGGGATGTTTTGGGCTAATGGTTGACATTATAGGATGTTTGTTTCTGATAGTTGATAGGTTATATATTGATGGTTGTATAGAACATTTTAGGATGCTTGGTTCTGGATAGTTGATAGGATATATATTAATGTTTTAAACGTTTTGGAACTGTTTTGTGATTTTTAAAACAGCAGGATATGTTAAACTTTCAAACGGAACCACGCAGTTTATTTTCGTGAAAATGTACTTTGCTATGGTTGTATTTCGAGTCGGTTTTAGGGTGGTATTTCGGAAGACGTACGAGTATCGGGTGTTTGATGTTAAGTTGTATTTTGTAGGTGTTCAGGTACGTATTGGTTTAAATAATTGTTTTGAACGTTTTATTAAATTGTTTTCAAATTGTTTCCGCATAAACGCTAAGGATAAAGGGAAATGAAAAATATGGTACGGTAATTTAAGGGTAAATAAGGGTACAGTGTTAGAATCGTGACAGAGTAGGTTCGGGTTCTAGTGATAAATGGGAATGCACGAGCAATAGAGTTTCAAACTGGTTTCCTTGTCCTTCTGGTTAGTTTTTGGTTAAGTTTAGTAAAGGTTTGATTGATATTCTGTTATGAACCTAGGTGAGCAGATTTTCGAAGTATCTAGCAACCACACATTTTCCAGGAGCCAGGTAAGTGAAGTATGCTTGTGCCTTCGGGCCTACATCACAAAACATTAGGATTATGTTTACTTGAATGTGTCTGTATGTTATGCATCATATTTTAAAAGTATACGGAAATGAATTTGAATGCATGTTGGCATTGTGAGGAATGAACATAATGAAACAGATATGTGAATCAGATTTTGTAGCGACCCTAAACCGTACCTGATATTCCCGTACTATTTATTTTATTTTATTTTTTTTTATATCCTAAATAAATCTCGTACGTGTGTGCAGAATTAAAACCTTTTAAATCGGAATCGAAATTCGTTTAGTAAGTCGTTTAAATACTAAAACAATTGAAATTAAAAACAATTTAAATAAATAAATTAAAACATAATCGGCCAAGGGAAGGGACAAAAAAAGATTTTCCTCCCAATATACAGAGGCGATTGATCGCCCATGAAGGGGCGACCAATCGCCCTTCAACGATTGCAACAAGCGAATGTTCGCCTGTTGCAAATCGCCAGTGGCAATCAGTTGCCACAATTTGTGGCGATTGATCGCCATGCTCTCTGGATTTCTTCAGAGAGCGGCGATCCTTCTTTTCCTTTTCTCCTACGCCTACTACACACTCTACACAACTCTTTATTTTCTTCACACTTCATTACTATCAAACACAACAGTCATCATAAAGACTTAAACCCAATCGAAACCCAACATTCATACGCTCTCGTAACCTCATCCAAAACCGACTCAAACGTATTTAAAACGAAGTACGAAGTATAGTTCTCTAAAAACGAACTGCGTGGATATGTTTAAAACCTAAACAAATCCACATGTTTTTGAAATCACCCAAACGGTTATCAAATCAGTTTCCAAAATATTTCAAAACATTAAAACATAAACCTATCGACTATACAGAACCAAACACCCTAAAATGTTTCTATCTGTACAATTATTCATTTCAGCCCGACAATTCCCAAAAACATCAAAACACCTAACCATGAGTCCCACGGGTCAAAATACGCCTCGACTGCGCCAGCACACTCCCGCAATCATCCTCCGTCAACTGCATCACTCCTCAGGTGGAGGGATCTCATCCTCACCTATGTCGAAGTCACCTACACCATACAGACACGCTATGAGATAAAAATCTCAGTAAACTCTCGTAAATGTAAATGCATGCCGTGCATATGAATTCATAAATCATGCATCATTTTCTTTACTTTAATTTACTCTGTGGGTGTCACCGAGATCTCTTCCCAATAACCGGAGAGAGCACATCCAGCGGTCGGACTACTCTTTTCCAGCTAGAGGGGGGGGGTACACGCTTACAACACGTACAGCCGTGCCTGAGCCCCACCTCGCGTGACCTGTAACTATATGAGTACGTGTTAGATGTGGTATTGTGACAGACCGGTAAGTCGATCTACACAATAGATCAATAGCCCATCTCCAGGCCACATCGCCTTTTTCTTTAAAACATCATGCGAAAATTCATTTTCATGCTTTATAAAACTCGTGATGCGTGAGCAGTTCAATATGACATAAAGTAAACATACATGATTTGTACCATCGAGACAATAAAGTAATTAAAAGCATAACCTATACAGAACTAATCCTAACTACCCCAACCAAAACAATTTAAACATATACATCTCTAAAACTCCTCGAGACGACTTCGACGTACGGTGTATGCCAATCGGCCAGAGAAGATCACGAGAACTTACCTCGGGTCCGTTGCAGCTCAAGCTCCGTCCACGAGCGTTGTTTGTCTGAGGCAAAACATAACGGTCGACGTTAAAACGAGTTTAAGCTTCTAAATGTCCAAATTGACAAAACCTTAACTAAAGAAATTCCCTAAAGCTTTAATTCAATTCATCGAGCTATTTCATCGAGCAATTACGCGCTCGGCACCTCAAATCCTAATTTACGAGTTTTCCTAAAAACCTGAAAATTCTCAAATTTTAACTTTTCACAAATTAATTTACTTTCGTCCAATAACGTTCAATACATCCTTTAAATCCTTAAACACGGCAAATCTATAAATTTTGAACAAATCTCGATTTCTAACAAAACCCAAACGAAACCCTAATTGTTTAACTTTCTAAAAACCGAAAACTAACGCTCTAAAACTATAGATTCATACCTAGAACGTCGATTGGAGGAGAAAACGTGAAGAAAACGAGACGATCAGAGGAGAAACGGAGGTTGGAACGTTGAGGAATGGCGACGGGCAGAGAGGAAATTGCGCAAGGGAGGGCTTCTGGCGTGAAATGTCTAAGGAAGAAGGAGAAGAATGGTTTTAATCAAAAATTTACTTTGCAAATTACCATTTTGCCCTTCGCACTTAATTCTATTTGTTTCGTCATTCGTTTCGTTAATTGGCTGACTATTCGTTTTCACCAAATCTCCTTATTTCGCCAATAAGTCCAACTTATTATTTGGGATTTATTAAAACTGTCCGTTCGTAAGTCGGATCTCGTTTACTATTTTTACTAAAACTTCCTTTATATTACGAGAAGCGTAATTACTCGAAATATAGCATTATTACTCCGAAAAATCCTGTAAATTTCTTAAAATCCATATTAATAATTAGGATTCTAATGACGCTTTCTTTTCGTAAAACGAGCTTGATTTGACATATTTACAAAAATGCCATCACATAATATAATAATAATATTCCGTACAAGCCGGGTATTACATTCCACCCACCTTATTTAGAATTTTGTCCACAAAATTTAACTATACAAATAGCTCAGGATTCTTAGTCATCATATCCTGCTGTCGTTCCCACGTAGCTTCTTCCACCTCGTGGTTCCGCCACAAAACTTTGACTAGCGGAATTTCTTTGTTGCGCAATACCTTGATGGAAGACTCCAAAATACATATTGGCCTCTCCTCATAAGTCAAGGCAGGCTGTACCTCGATCTCTGTTGCCTCCACGGCATGTGATGGATCACGCAAACACTTCCGAAGCATGGACACATGAAATACGTCGTGGATACCCTCCATAGAAGCCGGAAGCTGTAGTCTATACGCCAACTTCCCGATCCTCTTCAGAATAGGAAAGGGCCCCACATAACGAGGGTTTAACTTGCCCCTCCTTCCAAATCTCGCAACGCCTTTAAACGGAGAAACTTTAAGATAAACCTCGTCACCTTCTTCGAACTCTAGCTCTCTCCGTCTCGTGTCAGCATAGCTCTTCTGTCGGCTCTAAGCTATCTCAATACGCTGTCGGCTAACGGCAATCTTCTCTGCCGTCTGCTTTAGAATCTTAGGACCAACGATGCTGGCCTCGCCAACCTCGTCCCAATATAACGGAGATCTACACTTCCGTCCGTATAGCGCCTCGTACGGAGCCATACCAATCGTCGCCTGGAAGCTGTTGTTGTACGAGAACTCAATCAGAGGCAAATATCGGCTCCACGAGTCTTGGAACTCCAGCACACAAGCCCTAAGCATATCCTCCAGAATCTGATTCGTCCTCTCTGTCTGACCATCTGTCTGAGGATGAAATGCCGTTCTGAAATTTAGCTGAGTCCCCATAGCTTTATGCAGGCTCTTCCAGAACTTCGAAGTAAATCTCGGATCACGAACTGAGACTATAGAAACTGGCACTCCGTGCAGTCTAACAATCTCCTGTACATAAAGCTCGGCAAGCTGGTCCATAGAAGATGTCATCTTCACAGAAAAGAAGTGGGCCGACTTTGTCAATCGGTCCACAATCACCCAAACACCATCATTGCCCTTCGTCGTCCTCGGGAGCCCCACAACAAAATCCATAGAGATCTGCTCCCATTTCCACTCCGGAATAGGCAGTGGCTGTAGTGTTCCGGCCGACCTCTGATGTTTTGCTTTACTTGTTGACAAACAGGGCAAGTTTCTACATATTTTGCAACCTCCCATTTCATGTTAGGCCACCAGAAATGTTGTTTTAAATCTCGGTACATCTTGGTACTTCCCGGGTGCACAGAATAAGCCGAAGAATGTGCATCGGCCAATATCTCCTTCTTCAGATCCTCGTCGTTAGGCACGTACCACCTATGCCTGAACTTCAGAATACCATCATCTGATAAGTGAAAATCCGACGAGTCACCCAACGTCATACTCGATCGAAGCTCCTCACACTCCGTATCATTCCGTTGAGCTTCGCGTATCTTATCCAGAATAGTCGGCCTGAGAGAAATGTTGGCGAGCATACTGGACAACTCTGCCACTATCTCCACATCGAACCTCTCAATCTCAGACCGCAACGTAACTGACATTGCTGCTAGTGAAGGCTGACTCGTAGAAGGCACTCTACTCAAGGTATCAACGACCTTGTTCGCCTTTCCTGGATGGTACTTTATCTCAAACTCATAGCCTTTGACGAACTCGAGCCATCTTCTTTGTCGCATATTAAGCTCCTTCTGTGTAAATAAGTACTTCAAACTTTTGTGGTCTGAAAATATCTCGCACTGCTGCCCATATAAATAATGTCTCTATATCTTCAGTGCGAAGACCACAGCTGCTAACTCAAGGTCGTGCGTAGGGTAATTCTGCTCGTACAGCTTCAGCTGCCGAGAAGCGTATGCAATAACTCTCCCCTCCTGCATCAATACACAACTGAGTCCAACTCCAGATGCATCACAATAAATGCTATACTTGTTACCTTCAATAGGTAGCGCCAATACTGGGGCGGTGGTCAATCTCTGCTTTAACTCCATAAAACTGCTGTCACAAGCAGCTGACCATACAAATCTTTCGTTCTTCCGAGTCAATCTTGAAAGGGGAAGTGCGATCTTCGAGAATCCCTCTATAAACTTCCGGTAATAACCGACTAATCCGAGAAACCAGCGCACCTCTCGTACGTTCTTCGGCTGTGGCCAATCTCTGACCGCCTGAATTTTGCTCGGATCCACAGAAACCCCTTCTTCTGATATAATGTGGCCAAGAAAACTGACTCGATCCAGCCAGAACTCGCACTTAGAGAACTTTGGATACAACTGGTGCTGGCATAGAATCCTCAGAACTATTCTCAAGTGCTCCTCGTGCTCTTCCTTCGTCTTTGAATATATCAGTGTATCGTCGATGAAAACCACCACGAACTTATCCAAATACTCCTTGAAGACACGGTTTATCAAATCCATGAACGCTGCAGGGGCATTAGTAAGTCCAAAAGACATGACAAGGAACTCATAATGCCCATACCTCGTTCGGAAAGCCGTTTTCTGAATATCATCCTTCCGGACCTTCAGCTGATAATAACCCGAGCGTAGGTCAATCCTAGAAAACACTTGGGCACCCTGTAGCTGATCAAACAAGTCATCGATCCGAGGCAGTGGATACTTATTCTTCACCGTCAATTTGTTCAACTCTCTGTAATCAATGCACATCCTGAGGGTCCCGTCTTTCTTCTTGACGAGTAGAACAGGCGCACCCCAGGGTGAAACACTGGGTCGAATAAAACCCTTCTCTAACAACTCATCAAGCTGAGTCTTCAGCTCCTTTAACTCGGCTGGTGCCAACCGATAAGGATTCTTAAACCTTGGCGTGGTATTTGGATAGACATCGATAGTGAATTCAATCTCCCGGTCTGGTGGTAACCCGGGAAGATCATCAAGAAAAATTTCAAAGAACTCTCTGACAATAGGAATGTCACTCGGCTTCACTCCGCTGAGCAACTGAATATCAAATACTGAGGCCAAATAAATAGAGCACGCACCTTTAAACAGCTCGTTGACCTTCATGGAATAAGAAATAGGCGAGCTACTCAATCTGCTCATCGCCTGATAAGAAAACTCGGCTTTACCCTGGGGTCGGAAGGTCACAATCCCGGATCGACAATCGATGGTGGCAAAGTGTTGTGATAGCCAATCCATTCCTAAGATAAGATCATAGTGCTCGATGCCCATAACAATAAGGCAAGCATAGAGGGTACTGTCCCCAATCGAGATAATATTGCCCTGGACAACATGACCTGACTGCATATGCTCTCCTGAAGGTAGTATCACACTATATTCGCATTCTGCTAACTCAGGCGCACGCTTCAATCTAGACACACAAGCAGTGGAAACAAAAGAGTGCGTAGCCCCTGTGTCTAACAAAGAAAATACAGCTACGCCCGTAATCAATATAGTACCTGCTATCACAGAGGGACGAGCCACGTCGTCGACATCACCAGGCTCTATAAATGCAAAGATCCTCGGCATAATCCTCCTCTGATCACTGCCTGACTGATCTCGACCCTGCTTCGGGCAGTCTTTAATAAAATGGCCGACTTCACCACATTTGTATCATTTATTAGTGCCCACTCGGCACTCTCCGCTGTGCTCTCTCTGACACTTGGGGCACCAAGGCATCTGTGAAGCCCCCTGTACTTGCTTCCATTTGCCTCGATCGTTGCCTCCTTCCAAAGGTCTTTTAACTCCCCTCTGTTGTTGTTGAAGCTGTGCTCTAGGCTGCCAACCTCGGTTCAGAGACTAAGGACGTATCTCTCAGAAGAAACCCTTAGATGGCTCCCTCGGTTTGGCAGAATCTCTATCAACTGCCTCAATATCAAGCGCCCTGGCCACTATCTCGTCATAGGATACATTCCGTACCCTAGATATAGTAAGATGCATCCGGAATTCCTGGCTAAGTCCCTGTAAGAATCGGCGTACCTTGTCTTCATTAACGCTGACCTGGCGCGGCGCGAATCAGGACAATGCTTCAAACTTTTTCACGTACTCGGCAATAGAACTGACCTGCCGTAACTGCATAAATTCAACCTTCTTCGCCTCCCGCACGATATGGCTGAAATACTTGTCATAAAATAGCTCTTTGAATCTCTTCCATCCCATAATCGTCACATCGGTGGTCGTCTTGATGGAATCCCACCAAAATCGGGCGTCCAGTGCCAAGTGGTAGGTCACCAATGCAACCTTCTCTCCGTCCTCAATGCTAGCATAGGCCAGCATGTCCTCCATGGTGCGAATCCACTCCTCAGCTGAAGAGGGATCCGTAGACTGTCCGTTAAATATGGGGGGCTGGAGCTTCTGAAACCTCTCCATCCCACGGTTACCTGGAATGGCTGCCTCCCGAGCTCTAGTGCCCTCTCGGTCTATCAGAGTACCGAGCTGCTAAGACTGTCTCTCCATTTGCTGAGCCTACCGCTCCATATGCTGGGACTGTTGGGCAATAAAGTCCTTAAGGGTATCAATTGTATCGTCTCGGTCATCTCGATCGTTTCCTCGACGCACCATAGTTCTATAACTCCTATATAGGTTAAAACACATAACTTTAAGAAAATAGAAATCAAATAAAGCTATAAACATACTTATAGTTGATGAAGAATGTCCGCGTAGTGGCTGTGAAGTCGAGCAGTCTACAGAACCGATTTTAAAACCCGGGGACTTTGATACCATAAACTGTAGCGACCCTAAACCGTACCCGATATTCCCGTACTATTTATTTATTTTTATTTTTTATATCCTAAATAAATCTCGTACGTGTGTGCGGAATTAAAACCTTTTAAATCGGAATCGAAATTCGTTTAGTAAGTCGTTTAAATACTAAAACAATTGAAATTAAAAACAATTTAAATAAATAAATTAAAACATAATCGGCCAAGGGAAGGGACAAAAAGGGATTTTCCTCCCAATATACAGAGGCGATTGATCGCCCATGAAGGGGCGACCAATCGCCCTTCAGCGATTGCAACAAGCGAATGTTCGCCTGTTGCAAATCGCCAGTGGCGATCAGTCACCACAATTTGTGGCGATTGATCGCCACGCTCTCTGGATTTCTCCAGAGAGCGGCGATCCTTCTTTTCCTTTTCTCCTACGCCTACTACACACTCTACACAACTCTTTATTTTCTTCACACTTCATTACTATCAAACACAATAGTCATCATAAAGACTTAAACCCAATCGAAACCCAACATTCATACGCTCTCGTAACCTCATCCAAAACCGACTCAAACGTATTTAAAACGAAGTATAGTTCTCTAAAAACGAACTGCGTGGATATGTTTAAAACCTAAACAAATCCACCTGTTTTTGAAATCACCCAAACGGTTATCAAATCAGTTTCCAAAACATTTCAAAACATCAAAACATAAACCTATCGACTATACAGAACCAAACACCCTAAAATGTTTCTATCTGTACAATTTTTCATTTCAGCCTAAATCTCGATTTCTAACAAAACCCAAACGAAACCCTAATTTTTAACTTTCTAAAAACTGAAAACTAACGTTCTAAAACTATAGATTCTTACCTAGAACGTCGATTGGAGGAGAAAACGTGAAAAAAACGAGACGATCGGAGGAGAAACGGAGGTCGGAACGTTGAGGAATGGCAACGGGCAGAGAGGAAATTGCGCAAGGGAGGGCTTCTGGCGTGAAATGGCTAAGGAAGAAAGAGAAGAATGGTTTTAATTAAAAATTTACTTTGCAAATTACCATTTTTCCCTTCGCACTTAATTCTATTTGTTTCGTCCTTCGTTTTGTTAATTGGCTAACTATTCGTTTTCACCAAATCTTCTTATTTCGCCAATAAGTCCAACTTATTATTTGGGATTTATTAAAACTGTCCGTTCATAAATCGGACCTTGTTTACTATTTTTACTAAAACTTCTTTTATATTACGAGAAGCGTAATTACTCGAAATATAGTATTATTACTCCGAAAAATTCTGTAAATTTCTTAAAATCCATATTAATAATTAGGATTCTAATGACACTTTCTTTTCGTAAAACGAGCTTGATTTGACATATTTACAAAAATATCATCACATAATATAATAATAATATTCCGTACAAGCCGGGTATTATAGATTTACTGTTAAGGAAAATAATTCGCCCTTTAATGAGACAGTGGATATTTAGACTTTGGGAAATTTGATCCGCTTCCCATCGAACAGGGGGATCAGAAACAGCTATGTGAATTAGATTTACTTTTAAGGGAATTAATCCGCCTCTTAATGAGTCAGTGGATATTTATACTTTGGGAGAAGTGATCCAACTCCCAATTTCACATGGGCATCAGATCAGAAACGATGCATATGCAACTGAGAAGAGAAAGTAGAAACTGCATATTTAGGAATTTATGTTTCAGCATTACATTACATTATTGCTTTACTTACTTAGCATTAGGCTAATATATGAGTTTTTTGATGTAGGTGAACAAGTATCAACAGGTGTGTTCACTGAGTTTGCTGAGGACTAGTCTGGTTGGAGGAGTGCATCTATGTAACAATCTGGCAACTGATGGGGCAGTTTAACTGATGTCAGTTGGTGTGAAGGTTTAGTTAACAATGTTTCAATTTAAGTATATTGAGCGTTCATGACAATAGTGGTTTCAATATTTTGAATACGTTTTGAGATTTTTCAGATAATAGTATTCTGTTGAGTTTTAATGTTGGTTCTTACTGGATTTTGAGTAATGCATTGGTTTGAATTGTTTCTGAATGGTTTCAGCAAAGTAAGCAAATTCCTTTATGTAGTAGAGTTGTGTTTGTATAACAAGGAGTAGTTGAAATGTCGCTCTGTTCTCTATCGATAGATGATGTCTATCGGCAGATGTTGAGTTGTTGTTCTGTTGTCTATCTAAAGATGTCTTCAGTAAAGCCATCGGATGATGTCTTCAGTAAAGTCATCGGATGATATCTTCAGAGGAAGCCATCGGAAGATATAAGTAGAAAATTTGTTGTTTAGTGATCGGTGGATGTCGTGTATTAAACCTATCGGATGATGTAGTAGAAGTTTTGTCGTTAGCGATCGGTGGATGTCGTGTATTAAACCTATCGGATGATGTAGTAGAAGTTTTGCCGTTAGCGATCGGTGGATGTCGTGTATTAAACCTATCGGATGATGTAGTAGAAGTTTTGTCGTTTAGTGATCGGTATATGTAGCTTGTTCTACCGGAAGACGAGAGTAATAGATTTGTCGTCTTGTGGTCGGCAGAGGCTGGGTGAATGAATCATCTGGCTGACGTCATCGGTGGAAGCCTTCGGTTTGTTTCTGCCATTTTGTTGACTTCGTTCAGCTGATGATGTGTTTGACTTTTATAAACTTTAAGTGTTTCACGCCTAAGCCTTCATCTCTTCCGGCCGAATTATTTTCTTAATATTTTAATTGATTATTCAAACACTATTTTATAGTTTTGCTTAACTTTGCTTTTCTCAAATATTTTCCGCTGCAAGTTTTTATTTTTTTAACAAACGTTCAAATTTGACTTTCAAACGAAGTTTTAAATTTGGTCCGAAATTTTCTTAGTTATGTTCGGGTTTTTGAGTAACAGACCAAGTTTAGAAAACTCGGGGTGTTACACATGCACATAGTTTGATCGGGCCAAGTGACACTCATGTTGATGTGCACCTTCAACTATTTGAGTAGGTGTTTATTTCAATAGCGTAATGAGATAAATGACTATATCATATCTGTAACACCCGACATTTTGCCTATGTATTTATTCCCCGGATATGTAAGCAGAATTACTCCGATATTAATACAATGACTATTTATAATGAATTTGTTGACGTGTTCAATTAAATGAGTGTGATTGTAAAACCAATTCGAAGAACTAAATAGAAATTTAGTTAAAAATCAAATGGGGGGACTGTTTAGGTAAGAATTAAGGTTGGTGGGAAGGAACCAATTGTCCATCGACACTTGGCAACTTGTTGAAGAAGTCATGCTATTTTCTCTCCCCTTCTACGTGAAACCCTCACCTTCTCTTCTCTGCTTCCTTCCATTTCCCCTCTGTTTTCTCTCCTCCAGGCGATTTCAACCTTTCCAAAAGACTCTCATTCTCCTGTTTCCCCAGCGAAGGTTCGTGCATTACCGATACGATCAAGAACATCAACTCTACAGCAAACAGGTAAGTTCATATCCGTAGGTTGGCCCTTAAGGCCCTACATCATGGAGATACTGGGTATTTCTTTTGTCGGGCGGTTTCAGGTAGAGAAAGTTAGAGTTAAGTTCTGAGTATCTGTGTCTCTCATTATGTTCTGTTGTATTATTTCTGTTGTCTGCTGTTTTATGTTTAAATACTGTAAATACTCATGCATACACGATTTTACCAAAAGACATGTAAAAATTTTCTGTGCACGGTATTGAAGTTAAGAAAGATAAAATCTGACTGTAATGTATTGGTTAAGTGCGGGATGGGGACTGGCCTACTGTTCTGTACAACATTGTCTGTTCTGTTCTGTTTCTGTTCTGTTTCTGTTCTGTAAATCTGTTATGTGCCTGTGGTGCACTTGCCAGTTCCCCTATAAGCCCCACTTATACCCCTCTGACAGATAAAAACAATGTTCTGTAATGTCACTGTATTCTGAAAAGTTCATGCATAGCATATGCATCACTGCATTTATAAGTTCTTGTAACGCCCGGGGTTTTCGGAACCCGGTTTGTTACTCAAAAGCCCGTACATAACTAAGAAATCTTGGACTAAATTTAAAACTCGCTCAAAAGTCAAAATTTAGTGTATATATATATATATATATATATATATTTTAAAACCTCAAAACATTTGAAGACTTGCAGCGGAAATCATTTGGACAACAATGGAGTTAAACAAATCTACGAAACTTTGTTTGAATTGTTAAGAGACAATCGGCAAATAGAAAATAAAGTTTAAGCAGTGGAATACTAGAGAAGTCGCAGAAGTCAAACACATCTGCCGATGGAGAAAGTCAACGGAAGGAGTAGAAACAGAAAATAGAAAGCTTCCACCGGTGACGTGGACCAAAAGAGTTGGAAACAAAAGACATCACTCTGTAGACTGCATCTACCGATGACGTCAGCCGGATAAATCAATTATCCAACATCAAACGATCGCAAAACGACAAGTTTTGCGACTCGCATCTGCCGATGGCAAAACGACAAAATCTCTCATCCCCTTCTTCCGATAGGTTATATCGCATATACCGATCACTAAACGACAAGCATAATACCCACTCATACCGGTAGGGCAAAACCTACATCTTCCGATAGAATAAACCTCATGTACCGATGACTTTACTGAGACATCATCCGATGGCTTTAATGAAGACATCTTCTGATAAATCAAACCTCATGTACCGATGAATTTACTGAGACATCATCCGATGGATTTACTGAAGACACCTTCCGATAAAATAACACGACTCAACATCTGCCGATGGAATTAACCTACCGACGAAGAACGGAATAACAACTCTAACTACGGAAAGGGATTTTTCACTTTACAGAAACCATTCAGAAATAATTCACATTGTATTGTTCAAACCCAGTAACACCAACATTTAAAACCCAACAGATCACTAGTATCAGTAAAACTCAAAACGTAGTCAAAATATTAAAATCTCTACTATCATGAAAACTCGACATACTCAGATTAGATCATTACCAACTAAACCCCCACCACTGCTGACAACAGTTAACCCGCCTCATCAGTTTATCAGGCCGAGACATGAATGTACTCCTCCAACCACATCTAATCATCTGTGCATTCAGGAAATTCACCTGCAGTATCCTCAACACCTACATCACAAAACTCATCTATTAGCCTAATGCTAAGTAAGTAAAGCAGTTATAAAATGAAACACTGAAATATAAATTCCTAAATATGCAATTTCTACTTTCTCAACTCAGTTGTTCATGCTTCGTTTCTGTTCAGATCCCCCTGTGAAATTGGGAGCTGGATCAACTCTCCCAAAGTATATACATCCACTGACTCATTAAGGGGCGGATAAATTCCCTTAACAGTAAATCTGATTCACATGTTCAGATCCCCCTGTGAAATTGGAAGTTGGATCAACTCTCCCAAAGTATAAATATCCACTGTCTCATTAAGGGGTGAATTATTTCCCTTAACAGTAAAACTGATTCACATAGCTGTTTCAATATGTTCAATCCTCACTATGCTAATATGCATTCAAATTAATTTTCGTATACTTTAAAAATATGATGCATGACATACCAACACATTCCAGCATACAAATCCTAATGTTTTGTGATGTAGGCCCGAAGGCACAAGCAAACTTTACTTACCTGGCTCTCCTGGAGATGCTCGGTTTCAACTGCTCCAAAAGCTCGCTTACCTAAGGTTATGACAGTACATTAATCCAACTCTCACTAGACCTTACCAAAAATCAATAATAAGATTGAGGAAACCGATTTGAAACTCTGCTACCCGTGTAATCCCATTTATCACTAAGAATCCGAACCTACGCTCAATCTCAGCATCTTCAAAATTCTCACATTGTACTCCCTCAGGTAACTAACCACTATATCATAAGAAAAATAATGAAAACTTACCTAAGTTGAAGGAGAATCGAGCGAGGAAAATCGCCTAGAGAGCTCGGCTGCTTGAGCTGAAAACCCGAAGAGAAAAGTATAAAATTGGTGGCGGCTACAGTGCATTAAACCCAACCCTCTTTCCTTAAATTCCACTTTTAAATTTCCAATTTACATAAATACCCTTGCTTAGTCACTCATTAACCTAATCAGTAATTCTCCCAATTCTTCCATGAAATTGCACATCAATAATTTATAAGTTAAACTCGTTTAATTGAAACCGGGTGCTATAATCTACCCTCCTTAAAAGAATTTTGTCCTCAAAATTCAGTACCTGAATAATTCTGGATATTGGTCTAACATGTCTTGCTGGCGCTCCCAAGTTGTCTCCTCCACGTTCTGGTTGTGCCATAAGACTTTCACTAGTGGAACCTCTTTGTTGCGCAATGCCTTCACTGCATGGTCTAAGATCCTCACCGGTTTCTCCTCATATGTAAGAGTAGGGTGAACTTCAATACTCTGCTGTTCCACAATCTGAGAAG
This sequence comes from Begonia masoniana, assembly GCA_022432975.1. Taxonomy (NCBI): domain Eukaryota; kingdom Viridiplantae; phylum Streptophyta; class Magnoliopsida; order Cucurbitales; family Begoniaceae; genus Begonia; species Begonia masoniana. The sequence goes on from CM039513.1 coordinate 12,076,114, forward strand.
GATCTCGTACACATTTCTTAAGCATGGAGATATGAAACACATCATGGATTCCTTCCATAGAGGTTGGTAACTGTAACTGATAAGCTGACTTCCCAATCCTCTTCAAGATTAAGAAAGGTCCAATATATCTGGGGTTCAACTTGCTTCTCTTTCCAAATCTCACAACTCCCTTGAAAGGTGACACCTTAAGAAAAACTTCATCACCTACTTCAAATTCCAGTTCTCTTCGTCTCTTGTCTGCGTAGCTTTTCTGCCGGCTTTGAGCTGTCAAGATTCTTTGTCAGATAAGAGCAATCTTCTCCACTGTCTGCTGCACAATATCTGGACCAATCAATTGTGCTTCCCCAACTTCGTCCCAATATAGTGGAGATCTGCACTTTCGTCCATATAATGCCTCGTAAGGTGCCATTCCTACTGTTGCCTGAAAACTGTTATTATAAGAGAATTCTACTAAGGGTAGGTACTTGCTCCAGGAACCTTGAAAATCTAATATGCATGCACGAAGCATATCCTCTAATGTTTAGATGGTTCGTTCGGACTGTCCATCTGTTTGAGGGTGGAAAGCTGTGCTCAAATTAAGCTGTGTTCCCATGGCCTTGTGCAAACTTTTCCAAAACTTAGATGTAAATCTAGAGTCTCGGTCTGAAACTATAGAACTTGGAACTCCATGTAATCTAATAACTTCATGCACATACAACTCAGCCAGTTGATCCATCGAGTATGTTATCTTCATTGGCAGAAAGTGAGTGGATTTGGTTAAACGATCAACTATTACCCAGATTGCATCGTGACCCTTGGCTGTTCTAGGTAATCCTATAACAAAATCCATAGTTATTTGTTCCCATTTCCATTCAGGAACTGGTAAAGGTTGCAATGTTCCACCAGGCCTCTGATGTTCAGCTTTGACTTGTTGGCAGATCAGACATGTAGCACCCGGTTCCATTGAACCAAAATTTAATTTATTAATTATGATGTACTTTTAAAGAAGGGTTGGGGGAGTTATTGATTAGGTTAATAAATGTTCAGGCGAGGGCATGATGGTAATTAGAATTTTTACATAGTGGATAACGTATTTAAGGAAGAGTCCAGTGTGAGTAGCCGCCACTGTTTCATTTCTTTTTACCTCTCAGCTCAACGGATTCCCCTAGGCAATTCCCCTTCAACCAAGGTGAGTTTTGATTCGATTACTTGCTGTTTTTAGTGTCTAGATAACTGGTGGATGTCTATGTGTGCATTTTGGAAGTACAGAGAATGAGGGATGAGATTTGGGGTTTAGCGATGAATCAGGAATGGCGAAGAACAGAACCCTTAGAACTAGCTCTTTAGATTTCCTAATGTTTAGAATGAAGTTTAGTAATGCTGTGCTTATGTTTTAGGTGAGCCAGCTCTTGGAATATCCTACCACCAGGAACTCTCGGTGAAGCCAGGTAAGTGAAGTATTGTGTGTGCCCTCGGGCCTACATCACAAAACAGTAGGTTTTTGTATGTTTGAGTATTTTCTGTATGTTATGCATCATGTTTTTGAAAGAATACGAAAATGAACTTTCATGCATCATTATGGAAAGGCAAGTACAGATTTAAATGCATTGGCGGTTAAGAGAACTAATCCACCCCTTAACTGATGAAGAAGATTTATGACATTGGGAGAACTGATCCCACTCCCAAGGGAACTGAGGGATCAGAATAGCTATTAAGGGACTTCATCCACCCCTTAACTGATGAAGAAGATGTATGACATTGGGAGAATTGATCCCACTCCCAAGGGAATCAAGGGATCTGATCAGTAAACAAACGATGTGCAACTGAGATGAGAAAGTAGAAACTGCATATTCAGGATTTAAGTTTCAGCATATCATTTCATTATTGCGTTACTTACTTAGCATTAGGCTAATAGATGAGTTTTGTGATGTAGGTGTTGAGGATACTGCAGGTGAATTCCCTGAGTTTACTGACGAATAGATGGGGTTGGAGGAGCACTTCTCTGTCTCGAACTGGTATACTGATGAGGAGGATTAACTGATGTCTGTTGGTGTGAAAGTTTAGTTTTCAGTGTTTCAATTTAAGTATATTGAGTTTTCATGACAGTAGTGATTTCAATGTTTTGAGTACAATATCGAGATTTTCCTGTTAATAGTATTCTGTTGGGATTTAATGTTGGCACTCACTGGATTTTTAGTATTGTAATGGTTTGAAATGTTTTTGAATGGTTTCAGTGAAGTGAGTAAATTCTTTTCTGTAGTTAGAGTCGTGTTTGTATACCAAGGAGTAGATGAGATGTGGTTCTGTTCTCTATCGTTAGATGAAGTCTATCGGCAGAGGTTGAGTTGTTGTTCTGTTGTCTATCGGAAGATGTCTTCAGTGGAAGCCATCGGATGATATAGAACAAAATATGTCGTTTAGTGATCGGTATATGTAGCTTGTTTTATCGGAAGATGTTGTTTTGTTCACTATCGGTAGATGAAGTCTATCGGTAGATGTCAGATTATAGTTATGTGTCTATCGGAAGATATAAGTAGAGAGTTTGTCGTTTAGTGATCGGTATATGTAGCTTGTTTTATCGGAAGATGTTGTTTTGTTCACTATCGGTAGATGAAGTCTATCGGTAGATGTCGGGTTATAGTTATGTGCCTATCGGAAGATATAAGTAGAGAGTTTGTCGTTTTGTGATCGGCGTATGCAGTCTACTCAATCGGAAGGTGTAGGCTTAAGTCTATCGGATGATGTCTCAGTAAACTCATCGGCAGATGCGTGCTGACGTCGTCGGTAGGTGTAGGAGGACTCTTGTCGTTTAGTCACCGGTGGATGTATAACAAAGTCGATCGGATGAAGGAAATCATCTGGCTGACGTCATCGGAAGATGTAGAGTGTATTTTGTCGTTTAGTCACCGGTAGATATAGTCTACCGAGAGATGTCCTTTGTTTTTCATTTGGCTGACGTCATCGGCAGAAGCCTTCTATTTTCTGTTTCTGCTTCTTTCGTTGACTTTACTAATCGGCAGATTCGTTTGACCTCTGTGACACCCCAAGTATTTCAATTTAAACTTCTATTTCCTATTGGCCGATTACTTCTTAATATTTCCAACGATTATGTTAACATTGTTTTTATGGCTTTCTCTAATTCTATTTTTGCTTAAATGATTTCCGCTGCAAGTTTTGTTTTAAAAAAATACGGTTGAAATTTTTAGTCACGTACGGGCATTGTGTGAAGAACTGGGTTCATATAACTCGGGGCGTTACAAGACATGACTCTACATACTCCGCCACACTCCTTTTCATACCTTGCCACCAATAATGTTGCTTGAGATCTCTGTACATCTTCGTACTCCCGGGATGAACAGAAAGTCTAGAAAAATGTGCCTCAGATATGATTCCCTCTCTAAGTTCGGTATCAGCCGGTACAAACCATCTATTTCGAAACTTGAGAATTCCATCAACTGAGCAGTTGAAATCCGACTTGCCAGTTGAATCCATGCATAACTTATACTTATTACTTTCAGTGTCATTCATTTGAACTTCTTTTATTTTCTCCAAAATAGTCGGCCTCAAAGATATGGCCGAAAGCATGGCTGACACACTAGACACTGCTTCCAAGTTAAATCTTTGGAATTCCGTCTCTAAAGCTATCGCTATGTCTAGAATCAATGTAGAGACTGAAGGAGTCACTCAATTCAACGTATCAGCCACCACATTCGCCTTGCTGGGATGATATTTTATTTCAAAGTCATAGTCCTTGACAAATTCTAACCACCGACGTTGCCTCATATTCAATTCTTTCTGTGTGAAAATATACTTCAGACTTTTATGGTCTGAAAATATCTCACAAGGCTGTCCATACAAGTAGTGTCTCCAAATCTTAAGTGCAAATACAACAGCAGCTAGTTCTAAGTCATGGGTAAGGTAATTCTTCTCATGAGTTTTCAACTGCCTAGAGGCATAAGCTATTACTTTACCATCTTGCATTAACACACATCAAAGACCAATCTTGGAAGCATCACAGTAAATGCTAAACTTACCATTATCGACAGGAAGGGTCAGAATTGGAGCATATGTCAGTTTCTGTTTCAAGGTCTGAAAGCTATGCTCACATTCCTCAGTCCATCTATACATCACATTTTTCCTTGTTAACTTAGTAAGAGGTATAGCAATCTTTGAAAATCCCTCAATAAATTTCCTATAATATCCTGCTAATCTAAGGAAACTTCGAATATCAGTAGCATTCCTTGGTTGGGGCCATTCCTTAACTGCTTGAACCTTAGCTGGATCAACGGATATCCCATCTCCAGAGATAACATGTCCTAAGAAGCGAACTTGGTCCAACCAAAACTCACACTTAGAAAACTTGGCGTAAAGTTGGTGCTATTTTAATACTTCCAACACCAAGGTCAGGTGTCTAGCATACTCATCCTTGGAACGGGAATAAATTAAAATATCATCAATGAACACTATGACAAATTTATCTAAGTATTCATGAAACACCATATTCATGAGATCCATGAATGCTGCTGGCGCATTAGTCAATCCAAAGGACATAACCAAAAACTCATAATGTCCATACCTTGTGCGAAAAGCTGTCTTAGGAATATCTTCAGATTTGACTTTCAACTGGTAATAACCAGACCTAAGGTCAATCTTAGAGAAAACTCTTGCACCATTAAGTTGGTCAAATAAATCGTCAATCCTCGGCAATGGATACTTATTCTTGACAGTTAACTTGTTCAATTCTCTATAATCAATGCATATACGCATTGATCCATCTTTCTTTTTGACAAAAAGGACAGGTGCACCCCATGGTGAAAAACTAGGGCGTATGAATCCTTTCTCCAGCAAATCCTCTAATTGCTTCTTTAGTTCCTTAAGTTCTGTTGGTGCTAGTCTATATGGATTCTTAGACACAGGCTCGGCTCCAGGGTAAACATCAACAACAAATTCAATTTCCCTATCTGGTGGCAAAACAGGAAGGTCATCTAAGAATACTTCGGGGAAGTCTTGGACAATTAGGACATTCTGAGGATTTGCTTTTCCTACAAGCTGTGTGTCTAAAACGCTAGCTAAGAAGCACAAATACTCTCCACATAGGGAAGGTCTTGTGTTAATAGAAGTCATCACAGACATTTCCTTACTCTTCTTTGAAACTTAAAAGGTATGTTTCAAATTACCAGGGGGTTGGAAACTAACTATTCCAGTCCTACAATCAATTGTGGCGTGGTGTTTAAATAACCAGTCCATTCCTAGGATTACATCAAATCCTATTATATCCATAATTATAAGATCAACAGGTAGACTTACATTCCCTACTAACACTTCGCTGTCAAGCATCACTTGGTTAGAGTGCATGCGTCCACCAGAAGGCAATGCAACGTTAAACTCATGCATGGAAGGGGTAAACTGTACATCTAACTTAACAGCAAAAGCAGATGCTATAAATGAATGTGTTACGCCAGAATCTATTAAAGTAAAAGCAGGCACATAGTTGATCAATATAGTACCTGACACCACAGCAGGCTGTTCTTCATTTCCTGACTCCATCATGGAGAAAATTCTTGGTTTAATCATAGCAGGGCCGCTCTTAGGAACTGGACAGTCTCTACTAAGGTGACCGACCTTGTTACAATTGTAGCATCTGGTGACTCTGGGCTTCGAGCACTCCTTGTACGTGTGTCCAATCTCCTCACAGTTGAAACACTTCCCAAGGCCAAGTCTGCATTCCCCCGGGTGGTTCTTCAAACACTTAGAACACTGGGGAAATTTCCTGACATTCTGTACCTTCCTTTCTGCTCCTTGGCTATTTTGGCCTTCACTTGGCCTCTTCGTCCCTCTTTGTTGGTATGGCTGGTTAAACCTTTGTAGGACCTCCTTTGGTCTAGCACACTTCCCTTTAGCTTCTTCCACTTCCAGAGCAGTGGACACAACCTCACTGAATGTCAAACCTTTAATACCACAGAATTTGATCCCTTGGTAGATTTCTGGCTTCAGTCCATGCACAAATTTAAACACTTTATCCTCGTCCTTGTGGGCAAAATGTCCAGCAAACCTGGACAAGGACTCAAATTGTCTACTGTACTCTGCCACCGACCCCATCTACTTCAAATTCAGAAACTCTAACTTCTTCGCGGTTTGGACCGTGCTGTTAAAATACTTCCCATAGAAAATATCCTTGAATCGTGACCAAGGCATCGCCAAATCATCGGTGGTGGTCTCTACTGTTTCCCACCAGAGTTGAGCTTCACCAGCTAAATGGAACGTGGCCAATGTGACTTTGTCTTCTTCTCCAACATTGGCGCACCTAAACATACTCTCAATTTTTCTAAGCCATCCTTCAGCAATAACTGGATCAGATGTCTGTCCATCAAACGTGGGTGGTCTTAGTCTCTGGAATCTATCTCCAGAATGTTCATTGCTAGAACCCGAGTTGGCACTTCCTTGCACCTCTCGGTTTAACAATACTTCTAGTTGGTCAGACTGTTGGCGCACTAAATCAGTTTGCTGACGCACTAAATCAGTCAGCTGTCTAATCACACTAGGCTCCTCTTCACCTCTCACATTAGGCATCTCTCTTGGCACTCTAGGTCTCCCTGGGCGTCTGGCCATTGTACTTAATTCCTGTACAAGGTTAATTACACTCTTAAATATCTAATAACTCAGGTTAACATAAACACTTACAGTTGTTGAAGTACTTCCATGCAACGGTTGGCACTGATGAGTAATCTTTTGAACGGTTTAACTGAATGTCTCTGATACCATATTGTAACGCCCGGGTTTTCGGAACCCGGTTTGTTACTCAAAAGCCCGTACATAACTAAGAAATCTTGGACTAAATTTAAAACTCGCTCAAAAGTCAAAATTTAGTGTATATATATATATTTTAAACCTCAAAACATTTGAAGACTTGCAGCGGAAATCATTTGGACAACAATGGAGTTAAACAAATCTACGAAACTTTGTTTGAATTGTTAAGAGACAATCGGCAAATAGAAAATAAAGTTTAAGCAGTGGAATACTAGAGAAGTCGCAGAAGTCAAACACATCTGCCGATGGATAAGTCAACGGAAGGAGTAGAAACAGAAAATAGAAAGCTTCCACCGGTGACGTGGACCAGAAGAGTTGGAAGCAAAAGACATCACTCTGTAGACTGCATTTACCGATGACGTCAACCGGATAAATCAATTATCCAACATCAACCGATCGCAAAACGACAAGTTTTGCGACTCGCATCTGCCGATGGCAAAACGACAAAATCTCTCATCCCCTTCTTCCGATAGGGTATATCGCATATACCGATCACTAAACGACAAGCATAATACCCACTTATACCGGTAGGGCAAAATCTACATCTTCCTATAGAATAAACCTCATGTACCGATGACTTTACTGAGACATCATCCGATGGCTTTACTGAAGACATCTTCCGATAAATCAAACCTCATGTACCGATGACTTTACTGAGACATCATCCGATGGATTTACTGAAGACACCTTCCGATAAAATAACACGACTCAACATCTGCCGATGGAATTAACCTACCGACGAAGAACGGAATAACAACTCTAACTACGGAAAGGGATTTTTCACTTTACAGAAACCATTCAGAAATAATTCACATTGTATTGTTCAAACCCAGTAAGACCAACATTTAAAACCCAACAGATCACTAGTATCAGTAAAACTCAAAACGTAGTCAAAATATTAAAATCTCTACTATCATGAAAACTCGACATACTCAGATTAGATCATTACCAACTAAACCCCCACCACTGCTGACAACAGTTAACCCGCCTCATCAGTTTACCAGGCCGAGACATGAATGTACTCCTCCAACCACATCTAATCATTTGTGCATTCAGGAAATTCACCTGCAGTATCCTCAACACCTACATCACAAAACTCATCTATTAGCCTAATGCTAAGTAAGTAAAGCAGTTATAAAATGAAACACTGAAATATAAATTCCTAAATATGCAATTTCTACTTTCTCAACTCAGTTGTTCATGCTTCGTTTCTGTTCAGATCCCCCTGTGAAATTGGGAGCTGGATCAACTCTCCCAAAGTATATACATCCACTAACTCATTAAGGGGCGGATAAATTCCCTTAACAGTAAATCTGATTCACATGTTCAGATCCCCCTGTGAAATTGGAAGTTGGATCAACTCTCCCAAAGTATAAATATCCACTGTCTCATTAAGGGGCGGATTACTTCCCTTAACAGTAAAACTGATTCACATAGCTGTTTCAATATGTTCAATCCTCACTATGCCAACATGCATTCAAATTCATTTTCGTATACTTTAAAAATATGATGCATGACATACCAACACATTCCAGCATACAAACCCTAATGTTTTGTGATGTAGGCCCGAATGCACAAGCAAACTTTACTTACCTGGCTCTCCTGGAGATGCTCGGTTTCAACTGCTCCAAAAGCTCGCTTACCTAAGGTTATGACAGTACATTAATCCAACTCTCACTAGACCTTACCAAAAATCAATAATAAGATTGAGGAAACCGATTTGAAACTCTGCTACCCGTGTAATCCCATTTATCACTAAGAATCCGAACCTATGCTCAATCTCAGCATCTTCAAAATTCTCACATTGTACTCCCTCAGGTAACTAACCACTATATCATAAGAAAAATGAGGAAAACTTACCTAAGTTGAAGTAGAATCGAGCGAGGAAAATACCCTAGAGAGCTCGGCTGCTTGAGCTGAAAACCCGAAGAGAAAAGTATGAAATTGGTGGCGGCTACAGTGCATTAAACCCAACTTTTTTTCCTTAAATATGTTATCCACTTTTAAATTTCCAATTTACATAAATACCCTTGCTTAGTCACTCATTAACCTAATCAATAATTCTCCTAATTCTTCCATGAAATTGCACATCAATAATTTATAAGTTAAACTCGTTTAATTGAAACCGCTGTTTACTGTTCACTTTTGTCTTATTCACATCCACCGTTCCCTTTGTTTATTCACATCCACCGTTCCCTTTGTTTATTCACATCCACCGTTCCCTTTGTTTATTCACATCCACCGCTGTTTACTGTTCACTTTTGTCTTATTCACATCCACAGTTCTCTTTGTTTATTCACATCCACCGCTGTTTACTGTTCACTTTTGTCTTATTCACATCCACCGCTGTTTACTGTTCACTTTTGTCTTATTCACATCCACCGCTGTTTACTGTTCACTTTTGTCTTATTCACATCCACCGTTCCCTTTGTTTATTCACATCCACCGTTCCCTTTGTTTATTCACATCCACCGCTGTTTACTGTTCACTTTTGTCTTATTCACATCCACCGCTGTTTACTGTTCACTTTTGTCTTATTCACATCCATCGTTCCCTTTGTTTATTCACATCCACCGTTCCCTTTGTTTATTCACATCCACCGTTCCCTTTGTTTATTTACATCCACCGCTGTTTACTGTTCACTTTTGTCTTATTCACATCCACAGTTCTCTTTGTTTATTCACATCCACCGCTGTTTACTGTTCACTTTTGTCTTATTCACATCCACCGTTCCCTTTGTTTATTCACATCCACCGTTCCCTTTGTTTATTCACATCCACCGCTGTTTACTGTTCACTTTTGTCTTATTCACATCCACCGTTCCCTTTGTTTATTCACATCCACCGCTGTTTACTGTTCACTTTTGTCTTATTCACATCCACCGCTGTTTACTGTTCACTTTTGTCTTATTCACATCCACCGCTGTTTACTGTTCACTTTTGTCTTATTCACATCCACCGCTGTTTACTGTTCACTTTTGTCTTATTCACATCCACCGTTCCCTTTGTTTATTCACATCCACCGTTCCCTTTGTTTATTCACATCCACCGTTCCCTTTGTTTATTCACATCCACCGCTGTTTACTGTTCACTTTTGTCTTATTCACATCCACCGTTCCCTTTGTTTATTCACATCCACCGTTCTCTTTGTTTATTCACATCCACCGTTCCCTTTGTTTATTCACATCCACCGCTGTTTACTGTTCCCTTTTGTCTTATTCACATCCACCGCTGTTTACTGTTCACTTTTGTTTTATTCACATCCACCGTTCCCTTTGTTTATTCACATCCACCGCTGTTTACTGTTCACTTTTGTCTTATTCACATCCACCGCTGTTTACTGTTCACTTTTGTCTTATTCACATCCACCGCTGTTTACTGTTCACTTTTGTCTTATTCACATCCACCGCTGTTTACTGTTCACTTTTGTCTTATTCACATCCACCGCTGTTTACTGTTCACTTTTGTCTTATTCACATCCACCGTTCCCTTTGTTTATTCACATCCACCGTTCCCTTTGTTTATTCACATCCACCGTTCCCTTTGTTTATTCACATCCACCGTTCCCTTTGTTTATTCACATCCACCGTTCCCTTTGTTTATTCACATCCACCGCTGTTTACTGTTCACTTTTGTCTTATTCACATCCACCGCTGTTTACTGTTCACTTTTGTCTTATTCACATCCACCGCTGTTTACTGTTCACTTTTGTCTTATTCACATCCACCGCTGTTTACTGTTCACTTTTGTCTTATTCACATCCACCGCTGTTTACTGTTCACTTTTGTCTTATTCACATCCACCGTTCCCTTTGTTTATTCACATCCACCGTTCCCTTTGTTTATTCACATCCACCGTTCCCTTTGTTTATTCACATCCACCGTTCCCTTTGTTTATTCACATCCACCGTTCCCTTTGTTTATTCACATCCACCGCTGTTTACTGTTCACTTTTGTCTTATTCACATCCACCGCTGTTTACTGTTCACTTTTGTCTTATTCACATCCACCGCTGTTTACTGTTCACTTTTGTCTTATTCACATCCACCGCTGTTTACTGTTCACTTTTGTCTTATTCACATCCACCGCTGTTTACTGTTCACTTTTGTCTTATTCACATCCACCGTTCCCTTTGTTTATTCACATCCACCGCTGTTTACTGTTCACTTTTGTCTTATTCACATCCACCGCTGTTTACTGTTCACTTTTGTCTTATTCACATCCACCGCTGTTTACTGTTCACTTTTGTCTTATTCACATCCACCGTTCCCTTTGTTTATTCACATCCACCGCTGTTTACTGTTCACTTTTGTCTTATTCACATCCACCGCTGTTTACTGTTCACTTTTGTCTTATTCACATCCACCGCTGTTTACTGTTCACTTTTGTCTTATTCACATCCACCGCTGTTTACTGTTCACTTTTGTCTTATTCACATCCACCGCTGTTTACTGTTCACTTTTGTCTTATTCACATCCACCGCTGTTTACTGTTCACTTTTGTCTTATTCACATCCACCGCTGTTTACTGTTCACTTTTGTCTTATTCACATCCACCGTTCCCTTTGTTTATTCACATCCACCGCTGTTTACTGTTCACTTTTGTCTTATTCACATCCACCGTTCCCTTTGTTTATTCACATCCACCGTTCCCTTTGTTTATTCACATCCACCGCTGTTTACTGTTCACTTTTGTCTTATTCACATCCACCGTTCCCTTTGTTTATTCACATCCACCGCTGTTTACTGTTCACTTTTGTCTTATTCACATCCACCGCTGTTTACTGTTCACTTTTGTCTTATTCACATCCACCGTTCCCTTTGTTTATTCACATCCACCGTTCCCTTTGTTTATTCACATCCACCGCTGTTTACTGTTCACTTTTGTCTTATTCACATCCACCGTTCCCTTTGTTTATTCACATCCACCGTTCCCTTTGTTTATTCACATCCACCGTTCCCTTTGTTTATTCACATCCACCGCTGTTTACTGTTCACTTTTGTCTTATTCACATCCACCGCTGTTTACTATTCACTTTTGTTTTATTTCCATCTACCGCGCTACTGTTCACCTTCGTTTGATTCACATTGTATCCACTGTTTACATTTTTCGCAGCTGCCTTTAAAATTATATCTTCCGTCTGACGTCATTCGCTTGTCTTCCAGCCTTCACTCCCAGAGAAGGTTTACACTCAAAAATTTAAATATTCCTGTTTTTTTCTGTTTTCTTTCGCCATCAATTTATAAAAGTTCTTTGTTTTCTGTATTCCGATTTTAATTGTCATCCAGCTTTAAATGTGTCTTCTAGTTTCACTTCCAGAGAAGGTTTATACTCTCTGTTAAGGTTTTAAAAGTATAGATGTTAAAAAAAAATAGTCTCCATTTTGAAATGTCTCGGAGTGATGGCTCCTCGTCCCCGATCTGGTCGGGGGCTGTCACAATATCCCTAAGTGTGAATCTCTAAATCTGATCGAGGTTATTATTTACTTTGCAATTATCAAATATCTTTTTTCATCGTATATCTATGGCATAGTGTATTTGGTGACCTTAAGTGAGTTTTTTTCATTGTTTATACATGATAATAGTAACGTGATTTTTTTACTTACCACAATATAGTGGATCGTTTTGATATTTGCCCTATTGATGGTTCTTGGAACCTATTTTGGATTACGTTTTTATTCTTGATTTTGATACATGGTTTTCTTTGATATTTACATGGTTTTCTTTTATATTTGCACACTTACATTTTGTAAAATATTATATATATATATATATATATATATATATATATATATATATATATATATCACTTAGAATTCCTATTGAGTCTAGTCAACTTATTTCAATTGACTCACTCTTTCAAGTCATAGTTAGGGGAGTTTTAGAGCAGTCGACATTGGATTGATTCGACATTGCTATATTTTTATTTTGTTTCCTTCTAGAGCATTTTTCTTTGGCGAGACATTGTTAGTTATTTTCATTTTAGTTATTTTATTGAACTTTGTATCTCATCTTGTGGTGTTTACTATATGAGACGTTACTATTGTATATATTTATGTTAGCTTAGCTTACGTTGGGATGCTGTGAAATCTAATATCATATTTATATATAAAATACACATACTTTTCTTTCTCAAAATGTTATCATATACAAAAATCTCATATGCTATATTTAAAAACACCATTAACGTAGTAGAAAAGTTTTCTTTGAAAAATCATAATCTCGTTTCAGGATATTATATTAGCATAAAACTCTTTCATTTGATTCAAAAATACATTCTTACCATCAATTTCACATAACTTTACTTCTTCACATTCTTCTATAGGTCGAAAAAATGCACATAATTAAAGTTTCTATCATAAAAAAGTTCAAAACTACATAATCTAAGTTTAAATGATTTATACCAAAATACACTTGTATGAGTCATAACTCATAGGTCAAAAATGTCGTAACACCAAGCGCTCACCCATGAGTATATTTCATCAGCCGCATTATTTCATTCAATTTGCTAGTCATGAGTCTCGTCATCAATTTTATTACCTGCATCACAAAATTCAACTATGAACCTCATGCTCAATAGCAATGTTTAAATGATATAAACATGATATGCATTTTCATTGAATGTGCAGTTTCAATCTTCATTTTTTTATTTTCTTTAAATTTGTTGTTTCTCATTGTGGAGTAATAGTTTAGGGGAGAATAGGTACCATTTGGTCTACCTTTGGGATAGTCTGATTCAACCTCGGGGAGAGTAGACACTACTATGGGACACACACCACTTACGACTTGGCACCTTTGGCGAGACAAACTCGACATCAATCAAGACCTTCATTAGTTGTCACGTGAACTTCGTGTGCAACGACCTCGACATCTTCGTCGAGGCTCCTGCTTCAAAAGACTAACTGGCTTATCCTCCATAGGTCTACATGTTGAGAACTATGTTTCCAACAAGCAAATATAATAAAATGATTTTATATAAATAAATTTATATTGACTAATATTATGTTTACATTCTAGGTTATGATTTATAAAATTTATAGAACATTTTTTGGTTATTTATGTAATTTTATATTAACATATATTGTATATATGTGGGATAAAGTATAAAGAGTAATAACCAAAATAAGCTTGTGACTTATATTTGAAGTATGAAATCTTCAAATAATTAATAGTCATAAACATATTTTATCTCATTAAGAATGTATAGTCATATCTCGATTATATATTTCGTGGCATAAAATATGTTTTATATAATGTGATTATATAGGATTATACCAGATAAAATTATATTGTTTTGATAATTTTTGTTAAATATAAAATAATTAATTTTATCATCATGATTGTCATATATGTATTATTTTAATTTATTGTATTTAGTATACTCCTATTTTGTTTTAAATTATTATTTGATTTACTAGATAAATTTTTTGTATGGACTACAATTCATATACCTTGTATATTGGAAATGAATTAAAGTGAATAGTTGAAAATGTTAATATCGATACAATGAAATCCATTGTTTTAGATTCCCTTATTTGTTAGTTCAATGATCGAATAATTGACGCGTAGTTTATAATCGTTATGAATTAATTATTTAATCAAAAACTAATGGTAGTCAATGATAAAGATATTATTTGTGAGGTTAATGGATTATAAACATAGTTCTATTACGAATGTAAATAGATGATTAATATGTGATGACTCGAATGTGCACGTATGAGTACGACTGTGGGGCAAACCTCGGGTTGCGGGGCAAACCTCGGGACCTAAGCCGAGTGTAGGCGAATCCCGAACTCGAGTATAGGTGAATCCCGGGTCGTAAAGAGGGGGTTGTCACAATCCCACATCGCTTGGGGAAGTACATGGAAATGAAACATATGTAAGAGATCCCTCCCAAGATAGCAAGAAGCGTTATGGAGCACAATTGGCAACGGATCCCATAAGAACTCCGAAGTTAAAAGTGCTTCGGCGAGAGTAATTCCAGGTTGGGTGACCTTCCGGGAAGTTCTCGCCAAACAAAGCCGTGAGGGGAGGATATTGGACTGCGGCTCAATCCCTATAGCGGACAATATCTTGCTGGAATAAGGGGTCGTTACAAATGGTATCAGAGCCTGTACTCAACCGGAAATGTGGCCAACGAGGACGTTGGGCCCCCGAGGGGGGGGGGGGGTAATTGTGATGACTCAAATGTGCACGTATGAGTACGACTGCAGGGCAAAGCTCGGGTTGCGGGGCAAACCTCGGGACCTAAGCCGAGTGTAGGCGAATCTCGGACTCGAGTATAGGCGAATCCCGGGTCGTAAAGAGGGGGTTGTCACAATCCCACATCGCTTGGGGAAGTACATGGAAATGAAACATATGTAAGAGATCCCTCCCAAGATAGCAAGACGCGTTATAGAGCACAATTGACAACGGATCCCATAAGAACTCTGAAGTTAAAAGTGCTTCGGCGAGAGCAATTCCAGGTTGGGTGACCTTCTGGGAAGTTCTCGCCAAACAAAGCCGTGAGGGGAGGATATTGGGTTGCGGCCCAATCCCCAGAGCGGACAATATCTTGCTGGGATAAGGGGTCGTTACATAATACATATGTAATGACTATATCATTGGACATTATTTTGAGTAAATATACTCTATAGTTTTATGAGTGTAACTCTAAGTATTTCGTGGAATTACTTTATAGTTAATAATTATATTAATTAGTATAAATAGACTATATTATTTCATAAAAAAATTATTGGAGCTTAAAAATATAGGTTCATCGGTTACTTCCTCACATTTTATAATTATTCGAATAATAGAAAAATGAGTAAATAAGATTAAATAATTAATTATGAATTAATTGTTTAATACACATAATAATAAATATGTTATTTTTCATTAGATAAAATAATCAATAATTGATTATTCAATTAACTAACAAATTTATAAAATTGCTTTTGAAAATAGATTATACCAAAATTTAAGTTGATGTTATGGTACCAAGTTTTGTGTCATGGTGACATGGTGACATGGTGACAAGTTTGTTTTAATTTTCATAATCTTTTTATTTGAATATGTCAATGATTGTTACGAAACCAAATTTCAACTTAAATGAAAGATAGATTTCGTAACTGTAACACCCGGTTTTACGGGTTTTAGATTTTTACCTATACAATGGCATTTTTGTAGATAAAGCCAATTAAGTCGTTTCGCGAACGGAGAGTTCTATTGGAACTCTATGAATGAATTTGAGTCTTTGGAGGAATAAGAGAAATTTGGAGAAAACGATTAGATAGATAAAAATAACGAAATAGATAATGAAATAATAGAAAATCAAGTGAGGGCAAAACAGTAATTACTAAGTTAAGTTTTATAAAATACTAAAAACATTCCCTTCCCCACTTATTTTCTATTTTCGCGAAGGAGAAGCTCCAGAGAGATTTGGGGCGATTTCTTTTCCCCCATGGCGATTTCCTGCAAGCGCCGGCCAACGTTCCTCCAAACCCCGGCGACTTCTTCACGTTTTCTTCAGCAATCGACATTCTAGGTAAACTTCTAGCATTTGGATGATTTAGTTTCCCGTTTAGGGCTAGGAAACGGTTGAAACTTTAGTTAGAGTTTTGTTAAAAACGTAGATTAAGATTTGAAATCGATAGGTTTATCGTGACCACGCCTCTAATGGATGTATTGTTGGTTATTGGACATAGTTAGTTGATGTATTGATGAATGTTGGAGTTTGATTGTTTAGACTTGGTTTTGATAATGAATGCTGTGGATTGGCTTAGGTGAACAAAGCTCGCGAATGGGGCTAGATGCGCTAAGGACAATAGGTAAGTTCTCGTGACTTACTATGGCCGATTGGCCTACACCGTATGTCAAAGTTGCGTTGAGGAATATTAGGGTTTTGTTTGTTAATTGCTTCGGTTGGGTAATTAGGATTAGTTGTTTTTATAGTTTATGCTTTTATCGTCTTGATGGTACACACGTTGTATGTTTAAATTATGCCTTTTCTGTACATGCATCTCGTTCTTTTAAAATAGCATGAAAACAGATTTCTGCACGTGTTTAAGAAAAGAAACGAATCAAAGAAAAGAATGTACATAATCTGGTCATGACGGGGTGGGGTTCAGACATGACTGTTTACGGATGGAAGCATGTTTTCCCTCCGGTAGATGGAAAGGGCTGTCTAACCACCGGACGTGCCCTCTCCATTTGGTGAGAGTTAGACCCCGATGACGTTCTGTTCTGTGACGTAACGATTAAAATGTCTGCATGATTTACGAAACTCATATGCACAACATGCATTTGCATTTACGAATCTTATTGAACCTTTAGCTCATAGTTGTCTATATGGTGTAGGTGATTTCGATACAGGTGAGGATGAGATCCCTCCACCCGAGGAATGAGCAGGTTGAAGAAGGTTGGCCTGTGGGAGTGCGCTGGGCAGTCGGTGCTTATTTTGACCCGTGGGGATGTAAGTAGGTGTTTTGAGGATTTTTGGGATATTTTAGGCTAATGGTGGATTAGATAGGAGATTTGTATAAATAGAATCATTTTAGGATATCTGGTATCTGGATAATTGATAGATGGATGCTTTAATGTTTTAGAAAATTTTGTTGTCTCTGAAGATTTTACGCTATATGTTTCTGTTGGAAGAAATGTTTATGTATGTTTGGAGATTGATGAACTGGGTTGATTGATAATTGAAATAGATTATATTTTAATGAATTGAATTGGCTAATAGGTTTGATGATTTGAGTTGAGAAGTGTCGTTTTAGGTTGTTTGATGATTTTAGATTATGCAGGGGAAAGATGGTGAAAACAGCTCTGTGGACAAAATCCAGAGAGCTAGCCGATCGATCGCCAAAAAGGGGCGATCGTTCGGGTAATGGGTGAAACAGGAGGGAAATTGTATGAGTTTCGGTTAAGTATTTCTGTAAGAAAGTCATCGTCCAAAGTCTGTGGACGATAAAGTTCAGTTAAGTGTTTCTGTAAGAAAGTCATCGTCCAAAGTCCGTGGACGATAAAGTTCAGTTAAGTGTTTCTGTAAGAAAGTCATCGTCCAAAGTCAATGTCCAAGTCCCGTGGACGAATAAGTCCCTTGGACGAATAAGCCTCGGGGACGAATAAAGTTCGTGGACGAATGAAGTCTGTGGGCGAGAACTGTCGTCCACGTCGCCTTCTGCTTCTGTCGTCCACGTTGCCGTGTGCTTCTGTCGTCCACGTTATTTACTATTTCCGTCGTCCACTCTATCTGCTATTTCAAACGTCCATTCTGTCTTCTGTTTCTGTCTTTTATTTTAAACGTCCACGTTATCTGTTATTTCCGTCGTCCATTCTGTCTGCTATTTCAAACGTCCATTCTGTCTTCTGTTTTAAACGTCCATTCTGTCTTCTGTTATAATGCCCATTCTGTCTTCTGTTTTAAACGTCCATTCTGCCTCTCAGTTCAGTCGTCCATCCCTTTGATGAAACCCGAGAGGAAAAACACAATTCCTTCAATGAAACCCGATAGAAAAAGTTGAAGATTTCTACTGTTCCTTTGATGAAACTCGAGAGGAAAAATTTATTCTCTGCCCATATTTCTATTGTTTTAGCATTCACACCTAAGTTTAATTTTATTAGGTTTTCACAAATGAATAGTCTTCCACTGAATACCCGTGTACATGCATGATGAAAAGGAATGAGCAAAAATTTAAATTTTTCGTGATTTTTAAGAATAGTACGAGGGTAAATTTACGGGGTGTTATAGTAACTATTTTTTAAATGTTATAATAACCGTTACGATATCAAATTTGAATTTTAAATGGAAGATAGAATTTCGTAACTGTTATTTTTAAAAAGTTATGATAACCATTACGAATTGAATTCTATCTTTAAAATTATAAATTACAACCTCATTATATATTGAGGTTGAAAAACTATGAGGTTGTAGAATCAACTTCTGAGAGCAAATTCGTTAGTCTTCTATATTGGTTTTCGAGAACCGTTTTCTAAATCCAAATGAATCGTTTCATGTGTTGAAAATATGATCTATCCTATATTGAGTGTAATATCGTTTCGTTAATCATGTTCACATGTGTTTATTCGAGGTAAGGAGGATTGATAGAGAAGATCGAAAGTTTCAAAGATTGAGAAGATCGTTATCAAATCTTATTATTCTCGTACTTGTGTGAAGTTAGCTATAAAGATATTTTTCTTAATTCTTTAGATTAAATGTAAAATAAAAATAAGATTTTCATCACATATAATTATTGATATATTATAACAACAATGCAGTAATATTCATAATAAATTATTTTTCATGGTACATAAGTTTCGCACATTAACACTGTTCTGAACAATGGTAATTCTGCCATGCGAGTGAACCCTAAATACCAACACTACCTTCGTAACAACTTGTCCTCAACCTCACCCACGAAAAGCCTCTTTACCTACATTCGTTTCATCTTCCTACATTCGTTTCATCTTCCTCTTTCTCATATGAAAATATAAGAATAAAATCATTTTTTATTCTTTCTTACAAAATATTTTGCATGATGTATGTGAAATACTTGTGTTCATACTTGTCATGGTCACGCAAACAATCTCACATATGTCATAACATGTCCTCAAACTTTATCACATAAATGATAACATGTCCTCAAACTTTTTTGCATGTATCATGACATGTCCTTAAACAATATAAATTATATCATAGCAAGTCCTCAAAAATATCACATATAACATAAGATATTAACGACAAAGATCATCACACATATCCTAGCATATGACAACAAATATCATCATAGCATCTGATGTAGGTAATTTAGCCAAAAACATGCACACATTACTTACTTTGGAGTCATAGCACAAGTTACAACAACTTATTCAATTATCTCTTGGATTTTATAAACCTAAAACACATTGAATTCCACCATTAGTATCGAACTATATACATATTTTAAACATGCAAAACTTCTAGTGTACGCATCTAAATCAAGTGATTCTAGAACCTATTGTTCCTTAAGAGAGTGTATAACAACCTATAAAATCCGTTTGGATATCTAAACACACATGCTTTGAGTAATAGTATCACAAACTAAAACCTCCATAAACTTAAATCTCAAATTATACTTCTACGTTTTTTTATAAACTTTAAAAATTCAAAACTTATAGTATATATATCCAAATGCTCTTATTCAAAGCTCATAGTTCCCTTAACATGTCTACTAAAACAGTTTAACCATTAGAAACCATTAATATAGACTAATAATATCAAAGTCGTAACTATCAAGAATTTCCTAGTTGTTTACCAAACTTGATGCTATGTGTTCAAACATGAGTAAAATGAAAATTCATTCTTTCTATAACCACATGCATCTTCTTATCACATAATTATGTACCTTTGAAACAGAAAAAATCGAATATGAAATCCAAATTTCGTAGATCTTACTCCTTTATAAACATCACCAAATAACATCTTTTCTCACCATCCCATGATATTTTCTTAAAATCTAGAATAAAAGCTCGAGCTTATCATTAAGAAGTAGAGAGAAAAAGCTGCAATTTCGTGGGTCTTTAGCATACACAATGAAAAGGAATCAGAGCTTAGAATCAAGGTGGAGATAAATGTTATGGTTCCTTATCGCACTTCACTCGATGACACAACACTCGACCTTCTTTCTGTAGGATCGTATTTGTCTAAGAGGGGGGTGAATTAGACTTTTTAAACTTAATTTGTTAATCTAATTAATTTCTCTCTTATGTTCAACTAATAAGAAAACAGTAAATAATCAAACAATAAAGGAGAGAGGTTCGGCTAAGCTTGCCTACGTCCACGCTTTAAGGCTCCCCCTTAAAGATTCTTTCCTTCTCCTCACGAGAAAACCAGATCAAACTTTCCGGGCGTCGATCTACTGCCTTTTACAAAACCATATTGTTCTTCACGGGCGACAATCCACTGCCTTTTACACAATTGTAAGTATGTAGTTTTTCAGCACAAACTACACTCTCTCAGAGATTGAATCTTAAGTTTAGAATCAGAGAGATATAGAAGAGAATACAGAGTGATTTACAAAAGTCTGCTCGTTAGGGCTCAACAATGATTTTCGCAAAATTTATTTCTCCCGAGCTTTTTTTTCCCTTTAAATACTCTGTTTGTAATCGGCTCTCTTCATTGAATGCTTCTTTCTGGATATGGAAATATATTACCGTTGGAGAAGCATTCGTACTTAGACAGCTAGCCGTTTCATTCTGAAGTTGCTTTCGTGCTTCGCCATTAATGGACAGGAGTTAAGGCTCTGGACGACTATCACTGTAGCTTCGCGGTAATTTAAATTTGGCAGAAAGTACTGTTCACCGGATGACTTCGCCTTTGGAGACCAGCGGTGTACGTTGAATTTGAAAGTCTAACGGTGGATGTCTTTAGAAGTTACTGTTCACCGGATGACTTCGCCTTTGAAAAACAATCGGTGGATGTAACTATAAAATGCTTGGACTGCCATCGGTAGATGTGACTTTATAATTTTTGAACCGGTACAGTTCACCGGATGAAGTCTTCAAAGGTTACTATTCAGCGGTTGATGTCTTTAGAAACTTCAGTGGTGGATGTTGAACTCTGTCGTTGTAACACCCGATGAGTTTGACTAAGTGACTTTCTTAACTGTTTTAACGGCCATGTTTATTTTGATCTTTTCGGTTTGGAATTTTATGCCAAGGCTTAATTAATGTGCATGTGTCATAAATTAGGTTGGGTGGCAGGATTTGTAATTAAGAATGGTTGGGTTAAGTATAAATAGGAAATGGAACTCTGTTTGACGATCGATTCCTCCAACCTCCACTCTGATAACCTACGTTCGAGGTAAGATTTAGTCAATGTAGTTGCCGTGTAGTTATTTAGAACTCTGTTTTCAACTAGAACCCAATGTTTCAAGATTCTTCAATGGTCGAATAATAGGAACATTTATAATCGGTGTTTGGTAATACCATTTCCGAATCGATTCTGGACATTTAATATAACCGACCCTGATTAATCAATAGTTTAACCTAGCTGTTTTGGTTTTGGATTTCAGACTGCACACAGAGAACTAGATTAAGGGATTCGGGAATGACTTTAGTTATTAGATTCTAGGATGACTTGTGATTAGGACTATTAGGATTTTCATTTTAACTACTGCAATGTAAATGTTTTAGGTGAAGAAGTCTGAAGAAAAGGAGTTTAAGTTGCTAAGGAAATCAGGTAAGTGAATGTGTAGGATTCCCGGCCATTAGGGCCCTACATCACAAGGATGCTAGGTAGAAACAGATACGATAATTAGAAGTTATTTAAGCTACTGTCTGTTACTTATGTTGATGTTTGACTTAATGGTATGATTTCACGTCGGATGAATGCACTATTCTGTAGCTTGAGGAGTTAAGAGTTCTCATGTTCATGCATCATGAGTGTTTTGTGCATATGAAAATGTTTTAAGAGCATGTTTTCCTCATGAACAAGATAAGAATATAAAACTTATGCAACGTGAATTAAGCGAGGGTTGGGGGCGGTTTGGCGTATGTCACTGTCCAAAAGGAAGGACCATGATTACGACCCGCAAGGGACTATGTACACTCTCACTGTCAACCCCCTTTACCGGCACAAATCCTCTCTTAATCCACACAACATGAACGAAGAATATGATTGATGAACATGAATGATGAATATGAATGACGAGCATGAATGATGATTATGAACAATGAATACGAACGATGAACAAGAATGAAGACCTTGAGTATGAATATGAACAAGAAAAGATTCATGAGCATTCATGCATACTTGTTAGTATTGCATTACTTACTAAGCATTAGGTTTATAGTTTAAACCTTATGATGTAGGTGAAGATTTAGCAGGTGAGGATTCCAAATTCAGTGATGATGTCTAAGGCTGGTTGTAGGATGGTGCTCAGGGTAGAAGTCTGTGGCTGGCAGGCGAATATGACTCGTAGTTATGCTCATAATGTGTCAGTAAGATTTATGATGAACTGATGTTTAAGTATAATGAGATTTTCTTTAGAATATTGGATTCTGTGATGGTCTAGTTTGGTTACCAAAATTTGGGGATGATTATAAGGATATAGAATGATCTGTTTTAATTAAGACTTCCGCTACATGTATCCTAGATGAGTCTATGTTTCATGTCTGCCTATGTTTATGTCTACGAGTATGAGATCTGTGAAGGTCAGATTATCTTTCCGTCGATTTGAGTTGTTGAAGTTTTTTGTATTTTACTGCTGTGTGATAGAAGTTGGATGAATACATCATCCGGCTGATGTCACCGGTGTGAGCTGAATGATAGAAGCTGGATGGGTGAATCATCCGGCTGACGTCACCGGTGGATGGCGAACGTTTGTTGTTCACCAGATGATGTCTCTTATCGGTTGAGGTAAGTGAGTCACGTGTATTGCACATGCTTACCGGATGATGTCTCTGTTGAATGAGGACATCATCCGGCTGATGTCATCGGTGGATGGGGACGATTGTTGCCCACCGGATGATGCCTCTTACTGGCTATGCTAAGTAGTCACGTGAGATGCACATGTCTATCGGATGATATAAACGTAGTCTTGTCGTCTAGTGCCCGGGTGATGCAGGAACTGAAGTGTGATTTATCACCGGTCGATGTGAGCTTATTTCTCTACCGGCTGATGTAGTTTAAGAGTTGAAGTACCCGTTCACCGGCTGAGGCACCTTGCACTGCTCGCCGGCAGATGCGTAATGTATTTCTTTACTGAGCAATGTTTAATGATTCACGAGTGATGTCTTGAGCCAAGTTATGTTTTAAAAAAAAATATATAAAGGGGTATAATTCCGGTAAAAAAAAATAGTAAGGATATATGGACAAGTCTAAAAGAGTCATGGTTTGGTCTCGGCCCTACTGGGGTTGTTACAGTCGTTTAGCTAGCAGTGGATGTGTTCTTTGTCGTTTAGCTAGCAGTGGATGTGTAGCACCCGGTTCTATCGAACCAATTTATCTTGTCATCTAACAGCGTATATCTTATGGATCAAATTGGGAGAATTATTGATTTGGTTAATGAGTAAATATGTAAGGGTATTATGGTAAATAGAGGCCTTTAGTGGATAACCTATTTAAGGAAAGAAGTTTTGTGATTAATGCACTGTAGCCGTCACTATTTTCTATTCTTCCCCTTTCGGCTTTCAGCTTAGCAGTAGAGCTCTCTAGGCGATTCTCCTACTCGATTCTTCTCCAAACTAGGTGAGTTCTACTTCGATTTCTTGCTACATTGTAACTATCGATGGTAGGGGGATTATAAATGAGGTTTTGTGAATGCTGTAAGTGAGGGTTAGTTCGGGTTTGAGGTAAATTGGGAATGCTCAATGAATCGAGCTTCCAAATTAGTTTCCTTAGATTTCTGGATGGATAGAATGAAGTTTAGTGAAGATTTAATTAATGCTCGGTTTATGGTTTTAGGTTTGAGCAAACTCTCGAAGTAGATTTCAACCAAGCTTTTCAGGAGACTAGGTAAGTAGAGTACATGTGTGCTTTCGGGCCTATATCACAAAACAGTAGGATTATGTATGGTCTGTGTGTTTTCAGTTTGCCATATATCATGTTTTGAAAGTATACGAAAATGAATTTAAATACATAGTGGTATGGTGAGGAAAGAACCGATTGAAACAGAACAGTTGTTAAGAGAACTAATCCGCCCTTTAATCAAGAGAGAGGATGTATGACTTTGGGAAAATTGATCAAACTCCCAATTTTACAGGAGGATCAGATAAGTTGTTAAGGGAACTAATCCGCCCCTTAATCAAGAGAGAGGATGTATGACTTTGGGAAAATTGATCCAACTCCCAATTTTGCAGGAAGATTAGATCAGAAATGAACGTATATGCAACTGAGATGTGAAAGTAGAAACTGCATGTCTAGGACTTATGTTTCAGCATTTTATTTCATCAATGCTTTACTTACTTAGCATTAGGCTAATATATGAGTTTTGTGATGTAGGTGCTGAGACTGCAACAGGTGAGTTCGCTGAGTGCACTGATGAATAGATGAAGTTAAAGGAGCACGTCTATGCCACGGTTGGGTACTCTGATGAGACGGTTTATCTACTATCTGTATGTGAAGTCTCAGCGATTAAGTGTTTCTGTTGAATTATGCTGAGGATTTTGATGGTGGTAGTTGTATTGACGTGTTTTAACACTTTTTGGATTTTCTGTTCTGACTATGGAAATATGATTTTGGTTTTGGCTGTGGTCACTATTCTGGATTTTTGAGTAAACTTGCGTTGTTTTAAATGATCACAGTAAAGTTTTCATGTTCCTTTAGTAGTCGGAGTTATTCTTGTTTAGGATATAAATGGTTGAGTATTTAGTCTATCGGTGGATGTTGCCCACCGGTGGATGTTAAGTAGAAGATTTGTCGTTTTGTGATCGGTAGATGTGAGTTGAGAATCTTGTCGTTTTGTGATCGATAGAAGAGAGTAGCTGACCCGTCGTCGGCAGATGTGAGCGGAAGATGCGTAAGAGTCGACGAGTCGTTCGGCTAACGCGAGCGGTGGACGAATGGAAGCAGAAGATACCTTTTGTTTCTGCTTCTTCCGCTGACACTGTTCAGCGGTGGATGTAGCTTGTATCCACTTCTTCCGCTGGTATCGTTTAGCGGTGGATCTCATTGTATTCACTTCTACCACTGCTACTGTTCAGCGGTAGACTGTGCTTTGGATTTTGTTTCCCCCAGTCAAACGTTTTAGTGTTTTGTCTCTTTTATAAATGTTGTTTATACAAAAAGTATTCCGCTGCAAGTTTTGAAGATTTAATTGTTGAGTGAAACTTTAAGAATTTCCTTGAAATTTCTTAGTCCTATTCTATGTCATGAGTAGCGAACCGGGTTCAGAAAACTACGGGCGTTACAGGATGTGTTCTTTGAATTCCAGTGGTGGATGTGCAATTTTGTCGTTTAGCTGGCGGTGGATGTGTTCTTTGAATTCCAACGGTGGATGTGTTCTTTGAATTCTAGCGGTGGATGTGTTCCTTGAATTCTAGTAGTGGATGTGCAATTTTGTCATTTAGCTGGCGGTGTAAACTTTCCTTTGCCATCGGTGGATATGCAGAATATAAAACAATTTCAGCCCTTTTTTTCTGAACACTTAGACAATTTATTAGACAACTAAAATACCATTTTCAAAGGGCATTTCCAAATAAATGCAAATAACATAATTATTTATTTATTCCTTAATCTCATATATTTGATTCAATAATCAGCGTATTATTCTTATCAACATAATCTTAATCAAATTACATTACTTAAAAACACATCATCAAAAACATCAGTTAGACTTAAACATAATTTAAGTCAACAATCTCCCTCTTTTTGATGATGAACAAACTATGAGTATTAATTGATTGACAAACACTCCCTCATAATTCTAGCTCCCCCACAGCATGTTCATGCAAACCAATTTAGTTTTCAAATAACAGAACAGTTCATAACAGTTCAGCAGTTCATTTCAGTTCACAATACACAGATTTCTCCCCCTTTGACATTATCAAAAAATATAAAGCAATCAACAACTCAACATGTGTATATTAATGAAAGAGGAAAAACAGAATACCAAATATGGGGATAGCAGTAAAATTGTTTACAAAAAAAAAATATCGCCTATTTAAACTAAATCTAAAAAGCGCTTCCAAAACTCTTGGATAATCGAAGAAGGCACTTCAAGGTCCGGAAAGAAATAAGGACCTATGAGTGCTTGAAGTGATGCAATATCGAGAGGAAATGGTGCTTGATATACCACCAGGTCCATACATGGAGTAGAGGGTGGAAATGGTTCGTAAGAGACCACCAAATCCATACACTGGAAGAGGCTCTAGCGGAGGAGCAGCAGATGGAGAGGGTCCTCGATATACCACCAAGTCCAGACATGGTGGTGGCTCTACTGGAGGAACAGCCTGAAGAGCAGCCATTGACCCTTGAAGATCAGTTGTAGACGCGGAGACATGGGAACTAAAAGGATCAGTGAACCTGAGCTCAGCATCTTGGATATCTAAAGTCATGAAGTTCACTTCCTGGTCAACCTCAGGGTCTGATGATAGGAGGGAGGAAGTCTTCAGAACAAGCCGCTGAGTAACAAAGAGGTCGAGGCGGTTCTGGCTGAAGACCTTGAATGTCAGACTGAAGAGACCGAAAGTCCCTGGAGAAAGAGCCTTCAAGACGATCCATCCTTTTAGTCAACCTGTCTTGAACGGAGTCAAGGTCAATGCTCATGTCCAATCTGCTCTTAGTGAGCTTAGCATCTAAAGATTTATTCATCTGATCCTGAACAGATGAGAGAGCAGTGCTGAAGCTTTCTATGCGAGTCATTAACTCAGTGAACTGTTCCTCACTTATGGAAGATCTCCTCTGATAGGTCTTTGGAGTTTGAGGAGCAATTTGAAGGTTTGGATTTGGGGAGGAGGTTTGGATGTGAGGAGCAATTAGAAGGTTTGGAGTTGAGGAAGTTTGGACTTGAGGAGCAGGGGTGGAACCGGAGAAGTAAGAGGTGGAGCAGCCAGAGATGGCAAAAGAAGAGTAGGTGAAGGAGAAGTTGGACTCTCTGGAGGTAGAAGAGGCACAGATGAGTGAACAGGAGGTGCCACAAGGGTATAAGATGGAACGGCAGAAGGAATAATAGAGCGTGACACCTGAGAAAATGATGGAGAATCAGCAAGGGCAGAGATTTCAGATTCATCCACACCTTCACGAAGAGACTCATCCTCCTGTAGGATAAGCTTCCTTTTCCCCAACCGAACAGTAGTTGCCTTAGAGACCTTCTTGCGGGTCGCATCCAACACAAAATCCCCCTTTTTGGTCTTTTTGATCCCCATTTTATTCAAAGTGGAGATCGAGTAGTAGCTGGATGGTTGAGGCGGAAGGGATCATCTTCCTCTGGAAATTCTACCTCAAACTTCTCAAAAATCTTCATGATAAGTAGATTGTAGGACAGAGACGTAGCCCTGGCTGAGACACTTTGGATCATTATTCTTAACACTGTGAACCCTATGTCGAAAGGGATCTTTTGGTGGAGTGCATAAAGAACAAACAGTTCCAGTGCAACTCACATCATCGTAGTGACCTCCCTTTGGAATAATATCGTATCCTATCATCTGATGAAAGAGCCGAGCCCTGATATTGAGATGCTTGCTCTTCAAGCGACTAGGGATGTGAGTAGGGGCAAGAA
Source organism: Begonia masoniana (assembly GCA_022432975.1). Lineage (NCBI taxonomy): Eukaryota > Viridiplantae > Streptophyta > Magnoliopsida > Cucurbitales > Begoniaceae > Begonia > Begonia masoniana. The sequence continues at coordinate 12,104,076 of CM039513.1, forward strand.
GCAATGGTCTTCAAAAACTGATGACCCTGTGGAGAGTCAAGAAAAGGGGGCTCAGAACCTGTCTCAAAGAACTTGACGTGATTATCCAACTGAGGGCTCTCCAGAAGCTCATTAATAAATTGGGAGGTTAGAACTATGTGTTTTCCATACACATAGTTCGAAACAGTAGAGAAATCTGAAGGATAGCTAAGGTTGGCATAAAACATTTGGACGGCAACAGAGTAATAAAAAGATTCAACATCAAATAGCCCCAATAACCCGAGACATTTCAAGGGTTCTTCTAAATCCAAGCCATCTAAATCCTCAAACATTATACCTCGACTTGAAATAAGAGTTTTAAGCTTGAAATCATTGTGATACCTTTCTTCGGCCTCACGACTGAGAAAGTAGAGAGACGACCATTGAGTTGCACGAGGAAGTTCTCGTGGCTGACAAACTGAAACCTTGGCCTTTTTCTTAGCTGGTGCCTGAACAGCGCGAGATGAAAATGCCATGATCGATGAAACAGTTTTCTGGATGCGAAAACTCGAAAGAGAGGAAGATTAGGAAGTGAGGAAACGACAGATATGGTAGGAGTTTTCGAAAGAGTGCGAAATTTATGAAGCGTCTCAAATAGATGAGTTTAAAATAGGGCTTCGTCCGAATATAAGAAGACAAACAAGTAACACCGATATTGTAATACCCGACTGTACGGAATATTAATATTATAAATGTAAATGGTATTTTTGTTAATATGTCAAATCAAGTCCATTTTGAAAAAAAAAACGTTATTATGATCCTAATGATTAATAAGGATTTTAAGAAAATTTCAAGAATTTTAGGAGTTTAACGCTAATTTTACGATAATTACGCTTATCGTAATATAAAGGATACTTTGGTAAAAATAGTAAACAAGGTCCGTTTTACAAACGGACAGTTTTAATGGAACCCATATAATGAGTTGGATCTATTAGCGAAATAAGGAGAATTGGAGAAACTAAATCGGAAGACAATTAACGAAACGAAGGACGAAACAAATAGAAAATCAAAGGAAGGGCAAAATGGTAATTTTCCAAGTGAAATTTTAAATTAAAAACACAAATTCCTTTCTCCTTCACCATTTCCACGACTTCTCTCTCTCTCCCCTGTGTTCTCCGATGATTTTCATCACCTCCTCACGGTTTTCTCCTCTCCAACGATCGTTCTTCCTCCGATCGACTCGTTTTCTTCGTGCTTTCTCCTCCAATCGACGCTCTAGGCAATGTTCTAAGGTTTTGGAAAGTTTATTCATAGTTTTCGGGTCATTTAAAAGATTAGGGTTCGTTTAGGGTTTCGTTAAATACGTGATTTAGAGTTCGAAATCGATAGATTTATCGTAGTTGTGGATATATTGAACGTATTGGACGTTATTGGACGAAGTTAAATCGATTTGTGAGAAATGTTAAAGTTTGAGAATTTTAGGGATTTTTGGAAATTTCGAGGTATCGAGCACTAATTGTTATTAAAATGCCTCGAATAGTTAAGTTAGAATTTAAGGAATTTCCTTAGTTAAGGTTTCGTTAAATTTGGACGTTTAATAGTTTAACTCGTTTTAACGACAAAAATTTTGAAATTGCCTTAGGTGAACAAACCTCGTGGACAGAGCTTGAAGTGCGACGGACACGAGGTAAGTTTTCGTGACTTACTCTAGCCAATAAGCCTACACCGTACGTCAAAGTCGTCTCGAGGAGTTTTGGTAACGTGTTTGTTTAAATTGTCTTGGTTGTAGTTTAGGTTCGTTTGTTCTATAGGTCGTTTACTGTAGTGTTTTGATAGTATGATCTTTATGTATGTTTATGTTTATATTGAACTGTTCATGCATCATGGTTTTAAAAATGTCATGAAAATGAATTTATGCACGGATTTCATGAAAAGAACATGCATGTAAAGGCAAGTAAAGTATCACAGTAAATAACCATGACATGGGGTTATCGGGGATGAGGTTCAGACTTGGCGTTCCATGGTGAGCGGGTTTTCCATCTTCAGATGGTGTGGGCTGTCTAAATGCTGGACGTGCCCTATCCATCTGTCGAGCATTTCTGATAACCATAGACTGACACGTACTGATATATGAATTGACATGGGCGGTTTTCATAGCATTGAACATACATGATCATGCATTAGCATTTACGTAGAGCTTGCTGAAATTTTTATCTCATAGGTGTCTTTATGGTGTAGGTGACATTGATCTAGGCGAGGAAGATTTTCCCCATCAGATGATCGTACAGATTGAAGGAGAATGCCCGTGAATGTGTGCTGCGTACTCAGTGCGTTTTGATCCGTGGGGACTGTATGTAAGAATTTTGGGACAAATGGATAGAATATGTATAAGATGTTTAAGTGATGACTTTTGTTTTGAAATTCTGGAACTGCTTGGCTGTTTTAAATTTTCATAGGGGATTTTGTACAGTTTTCAAACGGAACCACGCAATTCGTTTTCATGAAAATGTACTTGGTTTTAATTGTGTCTTGAGTCGTTAAACGAAGGATTAGTGAGGTGTGAATTGTAAGTAGAGGGAAAAGAGTTATTATGTTGAAATTGTTGTTAAATGTATGGGAAATGAAGAAAAATGGTTAAGGGTGTTAGTGAATGGGTTTACAGGGACAATTGATCGCCTGGTGAACGATCGCGAGGCAATCATTCACCACAGCGAGGGGCGATTGATCGCCCCTCCATTTTGGAACTGGCGATCGATCGCCTGAAATGGGCGATCGATCGCCCTTACATTTTCAAGGGGAATTCCCCCTTTTGCCCTCCTCTTCTCAGCCGATAGTTTTTCTTTGTTTTTTTAATGTTTTAATATATTGTTTTAAGTTTTATTTAAATTATTTATAAGTATGTTAAATGGTTTGAGAGCATAAACAAAAACGATTTCAAATTTTAAAGTTCTATTTCCGCTCGAACGTTAGGTTTAAAGTTTTAAGTAATAAAATGAAAAATTTATTCGCAAAAATTAGGATACAGGTAAATGTCGCTACAGATATCGCTCGATGGGTGATACGTGTCAACAGATTAAAGAATATATCTTCCAATACATATCGGTAGATATACTTCGTCCGATAGTAAATGGATGATGCATATCTTCCGATGCCTTCATTGACCAATCTGCTCTATTACACAAAATTTACCAACAGAAGAAGAACCTCAGTTTTTCTCAACACGAATGAGACCTAACCTTATTCTAATATTGTTGAAGGTCTTTTCATCCAAAGGCTTGGTAAAGATATCAGCTAATTGATATACAGAATTGACAAATTCTAGTGAAATATCACCTCTTTGAACATGATCTCTTATGAAGTGATATCTAACCTCTATGTGTTTGGTTCTAGAACTGTTGGATAGGGTTTTTTAAAATATTAATGGCACTAGTGTTATCACACCGAATAGGAATCCTATCATAGAAAAGATTATAATCTTCCAGTGTTTGCTTCATCCAAAGCATTTGTGCACAACAATTGCCAACAACAATATATTCACTTTTGGCAGTTGACAGTGCAACAGAATTTTGCTTCTTGGAGTACCAGGAAACAAGAGATTCACCAAGGAATTGACATGTTATACTGGTGCTTTTCCTATCAACTAGACTCCCAGCATTATCAGAATCTGAGTATCCTATGAGATCAAAAGAAGTACCCTTCGGATACCACAATCCAAGATCATGAGTTCCACTAAAATATTTAAATATTCTCTTGACAGCATTTAAGTGGGATTCCTTAGGGGCAGCTTGGAACCTAGCACAGAGACATACACTAAAGAGAATATCTGGCCTACTAGCTGTCAGATATAGCAAAGATCCAATCATACCATGATATTTTTTAATGTCAACACTTGTTCTATTTTCATCTTTGTCCAACTTGGTTGTGGTACTCATGGGAGTTCTAGAAAACTTAGAGGATTCTAATCCAAATCTTTTCAAGAGGTCTTTGATGTATTTTTCTTGGCAGAAGAAAATACCATCAGGAGTTTGATTGATCTGAAAATCTAGGAAGAATTTTAGCTCCCCCATCATACTCATTTCAAATTTACTTTGCATTAAAGAAGAAAATTCATCACACAGAGTGACATTAGTTGATCCAAAAATAATGTCATCGACATAGATTTGAACTATAAGACTATCATTATCCGATCGCTTGGTAAAAAGAGTTGAATCGGTATTACCCTTTTTAAATTTTCTTTCCACAAGAAAATTCCTCAACCTATCATACCAAACCCTAAAAGCTTGTTTTAATCCATGAAGAGCTTTTCTAAATTTATATACATGATTGGGTTTATCAAAGGCTTCAAATCCTAAGGGTTGCTCAACATAAACTTCTTCAGTGATGTAACCATTTAAGAACGCACTCTTTACATCCATTTGAAAGAGTGTGAAGTTCTTGTAGCAAGCAAAAGCTAAGAGCATTCTAATTGACTCTAATCTGGCTACAGGGACAAAAGATTCCTCAAAATCAATACCTTCTTCTTGAGAGTATCCCTTAGCAACTAGTCTAGCCTTGTTTCTTACAACAATCTCATTTTCATCCATTTTATTCTTGTAAACCCATTTAGTTCCAATAATAGGATGATCCTTAGGTCGTGGAACAAGTTCTCATACCTTGCTCCTTTCAAACTGATTTAACTCCTCTTGCATAGCCAAAATCCAATTATCATCATTCTCGGCTTCTTCAAATTTCTTAGGCTCTACTTGAGAAATGAATGCCACATTGGCACAGAGGTTCCTAAGGGAGGATCTAGTCTTTACTCCTAAGAAAGGATCACCTAAGACTTCATCTAAGGGATGGTTTTTGGCATACTTTCAATCTCTAGGTAGAGCAGAATTTTCATCCTTGACAGAAACAATATCTAGAGAATTTGAAGAGGGTTCTAGGGATTTTTCTCCTTGAAGGGTATCTGTGGGCTTATCTAGGGAAAGAGAATCTAGATGCTTTTCTAAAGAAATATCTTCATCCACATTGATTGTGAGCTGAGGGGACTCATCAAAGTTGACATGAACAGATTCCTCTACAACTAGAGTTCTCCTATTGAACACTCTATAAGCTTTACTGGAAAAAGAATAACCCAGAAAAATTCCAAGATCAGATTTGGAATCGAATTTTCCTAAGTTATCCTTAGTGTTAAGAATGAAGCATTTACAACCAAAAGCTTTAAAATACTTAACAGAGGGAGTTTTTTTATTCCAAAGCTTGTAACACTTGACATTTTCGGTCAAGTAACCTCTTCCCTTAAAGAAACTGATTTAACTGTCACCTCTACTATTGATCTTTTCAATTTAGAATTTAAATGCCAAAACTTATTCGATTTCTATTTGTGTGGTGGCAGAACTGTAATTAAGAAGGATTTTATTTAGTATAAATGGAAATGGAAATCCTTAAACCTCACTAAAACCCCACTGTAGCCGCCACTTCCTTCTGCGTTTTCCCATTCTCCAGAGCTCTCCCTCTCCTTGCCAGTGACTCCTCCATCGACGACCGATTCTTCAGTCTCCACCCCCGACGATTCATGCTCTAGGTAAGACTTAGACAATGTAGTTGCTGGTTAGTTACTTGGAGCTCTGTTTCCAGCTAGAACTTGAAGTTTCGGATTCTTCAATGGCAGAGTAATAGTAGTGACATTTGTAATCTGTGGTTAGTTACTAGGTTGAATTTGGTTATTTTAGGTTCTATAAGTTTAATCTACGCACACAAAGTGCACAACTAAGAAGATTTAGAAATATATGCGTTAGATTCTAGGATGACTTTTGGTTAGAACTCTTAGGATTTTGTTTTAACTCTGTAATGTGAAATGTTTTAGGTGAAGAAAATCTGAGGTGAAGTGCTCAAGTTGCTAAGGAAACCAGGTAAGTGAGTGAGTAAGATTCCCAGCCATTAGGGACCCTACATCACAAGGGTACTAGGTTAAAGTGATTATGATGTTCTAAAGCTGTTTGTGTTATTGCCTGTTTGGTTATAGTATGTGAGTTGGTAATATGATCTACTGTTGATTGAATGATCTGTCCTTTTAGTCCGATGAATTAAGAGTACTCATACTCATGCTTCATGATTGTTTTTTTTTCAAGCACATGAAAGTGTTTTAAGTGCATGTTTTCTTTCACGAACAAGATATGAACATGAAACTTATGCAATAGGGATTAAGAGAGGGTTGGGGGCGGTTTGGCGTATGTCACTGTCCAAAAGAATGACCATGATTTCGACCCGCAAGGGACTATGTACACTTTCACTGTCAACCCCCTTTTCGGCACAAATCCTCCCTTAATCCATAAGATGTAAACGATGAACAAGAATATGAATAAGAATATGAACAAGAGCATGAATAAGAAAAGATTATAAAAACGTGTTTCTTTCAACTGTGCATTCACGCATACATGTTAGTATTGCACTCCTTACTAAGCAATAGGCTTATAGTTTAAACCTTATGATGTAGGCGACGAACTATCAGGTGAGGATTCCAAACTCAATGAGGATGCCAAGACTAATTGCTGGAGGGTACTCAGGGTGACAGTTTGTGGCTGGAAGGCGAATACAACCCCTGGTTACTGCTCTTAAGATGTTAGTAAAGATTATGAATACGTATGACTAAGTAGGATGAGATTTTTCTTATAACGTTGGATTTTAAAAATTGTCTGATTCAATTCCTAAGTTTGAGGATAATTATGAGGATATAGAATGATCTGTTTTATTTAAGTCTTCCGCTACACGTATTTTGGATGAGTCTATGGATTATATTGTGCAAGTTTACGTCAGTCATGTTAAAGTCTGTAAAAGTCAGGATGTGTTCTATCGGTAGATGTTAAGAGTGCATGTCCACCGGTAGATGTTTTCTATTGGTGGAAATTACTCTACTATGTTAAGGGTCCTTGTTCACCGGTAGAAGTCTCCTATCGGGTGATGTTTAATGAGTCACGTGGGATGCACATGTCAATCGGTAGATGTTGATTATTACTATCGGTAGATGTTAGGTTTCTGTTTACCGGTAGAAGTCTTCTATCGGGCAATGTTCAATGAGTCACGTGGGATGCACATGTCATCCGGAAGATGTAGATTTTCACTATCGGTAGAAGTGGGTATTAAGTTTTGTCGTTTGCGATCGGTAGAAAAGGATTGAGTCTTGTCGTTTTGCGATCGGTAGAAGTGGATTGAATCTTGTCATTTTGTAACCGGATGATGTGTTCTCTAGCGTAGCCACGGATAATTTTAGTCAAGTGGTCTGTGGGCATTTTTGCTGCCCGATTACGTTATAGAACTGATGTCCGAGTCTTATCGTTCGACTCTGTGAATGAATGTGTTGTCTGTTTTATGAGAGAGTCGAGTTCGAAGAGTTCTGTTTCCGGCAGCTACTGTATTATCCTTGAGTTCTGTTTATGGAGAGGAAATATAAAAAAAAAATATATGATATAAAGGGAAACCTTAGTATAAAGATAGTCGAGGCATAAATGGTCTAAAGTAAGTAATGAAATACGAACGACCCTACTAGGGTTGTTACAAAGCTCATACGGAGTTTTCTCAAGAATAGGTCTTATAGAGACCCGATTAAGAACATAGCAAGCTGTTGAAACAGCTTCAGCCCAGAAATACTTTGAAAAGGAATTTTCATTTAGCATAGTCCTAGCAAGCTCTTGGAGGGATCTATTCTTCCTCTCAACAACACCATTTTGCTGAGGGGTCCTAGGGGAAGAGAAATTGTGCTCAATTCCATATTTGAGACACAAGAGTTCAAATTTCTCATTTTCAAATTCTCCACCATGATCACTACAAATAGAAACAATGGTGAGCTCCTTTTCATTTTGAACTCTTTTCCTAAAGCTAGAAAAGGTATCAAAGGTCTCATCCTTTGACTTCAGAAAGAATACCCATGTGTACCTAGAGAAGTCATCTACAATGACAAAGGAATAGAATTTACCACCTAGACTGGCTACATTAGAAGGACCGAAGAGGTCTATGTGAAGAAGTTGAAGAGGCTTAGAAGTAGAGATTGCATTCTTAGATGCAAAGGAACTTTTGATCTGCTTGCCCATTTGACAAGCTTCACCGACTTTGTCATTCTCGAAAGATATTTTAGGAATCCCTCTAACTAAATTATCCTTAGTAATCTTAGCTAAGGTATCCATACCTACATGTCCTAATCTCCAATGCCAAGTCTAGCAATCATTGGAAGACTTTGCAACAAAATATTTTTCATCATTGCAAACAATATTATTTAAGTCAATGATATAAATAATTTCTTTCCTATAACCTGAAAACAGAACTTTGCTATTTGAAGCATCCTTAATTATGCAAGAATTTGATTTAAAAATCACTTTATATCCTTTATCACATAACTGACTAATACTAAGCAAATTATGCTTTATTCCTTCTACCAACAACACATTTTCAATAATAGGAATAATGTTGTTACCTATATTGCCGATGCCAACAATTTTGCCCTTTTGATTTCCACCAAAAGTAACGCTTCCTTTCTTTTTGTTGACCACAACAAATTTTGTTGAGTCTCTCGTCATGTGTCTCGAGCAACCACTATCGAGATACCATTGATTTTTCTCGAGAGAACAGTCAACCTGCAAAACAGTAATCAATTGGTCTTCTTAGGTACCCAAATCTTTTGGGTCCTAGTGTTAGATCTGGTTCCCTTAGGAATCCATTGAAGTTTATCACTTGATTTCTTACTAATATTTAAAAGGTATTCATATGATTTATGCCCTAGTTCATTGCAAGCATGACAAGTCGAAGGTTTAACAAAGAAGTTCTTAAAAACTTTCCTTGTATTGAACTTATCATAACCTAGACCTACTTTATCATGAGTAGCTCTCTGATTTCCTATCAGCAAGGTTAAGTTCTTGGTACCATTTGTGAACCAAAGAACAAGATTATTCAGTTTTTCATTCCTACACTTAATGTAACACCCGGCATTTTGGCCATGTAATAATCTGTTGAATTATTGTATGGATTTAAATTGCCATAAATACAATAACTATTTTATTGTAAATTTTGGAGCATTTAGTGTGGGGAGAACCAAACTAATGTGTAACTAAACTAAACACTAAGTTTAAAATGCATGGAAGGGTAAATCGGGGAGAAATTAAGGTTGGTGGGAGGTAGCCAATGGTTGAGTGGCATCTGGCAACTTGTTGAAGAAGCTAAGTTCCACCTTCTACGTGAAACCCTCTTCATTTCACTTCTCTGCTCTCTTTCCATTCTCTTCTCGGCATTCTCTCTTCCAGTCGACAATCAGCCATCGAAGCTACTTCGATCTCCTCGGCTCCTTTCTGTTTTTCTACTAGGGTAAGCATCTTTTAAATGCTAACAAGTTTGGACAAGTTTAAAGTGAGTTTTGGTTGGTGTGAAGGATTATGATACTTTGGTAAAACTCACTGTTTTTGGATGAAAACACACCGATTTGTGTTCTAAGGGTTTGAATGAGTTAGAACAAATTCTTCTAACTTATTTGTTAGCATTTGCAGCCTGTTTATTTTCTGAACGTGCATGTACAGGTTCGAGCATTTCTGAGATGTTCAGGACTATCAACTCTGCAGCAACAGGTAAGTTCATATCCGTAGGTTGGCCCTTAAGGCCCTACATCTCGAAGGTACTAGGTTTTCTGTTCTGTCAGGTTGCTTTTGGTAGAAAAGTTAGAGTTATGTCCTGAGATGTCTGTATTTTTCTGTTGTTTGTTGTATTGTTTCTGTTATCTGCCAACTTAAGTTCAGACACCGTTCATGCATACAAGCTTTCCCGAAAGTTCACGCAAAACTGTTTTCTGTACACGGTTTGAAGCTAAACAAGATAAAATCTGACTGAAATGTACCGGTTAAGTGCGGGATGGGGACTGGCCTCCAGATCTGTTTCTGTACTGTACTGTATTACTGTTTGTGCCTGATAGTGCACCCACTGTTCGCCAGTTCCCTTATAAGCCCCACTTATACCCCTCTGCCACTGAAACGTAATGTTCTGTACTGTCACTGTATTTCTGAAAACTGCATGCATAGCATTTTGCATCACTGCATATCTGTTATGTTCTTACTGAGTTTTAGACTCATAGGTGAACTCCCTGATGTAGGTACCGAACCTGAAAATGAGGACTTTGTGCCTCAGTCTGATGAATAGGTGGCTGGTGAATCGAGCTCATGGGGGTGTGGTTGCTGCAGCCAGACAAATTCTGTCCCGAGGTTTAAATTTTTAAAGTATAGTCTATATCTGTAAAGTTTTCTGAAAATTCTGGCTTTGTTGTAAAAACTCTGTAAAAACCTCCGTTTTGGGAAAGTCTGCAAATATATGTTAGGTTAAGTACTGATCCTCAGATTTTAAAACAATGTACAGATTTTGATGTCTAAGTTTTTAAAACTACTGTATTTGACAGTTGAATTCATGTTCTGAATATTCTGAAATTGTTTGGAGTATTATCTGTTAGTTTGTGCGTGGATGACTTCTGGTTTTGGAACTATCCATGCAGTCTGTTTCCTTTGAATCTGTTAATTGTAAAGAGTGCTCTACATCCTCGCGTAGAATCGGGCATCGAAGGTTTACAACTCTCATGCTTTCTGTTTGTGCTGTATTTGACAGTTGAATGATGTTCTGAATATTCTGGAATTGTTTGGGATATTATCTGTCAGCTTGTGTATGGATGACTTCTGGTTTAAGAGTTATCCATGCGGTCCGTTTTCTTGAAAACCATGTCGTGTTCCTTTAAACATGTGTTCAAGTTATGTTTTTAAATTAGTCTCTGAAGTCTGAAGTTTCCATGCCTTCTGTTGTGCTCGAGAACTACGTTTTGAATTGGTTTGAGAATCTGAGTCTTTCATGTTTTAAGTTTTTCTGCTCTCTGTTGGTAAGTCTTCCTGTTAAAAGCTGTCAAACTTTGTCTTTCAAACAATGTCTTCTGATTACATCCGCCGGTGAACTCAATTTTGTATGTGGTTCACATCCACCGGTTATCACTGTTCATCTTTTGTCGTATCTGCATCTTCTGCCGAACAGTAATTCTGTTTAGGTTTTGCTCCTGCCGATTCTGTTTATTGCATTCATCTTCCGATGACGTCATCTCCTCTTCCGATGACATCACCATAACTTTTCTTCTGCCGATTTCAACTGCTGCCTGCATCTTCCGGTGACGTCATCCATCTTCCGGCTAACGTCATCACCTTCTGCCGATTACGTTTACTATCTGTATCTGCCGATGACGTCATCACATCTTCTAATGACGTCATCACACATTCCGATCCCATCTGCTGCCTACATCTTCCGATGACATCATCTACATCATCCGGCCACGTCATCTGCCTAAATCTTCCGGTATCATTTCTGCTTGCATCCACCGATTCCACTCGATGCCTGCTTTTCCGTCAACGCCTTCTGCCAGTTTATTTACTTTTGTTTTCATTACTTCCTGCTTTTCTTCTATCATCCATTTTGCGTTCCGATTCTGTTAACTGTTTTCCCGTTTGATTTCAAATCCAGAGAACTTTCTCTCTCTCTGTAAATGTTTTAAAAGTTTAATGTACAAAAAAAAATAATAGTCCCCGTTTTCTGTTATCTGTCCCGGAGTGATGGCTTCGATCTCGGACCCCGATCGGTTCCGGTTTCGGGCTGTCACACTTAAGGTCCATTATTTCCTTTTCATGCAAATTACATTTCTTAGCATGCTCATCGATCAAGTTTGCATTTTCTTTCTACACAGAATTATATTTAGCTTTGAGCATACTATACTGTTTAACTAAGTCATTGAAGGCGACTATTAGATCACCCTCATCATTATCACTGTCACAGGAAGAATGATTTACCTCATCTTCGTGTGCCATGAAGCACAGATTGGCAACTTCTTCATCTTCTGAAGAAGAGTCACTTTCACTGTTATCCCAAGTGGCCTTCATTGCCCTCTTTTTGAATTTCTTGGGGCCTTTAGCTTGTGGACAATCGGCCTTCATGTGACCCGACTTTCCACACCTAAAGTAGGTAATCTCCTTGTCTTTAGGTTGCCTATCATTCCTGGGAAAACTTCTCCCTTGCAGCTTCTTCCTACGGAGAAACTAGCTAAATCTCCTAGTGATGAGAGCTATATCCTCATCATCTTCTTCTTCTTCATCCTCAGAGACTTCCTGTTTACTGGAGGAGGCTTTCAGAGCAATATCCTTTCTCTTTGTGACCTCTTTTTCCTTGAGGTCCTCCTTCTAGTTTGCCCTCATTGTGATCTCATGCGTCATGAGTGATCCAATGAGCTCCTAAAGTTTTAGAACTTTGAGATCCTTTGCTTCCTGAATGGCAGTCACCTTCGGCTGTCAACTTCTTGGAAGACATCTGAGAATCTTCCTGACCTGTTCTTCACTAGAGTAGGATTTTCCAAGAGCTTTTAAACCATTATCTATGTTAGTAAATCTTGTAAACATAGAAGAAACAAATTCATCCTTAGGCATAGAAAATAGCTCATACTCATGTATAAGCATATTCTGTTTGCTCTCTTTCACTTGATTTGTGCCTTCGTGTGTGTAACGCCCCGAGTTATCTGAACCCGGTTCGTCACACAATGCCCGTATATGACTAAAATTTCTACTATATTTTTTTTTAAAATAAACTTGCAGCGGAAATCATTTGAAATGTTAAGGAAAAATCGGTCAAAGAAATAGAAGTTTGAATCGTGAAAACACTTTAAAAGTTGCAGAAGTCAAACGCATCCGCCATTGAGTAAAGTCAACAGAAGAAGCAGAAAACAACCAAAATAGAAGACTCCTGCCGATGACGTCAGTCGAATGAAAAACAAAGGACATCTCTCGGTAGACTGTATCTACCGGTGACTAAACGAAAAAATGCACTCTACATCTTCTGATGACGTCAGCACGCATCTGCCGATGAGTTTACTGAGACATCATCCGATGGACTTAAACCTACATCTTCCGAAGACGTCAGCTCGCATCTGCCGATTAGTTTACTGAGACATCATCCGATAGACTTAAACCTACATCTTCCGATGACGTCAGCACGCATGTGCCGATCACTAAACGTCAAACGTAGTACCCACTCATACCGTGTAATATCCGGCTTAATCGGATTTTTGGATTTAATATATTATATTAATATATTATATTATATGTGGCATTTTTGGTAAATATGTCAAATTAAGTCAGTTTCGCAAACGGAAAGCGTTAATACGATCCTAACGATTAATTGGAATTTTAAGGAATTTTGGAGAATTTTCGGAATAATAACGCTATATTCCGAGTAATTACGTTTCTCGTAAAACGAATGACGTTTTAGTAAAAATAGTAAACGCGGTCCGATTTGCGAACGAACAGTTTTAATAGAACCCAGATAATAAGTTGGAATTATTGGCGAAATAAGAAAATTCGAATGGTCGAAAACACGAGAGGGCAAAATTAATGTTTTGTTAAGAAATAGTTTTAATTATAATTATTATTATTATTATTATTATTATTATTATTAATAATAATAATCAAAACAAAAACAACGAAAAACGTTGTTTTTCGTTGTTGATTCGAGCCCGAGCACCCGCGACGAACGACGAACGACGAACGCGAACGGCGAGCGGCATCCCTCCAACGACGACGCGGCTCCGACGACGAGCAGACTCCGGCGAGCTGAAGCCAGAGTGCGGTTCGGCCTTTCCGCGCAAAAACCCGATCGAAAACGGTGAGTTCTCCCCTGTTCTTGCTCGATTTCTGGCCGCGAACGTCGAGCTCTGTTGAGCTCCGATCGCCGGCCCTTCGTGGCCGTTCTTGGCGTCAAATGGTCGGCTTGACACCGGCGATGGTTGCCGAGCGTTGGTGTGCCCAATTTGGGTCAAAAACAGGGAATCCCGAATTGGGGATTTCGGGTTTTCGGTGAATAACATCTAAATTTTGGTTAGTTTATGTTAATTAGGTATAAGAGGGATTGATTGGTGAGAAAATGAGCGTGAATTGATGAAAAATCGAAAAGGGGGAAAATTCCGGGAAATGGCAGTTTCGGGTTTCTGCCAAATTGACCTATATCCGGTTATTTGTTTTAAAATTCCTCTTGGCAGATTAAAATAGGTTATTAGAGGAGTACGTGGCCGCTGGAATCGTTCGATTCCGATAACCGACGCGAAAGTTACGCGCGTTCGAAGTTTCGGGTCGGTTTTTACCGAACCCAAATTAGAGTCCGAAATTAATAGGTTTATAGTATTTAACGATATAAAGGACGTATTGAACGTTATTGGACGGAATTAGAGTGAATTGTGAGAAATGTTAAAATTGGAGAATTTTCGGGTTTTTAGGAAAACTCGTTAATTGTGATTTTAAACTATCGAGCGTTAATCGTTGTTTAAATACTTCGATTAGTTAGGTGAAGATTTTAGGAAATTCATTAGTTAAGGTTTTTGTTAAATTTGGACATATTATTGTTTAAGCTCGTATTAACGACAAATTGATAACAATTGCGTAGGTGAACCACGCTCGTGGACGGAGCTAGCCTTGCAACGGACGTCAGGTAAGTTCTCGTGACTTACTTTGACCAATCGGTCTACACCATACTTCGATGTCGTATCGAGGATTCCTGAAGAGTTGTTTGCTTAATCTGCTTTTGGTTGGGTAGTTAGGTTTAATTGCTTATAGGTTAGTTTAATTCGGTCTTGATGGTATGCACGTTCTGTTGTATGTTTAAATTCTGATATGAACTGTTCATGCATCACGAGTTTTAATGAAAAACATGAAAATGAATTTCCGCACGATGTTTTAGAAAATGGCGATGTGGCCTGGAGAGGGGCAGGACCTACTGTGGAGGCCGATTACGGGCTTGTCACAGTACCGCATCTATTATGTACTCGCAATGTGGCCTGGAGAGGGGCATGACCTACTGTGGAGGCCGATTACGGGCTTGTCACAGTACCACATTATTTATGCACTCATATTTATGGTCATGCGAGGTGGGGCTCAGGCACGGCTGTACGTGTTGTAAGCGTGTACCCCCCTCTTCTAGCTGGATGAAGAGCAGTCCGCCCGCTGGATGGGTTCTCTCTGGTTAGGAGGTTGAGACCTCGGTGACACCAATGATGTAATGTAAAGAAAATGCTGCATGATTTCTGAACTCTCACGCATAGCATAGCATGTAGTTGCATTTACTTGAACTTACTGAGATTTCAATATCTCATATGTGTCTGTATGGTGTAGGTGATATCCTAGGTGACATCGAGCCAGGTGAGGACGGCGTTCCTCCTCCTGACGTATGAGGCAGTTGACGGATGATGGCCGTGGGAGTGCGCTGAGCAGTCGAGGCGCTTTTGACCCGTGGGGATCGTCTGTGTATGTATTCTGGGGGATATTTTGGGCTTCTGATGAATTGTATAGAATATTTATAGGATGCTTGGTTCTGGATAGGAATTAGATAACGTTTTTGGTAACTGTATGTAAAATGTTTTGATTGGTTTTGGGTTAACTGTGGATTAGATAGTTAATTGTATAGTTGATACATTTTAGGTTATTGGGTTCTGGATTGAAAACAATATTTTAGATGTTTTGGGTAAAAGTTGTTTTATAAACTGCTCTGAAAAGTATTTTGTCGATGATATACTGGAACTGTTTGGTAACTTGTTTCAGATGGGTTTGTTTAGTTTTTAAACGGATCCACGCAGTTTGTTTTCGTGAAAACGTGTTTTGTTTAACTATGTCTCAAGTCGTTTCGAGTGAAAGTATAGGGCGGTTTTGTGTCAAGTTGTATTGTGAAGTCGTACGTATGTTCAAGGATAATTGAAGATGAAATTGGAGATGAGTTGAAGTGTGGGTTCGTGGTATATATAGAATTATTAAATGTTTTAAGTTTTATTAAATTGTTAAACGTTTTGTTTTAAATGTTTTAAAGGTCCGATTTCGATTACGTTTTAAATTCTGAATTAGTTTCCACTTAAAGAATAAAGTTAAAGGTTTAAATGAAAAAAATTTATTACGAAAATACGGGCACGGAATTAGGGGTGTGACAGTTATGGTATCAGAGCCCCCGGGTTTTAAAATCGGTTCTGTAGACTGCTCGACTGCACAGCCACTACGCGGACATCCTTCATCAACTGTAAGTCTGTTTATAGCTTTATTTGATTTTGTTTCTTAGGATTATTATTTTGATTTCTATAGGATTTATAAAAAAAAATGGTTCGGGGAAAGGATCCTAGAGACGACGCGCTAGATCGACTTACGGAGATAATAGATCGCCAGTCCCAACATATAGACCAACAAGCTCAGCTCATAAACAGACAATTTCTTCAGCTCGAGAGGTTGACAAACCGAGACGACCCAAGGACCCAAGGGGTGGTTGCTTGCAATAGCCAAGGTATGAAGAGGATGGGCAGGGAGGAAATCGAACAAGGTCGACGAAAGAAATTACGAGGAACTACTCAGGGACCCTGGTGTCTTAAATGCCAAAAGGAGCACTTCGGTAGCTGTAGAGTAGGCACAGATAAATGCTTTCGATGTGGAGAGAATGGCCATTTCGTCAAGGATTGCCCGAAGCCGGGCCGAGATCAACCAGGTAGAGGCCAACGAGGCAAGAATCAGAAAAACGTTACCCTAAAGCTGCTTGCCTTGACTGGAGAAGAAGAAACTGCCCAAACCTCAGCTGTTTCAGGTAGAGTTTTATTTCAAAAATTAATAGAACGAATAATATTAAAATAGAGAAGTAAGAAAGTAATGGAAGGTGGGTTAGAGGAGTTCTTAAATGAACCCCAACTATAAGACGGTAGGTAGATGCGTGACCATACAAGCCTTGTAGAAAGAGAGTTATACGTTAATAAGATTAGCCTGACTTAACCATGAAGAGTTATGCACTTAGATTTTGTGCTATTAGAGAGATACGACTTACAAGGTGTAAGGATTTAAATTTATAGGAAATGAACCCTAGTTGATGAAACTCAAAACCCTTAGAGTCTTAAGGTGTAAAGAATTAAGTAGTAATTTAAGCTAAAATGTAAAATGCATTTGGAGATGTTTTAGGTTCTCGAGGTATACTAAGTGCAATTAAGCAAGTAGGAAGATTTAGTAAGAATTTGAATACCCCGGATCCATGAAAAAGATTGAAGTGTCTAGACAAAAGAATCATATTCCAGAGCTTACCCAGTGTTATTGTGGATTGGATACGAGGGTGACCATTATGGTTGTGGTGTAGAAAGATGTGACAGATCAATACAAGTCGCGGACGTAAGATTTGAGTGATCAGATAGGAGTGGTTGTATCGACCAATATGGAGGCAAAGATAAGGAGATTTACTCCGAGTTGGAAAGTATTTAAATCCCTGAACCCTAGAGAATTGAAGTCATGTGCATGGTGATACTCTAGGTACCGAAATTGGCTGTTCTCTAGGAAATGAGTACCACCAAAGACACCTTAGAAGACTAATCCATAAAGGAAGATATTAATCTGTGAGAAGATTACAACCGACTTATTAGGTGGGAGGTCTAGCGAAGTTAAGAATAATCGACGAATTGTGGACATGTCAGGCAGTTAGAGTTGCTTGATTGGATTGTGAAACAAAAGATATAGGAGTTAAGTTGCGAACCTATAGTTGGTACAATTTAAGTTAGGAGCCACAACATGAGGCTGCCTCCAGGATGAAAGTAGAAGTATTAGTGTTCGAGGAACTAGAAAGGTTATCATTAATGAAGAGACGTTTCAAATTATTGGGGGATAAAAAGGGTAGGATTTAAGGACTTAAGGAGAATTGGAATGAAGGCGTAAACTTATCTACAACAAGTTCGCAAACAAGAAGATAGTTGGATGAATCGTAGCATGCGAGTCAAGTAGACAAGTAAAGTATTGAACCCGACTAGGAGGAACGAAAGAGGATTGACTATTTCGAAACTTTGAAGAAATCCTCGTACGATGTTAGAGGTAAGTGCAGGTGATAGTTAGACTAAAAGGAAGAGTTAAGATTGAAGCCTAGTTCGGTGGCTAATGTCGGGCGATTTGTGAAATTCGCAATATGTTGAATAGAGAATGTGAGTTTGCTCGCGAAGCCATTTAAAGTAAACTTGGAGTGGGACAAGTTAGAAAAGCTCCGAAAGTCCGACGGTTAACAGGTCGAGACCGATGGATGCATTAGAGACTTAAGGTTATAATAAATAGTTAAAACAATTCTATGGTCAAAACTTGGGGATTCCATTGTACATGGAGTTAATAAGG
Organism: Begonia masoniana; assembly: GCA_022432975.1. Taxonomy (NCBI): domain Eukaryota; kingdom Viridiplantae; phylum Streptophyta; class Magnoliopsida; order Cucurbitales; family Begoniaceae; genus Begonia; species Begonia masoniana. Next base: position 12,122,216 of record CM039513.1, read on the forward strand.
AAATTGAGCTAAACAGATGAGCATAATGTGTATGGTATTTAGCAGAGGACATAACGATAGAATTCGTTGAGGTAACTTAGAACAAAATATGACATTTATAGCGTCTTATAGTTACAAAGGGATTGGAATCCTAAGCGAGTAGTAACTTTGTCCCCGGATGGACTCGTCGGGGCCTTGGAGTAACCTCGGTGAGACGGTTGGTGAAATCTAGAGATTTAAGTCCTAGTTGAGAATTTCTTTTATTAAGACCCGCGAGGTGCCCAAGGAAGTGTACAATTTGGATAATGTTGACGGAGAAGTTCTGTGGGAACATTACTAGGGAAATGTGGACTCGGGTGGTTGTAATAGAGATTAAGGTCGTAGTGTAATTGAAATTTAACGTTAGAGTAAGTAGTTTGAGAAGGCTTTGAGGGCGTGAAGTAGTTAGGTAAGTATCTGATAAACACGGAATTAAGAAAGTTAGGAACTAAGGAAAAACTCAATTCGAGGAAGTTAAGTTATTTCGAGAATTGAGGATAAGAGGCAATCTTAGGGGTGGGCAAGACCGGACCGTGGACCGAGAACCGGACCGGACCGCAGGTGTTGGTCCGGTTTTGGGTGGTCCTTGACTGTTCTTGGTCCGGGACTGGTCCTCAAAGCAAAAATCCCATGGGCAATGGTCCGGTCCACGGTCCATAGTCCGAAATTCCCGAAAGACCGGACCGGACCAAGAACCCAATAGTTTTTATGTTATGATAGTTGGATATATTTTAGATGTTGAATTTAATTTATCTTATGAGATTTTATTTTAAGCATAGATTATTAGATTTAATTTGTTAGATTTAATTTGTTAGTTTAATATACGTTACTTTCATTTTTTATTCTTTCGATTAAGAATACAAGTAAAAATATGTATGCCGAGTTTATTGGAAAAATTTATATGCAATTTCAGAATTTTTTGTTTTTTTATTTTTAAAAAAAAAATATTCAGCATTACAATGGGAGAAACCGGGACCGGACCGGGACCGGACCGAATTTTTTGGTCTGGTCCGGTCTGGTCCCGATCCTTGCACGGTCCGGTACTGGGATTCAGGAGAAAATTCCCGAATCCCATGGTCCGGTCCAATTTCGACTCAAGACCGGACCGGACCGGACCATGCCCACCCCTAGGCAATCTTTAGTAGAAACCAATTAATAAGTGAGAGAGAGTTTAATGTTTTAGGTGACTAAATGCAAACCAACACGTGCTCGGGGCGTTAAGTGTCAAGTACGCAGTTAGAGATCGTTTGGTTAAGACCGAGAGATTTGGTAAGAGTTGATGCGTAAACTGAAAGTGAGGACTACGATTAGGGAGTTAATGTAGAAATTCGGTGGGTGTGCATCCCGATTGTGAACAGGATCAAGGGAATTGCGTCGAGGTATGGGTTACAGCACAGAATTTAATGAAATTGTAGGCATTCAATTTGGCTGGTGTTAGGAAGCTTAGGTATGGCTCTGACCAAAATATGTTGGAAGTTGGTACATGCGCAAGTATTAAAGTGACAAATATGTTGTCGGGATAATTGGTTGAGATTTAAAAATTTATATTCGTGCTTAGTGCGTGAAAGAGGATGTGTACGATCAAATCGAAAGTAGGGGATACGAAATTAGGGCCAATGTTAGAGAATATAGTAGGGTTTCGGTTTAGAACCACGAAGAAGGACCAAAAGTACAGATGGTTTACCGAAGTAAAAATGTCGCATGACATGGGACATAAATATCAAGGACCATAAGGTATGACAAATTTTGAGGACAAAATTCTAAATAAGGTGGGTGGAATGTAATATCCGGCTTAATCGGATTTTTGGATTTAATATATTATATTAATATATTATATTATATGTGGCATTTTTGGTAAATATGTCAAATTAAGTCAGTTTCGCAAACGGAAAGCGTTAATACGATCCTAACGATTAATTGGAATTTTAAGGAATTTTGGAGAATTTTCGGAATAATAACGCTATATTCCGAGTAATTACGTTTCTCGTAAAACGAATGACGTTTTAGTAAAAATAGTAAACGGGGTCCGATTTGCGAACAAACAGTTTTAATAGAACCCAGATAATAAGTTGGAATTATTGGCGAAATAAGAAAATTCGAATGGTCGAAAACACGAGAGGGCAAAATTAATGTTTTGTTAAGAAATAGTTTTAATTATAATAATTATTATTATTATTATTATTATTATTATTAATAATAATAATAATCAAAACAAAAACAACGAAAAACGTTATTTTTCGTTGTTGATTCGAGCCCGAGCACCCGCGACGAACGACGAACGACGAACGCGAACGGCGAGCGGCATCCCTCCAACGACGACGCGGCTCCGACGACGAGCAGACTCCGGCGAGCTGAAGCCAGAGTGCGGTTCGGCCTTTCCGCGCAAAAACCTGATCGAAAACGGTGAGTTCTCCCCTGTTCTTGCTCGATTTCTGGCCGCGAACGCCGAGCTCTGTTGAGCTCCGATCGCCGGCCCTTCGTAGCCGTTCTTGGCGTCAAATGGTCGGCTTGACACCGGCGATGGTTGCCGAGCGTTGGTGTGCCCAATTTGGGTCGAAAACAGGGAATCCCGAATTGGGGATTTCGGGTTTTCGGTGAATAACATCTAAATTTTGGTTAGTTTATGTTAATTAGGTATAAGAGGGATTGATTGGTGAGAAAATGAGCGTGAATTGATGAAAAATCGAAAAGGGGGAAAATTCTGGGAAAGGGCAGTTTCGGGTTTCTGCCAAATTGACCTAGATCCGGTTATTTGTTTTAAAATTCCTCTTGGCAGATTAAAATAGGTTATTAGAGGAGTACGTGGCCGCTGGAATCGTTCGATTCCGATAACTGACGCGAAAGTTACGCGCGTTCGAAGTTTCGGGTCGGTTTTTACCGAACCCAAATTAGAGTCCGAAATTAATAGGTTTATAGTATTTAACGATATAAAGGACGTATTGAACGTTATTGGACGGAATTAGAGTGAATTGTGAGAAATGTTAAAATTGGAGAATTTTCGGGTTTTTAGGAAAACTCGTTAATTGTGATTTTAAACTATCGAGCGTTAATCGTTGTTTAAATACTTCGATTAGTTAGGTGAAGATTTTAGGAAATTCATTAGTTAAGGTTTTTGTTAAATTTGGACATATTATTGTTTAAGCTCGTATTAACGACAAATTGATAACAATTGCGTAGGTGAACCACGCTCGTGGACGGAGCTAGCCTTGCAACGGACGTCAGGTAAGTTCTCGTGACTTACTTTGACCAATCGGTCTACACCATACTTCGATGTCGTATCGAGGATTCCTGAAGAGTTGTTTGCTTAATCTGCTTTTGGTTGGGTAGTTAGGTTTAATTGCTTATAGGTTAGTTTAATTCGGTCTTGATGGTATGCACGTTCTGTTGTATGTTTAAATTCTGATATGAACTGTTCATGCATCACGAGTTTTAATGAAAAACATGAAAATGAATTTCCGCACGATGTTTTAGAAAATGGCGATGTGGCCTGGAGAGGGGCAGGACCTACTGTGGAGGCCGATTACGGGCTTGTCACAGTACCGCATCTATTATGTACTCGCAATGTGGCCTGGAGAGGGGCATGACCTACTGTGGAGGCCGATTACGGGCTTGTCACAGTACCACATTATTTATGCACTCATATTTATGGTCATGCGAGGTGGGGCTCAGGCACGGCTGTACGTGTTGTAAGCGTGTACCCCCCTCTTCTAGCTGGATGAAGAGCAGTCCGCCCGCTGGATGGGTTCTCTCTGGTTAGGAGGTTGAGACCTCGGTGACACCAATGATGTAATGTAAAGAAAATGCTGCATGATTTCTGAACTCTCACGCATAGCATAGCATGTAGTTGCATTTACTTGAACTTACTGAGATTTCAATATCTCATATGTGTCTGTATGGTGTAGGTGATATCCTAGGTGACATCGAGCCAGGTGAGGACGGCGTTCCTCCTCCTGACGTATGAGGCAGTTGACGGATGATGGCCGTGGGAGTGCGCTGAGCAGTCGAGGCGCTTTTGACCCGTGGGGATCGTCTGTGTATGTATTCTGGGGGATATTTTGGGCTTCTGATGAATTGTATAGAATATTTATAGGATGCTTGGTTCTGGATAGGAATTAGATAACGTTTTTGGTAACTGTATGTAAAATGTTTTGATTGGTTTTGGGTTAACTGTGGATTAGATAGTTAATTGTATAGTTGATACATTTTAGGTTATTGGGTTCTGGATTGAAAACAATATTTTAGATGTTTTGGGTAAAAGTTGTTTTATAAACTGCTCTGAAAAGTATTTTGTCGATGATATACTGGAACTGTTTGGTAACTTGTTTCAGATGGGTTTGTTTAGTTTTTAAACGGATCCACGCAGTTTGTTTTCGTGAAAACGTGTTTTGTTTAACTATGTCTCAAGTCGTTTCGAGTGAAAGTATAGGGCGGTTTTGTGTCAAGTTGTATTGTGAAGTCGTACGTATGTTCAAGGATAATTGAAGATGAAATTGGAGATGAGTTGAAGTGTGGGTTCGTGGTATATATAGAATTATTAAATGTTTTAAGTTTTATTAAATTGTTAAACGTTTTGTTTTAAATGTTTTAAAGGTCCGATTTCGATTACGTTTTAAATTCTGAATTAGTTTCCACTTAAAGAATAAAGTTAAAGGTTTAAATGAAAAAAATTTATTACGAAAATACGGGCACGGAATTAGGGGTGTGACATACCGGTAGGGCAAATCCTACATCTTCCGATGGAACAAACCTCATGTACCGGTGACTTTACTGAGACATCATCCGATGACTATTCTTAAGGCATCTTCCGATTGAATTAACCTACATCATCCGATGACTTTTCTTAAAGCATCTTCCGATAGACAACAACACAACTTTCTCCGATAGAAAACAATAAACTTCTACACACATCCACCAATAGCTTTTACCAAAACATCATCCGATAGATAAATTACTCGACTCCTACCGATGGACCAAACAACATGGCAGTAGACTTTACTATAAATCAAGAAAGTCCCGACTATCAAAAAGGACTTAGGCATTTTACCAAAAACCATTCAGAGGCAGTTTAAATCATTGCATTGCTCAATTTCAGTAAAAACAACATTATAAAATCCAACAGAACACTAATGTCAGGAAATCTCCAAAACTAATTCAAAAGGTTGCTACCACTACTGTCATGAAAACTCAATGTACTCAGATTGAATCATTATCAACTAGACCTTCACAACTGCTGACACCAGTTAACCCGTCTCATCAGTTTACCAGACCGGAGCATGAACGTACCCCTCCAACCACATCTACTCATCTGTGCACACGGGAAATTCACCTGCAGTAATCTCTTCACCTACATCACAAAACTCATCTATTAGCCTAATGCTAAGCAAGTAAAGCAAGAAATGAAATGTGTACTGAAATGTAAATCCTAAATATGCAGTTTCTACTTTCATTCCTCAGTTATGTTGCATTCGTTCACTGGTCTGATGATCCCTGATACAATGGGAGGTGGATCAGTTTTCCCAGGGTATGAATCCATATATTCAATTAAGGGGCGGATTAATTCCCTTAACAGCTGATTTGATCCCTGATACAATGGGAGGTGGATCAATTTTCCTTGGGTATGAATCCATATATTCAATTAAGGGGCGGATTAATTCCCTTAACAGCTGATTTGATCCCTGATACAATGGGAGGTGGATCAATTTTCCCAAGGTATGAATCCGTATGTTCGATTAAGGGGCGGATTAATTCCCTTAAAAGTATACTGTTACAATCTGTTCACATCTCACCATGCTACTTCATGTAAATTCATTTTTGTTTTCTTTCAAAATATGATGCATGGCAACTGAAAAGAAACATTCATTCATGCACACACAAATCCTATTGTTTGTGATGTAGGCCCGAAGGCACATACAAACTTTACTTACCTGGTTTCCTGGAAAAACTTGGTTGCAAGCTACTTTGGGTATTACTCAAACCTAAAACCATAGACGGATCATACATTAAATTTCCTCTAATCTTCATTCTAAACTACTAGAAATCTAAGGGAAACTGTTTTGAGAATTCTAGTCATTGTGCATTCCCGATTTCAACTTAAACCGAAACCACCACTCGCTTACCGCCTTCTCAAAACCTCATATATCATCCCTCCGATCAACGATAGATACAATGTAATAAGAAATAGAAGCAAAACTCACCGAGTTCGGAGGAAATCGCTGGAGGAAGTCGAAGGGGGTCTCCTATCGCGCTCTGCTAAGCTGAGGAGTTGAGAATGGAGGGGAAATGAAATAAACAGTGGCGGCTACTTCATTAATAGTTTCCTTAAATACGTTAACCTTTATTACTATCAGATTACCATACTGCCCTCCCTTAGTCATACATTAACCTAGTCATTAATCCTCCATAAAAATAATGTCTCACGATTTGATTAAATAATTAGATTGTGATTAAACCGGGTGCTACAGTGTGTGATCTCTAAAAGGTGCCAAATCTCTTGAGCGCTCTCACACCCTTGTACTCTATTAAATTCATCTCTATTTACAGCACAGTACAGAGTGTTTATTGCCTTGGCATTTAGGCTCACATTTCTTTTGTCAGAATCTGTTAATTCATGAGACTCTTTAGGAATATTGATTCCATTTTCAATCTTCATGGCCTTGAAAGGACCATTCTCTATTAAATTCCAGATCTCATAATCCATGGCTTGAATGAATATTCTCATTCTTGTCTTCCAGTATACATAATCACTACCATAAAAAAAGGAGGTCTATTAATGGCTTGACCTTCTACGTGTGTGGAGTTTGTGTTGAATGCCATTGTAATGGTATCTTAGACAATATTTAACCCGCTCTGATACCAATTGTAGGATCGTATTTGTCAAAGAGGGGGTGAATTAGATTTTTTAAACTTAATTTGTTAATCTAATCAATTTTTTTCTTATGTTCAACTGATAAGAAAACAACAAATAATCAAACAATAAAGGAGAGAGAGAGATAAATTGACACCACAGTTTTTAACGTGGTTCGGCTAAACTTGCCTACGTCAACACTTCAAGACTCCCCCTTGAAGATTCTTTCCTTCTCCTCACGAGAAAACCAGATTGAACTTTCCGGGCGTCGATCTACTGCCTTTTACAAAACCAGATTGTTCTTCACGGGCGACAATCCACTGCCTTTTACACAATTGTAAGTATGTAGTTTTTCAGCACAAACTACACTCTCTCAGAGATTGAATCTCAAGTTTAGAATCAGAGAGATGTAGAAGAGAATACAGAGTGATTTACAAAAGTCTGCTCGTTAGGGCTCAACAATGATTTTCGCAAAAGTTATTTCTCCCGAGCTTCTTTTTCCCTTAAATACTCTGTTTGTAATTGGCTCTCTTCATTGAATGCTTCTTTTTGGATATGGAAATATATTACCATTGGAGAAGCATCCGTACTTAGACAGCTAGCCGTTTCGTTCTAAAGTTACTTTCATGCTTCGCCATTAATGGACAGGAGTTAAGGTTCTTGAATTCCAGCGGTGGATGTGCAATTTTGTCGTTTAGCTAGCAGTGGATGTGTTCTTGAATTCCAGCGGTGGATGTGCAATTTTGTCGTTTAGCTAGCAGTGGATGTGTTCTTGAATTCCAGCGGTGGATGTGCAATTTTGTCGTTTAGCTAGCAGTGGATGTGTTCTTGAATTCCAGCGGTGGATGTGTTCTTGAATTCCAGCGGTGGATGTGCAATTTTGTCGTTTAGCTAGCAGTGGATGTGTTCTTGAATTCCAGCGGTGGATGTGCAATTTTGTCGTTTAGCTAGCAGTGGATGTGTTCTTGAATTCCAGCGGTGGATGTGCAATTTTGTCGTTTAGCTAGCAGTGGATGTGTTCTTGAATTCCAGCGGTGGATGTGCAATTTTGTCGTTTAGCTAGCAGTGGATGTGTTCTTGAATTCCAGCGGTGGATGTGCAATTTTGTCGTTTAGCTAGCAGTGGATGTGTTCTTGAATTCCAGCGGTGGATGTGCAATTTTGTCGTTTAGCTAGCAGTGGATGTGTTCTTGAATTCCAGCGGTGGATGTGCAATTTTGTCGTTTAGCTAGCAGTGGATGTGTTCTTGAATTCCAGCGGTGGATGTGCAATTTTGTCGTTTAGCTAGCAGTGGATGTGTTCTTGAATTCCAGCGGTGGATGTGTTCTTGAATTCCAGCGGTGGATGTGCAATTTTGTCGTTTAGCTAGCAGTGGATGTGTTCTTGAATTCCAGCGGTGGATGTGCAATTTTGTCGTTTAGCTAGCAGTGGATGTGTTCTTGAATTCCAGCGGTGGATGTGTTCTTGAATTCCAGCGGTGGATGTGCAATTTTGTCGTTTAGCTAGCAGTGGATGTGTTCTTGAATTCCAGCGGTGGATGTGCAATTTTGTCGTTTAGCTAGCGGTGGATGTGCAATTTTGTCGTTTAGCTAGCAGTGGATGTGTTCTTGAATTCCAGCGGTGGATGTGCAATTTTGTCGTTTAGCTAGCAGTGGATTTCAAAAGTCTGCTCGTTAGGGCTCAACAATGATTTTCGCAAAAGTTATTTCTCCCGAGCTTCTTTTTCCCTTAAATACTCTGTTTGTAATTGGCTCTCTTCATTGAATGCTTCTTTTTGGATATGGAAATATATTACCATTGGAGAAGCATCCGTACTTAGACAGCTAGCCGTTTCGTTCTAAAGTTACTTTCATGCTTCGCCATTAATGGACAGGAGTTAAGGCTCTGGATGACTATCACTATAGCTTCGCGGTAATTTCAATTTTACGGAAAGTACTGTTCACCGGATGACTTCGCCTTTGGAGACCAACGGTATATGTTGAATTTGAAAGTTTAACGGTGGATGTCTTCAGAAGTTACTATTCACCGGATGACTTCGCCTTTGAAAAACCATCAGTGGATGTAACTATAAAATGCTTGGACCGCCATCAGTAGATGTGACTTTATAATTCTTGAACCGGTACAGTTCACCGGACGAAGTCTTCAAAGGTTACTATTCAGCGGTTGATGTCTTCAGAAACTTCAGCGGTGGATGTTGAACTCTGTCGTTTAGCTAGCAGTGGATGTGTTCTTTGTCGTTTAGCTAGCAGTGGATGTGTTCTTTGAATTCCTACGGTGGATGTGCAATTTTGTCGTTTAGCTAGCGGTGGATGTGTTCTTTGAATTCCAACGGTGGATGTGTTCTTTGAATTCCAGCGGTGGATGTGTTCCTTGAATTCCAGTGGTGAATGTGCAATTTTGTCGTTTAGCTGGCGGTGTAAACTTTCCTTTGCCATCGGTGGATATGCAGTATATAAAACAATTTCAGCCCTGTTTTTCTGAACACTTAGACAGATTTATTAGACAACTAAAATTGTAATACCCGGCTGTACGGAACATTATTATTTTAATGTAAATGGTATTTTTGTAAATATGTCAAATCAAGTAAGTTTTGCGAAAAGAAAACGTCATTACGATCCTAATAGTTAATAAGGATTTTAAGAAAATTTCGAGAATTTTAGGAGTTGTGACGATAATTTTACGAGAATTACGTTTATCGTAATATAAAGAATACTTTGGTAAAAAGAGTAAACGAGGTCCGAATCACGAACGGACAGTTTTAATAGAACCCTAGTAATAAGTTGGATTTATTGGTGAAATAAGAAATTTGGAGAAACCAAATCGTTAGACAATTAACGAAACGAAGGCGAAACAAATAGAAAATCAAAGGAAGGGCAAAATAGTAAATTGCCAAGTCAATATTATATAATATTACAAAACTTTCTTCTTCTTCACGGCTTCACTTTCTTCTCCCTGCGATTCTCCTCTCCTCCAGGCGATCCTCCATCGCCTCTCACGGCGATTTCCTCTTCCGACCTCCGTTCTTCCTCCGTTCGTCCCCCGTTATTCACATTTTCTCATCCAACCAACGTTCTAGGTAAGATTCTATAGTTTTGGAAAGTTTATTCGAAGTTTTTGGGTCATTTAACGGTTATGGGTTTCGTTTAGGGTTTTGTTAAAAATGCGACTTAGGGTTCGAAATTGGTAAGTTTATCGTAGTTTGTGGATATAAAGGACGTATTGAACATTATTGGACGAAGTTAAATTGATTTGTGAGAAATGTTAAAAATTTGATGAATTTCGGGTTTTTTGGAAAACTCGTTAATGGTGGTTTTGAACTATCGAGCATTAATTGCTTGTTTAAATGCCTCGATTAGTTAAGTTAGAATTTTAGGAATTTTCTTAGTTAAAGATTTGGTTAGTTTGGGCATTAAATTGTTTAAGCTCGTTTTAACGACAATTTGGTGAAATTGCTTAGGTGGACGGAGCTTGAGCTGCAACGGACACGAGGTAAGTTCTCGTGACTTACTCTGGCTGATTGGCCTACGCCGTACGTCGATGTCGTCTCGAGGAGTTTTAGTGACGCGTTTGTTTAAATTGCTTTGGTTGGGTAGTTAGGTTTAGTTGTTTTATAGGTTATGTCTTTAATTGCTTTTTATTGTCTTGATGGTACGTAGGATGCATGTTTAGATTATGTTATAAATTGTTCACGCATCACGTATTTTAAAAGAGCATGAAAATGAATTTCTGCACTATGTTTTAAAGAAAATGGCGATGTGGCCTGAAATGGAGCTATTGATCTATTGTGTGGATCGATTACGCGTCTGTCACAATACCACATTTAATATGGAACGATGTATGTTTATGGTCATGCGAGGTGGGGCTCAGGCACGGCTGTACGTGTTGCAAGCGTGTACCCCCTCCTCTAGGTGGAAAGGGTAGTCCAACAGCAGGATGTGTCATCTCCATTTAGTGGGTTGAGATCTCGGTGACAACCTATGTAAAGATAAGAAAATGTTGCATGATTTATGAACTCATATGCACAGCATGCATTTACATTTACGAAGCTTGCTGAGATTTTTATCTCATAGATTGTCTGTATGGTGTAGATGATCTTGACTTAGGTGAGGACGAGATCCCTCACCCAATGAGTGATACAGTAGACGGAGGATGGCTCGCGGGAGTGTGCTGCGCAGTCGATGCTTAAACCTGACCCGTGGGGATATACGTATGTATTTTGAGGGTATTGAGATGTTTTGGGTAGATGATAGACTGAAATGAATAATTGTCTAGTTAAAACATTTTAGGATGTTTGGTTCTGATTAGTTGATAGGTTACGTTTTGAGGTTTTTAAACGTTTTGGTACATTAAACTGATAAAACGTTTTGTTAAGATTTCTGTTGAGATTTTATGAACTACTTGGTGGTTTTAGCAGGAGGAAATGTTTGGTTTTCAAACGGAACCACGCAATTCGTTTTCATAAAAATGTATTTGGTTTTAATTGTGTTTTGAGTCGTTTATTTGGTCGATGAAATGAAGTGATGTTGAAGTGTTTTTAGTTTTGATTTGAGTTTAAATAGGTGTTTATGTTGTGTGCAAGAGAGAAGAGAATAAAAGGAGTAGAATGAATGAAGTGAAGAGGGAAAGAAAGAAAGAAGAAAATGAGGGAGGCAGAGGGGTTGGCGACCGATCGCCAAGAGGGGCGATCGGTCACCAAGTGATCGCCACACTCTGGAAAATTTCCAGAGCGTGTGGCGATCGATCGCCTGTGAACGTTCGCGAGGTGATTGTTCACCGTTTTGAGGGGCGAATGTTCGCCCCTCTTGTTTTTGCATATGGCGATCGATCGCCCGAAATGGGCGATCGATCGCCCCTCATTTTTAGGGACAAACATCCCATGTTGCCCTCCGCCGATTATTATTTAGTTTTTAATTGTTTTAAATTGTTTTATAATTGTTTTAAGTTTTGTTTTTAATAGTTTATAAACATAGACTCCATCGATTTCAATTCCGATTTCGATTCCGACATTAAAAGTTTTATTTCCGCTAAAATGCTAGGTTTAAAGTTTTAAGTATAAAAAAAAAAATAATACGGAAAAATTAGGTACAGTGTTAAGGTCGTCACAAAAATACCCTTTTCAAAGGGCATTTCCAGATAAATGCAAATAACATAATTATTTATTTATTTCTTAATCTCATATATTTGATTCAATAATCAACGTATTATTCTCAGCAACATAATCTCAATCAAATTTACATTACTTAAAAACACATCATCAAAAACATTGTTAGACTTAAACATAATTTAAGTCAACACTTTTCGGTCAGAACTCTTCACTGGTCAGAACCCTCGATCGGAGAGCCATAACATGGTTGTGTCTCATTCCCTAACAACAGGGTTCAATCCCCAATAATATCACCATGGGGATATTCTGTAACGACCCACCCGCTCCGTTGGGCCCGATCATGCGATTTTTCCGTACAACCACATGGCCACGATCCACCCGCTACGTTGGGCCCGATTGTACCACGTGTACTCATGACCTTCTCCCAACCTGGTTGAGGAGTTTTTGCCCTCCCCCACTCGAACCCAAGACCACAGGCTACTTGATCCTTGGGCTACAAGTGGATCAAGTAGTACTCCCACTTGTAGCCCAAGGATCAAGTAGCCTGGGGTCTTGGGTTCCAGGGAGGGGAGGGGAGGGGAGGGGAGGGCAAAAACTCCTCAACCAGTTGGGGAGAAGGTCATTAGTACATGTGGTACAATCGGGCCCAACGTAGTAGGTGGATCATGGCCACGTGGAGGTACGAGAAAATCGCACGATCGGGCCCAACGGAGCAGGGTGGGTCATTACAGATTCGAACACTTCATCTCTCCTTTGTGGGAAAAGATCCTTTAACTAAATTATCCATGTCACCGAGTAAAGTGCGACGAGGAATCATAACAATAACTTATGAGGTGTTACAAGTTAAACATGGTGAGTCATATGGGTTATAGAGGTATCATAACCAACCAACATGTTTCTCTTTATAATCAGCATTATATATATTACATTTAATCTTTAAAACATGACACTTCAGTCTTTTAAAAAAAATATGCAACCTTTCGACTTCCATACATCTGCTCATATTCCGTAGTCGCCCGAACAATTACAAACATAATTTTTACAAATCTGGGCACCACTCTCGAGGGAGTTTTTAACCAGAACACCCACAACTACCCTAACGCCCCGTCCAAAGAGGTTGAAACAACCTGGATACCCACACAATAAAATTTTGAAGAAAATTTTACAAGTTCGAGCACCCACTCCCGAGAGGAGTTTACAATTCGAACACCCACTCATGGGAGGGATCTAAAACCTTTAGAAAACACTCAATATTTCATCCCTCAATTTACTATCTATCCTAACACCCATCGACAATAACGATCAAACAAATCATGTTTCAAGCATAACATGTAAGACCCTTCGGCCCAATCCTCTGGGATTCGCGGAGTTTTAACCCACCTTCGGCCCCAACCGGGCCGTAGCCTCTGAGGATCCGCGGAGCATGGGTTGTCCCACTCACGAACTTCTCCCTCCCTGTAGGGAGTTTTTGCCTTCCTCCCCACTCAAACCCAGGACCTCAGGGATTAGTACCCAAGGCTACAAGTGAGGAGTACCATTTGGACTAACGCCTTTTTTGTAAGACCCTCCGGCCCAACCCTCTGGGATCCGCGGAGTTTTAATCCACCTCCGGCCCCAACCGAGCCGTAGCCTCTGAGGATCCGCGGAGCATGGGTGGTCCCACTCACGAACTTCTCCCTCTCTGTAGGGAGTTTTTGCCTTCCTCCCCACTCGAACCCAGGACCTCAGGGATTAGTACCCAAGGCTACAAGTGAGGAGTACCACTTGAGCTACTAAGGGAGGGAGAAGTTCGTGAGTGAGACCACCCATGCTCCGCGGATCCTCAGAGGCTACGGCCCGGTTGGGGCCGGAGGTGGGTTAATCCGCGGATCCCAGAGGGTTGGGCTACTAGCTCAAGTGGTATTCCTCACTTGTAGCCTTGGGTACTAATCCCTGAGGTCCTGGGTTCGAGTGGGGAGGAAGGCAAAAACACCCTACAGGGAGGGAGAAGTTCGTGAGTGGGACCACCCATGTTGCGCCTTTTTTGTAAGACCCTCTGGCCAAACCCTCTGGAATCCGCGGAGTTTTAACCCACCTCTGGCCCAAACCGGGTCGTAGCCTCTGAGGATCCGCGGAGCAAGGGTGGTCCCACTCACGAACTTCTCCCTCCCTGTAGGGAGTTTTTGCCTTTCTCCCCACTCGAACCCAGGACCTCAAGGATTAGTACCCAAGGCTACAAGTGAGGAGTACCACTTGAGCTAGTTATCCATGCTCCACGGATCCTCAGAGGCTACGGCCCGGTTGGGGCTGGAGGTGGGTTAAAACTCTGCGGATCCCAGAGGGTTGGGCCGGAAGGTCTTACATAACATGTTTTCAAACATAGCCTATCATCTAAAACATGCAACGACATGCTTAAATTTATGGATGTTACACACGTTTTTGAGCTCTTACTCTTTATTTTATACTTTATTTTTAAGCCTTCAAATACGAATTTAATATGTTTTTGGGCTCTGGCTGTTTATGCCGGAGCCCTTTTCGAGCTGTGACTGACCAAAATTTGTGCACCTAGATTAAGAGTTACAATACTTGGAGTCAATGGATGAAGGGCTAAGAGTTGGTGGCTGTAACACTAGTGTAATTTTACCCTTAAAGTTTAGGAGATGGTATTATGTCTTGTTACGACATTCGTTGTACATTTCACGACATTATAGGTCTAGAAGCATGGAAAAGAATGCAAGAAAAAATAAAATGTACTTGACTACAACAAGATACTCTTGAGCAAAAAGGAGAAGAGATTATGCCTCTTCCTTGCTTGAAAAGCTCTAAACTAAAAAGAAAACAAGATTTGAGGTGCTACAAACAGTCAGAGAAAGACTAAAAAGTTGTGTATTTGTGACATACTAGATAAAAATGTTAAAAATAAGTTTCAGAGTAATATAACTCGTTAAAGAAAGCTTGTTAGCTATCTGTGTGTTCATGGTGTGGTTTTATGAAAAATGACTTGGTAACAGACAATTAACGAGTCTTAGATGGTTTGTATGGATATACTGTGGTCTTTATGTTTGAGTCACGGGCATGCATTGCATGATAATTATCATTGATGATCTAGTATTGCATTATCATTCATTTGATACTAATAAATATAAATATTTTGTCTAAGTTGCTAGATATTTATGTTTTTTTGGCAAAATTTAGTTTAACAAATTATCCAAAATTTATAATTTGATCTTATATTTTATAGAAATCGATTACAAAGAAGAAAACATATGGATAGATAAAACGTTTAATTTCATAAATCAAGGAAGATCACGAATTGAAATGGATAACGATGATTCCTTTTTGTTTAAAGTTTAGTGTAAAGTACAAATTAAATCTCGACGTTTGGGAGGCTATTCAACTTCAACACTGAAACTTTTTTGAACAAATGGATCTTGAACTTTGGGATCCACTCAACTCAAATTTTGAATTTTTTTTACAAAAAAAAAATGAACTTCAAACTTTACACCTATTGTTTAGGGGTAGAATTAGTTCGAGTTAAACTGTGTAAATAGAATTGAACTGATGATTTAGGTCCAGTTCAGTTTGATTTCAATTTTTAAAAAATCAATTTTGTAACCAAACTGAGTAAAATTGAAGATCTTGGTTCAGTTCGCAATTCATTTTTTCAAAATTTTGTTCAAACCAGATCAAACTAATATTATATTATTGATATACTTTTACTTTTAAATTTAAAAATTACATAAATTGAACTAAATTGACCAAAACTGGGCCAAACCAAGCCTAAATCAACTAAGACTAGCCCTAAATCAAATCCAAACCGACTCAAAGCAAGTCCAAATTGAAAAAATCTAAGATCAAAATGGAACAAATCGAGCAAAACTTAAAAAATTAGTCCATTTAGGCTTTGGTTTATGAAAGCATGACCTAATTTGTTCATAGTGCAAAGTTTGAAATTCATTTTATTAAAAGAAAGTTTAAAATTTAATTTGAACGAATCTTAAAGTTTAAGATTTATTTTGTTAAAAAACTCGTAGAACGAACCCCCAAAATTTATAGTTTAATTTGCTTGACCTTAAAATTTAAAATGAAAGATGAATCCCCAATTTAATATATATAAAGATGAATCTATTAAACAGAAGAAGCTGCATATGGATAGATCACGAGTTAAATCCCATCAATCAAGGAAATTCTAGGGTTCAAATGGAACCCTTTTGATTGTCTATTGGAGATTTTAATAGGAGGATTATATCCTAGATGTAAATGCTCAAGAGATAATAAGTAGGGAGATAGCAATAAAAAAAAGCCTTTTTGTTTCATGTTAGCTACCTTGCTTTTAGAAGCAATCATATAGAGCTGTTATTGATGCTTGGTGCGAAAGAGTCTTTACAACTTAGAGTTATTTATGCATTGTTTAAAGTTTTGTTGGCTTGGACGTGTATTTTGGTGTTGAATATTATTTATAGAACAAATTTCAAGTTTATTAGAACAAATTTAAAGCTTCTTTTACTAGTGTCTTGAACGAATTTGGCGTTAAATGGTTGATGGGCATTGCGATTACAATGGTAAAAAGAACTTCAAATATTAGAATATTTTTTGTATGAAAGTGTCAAGTATCATAACATACATATAAATGCAACTAGATTTTGTGTACAAGTCCAAATGGCCAAGTTTTTGTAGCTTCTTGTTTCTTGTCCCACACTGCTTAACTTTTTACTATATTTGATTAATTATTTTGTTCTTTCTATACTAAGTGAAAAAATCACATCCACTTTCTCTCTAACTCGTACAATCTGATAGGTCAACTCTTTTACATCTACAATACATTTAGAGCCAAAATTTTCACCATTTAACTTGAAAATATTCCATCTCCTAAATATATAGACCTTGGTTTGATGCAGATGCTCAGTTGCCGCATACACGAATAAACCGCAACTGTTCTCCATTTGATTTGTCTGTGGCTCACTAAACATAGGGTTTCATTAAGAGGAATACAATGAGCACATAGGGCTTTGTTCAAGTCTTCGACTTTCCTTTCGGTGTGTCTTTGACTGAGGTAAGCATGAGTTGATGCGAATACTTATCACATAAAAAACATTCATTTGACGAATTTTTTAACAACAATAGTCATATTGCTGACCGTCCTAAAATGGTAGATCGAATTTCTAAAAAGAATGTTTGGGTCATCAATTGTCTCTTGTTGGGAATAATGTGCCCAACAAGCAAATGTTATGAACATTTTTTGTAACGCCCCGAGTTATCTGAACCCGGTTCGCTACTCATTACTTGACCATGACTAAGAAATTTCAAATAAATTTAAAACTTCATTCGACATACAAAATTTGACGTTTACTAAACGTTCAAAACATTTGAAAACTTTGCAGCGGAAAAATTATTTAAAACTACAATGGGGTTAAACCAGCGGTGAAAATATTGTTGGAAAGATTAATGGAAATATTTCAAGTGTCCGGTCAAAAGAATTAAGGTTTTAAGTGATAGACTACTCAAGGAATTACAAAAGTCGAATTCATCTGTCGACGACAAAGTCAACAGAAGAAGCAGAAGTAGAAAACCAAAGGCTTCTGCTGATGACGTCTACACGACTTCACCCACAACTTCATCTGCCGATGAAGTCATGAGAGCTTCATACACCACTTCATCTGCCGATGAAGTCAACATAACTTCATCTGCCGATGAAGTCAGCGCAATTTCATCTCTCAATAGATAAACACACGACATCTTCCGATAACAACAATATGACTCCTTCCGATAGAATTAAAACATACACTACATCTTCCGATTCACTAAACGACAAACAGATTACTCTACATCTTCCGATTCACTAAACGACAAACAGATTACTCTACATCATCCGATTCGCTAAACGACAAACCCCCTTAACTCTCTCAGACTACACCTGCCGACACGTGCTTCTCACACGACTCCTTAAGGCATTTGCCGATAGACTTTCATCTTCCGACAGACTGACACACCACATCTACCGATAGACTTCTTTCTTCCGATAGACATCAACACGATTTCCTTCCACAGAACGCAATAAACCTCTACACATATCCACTGATACAAAAATTATTCAATTCCTACCAATGGACTAAACAACCTGTCTATAACCCGAGAAAACTTCGACTATCTAACAGACTTAAAACATTTTACCAAAAATCCATTCATAACACTCCAAGTCATTGTATTGATCAAAATCAGTAAAAACATGAAAATCAGAAATTCTTGAAAACAAAGTCAAATAGCTGTAATCTCATTTACTAAAAAAAAAAACTTCATATACTCGATTAAATCATTATCCACTAAACCTCCACATCTGTAGACAACATGCTAAACCGCCCCATCAGTTACCATGCCGAAGCCTGAATGCACTCCTCCAACGTCCACTATTCCTCAACACGATCAGGAGACACACCTGCTAACACTTCTTCACCTACATCACAAAACTCATCTATTAGCCTAATGCTAAGTAAGTAAAGCAGTATATGAATGAAGTAAAATGCTGAACTTAAACTCCTAAATATGCAGTTTCTATTTTTCTCATCTCAGTGGCATACGCATTCGTTCATAACATGATCTGATCTCATAGTTCCCTTGGGAGTGGGATCAATTCTCCCAATGTCTACATCCTCCTACTTAATTAAGGGGCAGATGAATTCCCTTAACACTTGATCTGATCCCATGGTTCCCTTGGGAGTGGGATCAATTCTCCCAATGTCTAAATCCCTTCATAAGTTAAGGGGTGGATTAGTTCCCTTAATAGCTTGTCTGTCGCATACAGTTCATACCTTACCATTCCTTACATGAAATTCATTTTCGTAACTTTTAACAAAACATGATGCATGGACAATAGAAACATTCAAGCATACATAAACCTACTGTTTTGTGATGTAGGCCCGAAGGCACAAGCAATACTTTACTTACCTGGCTCCTGGAAATCTGTCTGGTTGCTAGCTACTTCGGAGGTCTGTTCACCTAAGTTCATACAGAATATAAATCAAGGCTTCACTAAACCTTTCAAAATATCAAACAGCGGTTCGAGAAATCTAGTTAGAAACTCTACTACCCGAGCATTCCTACTTATCGCTAAAACCCGAATCTACACTCAATCTCAGCATCCTCAAAATCCTCACATTGCAATCCTCCAGGCATTTCACCACTATACCACAAGAGAAATAAGGAAAAGAAACTTACCTAAGTCGAAGGAGAACCGAGCGAGGAGAATCGCCTAGAGAGCTCGGCTGCTTGAGCTGAAAGTTTCCGAAGAGAAGAGTATGAGAGGGGAGGGGCGGCTACAGTGCAATAAACCCAACCCTTATCCTTAAATACGTTACCCAACTTTTGAACATTGTAAATTACTCTAATACCCTTAACAAGTTGTTCAATAACCTTATTTAATTCATTACCTAGTCAAGTGTATTACTTTAATAATAAAAGGCTGGTTCGATAGAACCAGGTGCTACATTTTTATTGCTGTAATTCATAAATAAATTTTATGATTAATTTTTATGTTTGCATTATTCGATATGCTTTATAAATTCAAAGAAAAATCCTTAATTATTTGTGTAATTTTAAATTTACATATATGTTGATATATGTGAGATTAAATTTAAAAAGAAATAATCACAATAGTCCATGACTTATATTTGAAGTAAAAGATCTTCAAATTAATAAAGTCATAAATACAGTTCACTTCGTTGAGAATGTATAGTCATATCCCGACTATATATGTAGTGACATAAAGTGATTGTATTTTATATAATATAATTATATAGGACTGGACCAGACGAAATTATATTGTTCTTATAATATCCGTTAAATGAAGAACAATTAATTTTTTCATAATGATGGTCATATATGTATGATCTTAATTCATTGTATTTAGTAAACTCCTATTTCATTTTAATTTATTCTTTGATTTACTCAATACAGTTTTGTATGAATTACATTACATAAACCTTGTATTTTGAAAATAAATTAAATGAGTAGATGAGAATGCTAACATTGATACAATGAAATCCATAATACAATATTCCCTTGTTTGTTAGTTCAGGGATTGAATAATTAGCGCGCAAATTTATAAATATTATGAATTAATTATTTAATCAAGAACTAATGGTAGTCAAGGATAAAGATGTAATATGAGAGGTTAACGGATTTTATACCTAGCTCTATTACGAATCTTAATGGAGGATTAATACATATGTAATGACTATATCAATGGACATTACTTTGAGTAAATATACTTTATAGTTCTAAGAGTGCAACTTAAGTATTTAGTGGAATTACTCTAGAGTTAATAATCGTGTTATTTAATATAAAGAGTTTATATTAATTAACAAATATTATTAGAGCTTAGGACTACAGGTCCATCGGTCCCTCTGTTATCTTATATCACTATTTGATTTCCATGTTACATGAATAAATATATAAATGATTAATAATAATTAATCATTTATAGACACTCAAAAGAATATATTGTGATTCAAAATATATAAATAGTTTTATATTTTGAATTCAAAATAAAAATATCTCATTAGATGAGATTGTTTTAAGGGATTTGAATTAGATTTGAAGAATCTCATCAGATGAGATTTGATCTTCAAATTTAAATTGAAGTTAGTTATGTAACAAACTATCAAATCAGATTTTTGAAATTTGAATAAAAGTAGATCTGAAAAATCTGATCAAATTAGATTTGATTTACTGTTGACTTATAGTTTGTTTACTATTTAAAAGTAGATCTGAAGAATCTCATAAGATGAGATTATCTTGAAAAGTAGTTTTCATAAATATATTCTAAAAACTGTTTTTAGATTATATGATTAATCTGTAACACCCGGCATTTTCCGTGTAATTATTTCCCCGAATAATTAAACGGGATTACTCCGATATTAATGCAATGACTGTTTTAATAAAATTGTCGATGTGATTAATAGAACGAAGGGGATTCGTGAGACCGAATCGACTGACTAAATAATGTTTTAGTTAAAAACCAATGGAACGGAAAATTGGAGAGAAATTAAGGTTGGTGGGAGATAGCCAGTGGATAACTTACACTTGACAACTTGTTGAGAAAGCTAAGTCCTTCCTCCTACGTGAAATCTGCATTTCACTTCTCTGCTTCTTCCCTTCCCTCTTTGCTTTCTCTCTCCCTGGCAACTGAAACAAAGTACCAAACCTTGTTTCTCCTGCATTCTTCTATTTTCTTCAGCATAAGGTAAGCATCTACTAATGCTAACAAGTTTGGACAAGTTTAATGTGGGTTTTTAACGAAGTTTAGGGTTATGGTATTTAGAGAAAAACTCACTGTCTTTGGATGAAAACACGTTGGTGTGTTTTCTAAAGATTTGAAACATGTTGCTGCTGATTCTTCTAACTTATTAGTTAGCATTTGCAGTATTGTTTATTTCTCTACGTGCTTGTTATAGATCTGTGCATCTCCGAGACTTTCCAGCAAACTGCATCGCGGATAATAGGTAAGTTCATATCCGTAGGTTGGCCCTTAAGGCCCTACATCGCGGAAGTACTAAGTTTTCTGTTCTGTCGGGTTGTTTTAGGTAGAAGAGTTAAAGTTATGTTCTGAAATGTCTGGCTTTGGTTTATTTCTGTTGTCTGTTGTCTTATTTCTGTTATCTGCCAGTTTAAGTTCAAGCACCGTTCATGTATACACGTTTTCTCTTAAAGACATGCAAATGTTTTTTGTACACGGTTTGAAGCTAAACAAGATAAAATCTGACTGAAATGTACTGCTTAAGTGCGGAACGGGGACTGGCCCCAGATCTGTTTTTGTTCTGTTCTGTATTACTGTTTGTGCCTGATAGTGCACCCATTGTTCGCCAATTCCCCTATAAGCCCCACTTATACCCCTCTGCACTGAAACGTAATGTTTTGTACTGTCACTGTATTTCTGAAAGTTCATGCATAGCATATGCATCACTGCATTATTTTATATGTTCTTATTGAGTTTTAGACTCATAGGTGAACTCCCTGATGTAGGTACTGAACCCAAAAATGAGGACTTTGTGCCTCAATCTGATGAATAGGTGGCTGGTGGTTCGAGCTCTCGGGTTGGTTGTGGCTGTCAGACAAATTCCCGACTGAGAGAGTGAAATTCTAAACTATGTTCCGTTTATGTATTTAAAACTTCTGTGTTGGATATTCTGCAAATATATGTTAGGTTCTGTACTGATCCTCAGATTTTATAACAATGCACAGATTTTGATGTCTAAGTTTCAAAACTACTGTATTTGACAGTTTATTCATGTTCTGAATGTTCTAGAAATTTGTTGGGGATATTCTCTGTTAGTTGTGCATGGATGACTTCTGGTTTTAGGACTATCCATGCAGTCTGTTTCTTTGAATCTGTCAATTGTAAAGTATGTCCTACAACCTTGTTTATAATCGGGTATTGAAGGTCTACAACTTTCATGCCTTCTGTTTGTGCTGTATTTGACAATTGGATAAGTTCTGAAGTATTCTGAAATGGTTTGGAATATTTTTTGTATCCTTAAGTTTCTGTTATACCTTCTATTGTGCTTGAGAACCATGTTTTGAAGTGGTTTGAGAATCTGAGACTTTTGGGTCTTCTGTTTTATGCTCTCTGTCCGTTTGTCTCCATGTCAAAAGTTGTAAATTCTGCCTTTGAAACTATATCTACCGATAGTCACAGTTCACATTTTGTCTTATCTCATCCACCGGTGAACAGTAGATTTCATCTCAGTTTTAGTTACTTCTGCCGATTTCATCTGCTGCCTTCACCTTCCGATGACGTCATCACCTATTCCAATGACGTCATCATACCTTCCGATTTCATTTGCTGCCTTCATCTTCTGATGACGTCATCACCTATTCCGATGACGTCATCACACCTGCCGATTTCATCTGCTGCCGGCATCTTCCGTCTGACGTCATCTCCTCTACCGATGACGTCACCCACTGTTTACATCTTCCGATTCCACCTGTTGCCGGTATCTTCTGCCTGACGTCATCCATCTTCCGACTGACGTCATCTCTGCTTCTACCTTCACAACTACATCATCCGATAGATTTTTCCCGCCAGTCTTCTGCCTATGTCTTCCGCCAATATTTCTTGTTTCCTGCTTCCATTTATAACTGCTATCCAGAATCTCTTTTTACTGTTTTCCCCGTTTGATTTCGAATCCAGAGAAGTCTCTCTCCCACTGTAAATGTTTTAAAAGTATAATGTTTCAAAAAAAAAATAATAAATCTCGTTTTCTGTAAATAGTCACCGTTTACCGTTTTCCGTTAACCGTCCTGAGTGATGGCTTGGCTCTCGGATCCTGCTGATCGTGTAATACCCGGTTCTGTTAAACCGTTCCTCTATTCCTTTTAAACTAATGGCACAATTTATATGGCAATATTAAATGTAGGGTTAGTGGATGACTAGGCAAGGGCATAAGAGTAATTAGAAATTTAAAGGTGGATAACGTATTTAAGGAAACTATTATTGAAGTAGCCGCCACTGTTTTATTCCATTTCCTCTCCATTCTCAGCTCCTCAGCTTAGCAGAGCGCGTTAGGAGACCCCACTTCGACTTCCTCCAGCGATTTCCTCCGAACTTGGTGAGTTTTGCTTCTATTTCTAGCTACATTGTATCTATCGTTGGTGGGAGGGATAATATTGAGGTTTTGGAGAATATAGTAAGCGAGTGTTAGTTTCAGTTTTAAGTTGAAATCGGGAATGCACAACGACTTGAGTTTCCGAACCAGTTTCCCTTAGATTTTTAGTGGTTTAGAATGAAGTTTAGAGAAAGTTAATGTATGCTCTGCCTATGATTTTTTTTAGGGTTCGAGTAATACCCGAAGTAGCTTGCCACCAAGTTTTTCCAGGAGACCAGGTAAGTAAAGTATGCATGTGCCTTCGGGCCTACATCACAAAACAGTAGGGTTATGCATATTAAGAATGATTTTGTATGTCATGCATCATGTTTTTGAAAGATTACGAAAATGAATTTCCATGTAAGAATAGTGAAGTATGAACTGTATGTGACAGACAAACTATTAAGGGAACTAATCCGCCCCTTAATCGAGTAGAGGATGTATGACATTGGGAGAATTGATCCCACTCCCAAGGGGACAAAGGGATCAATTCAGCTATTAAGGGAACTAATCTGCCCCTTAATCGAGTAGAGGATGTATGACCTTGGGAAAATTGATCCACTTCCCAAGGGAACCGAGGGATCAGATCAGCTTATGAATGTATGTGAATGCAACTGAGATGAAAAAGTAGAAATTGCATGTTTAGGAATTTATGTTTCAGCATATCATTCCATTACTGCTTTACTTACTTAGCATTAGGCTAATAGATGAGTTTTGTGATGTAGGTGGAGAAGTTACAGCATGTGAGCCTTCTGAGTTCATTGAAGGATAGCTGTAGGTTTAAGTCCATCGGAAGATGTCTTCAGAAAAGTCATCGGATGATGTAGGTTTAAGTCCATCGGAAGATGTCTTCAGAAAAGTCATCGGATGATGTAGGTTTAAGTCCATCGGAAGATGTCTTCAGAAAAGTCATCGGATGATGTAGGTTTAAGTCCATCGGAAGATGTCTTCAGAAAAGTCATCGGATGATGTAGGTTTAAGTCCATCGGAAGATGTCTTCAGAAAAGTCATCGGATGATGTAGGTTTAAGTCCATCGGAAGATGTCTTCAGAAAAGTCATCGGATGATGTAGGTTTAAGTCCATCGGAAGATGTCTTCAGAAAAGTCATCGGATGATGTAGGTTTAAGTCCATCGGAAGATGTCTTCAGAAAAGTCATCGGATGATGTAGGTTTAAGTCCATCGGAAGATGTCTTCAGAAAAGTCATCGGATGATGTAGGTTTAAGTCCATCGGAAGATGTCTTCAGAAAAGTCATCGGATGATGTAGGTTTAAGTCCATCGGAAGATGTCTTCAGAAAAGTCATCGGATGATGTAGGTTTAAGTCCATCGGAAGATGTCTTCAGAAAAGTCATCGGATGATGTAGGTTTAAGTCCATCGGAAGATGTCTTCAGAAAAGTCATCGGATGATGTAGGTTTAAGTCCATCGGAAGATGTCTTCAGAAAAGTCATCGGATGATGTAGGTTTAAGTCCATCGGAAGATGTCTTCAGAAAAGTCATCGGATGATGTAGGTTTAAGTCCATCGGAAGATGTCTTCAGAAAAGTCATCGGATGATGTAGGTTTAAGTCCATCGGAAGATGTCTTCAGAAAAGTCATCGGATGATGTAGGTTTAAGTCCATCGGAAGATGTCTTCAGAAAAGTCATCGGATGATGTAGGTTTAAGTCCATCGGAAGATGTCTTCAGAAAAGTCATCGGATGATGTAGGTTTAAGTCCATCGGAAGATGTCTTCAGAAATCAATCGGCTGTTTTTTTTTTGGGATGATGTAGGTTTAAGCCATCGGATGGTGTAGGCTTAATTCTATCGGAAGATGTCTTCAGAAAAGTCATCGAATGATGTAGACTTAATTCTATCGGAAGATGTCTTCAGAAAAGTCATCGGATGATGTAGGCTTAATTCTATCGGAAGATGTCTTCAGAAAAGCCATCGGATGATATATGTTTAATTCTATTGGTAAGAGTGAGTATTACCTTTTGTCGTTTAGTTATCGGAGGATGTCGTTGTTAAACATACCGGATGATGTAGAATAAGTTTTTGTCGTTTAGTCGTCGGTGGATGTAGAATAAAGTCGATCGGATGAAGAAAATCAACCGGCTGACGTCATCGGTAGATGTAGAGAATATTTTGTCGTTGTTGTGACCAGATGATGTCTTCTGTTTTCTGTTTTCAGCCTCTTCCGTTGACTTGGTTCAGCGGCAGATGCGTTTGACCTTCGCCACTTTTAAAGAAATTCGTGATTAACTCTTATTTTTCTCTTGGTCGATTATTTCTAACTTTTCGCCCGATTATCCAAACACTTTTTATGATTTTGTTTAGCTCTAATTTTGTTTAAATGAATTCCGCTGCAAGTTTTTAAAAAAATATGGATGAAATTTTTAGTCATGTACGGACTTGTGTGACAAACCGGGTTCAGATAACTCGGGGCGTTACAGTATGGTATCAGAGACATTCAGTTAAACTGTTCAAAAGATTACTCATCAGTGTCAATCGTTGCATGGGGTTACTCCAACAACTGTAGGTGTTTACCTTAACCTTAGCTATTAGGTATTTAAGAGTATAATTAACCTTGTGCAGGAATATAGCAAATGTCTAGACGACCAGGAAGACCAAGGTTACCAAGGGAGATACCAAGTCCCAGGCGGGAGGAAGACTCTAGTGTGATTAGACAGCTGACAGAATTGATGCGTCAGCAGACTGATATAGTACGTCAACAGTCTGACCAATTAGGAGTGCTGTTAAGCCGGGAGACACAAGGAAGTGCCAACTCGGGTTCTAGCAGTGAACATTCTGGAGATAGATTCCGGAGACTGAGACCACCCACGTTTGATGGTCAGTCAACTGATCCAGTTATTGCTGAGGGTTGGCTTAGAAAAATTGAGAGTATGTTTAGATGTGCCAATATTGGAGAAGAGGACAAAGTCACGTTGGCCACGTTCCATTTGGCTGGTGAAGCTCAACTCTGGTGGGAAACAGTTGAAACCACCACCAACATTCTGACTATGACTTGGTCCCAATTTAAGGACATCTTTTATGAGAAATATTTTAACAGCACGGTCGAAACCGCAAAGAAGTTGGAGTTTCTGAATTTGAAGCAGACAGGGTCGGTGGCAGAGTACAATAGGCAATTTGAGTCATTGTCCAGGTTTGCTGGACATTTTGCTCATAAGGACGAGGATAAGGTGTTCAAATTTGTGCATGGACTGAAGCCGGAGATTTATCGAGGAGTCAAATTTTGTGGCATTAAAGGTTTAACGTTCAGTGAAGTTGTGTCCACTGCTCTGGAAGTGGAAGAAGATGAAGGGAAGTGTGCTAGACCAAAGGAGGTTTCGCAAAAGTGTATCCAGCCACACCATCAGAGGGGAGAGAAGAGGCCAAGTGAAGGCCAAAGTAACCAAGGATCTGGAAAGAGGGTACTGAATACCTAGAAGTTTCCTCAATGCCCGAAATGTTCAAAGAATCACTCGGGCGAGTGTAGATTTGGATCGGGTAAGTGTTTTAACTGTGAAGAGGTTGGACATTTGTACAAGGATTGCCCAAAGCCCCGGATCGTTCGATGTTTCCATTGCAACAAGGTTGGCCATGTCAACAGAGACTGCCCAGCTTTGAAGGGTGGCCCTGCCAGGATTAAGCCAAGAATATTCTCCATGATGGAGTCGGGTGGTGAGGACCAGCCTGCTGTAGTGTCAGGTACTATAATGATTAACTCTGTACCTGCTTTTACTTTGATAGATTCAGGTGCAACTCATTCTTTTATAGCCTCTACATTTGCTGATAAGTTAGATGTACGGTTTACTCCTTCTGAGCATGTGTATAACGTAGCATTACCTTCTGGTGAGCACATGCACTCCAGTCAAATGATGCCTGATAGTGTGGTGTTAGTAGGGAACATGAATTTGCCTGCTGATCTTATTGTTATGGACATAATGGGATTTGATGTGATCCTAGGAATGGATTGGTTGTTTAAGCATTATGCCACTATAGATTGTAGAACTGGAATAGTTAGTTTTCACCCCCCTAGTGGTTTAAACCATACTTTCCAAGCCCTGAAGAAGAGTAAGGAAATGACTGTAATGACTTCTGTTAGTTGTAGACCCTCCCCTTGCAGAGAATATTTGTGCTTTTTGGCCAGTGTTTTAAACACACAAACTGTAGAAAAATCGAACCCTAAGGATGTTTTAGTTGTCCAAAATTTTCCAAAAGTATTTCTTGATGACCTTCCTGGTTTGCCACCAGATAGGGAAATTGAATTTGTGGTAGATGTTTACCCCGGCGCTGAGCCAGTATCTAAGAATCCATATAGGCTAGCACCCACAGAACTTAAAGAGTTGAAGAAACAGTTAGAGGATTTGTTGGAGAAGGGGTTCATACGCCCTAGCTTTTCACCATGGGGTGCACCTGTCCTTTTTGTCAAAAAGAAGGATGAGTCAATGCGTATGTGCATAGACTATAGAGAATTGAATAAGCTAACTGTCAAGAACAAGTATCCACTGCCAAGGATTGATGATTTATTTGATCAGCTTAAGGGTGCAAGAGTTTTCTCTAAAATTGACCTTAGGTCCAGTTATTACCAGTTGAAGGTTAAATCTGAAGATATCCCAAAGACTTCCTTTCGCACAAGGTATGGGCATTATGAGTTTTTGGTTATGTCTTTTGGTTTGACAAATGCGCCAGCAGCCTTCATGGATCTCATGAATAGGGTGTTTCGCGAGTACTTGGACAAGTTTGTCATTGTATTCATGATGACATTTTAATCTATTATAGAACTAAGGATGAGCATGCAGGACACCTAAGCTTGGTGCTAGGATTGCTGAGGCAGCACCAACTTTATGCCAAATTTTCTAAGTGTGAGTTTCGGTTGGACAGAGTTCACTTTCTTGGTCATGTGATCTCTGGTGATGGGATATCTGTTGATCCAGCCAAGGTTCAAGCTGTTAAGGAATGACCCCAACCAAAGAATGCTACGGATATCCGGAGTTTTCTAGGACTAGCGGGATATTATAGAAAATTCATCGAGGGATTTTCAAAGATTGCCACACCCCTTACTATGTTAACAAGGAAAAATGTGAAGTATAATTGGACCGATAAATGTGAATCCAGTTTTCAGACCTTGAAGCAGAAACTGACCAATGCCCCAATTTTAACTCTTCCTGTCGAAAATGGTAAATTCAGTATTTATTGTGATGCTTCCAAGGTTGGACTTGGTGGTGTATTGATGCAAGATGGAAATGTTATAGCTTATGCTTCTAGGCAGTTAAAAGTACACGAAAAGAATTACCCCACACATGACTTAGAATTAGCTGCTGTGGTTTTTGCATTAAAGATTTGGAGGCACTACCTGTATGGACAAACCTGTGAGATATTTTCGGATCATAAAAGTCTGAAATACATTTTCACGCAAAAAGAACTGAATATGAGGCAACGTAGATGGTTAGAGTTTGTCAAAGACTATGATTTCGAGATTAAGTACCACCCTGGCAAGGCGAATGTAGTGGCTGATGCTTTGAGTAGAGTAACCCCTTTAGTCTCTGCACTGACTCTAGACATACCGATAGCCTTAGAGACAGAATTCCAAAGATTTAACCTGGAAGCTGTGTCTAGTGTGTCAGCCACGCTTTCGGCCATATCTTTGAGGCCAACTATTTTGGAGAAAATAAAGGAAGTTCAAACGAATGACGCTGAATGTAATAAGTATAAGTTGTGCATAGATTCTATTGATAAGTCGGATTTCAACTGCTCAGCTGATGGAATTCTCAAGTTTCGAAGTAGATGGTTTGTTCCGGCTGACACTGAACTTAGAAAGGAAATCCTATCTGAGGCACATTCCTCCAGACTTTCTGTTCATCCTGGAAGTACGAAAATGTACAGAGATCTCAAGCAACATTATTGGTGGCCAGGTATAAGAGTGTGTTATTCTTGTAAGAGGGACGGCTACACGTCAGGAAATTTTAAGTGTAAAGATCTTCAGAGAAGACTCGACGGTTTCAAAGTTTTTGGGAAAAACACATGATCCTGAGTTAAAGCTGTTAAGATCAAACGGCCTGAGTAAAAGCGTTGCTCCAAAAAAGTATCTTCTTTTATTATTTCTCAATCTAAATCTAATAATTTTTCTCAATGTAAATTGTTTACATTTTGAAAATTATATATTTTTCAAAAATAATTTCTTTTAGACTAACGATTCAATTTATGATTTTTTTGATGATTTTAAAATAGTTTTAAAGTCACAGAGTAACGCATGTCATTATTATTATGAATAATAGTAAATTTCATCATGCGTAGAAACCTCGAAAACCAACACATCTAACCTAGAATAATGGATTAAATTGAATTTTACACTTCTATGTGATAAATAGTTTGACCCAATCCTAGAAAACAAGTAGAGTCGAGTCCTCCTTGTGGGTTCTTGAGCCTAATCGGGATTAGGCTCGGCCAGCGCCCTGACAAGTTGGTTCACGACTCAACTTTACTTAATTCATTAATGGCAATCCATTTCAAATGGGCCCAAGGTTTTTTTTTATTTTTTTGTAAACTCTAT
Source organism: Begonia masoniana (assembly GCA_022432975.1). Taxonomy (NCBI): domain Eukaryota; kingdom Viridiplantae; phylum Streptophyta; class Magnoliopsida; order Cucurbitales; family Begoniaceae; genus Begonia; species Begonia masoniana. The sequence goes on from CM039513.1 coordinate 12,152,335, forward strand.
GTATCTATACTCTTAAGTAATGCTGTGTACTTTCTTAAAAAATTTACTAACGTGTCAAATAATTACTGGTGTAATTAATGTCATAAATTATTAAAAATGGTTTATCATATTAATTACAATAATAATTATTTGACACGTAACAAATTTTTTAAGAGAATAAAATGAAATAAGATAATATACTTAGCATTATTATTCTTTTCGTTATACTCTTTTACATTTTCTCACTTGGGACAAAAAAACACTCCTTACGTTTTTTTTTAAAGAATATAAGTATTTTTATTTATTTATATAATCCATTATACTAAATTATATAAAAATATTATATTATATTTGAAATTTAACATCATTACCTATATAATAATTATAATATATACAATTATTATTATATATAATTTTCTCATACATTTTTTTCTTAATAATAATGAATATTCTAAAAATTAAATTAACAAGTTGGCAATATAAATGATATAAATTATAAAAATTATACAAATAAATTGCGAATCTATACAACGTTTTAAATGCGAGGAAGTTTTGACAACGTTTTAAATGCGAGGAAGTTTTGACAACGTTTTAAATGCGAGGAAGTTTTGACAACGTTTTAAATGCGAGGAAGTTTTGACAACGTTTTAAATGCGAGGAAGTTTTGACAACGTTTTAAATGCGAGGAAGTTTTGACAACGTTTTAAATGCGAGGAAGTTTTGACAACGTTTTAAATGCGAGGAAGTTTTGACAACGTTTTAAATGCGAGGAAGTTTTGACAACGTTTTAAATGCGAGGAAGTTTTGACAACGTTTTAAATGCGAGGAAGTTTTGACAACGTTTTAAATGCGAGGAAGTTTTGACAACGTTTTAAATGCGAGGAAGTTTTGACAACGTTTTAAATGCGAGGAAGTTTTGACAACGTTTTAAATGCGAGGAAGTTTTGACAACGTTTTAAATGCGAGGAAGTTTTGACAACGTTTTAAATGCGAGGAAGTTTTGACAACGTTTTAAATGCGAGGAAGTTTTGACAACGTTTTAAATGCGAGGAAGTTTTGACAACGTTTTAAATGCGAGGAAGTTTTGACAACGTTTTAAATGCGAGGAAGTTTTGACAACGTTTTAAATGCGAGGAAGTTTTGACAACGTTTTAAATGCGAGGAAGTTTTGACAACGTTTTAAATGCGAGGAAGTTTTGACAACGTTTTAAATGCGAGGAAGTTTTGACAACGTTTTAAATGCGAGGAAGTTTTGACAACGTTTTAAATGCGAGGAAGTTTTGACAACGTTTTAAATGCGAGGAAGTTTTGACAACGTTTTAAATGCGAGGAAGTTTTGACAACGTTTTAAATGCGAGGAAGTTTTGACAACGTTTTAAATGCGAGGAAGTTTTGACAACGTTTTAAATGCGAGGAAGTTTTGACAACGTTTTAAATGCGAGGAAGTTTTGACAACGTTTTAAATGCGAGGAAGTTTTGACAACGTTTTAAATGCGAGGAAGTTTTGACAACGTTTTAAATGCGAGGAAGTTTTGACAACGTTTTAAATGCGAGGAAGTTTTGACAACGTTTTAAATGCGAGGAAGTTTTGACAACGTTTTAAATGCGAGGAAGTTTTGACAACGTTTTAAATGCGAGGAAGTTTTGACAACGTTTTAAATGCGAGGAAGTTTTGACAACGTTTTAAATGCGAGGAAGTTTTGACAACGTTTTAAATGCGAGGAAGTTTTGACAACGTTTTAAATGCGAGGAAGTTTTGACAACGTTTTAAATGCGAGGAAGTTTTGACAACGTTTTAAATGCGAGGAAGTTTTGACAACGTTTTAAATGCGAGGAAGTTTTGACAACGTTTTAAATGCGAGGAAGTTTTGACAACGTTTTAAATGCGAGGAAGTTTTGACAACGTTTTAAATGCGAGGAAGTTTTGACAACGTTTTAAATGCGAGGAAGTTTTGACAACGTTTTAAATGCGAGGAAGTTTTGACAACGTTTTAAATGCGAGGAAGTTTTGACAACGTTTTAAATGCGAGGAAGTTTTGACAACGTTTTAAATGCGAGGAAGTTTTGACAACGTTTTAAATGCGAGGAAGTTTTGACAACGTTTTAAATGCGAGGAAGTTTTGACAACGTTTTAAATGCGAGGAAGTTTTGACAACGTTTTAAATGCGAGGAAGTTTTGACAACGTTTTAAATGCGAGGAAGTTTTGACAACGTTTTAAATGCGAGGAAGTTTTGACAACGTTTTAAATGCGAGGAAGTTTTGACAACGTTTTAAATGCGAGGAAGTTTTGACAACGTTTTAAATGCGAGGAAGTTTTGACAACGTTTTAAATGCGAGGAAGTTTTGACAACGTTTTAAATGCGAGGAAGTTTTGACAACGTTTTAAATGCGAGGAAGTTTTGACAACGTTTTAAATGCGAGGAAGTTTTGACAACGTTTTAAATGCGAGGAAGTTTTGACAACGTTTTAAATGCGAGGAAGTTTTGACGTACAGGCATGCGTGTGCAAGCAATCGACAGGTCAGCTGCCTAGAGTATGTCGCCTACGTCACGATAAGATTGTCTTCTTACATTTTTGTTTGTTTCGTGGGAAATGAGAATTCTGCCGACCCGCAGGAAAGGAAAATCCGCAGGAAAGGAAAATTCAGTAAGAGGAAGGGCGAGCGAAGAACTAGACCACCATAAAAGGCCTATATTTTGACCCACCCCCTCTTAGTGCTCTCTATCGCTCACGGAAGAAGGAATCATGGAGCTTAAAGCAGGCTTATCGGCTTTAGTCACCGGAGGAGCTTCTGGAATCGGTAAAAAAAAATTGACTTCTCGGTTAGATTTCTGTTTTACTTTCAGCTACTAGTTTCGATGAGTGTTTTGTTTGTCCTCATGAATTTGAAATTTGGAAAACTGAGCCAGCGACGGCGAGGTTTGGACACTTCTTGTCTTTGCTTGATGAAGTAGCCTGGTCGATTTCATAAACATCACTGGTTTAAATCTACTGTGGCGATTTAATCATCAAATAAAGAAGATTGAGTTGTGATTTATTTGTAATACTTGATCTGTTTTTTTAAAATTTTTTTTTATGTATTTTATGTTGAATTAGTTTCTATTCTGATTGACTATTCAGAACTGGATGTGATTTTGGTTAACTAAGAAATGCTGAATGGAATAACAAAAAAATGTTGTCAAATTCATTTTTTGTCATGTATTAATACAAAAATTTCAGGTTTACAAAATTGTATCCCCTTTTTAAAGTTTTTGAATCATTGAGTCAATTACATATTAAAGTTTATATTGATCGAGCTAACTAACTTTTGAGGGCAATTTTTGAATTGGAACATGTCGACATAACCCACCAACATTGACATTAATAAAAAAATGTTTTGAAAGAAGGCAAGGTTGGAGTACTTATTCAAAGTTTTCCACCTGAAACATGAGTGGGAGTAGTTTTATACATCTGTAATGGTCATGCCTTAAAGATCATTGGTATTGGAACCATTAAGCTGAAGTTGCACGATGGTAAAATTCGCAATAGTCAAGAAGTGTGGCATATGGAGGGTCCATAGAAGAACTTATCTTTAAGACAATTGGATGATCTTGGATGTAATGTTGACTTTGAGAAGAATATTATGAAGATAATTTAGAGCTTTTATTCTGACAAAGGGAGAAAAAATGGCTGCAAAGTTTGTACATGTTAAAAGGAGAAATTTTGCAGGAAGTGGAAGCACAAGTTGCATCAAGCACTTTAAGTGAAAGATTTGCCATGTTGTGGAATAAAAAGCTTGGATATATGTCTCTTAACATCGAATAAAAATGCTTGATGATTAAATTGCCATTATTTTTTTAATCATCTGGTTGAAAGGTGTCTGAAGGAACAAAATTGCATTTTAGGGTTTGAATTCATGATTCGATTTTGGAAGCACAGGAATTGACGATGTGTAAGATTCATTTGAGGTTGGATAGTTGATTTTTTGGCTGAACAATTGTTGTTGTCGATTGGGATAGTCCTTAACTTGACCTAATGGGAGAAAAACATCCTGTTCGTCAAGCTTTTGAACTGCTATATCCAAAACACTAGCTGCCTCACCGGAAAACTCATCGTCGAAGTTGGACTCGACTATGTTACTGTTTGGAAGTCCTCAAAGTATGGAAACAACAAGTTCAACTTGAATATGAAAATAAGATCGTGTTTTAGGACTGATAAAGAAAGAAAATATTTTAGTGATGAATTTGATAAGTCTTGCAAGCAAGAAGGCATCAAAAGACCGTACACTATGGGATACATTTCTCAACAGAATGGAGGAGCAAAACACATGATTAAAACTTTATTCGAAAGAGAAAAAGTAAAGTTGGGACTGCCTGGTTAGAAAAGGGTTTCTGAGCATTAGCTGTCAAACCACGTTCTGTGGTTAATCAGGTCATCGATTGCAATTGAGTTCAAGACACCAATGGAAAGTGGAATAGTAAGCCAATTGTTTATTTAAACCATCATATATTTGGAAGTCTATTGTAGTAACGTACAATGCCCAAGAAACTACAAAGCTGGAGTTTAATTTCCGGAGATGAAAATTGTTGGGGTATGCTGATAGAGGGAAGATGTATCGCTTGTGGGATCATAATTTCTGCAAGGTTATAGTCATGAAAGATGTTATCTTTGTGGAAGATAAGCTACAAGGAAAATAAAAATAGACAATAACAATTGAAAAAAAAATCCAGTGACTATAATAGTACTAGTAAAGAGAGTTTGCAGAAGGATTCATCATACAAGCCTTCATCATATTTAGAGATCGCCAATTTGACACCCAAATTATGTTATGGAAGTAATGTTGCATAGTGTCTTTTGAGGGGATGAAGAGCCATCAACCCTAATTAGCAATGAAGAATTTATATGCATCTCATTCGAAGACAACAATGCATGAACAAATTGAAACCCTTCATAAAAATAAGACTCGAGAACTGGTGTCACTACCTCAAGGAAGAAAGCCCATTGAAAGCAAATGGGTTTTGAAGATCTAAGCGAAATGATGATGATCAAAGTGAACACATATTGTGCATGTTTGGCGGTGAAAGGATATGCTCAGAAAGACGAGGTTGAATTTAATGAAATATTTTTTCCCATGTGGTTTGACTAGCTACAGTTTGAGTAGTTCTGACAATTTATGCTATTTAACTTAAGATTCAGAGTAGTTAGATGTGACAATTATTTTTCTTTCGTGAAGATCTTGAAGAAAAGAATTTATATTAGTTTTCAAAATGGCATTCAGTTATGACTACATCAACAACAAAATTAGAATATAGAGCAGCTGCACAAGCCAGTAAATGGTTGAAAATAGTACCGGAGGAACTCGGGTACAAAAAGGTGATGATGTCGCTATTTTGTCACTGTCAGATTTCCTTGTATCTTGCAAGGAATCCAACTTTTCATTTAAAGGCAATTCAAGTTTAGAATAATTTTGTTCATAAGCAAGTGGAGAGAACTGTGTATATGCAAAAAATTCATAACAAGGACAACCTAGGAGATTATATGACAAAGACAACGAATATTGACAAGTTTGTTTGGCTTCGATACTCTTTTGGCCATATGAAGATGTGGTCAACATTAAAATGGCAAGATAGAAATTATGGTGCCAAGATATGATTGACTGTCAATCAAATCTTCAAGGAGGAGTTTATCTACATAACCCCACCAACTTTGACAATAACAAGAAAGTTTTGAGTGAGGGTGGAGGTGGACAACTTATTCAAAGTTGTTCCCCTGTAATAGCCCGTATGAGAGATCTAAAAAAATAGTTTCCCTAGATCAGTTCTATGCATCTCAAAAGAATAGCGAAAAATCAAGTTTTATTAAGAAAATTACTCTACTTAAGCAAATATTGTAATTTCTATTTTTCTCTAAGTAAAATGTTTTTGTTCTTGCACGCGACTTTTACCCTTAATCGTTTAGGGAGTTTAACATAAAATTTTTGTGCCCTATTTTTCTTTATTATTATTGTGTTGTTGTCTTGCTCTATCCGCACAAGTTTGATGATAGAACACAATTTAAAAAAATGTACTCAAACCACTTCCATGGATTTAAACACAGGCTTAGATGCTTATATCGTGTAGTAAATTTATTTTCCCATGATCTTGAGAACATTGATTTCCAATAATCTTCAATGATTATAATGAAAACATTTTGATTTTTTTTCCTTTCTATTCTAATTTTAAAGTTTAAAATGTCAAACCAAAATTGAACTTATGAACAGTTAAAAGACACTTTTAGGTAATCCTTCTATGTTAGTTCTCCAATATTGTCTTAAATTTGTGATGATATTTAATGCTATTCCATCATGGGGAGACTGCATTTTGTTCCCCTCTTAGAACTTTTTCTCTATTAATCTAATTGTTTTGTTTCTCATGGAAGAGCTTTTAGTGCAATTCCATAAATAAAATGAGTCCTTTAATATGGGAAGCTTAAAATAAAACATACTTAAAGTCACATGTTGCTTAAACTTTATCATGAACATTCGAACTTTTCTAACTGTCTATTTAGCAAGCAATGAAGTTTGGTTTCATTCGTGCTATGTTTGTTTAGGAAAAGCTCTTGCCCTAGCTCTTGGAAATAAAGGAGTATTTGTGACTGTCGTTGATTTCTCTGAAGAAAAAGGAAGGGAAGTTGCTTCTTCCATTGAAGAAAAGCATATAGAGTTCCATTCGAAGTTAGAATTTCCATGTGCTTTGTTCATAAAATGCGATGTAACAAACTCAAGTAAGTGAAAGTCTTTATTTAAATAAAGTATGCTACCGATTTGATTTTTTGTCATTGTACTTGTGCTTAATGTCAATGATTTGCCATGGATTTTCATTCATCTTTTCAGGTTATTTATTTTAGTAAAACACAATTAAAAAGGTGAAAGTACAAGAAAACAGAGAATGAGATCAGCTCAAACATTTAGCTATTTGTATATTGCTGTTTTGCTTCTGCATGCTCCTGCGATATGGGTAGTCATAATTCCCTGCAGGTCCAAAGAGACATGAACACCCTATAATTTTACTTGGAAATCATTGACAAGTGACAGCTATGCATATGGAAGAAGCAAAGACAAGAATGAAACTATATTTACGCATTCTAGGTTTAATTTAGTTGAAAAAATGTTGAAATGTTGTAATCTTCATTTTGTTAAATTATCACTGATCCTAAAAGTTAGAATTGTTGGGTCCAATAGTTCATGGAGACAAGTGGGGGATTGGTGTGAGGGCTAGTACAGATCGATGATGACACAGTTTTTTAGGAAACTTTCAGAGGCAATAATTAAAGTGAGAGGTCTGGGAAGTGGATACTTAGGTAGAACTTAAATCTACCAGACAGAAGCAAAAATATTTTTAAATAAAAGTGGTTGTCGTTTAGCTGCTGTTCATTGAAAGAGGAAAAGGAACACATCAAAGAAAGACGACAGTGGTTCATGTAACAAGGACCAATCACCACCTTCACCCTTATTGGTCTACACAGGTGCAAATGAAGAGTTGGTTTCTTCCCCTATATGCACTCCACCAAATCAATGTAAGAAGTTAGAGAAGGGGAATAATTCACAATTCAAAACTCTTGTTTATAGATCTCATCGAAAATCTCTCGTCTACTTTACATGCGGAGCTTGCAAAAGCGCAAGCATTGGATTTCATTGGCTAGAAGGAGGGCCCCAATTAGGTTTGGACTCAGGTAATCTCAATCCTACTTTTACTTTGCATTCTGATATTTATGTATCAATAGAGAGAAATTTCCGAAATTGTGGATTGCACACGATTATGGAAAATGCCTATTACGAAACAACGCAAGCCTAGTATTTGTGCCAATATGATGGAGTTGGCAAATAGAATTTTGGATGATTTGATTTGGAAGAAAGCGATGCATATTTATCCAAATTTGTCTGCTATGCCTATTTATCCAGATTTGTCTAAGATATAAGGGTTCTGGTGGAGAGCAATCCTACACAAGTTGAGCTTATCAGTGGCAAAAGGTCGTCAGTTCAATAGTGTTGGTTGGAAAGCAAGAGAGTTCTTTTTCGGTTTGGGACTATCTCTTAATTATGAAAATTTTCAGGAAATGAAATTGATGTCTATTGACAGTAAAATAGTTTTTCAATTATGGGCTTTCCCTTTTAAAGATTAGGGTGTTCGGACTTCGGAGGTCGCAACTCGCAAGTCGGAGGTCGGGTGTTCGGGAATTCTGAAGCTCGACAAGTCGAAACTCGGGGGTCGGAGCAGGGGAAACAGAAACCGGGGACTACAACTCGGAGGTCGGGTGTTTGGAGATCGGGTGTTCGGAGGTCGGGACTAGGGTGTTAGCCTGTTAGGGATTTAGGGGCGAGTGAAGCGTTAGCTGAAGACTCGTTCAGTCGTCGAAGCCGAAGGTCGAACGAATTTGGCTTAAGTTCGGTCCTTCGGTCTGGTCCCGGTTCTTCGGGAATTCAGGCTGTGGACCGAGGACCGGACTGACTGTCTTCGGTTCCAGGGACCTCGGACCAGATCGTGGTCCATCACCCTGTGATCGAAACCGGAGCAAAACTGTCGGTTCGGTTCGGTTCGGTTCGGTTCTCGGTCCGCGGTCCGGTCCGGTCCTGTCCACCCCTAGATTAAACACGCTAGACGTGAAGAAAAAAAAACCTATCACGCTAGATGTGTGGGCGAGTGTTGTCTCACATCAACATAATTAAATCAATTGATCCTGTATAAATACGAGGGGGATTCCCTAACTCCTTGAGTTAGCTTTTGGAGTGAGTTCTACCCTCTCACTTTCTATCAGTATCTTTTCGTAATCCTTGGAAATCAGACTTTTGGTTGGGCAACGAAACCAGTTAGAGACATTTCTCTTTATTTTGCATATTTTCAAGATTGCTTTGAACTTAAAGTGAGTTACAAAATCTTGATATGCTTTTGGGATGACAAATTGACGGGGAATGCGCCCTTATGCGTTAAATTTGCAAACATTTATTTTCTTTCTTGTAATAAAAACTAATCTATTTCTTCCCTCCTCTTCATCATGAATATGTCTCAAAGGCCTTGGGTGTTGAACTCTTGAAGAGACTTGACAAATACAGTGTTAGGCACTTGTCCAATCTCCGTGCGGCTACTCAATTTTTTCTCACCAAGACAGAATGTCTTTGATTCTCGCAGATGGACTCTAAAACGCGGCTACTCAATTTTTTCTCACCAAGACAGAATGTCTTTGATTCTCGCAGATGGACTCTAAAACCTCTGCAAATTTCTCATCTCGATCATTTTTCTCTCACCTCACTCATGCTTCGACTATCAGCTTCCCTTGCTATGAGTTCAAATGGAAGAAAGGAGTCTCCAAAATTCAAGTGTTCGCTTGAGTTTTGGTGAAAGGAAAGTTGTTTAAAAGTGACCAAATTGGGAAGAGAAATCCTACGAGAGTCTTATCTCCACATTATTGTCCCCTGTGTAAGCCGAAAGCGAAATTAGCGACCGCATTACGATCCAACATTGATGGTTAGATGGTTGTGGGTGAAGTTCTCATTTTTCAATTGGTCAATGGGCGTTTACTCTAATATTGGGAGCATCATTAGTGATGTTTCTATTGTAGATGGAAAATACAAGAAGAGTAAGTTAATTTGAAGACTCAGTATTCTAGATATCTGTTGGGATATTTAAATTTATTGCAATGCGGTTCTATTTGAAAATAACTCTCCAGGAATCGATTTATTAGATAACATTAATTATCTTATAGACAAGTGAATTTGTAACTAAAGGTATTTTAAGAGTTATCTCTTTAGTTTAATTCTTTCCAATTAGAGGTAAATTATTTTTCACCAAGTTTACAAGTTTCTTTTAAAGGAGGAACTCTTTCCCTCTTGAAATTTTGTATATTCTTTTCTTAATTAATGTTTGAGTTGTTCAATTAAGGTGTAATCATTAATTTATATTATCATTCTTTTTCCCACGCAGGCTTAACTTTTTAATTGTCATGGTTAAATATTTAAATTTTAAATGGTAAAGTCATCATACAAAAATTTGAACCTAGTATCTCCTGCTTTTATCAAGTTAATTTACCAAGAATGCCACTAGATCAAGTTATTTCTAACAAATTTCTTCTTATTCTTCTGCATCTATTTTTTGTTTTATCAGAATAGATTTAGTTATTGTTCTCGCTATTCACAGGAGATCTAGCACATGCTTTTGAAAGGCATTTGGCAACATATGGAGGATTGGATATATGTATTAACTGTGCAGGAATTGGCAGTGAAATACCATTCCATAAGGATCAAACAGACGGGAATCAAACATGGAGACGCACTATTGACGTCAATCTGACTGGAGTTATTGAGTGCACTCGCCTTGCGGTATTGTTCACTATTGCTTTATAATTGAAATATACATAAACAATCGACAGAATTATTTGGTGCTTCCAAACATGTTTTTTGTTTGCTAAGTCGAAACAAGGACATTTGTTTCATGCTATGTGCTCTCTTTGGATGATAGTTGGTTAAATCTATGCAGATTTTTCTATGATATGGGAATAAGATGTTGCATCCCATACTTGTCCTTGCTTTGTCGTTGTTATTCTCTTTATAGAAAAAGAGGTTAGCTATATCCTAGTGCTGCTGAATGGAATCTGCAGTAGTCATTACATATAAAAGACCTCTTCTGCTACCAAATCATCTGACAGCAACGAGAGAAAAATCTATTGTAGAATTTATTTGTCTGTCTTGTGACATGCTTAGCTGGCTACCTTAGAAGCCTTGTCTTAATCTTTGCTGAGGAAAATCAACTCCATTTGCAATCCATTGTTTTCTGTTAAATAAGATGATCTGACTCGTTCTTTGGTTTTTTTTTTTTTTTTTTGATAATAAACCGGTTTCTCTGAGACTATTATTAAACATATTTTCTTGAACTAGTGCCCATTATGAGTTTTATTAGATAAATAACTACATACTATTGCACTTGTGGGGGAATACACAGTGAGTCTAGCTATATGGGTCAAAGAAGCGTGTGGACCTCCCACTTTTTTTTTTCTTGATTAGATATTGAAAATTTTTTCATAACCATTGAACTTTGTATCTGATATTCTAAAGGATAGAATAGTTGATGAATTATGTATAGATATATAGCTATTCCATGTAATCTATTTCATTTCCTTGCATAATTGTTGTAATCTATTTCATTTCCTTGCATAATTGTTTTCAAAGCTGGTGGTTGCTTATATATATTTTTTAAAAGAAACGGATTGCAGTAAAAAGGTAAAATTACAAGATATGAGGGGGGAAAAACTCCTTTCAATAACAAAAACATGGAAACACTTGAATACAATTTCTCTCAAGTAGGAGAGAACTAAACTAAATGGATACATCCTAAAAAATTTAAACCCATGAGTCCATTTAGCGATAATGAAATTAATGTTGTCCTAAAAATTATTACTCAGTTTTTTATTCTAAAAGAGAATAACATTACATTGAAATCAAACAATTCAAAACATCGCCAATACACCCAATATCAAAATAATATTGCGCTTCTTAGACCCTCCATATCCAGTAAAATTCTTGATAAAGAAATTTTGGATGTTTGTATGTGCACCATTAGACTAGTTAAAGAGAGATAAAAAACACACAAATGTTTCTAATAAGTTTACAATTAATTATAATGTGAATGTTTGTTTTATTGTGAGCCTTGCGGAAAGGACAACAGTGTGGGGAAATGGCCAATTTGAATTTGATCGCACATATACATCTTTCCCTGAATAAGAATCCAAGTGAACACTGACTGGTCAACTAGCTATCTTATTGTGTCAACAGTAGTTGATCTAAGAGAAAAAATAGAGATGAATACATGAAGATTGGAAAGTTCGTCTTAACTCTGAGATGTTGTGAGATTTTCCCATGTTGAAAAGGGAAACAATAGAGTAATTCTTATCACGTGATAAATGGTAAATGCCTGGAAAATGGTCACATAAAAAACTGTATTCAATCCACATGACTTCCCAAAATCAAACCGAGGCTCAGTTACCCCCTTTAAAAAAAATTCATTTATGAAAATTTGATAGACAGAGAAATATACTTTTAAGAATTGCAAAAAGAGACGATTAGCCTGGATTACTCACCCAGCTGAAAGTTGCACTACCATATTTCCTTTTAATCATTACATGCCATTAGGAATCAATCTTCAAAGGAATCTCCAGAGTCATTTCCACAACAAAATTTTGTATCTAATTTGAAAGTTCTCAATTCCAAGGTCTCCATGCGATTTGCTGTTGATAACAACTTTTGAACGAATCAAATGAGGTTGGGCGCTGCTATCATTTTCTTCTCAAAAAAGGTATCTAACCATTTTATTAAGAATCTTCGCAACCTTGCCTGAAAGCTTGAAACGAAAAAGATAGTAGGTTGGGATACTATCAAGAAAAACATGAGTCAAAGTGAGCCTTTCACCTAGACAAATAATCTTTTTTCCAACCATTCTAGGCGTTAACTTTTTTGTAAAATCGGCTCGCGAAAATAAAAACAGAGAGGGTGGCCACCAAGATGAAGACCCAAATAAGACAAAGGACAAGAACCTTTGTATATTGATTATATCGGTTGAGTTGGATTGATGATTGTCTTTTACAAATATAATATATCCTCACATTGGCAACAGAGTCTTCTTATTTTGACAATGATGTTAAGCTGTAGCCTGTAAAAAAAGTATGTACAATCAATTTTCTTCTAGTTAATAATTTGGATGCATGCTTACAAGGCATTCTTAGGAACTTGTTTACTTTTGAAAATATTTTTCGGCCCTTATACATTTTACTTTTAACAGATAAAAGCCATGCAATCTGTTAAAAAAACTGGGGTGATTATCAATTTGGGTTCTGCTTCTGGTCTTTATCCAATGTATTTCGACCCTATCTATTCCGCTTCCAAAGGTTTGTTAGTTATTTCGTTATATTTATTTACAATTTATCAATGATGTGACTAATTATGTAATTACAGGAGGCGTTGTTATGTTTACTAGATCACTTGTTCTTTTCAAACGTCAAGGTATTCGCATCAATGTTCTTTGCCCTGAGGTAATTTTAATTTGATTAGTTGTTGATGTTTACACTGAAGTCCAGTAGGATGACCATATTTATTGTGTAATAATTTTATCATCTTGTATTTCTCAGTGAAAATATTCTTGCATTTTTCTTGTTAGTGTTATCATGATGCATACTCAGATTCGTATAATTATGCATTTTCTATGTTTCATTTTGTAAGTCTGGTTTATTTGTAGATTAATAAAATCAGACATCTTCTTAGCAACTCATTCTGTTAAATTTAGAAAGAAATACTTTTCTTCTGAAATATTAGTACAAGAAATGACTATTCGCACTTTAGCTGATTATTTCATCATTACTTGCTATTTGAAGTTATGCCCCGTACTTAAATAACAAAATATAAAGAGTGAAAATGACCATTTCCTCATTTTTCTATGACCGAAATTATCATTGATAATAATAAATGAGTACTATATTTACTTTTTAAGCATAAATATGCTTCTTGATTTATTCCTGCACTCAACTAGAATTCTTATATCTTATACTCACATCCAGCCTCAAACTTGGATGAACTAGTAAGCACAATTGATTGGCCTTTATCCTATATTAACACGTATTCGGTGCGAAGTGGCTAGTGGATTGCTAATAACATTACTAGTTTCTGTAAAGGAAGCCAGTGATGACGAAAATCTTCCAAACAAGCAGCCAGCCTAATGGTCATAATACACCATATGAGGAAGAGATTCTTAAGAGATCCTTCTTAGCAAGGGTTTTAAGAAATTAGCGAAAACATAATTTCCCTTCAATGGAAAAGAATTTCATTAAATAAATAGCTCTTAAAATACTTAGTGGTATAATCTTACTTAGCAATTAGAAAACTAATGTTATCACATAAATAATCTTTCAGAGATTTATCTTCTTATAAAATCTCATCACAATGAATCCAAATAGCCTAACAAATATATAGAATACCGAGTCTCTAAATTCAATTTATCTTATATCTTTTGTCTATAATATAAACATCATTAACGATGTTCTCAATAACAAAGTAAAGTTCCATTGACCGGCTAAAAGATGAAAGAACTATACTTGCAACCGCCTAGCTATCTCACATTGGCTCATAATGTCCTTGGTAGTTTTACTTTCGGTCTTACATAATGGAAAACAATGTGGAGATAAAGCTCTCAAAGGATTCCTCTTTTGAATTCAGTCGCTTCTATACAATTTTTCTTTTACCAAAACCTAAGTGAACACTTGAATCTTATGAACTTGTAGAAATGGAAGTTTATAGACGAAGCTGAAGGAAGTTGAGAGAAAACTTATTCGGGATAAGAAACTTGCAGGGAGGTCCCATAGTGCAACAAAAGTTTTGTTCCGTAATCAAAATGAGGAAATAAAATAACATTAGAGAAATAATTCTAAAAATAGAAAAAATTGTATCAAGTATAAAAAATTCTCTTTAAAAATTACATGTGAATCTTTAAATAGACTGAGAAAACAATGACTTACCGAGATAATCAATATTAGGTCATAAGTAATTAGAAAAGAAAATCTAAACTAATAGGAAATAAATATAATATAATAGGAAAGAAATTAATCCATGGAACTTTGTTCAAGAAAAGATACTTTTCAGTTTGCAAATTCATCGTCTTTAACAAAGTCCTGGAAATGATATTTTTTGTATTGCCATTGTCAATGATTACGTTACAAACTTGGCCACTGATAGTGCATCGTGTTCGGAAGATCTTGTGCCGTTGAGAGCTGTTTAGTTCTTTTGATGTAAGCAAAAATTGTTGGAGGATGCACACGACTTTCTCCCTCACATCCCCTTTTGCATATTAATATATCATTTAAAACTGTTTTTGTCACTACCACATGCCTTTATAAAATCAACTGGATGCTGCTCCGACAATTGTTTGAATGATGGTCTGGTTGGTTGCAGCGAAAATATTTTTTGAGATTAGAACGTGCACAAAAGTTGTTATTGCCTTATTGTTGCTGACTCATTTGGAATTGAGGGTCAGACTGAACAATGGTTGAAGAATTTCTACTGGGATTCTGTTCGGAGTTCTTGTTTCGAGGAGCATCATTCTGACTAATGTCGTTGTCATCAATAATTGTCGATCCCTTGAGCATGAATGAACTTTTTGGAGTGTGTTGTCGAAAATTGTTTGGCGTACGCATTGTAGTCTGGCTGATTTGCACCTCTATTTTCATTGCCAAATTAATCACATATGTCATAGTCCAAACAGGTTAAAAAGCCAATCGATCTTAAATAGCTAGTTTGAGGCCTCAAGTGAAGTGAGCTATTAACGGATCTTGTCTCAGATCAATTCATCATCGCATTTTATCGATAAAACTTTTCTGTATATTCATTCACTGACTAGTTGGCTTGTCGACAATTCTGGTATTGCTAATATAAAAATCGCTTGTAATCTAGAGGAATAAATTGCCTATTTAGCAAACTTTTCATCTTGGGCCAAGTTCTGATGCGTATTTTTCCCTGTCGTTGATGATCAAACTGAAGTTGTTCCCACCGCCTTTTAATTTATATGTTACTAGCTTCACTTGTTTCTCTTTTGCGATATTTAAATAATGGAAAAAAATTCTCAACCATGAGAATTAAATTTAGGAAATCTTCAATACTTAATCGATCATCAAAAGTCGACAAATTCATTTTCATCTTAAACTCATGATGGTTTGGTCGTCGAGTCAAAATGCGGTCCGTAGGAAAATCATCTTCTTAGACGAATAATTAATTACCTATGGTTGTCCATGTTATAAATTTTCTTGTTGTTGCCTCTTAAGATAATCATTAAATAGATTTAATGGGAAAAAGCTCGATCGTTGCGGTTTCAAGCTGGCTTGTCCGAAATCCTTGTTGTCTCGCTGGAGTTGCGTTGCTTCTGTTGCCGACCATGATCTGATGCGAACCTAAGATATTAGAGATCTTAGACCCGACAAGCAATGCAGAATTCAAAGGAAATGATGCCTATATTGATTCGAAAGAACAAGAAGAAAGAACTTGACCCCAATCGATAGATAGCGATGGAATCGAAGTTATCAGAAAAAGTAGCTAGACCCGAACCAAACTCGTTGGTTGAACTGAAGCTATCAAGTTCGATCTTTTCAAGAATACACTTGAAGAAGATCAAGTTCTAATCCAAGAACTTAAGAAGAGAATTATAAGGATCTCACCTCAAAGCAAAAGCTTCATTAAAATCAATTCATTCAAAAGTTCCTAAAATCTATTACAAGCCTCCCTTAAATAGGCAAATGTATAAATTCAATAAGGTAATAACATAATTAGAAACTAATAAAATATCCTAATTAGACAATAGGAAAGTTTCTAAAACCAAGAAAAGAAAAATTATTATTTGGAAAGTGGTGCAAGTGGATGGTGGCCGCGTCGTTTAGGTTTAAGTAGCATGAGTCCCGAGTTTAATTCAGATTGTGGGCCTAGCCCAATGGTGTGGAACTTGTAAGAACCTTTGAAGTTAAATTCTCTTGGGCTAGAGTAGTGCCATATTGGGTGACCATATGAAAAGTCTTTATTTTTGAGACATCTCTTACGTTTTGGGCTTCTTTTCCAATCCTTGCTTCTTCGTCAACACTTAGTAATATTATGGCCCGTTGCACATCTTGTGATGATTCCTTTTCTTGGATGTCTTTGATTAAAATTTATAGTCTTTTGTTTATTTTCTTTGTTCTTGATCTCGACATTGGTCCTCCTATGTTCATCAATGGATCTTGGCTCCTTATTGCTTTTTGATTGTCCTTGGTTGCTCCTTTGGCTACATCATGACCCTCGCCGGTCATCAAATGTGCTCGGTCGATCTTTAATTAGCAGAGGTCGTTGCTTGTAGATGTGAAGTTCAGCGACTTCACAATCTTTTGTGTTGCGCAGTAGAAAATCACGACTTTCGAATGGTTGTGTCCTCATCCCGTTGTCCAGGCGCGATGCGCAGTTGGTCAATCGTGGCTAAGACCAATTGGGTGTTGCTGACGCTTGTTAAGGTGCTCGAGGCGCAGGGTTGCGACCTGCTGGAGTGCGCAAAAATTGCCCTTGCTTGAATGTGTGGTCATGTTCTAGGTTAGATCTGGAGTTTTGAGGATTGTCGATGACATTCGACCCGTCGTGGTCGGTCGACCTGGTCATGACCGGCAATTGGCCGAGCCCTAGTTGGCAGACTAAGGTTAGGGTTTTCTCCTTCTGCCACATTAGGTGATACGATTTGCATCCTGTAAATGGAAAGCTAACACATTCGACAGTCATTCGGTGAAGCCGAAGAGCACCCAAAAAACAACAGCATTATCTGCGCAAAACAGGGACTAAAAACGTGTGAATTGTGCGTGGAAATGGAAACGTAAAATAAACAAACCAGGGGTGA
This sequence comes from Begonia masoniana, assembly GCA_022432975.1. NCBI lineage: Eukaryota > Viridiplantae > Streptophyta > Magnoliopsida > Cucurbitales > Begoniaceae > Begonia > Begonia masoniana. The sequence goes on from CM039513.1 coordinate 12,169,705, forward strand.
TGGATGATGCTCAGACAACGACGAAAATGGTGGATGAATGAGGGTCCAATGCTGGCCCATGAGGTAACTCCAGCACCTTCGGAAAGACGCCTTCGACGAACAGAGACGTGCACGCAACAACAGGAGGACTAAATGCTCACCAACCAATTGATACACTTTCAACCTGATGGATGGAGGACGAATGACATGCAGAACTCCTGTGGTTGGTCTGAGGCAACTTGAATCACATTTGGATCATGAAACCTTTCCAAGGAAATGAATACTCCAACGCACTAGACTTGGTTATCCCAACCTTCTACTGCTTTCCCGCCCTAAGAAGAATGTGGAGAGAATGTTGTCAGAGAACCAACCAAGAAATCAAAAACCTGGATGACAATTGGGTGGAACTCCATCGGTATCACCCACCAAGGAGGAAACCACGAAGAATGCCGATGAATCAACCAAATGAAGTAACTTCACTCAATTTCCAAATATTTATCAAGAGTTATTTTTTTACAATGATTCAGAATGAGGTTAAATAAACCAGAACATGGTGCTGGAAAATCCAGAAAAGAAAAGAAGCAAAATTGATGCAAAGCTAGTGCTGGTGCTGGTGCTGGTGCTGGTGCTGGTGCTGGTGCTGGTGCTGGTGCTGGTGCTGGTGCTGGTGCTGGTGCTGGTGCTGGTGCTGGTGCTGGTGCTGGTGCTGGTGCTGGTGCTGGTGCTGGTGCTGGTGCTGGTGCTGGTGCTGGTGCTGGTGCTGGTGCTGGTGCTGGTGCTGGTGCTGGTGCTGGTGCTGGTGCTGGTGCTGGTGCTGGTGCTGGTGCTGGTGCTGGTGCTGGTGCTGGTGCTGGTGCTGGTGCTGGTGCTGGTGCTGGTGCTGGTGCTGGTGCTGGTGCTGGTGCTGGTGCTGGTGCTGGTGCTGGTGCTGGTGCTGGTGCTGGTGCTGGTGCTGGTGCTGGTGCTGGTGCTGGTGCTGGTGCTGGTGCTGGTGCTGGTGCTGGTGCTGGTGCTGGTGCTGGTGCTGGTGCTGGTGCTGGTGCTGGTGCTGGTGCTGGTGCTGGTGCTGGTGCTGGTGCTGGTGCTGGTGCTGGTGCTGGTGCGTTGGAGCGTCGGCTACGTTGGCACTGTTCACGTGCGCTACGACCATGCTGTCGGGCGTTGCGCTCGCAAGCCTGCTTGGGGGTTCTCTTTCGCGCGGGCATGGCGCCTTCTTCGTGCCCATGCTGAGCAACCTTCGCAAGCTCGCTGGGCTTACTTTGTGCGCGTGCTGGTGCTGGTGCTGGTGCTGGTTGCTCTACTTTTCTCATGCGTGCGCCAACTGTTTGATGAAACTCCTCCTTGAGTGCCCATGGTCCATCCTCTTTTGCTCGCCCGACCCGATCACGCCTCTTTGCTTTATGCTTCATGTCCGACCATCGTCTTCACTTTCTTGCTGTTGCCCAAAAACCTGAACATCTCCAACCTGTTAAAATGCCCAATGCCTGCAAAACTTAACAAACAAGTTTGAAATAAAGCTGGGTTGATTTGCATACCTTGGTTTGAGACGTGTCTTTGGACCCTAAGGCATATCATACTCTTTTGATGAATGAAGATTTGTCCTCAAATCTAGTGGTTCGCCGTTGTTGACGTTTTCTCCGTCATATGATTCCCATTTTTCCAAGTTCATCTAATTATTATAACTATTTGAATGACCATTAAAAGAGGTAATACAATATTATAAGGTCTAAAATATCAAAATGGTTAAAGGAAATCCTTCGGTTCAACATCAGGGTTGTAGATGGTGGGGTATTGTATTCTTGGTAAAGCTGGTCAATAAGTATGATTCTCCTAAACAGTTGACCACTAAAATTTCCACAAACTAAATTAACAAACTCAGATATGGAAATGAAGAACAACACATTTAAACATTCACAAACAATTAGTTTGTGAAACAGAGATTTGTTTAGCCGAAAAAGAATTTAAATTTGTAGCAACAATTTCAGCTTATTAACCAAACAAATTACTATCAACAAACATATCAATAAATTCTAGGAGGAAACAAAAGAAGATTTAATTTTAGTACACAAACAGAAACACTCTTCACAAGTTAAGACTTTTCGGTGTAAACAGAATTTGAACCAAAAAATTTTGACACTAGAATTTTGGTTCGGAAATAGATTCAGATTTTAATTTGAAACCAACAATTTGGCTATACCATTTAAACAAACACCACTAACATCAGAATATTATAACTAAGGAGTGACAAAGAAATCAGAATCCGAAATCAGTCTTGGGTGAAAAACAGAATCATTGAACAGAATTTTGGCTTTGATTTTAAAAGAAAATCCATCTGTATAAACCCAAATTCTTTTCAAATTCCAAGAGATTATTATCCCCAAAACACCACTAATACAATAAAAATAGAGTAATTATCAATTTGAACCCTATACTATATATATTTTTTCAATTCGCCTCTTGTACTAAAAAAATCGGCAAACCAAACCCTATACTTCGATTCTGTTATCAGTTTTGATCTTTTATCAACAATTTCATTAAACCCTCATTTAAAAAATTACCAAACGATCTTGGATTCAGTTGAAATTTTTACCACATGCTCACTATTTAATGAGAAGATAATCTGAAAATTTTTGTTATTTTTTAACACATGTACGATTTATTGTAATTTTATTTTAGTATTTTATATAAATATTAAAATAAATCATACAAATTTTAGAAAATAACAAAATTTTCTATTATCTAACCATAATAAGTTAAACATGTAGAAAAGTTTTCAAATAAATCAAATATCGTTTGGTAGTTTTTTAAATTAATCTCAGTTTCTTCTTTACTTTATAAATTAATTTTTAAAAAATACCAAACGATATTTGATTTATTTGAAAATTTTTTCACATATTCAACCTATCATGGCTAGATAATAAAAAATTTTCGTGATTTTCTAAAATTTGTATGATTTATTATAATATTTTTATAAAATACTAAAATAAAATTACAATAAATCGTACATGTGTTAAACAATTACGAAAATTTTCAGATTATCTTTTCATTAAGTAGTAAACATGTGGTAAAAATTTCAACTGAATCTAAAATTGTTTGGTAATTTTTTAAATGAGGGTTTAATGAAATTGTTGATGGAAGGTCAAAACTGATAACAGAATCAAAGTACAGGGTTCGATTAGCTGGTTTTTTTAGTACAGGGGCGAATTGAAAAAAAATGTATAGTACAGGGTTCAAATCGATAATTACCCATAAAAATAAGTTCTACGGTTAACCTAACGCAATGGAAATCAAAAGGGGCTTGACAATTAATAATTGACTCTCGGCCATGCACATTAAACACCAATTAGATCTCCAAGATGCAATAGATCAAACATTAATGAACTCAACAAGACACACACTAAAACGACACAAAATAGCCCAATAAAACCAAGAAAAGATACAAAAAAGACAAAGGAAATTTCATTTCATAAATGATCAACTACTTGGTTAAAACAAAAATTGTTTTTGGCCGAATAGATTTAATGTGAAGCACAATTTCAGCTTATCAACCAAGCAAAATACTTCCAACAAACAGATTTTAAAAACCTAAGAAAAAGAGCAGAGAAACAAAAAAACCTCACTCCACAAATTAAAAACTTCTGCAGGTTAAAACGGAATTTTGAAAACAGGATTTGTTTTTGGTTTTTGCCGAAAGAAGAAATCTAATTTGAAGTAATCTAAACTCTTTTCACAAACTCCAGAATTTTATCATCAAAATATGGCAACTAGTTTGAGGAAACTGTTTTGGATAATAAACCCGAATACACAGCTAAGCAGATTAATAACATCACCACTTCTTTGCAAACATTTTGACCAGCAAAACTTTCCAAAACACAGAGCAAGTATTAACACAAAACAGCACAACAAAAGAAAACATCCTGTTTAACCGAACTGGATAACATCAGAATCATGCATGAAATACTATCGGTTAGACAACAAAATTATCATAACAAAACATCAAACCAGAAACAAGAAAAACAGTAACCAAAAAAAGCAGAGACAGAACAGCAAAAACACAACACCAAGGAGCACTTATGCTTTGATACCAGATGATACGATTTGGATCCTGTAAATGGAAAGCTAACAGAGTGTTTGGCATTCATTCGGTGAAGCCGAAGAGCACCCCAAAAACAACAACATTATCTTCGCAAGACAGGGACCAAAACGTGTGAATTGTGCGCGGGAATGGAAACGTAAAATAAACAAATCAGGGGTGATGGATGATGTTCAGACAACGACGAAAATGGTGGATGAATGAGGGTCCAATGCTGGCCCATGTGGTAACTCCAGCACCTCCGGAAAGACGCCTTCGACAAACAGAGACGTGCACGCAACAACAGGACTAAATGCTCACCAACCAATCGATACACTTTCGACCTGATGGATGGAGGACGAACGACATGCAAAACTCCCATGGTTGGTCTGAGGCAACTTGAATCACATTTGGATCATGAAACCTTTCCAAGGAAATGAATACTCCAACGCACCAGGCTTGGTTATCCCAACCTTCTACTGCTTTCTCGCCCTAAGAAGAACGTGGACAGAAGGTTGTCAGAGAACCAACCAAGAAACCAGAAACTTGGAAGGCAATTGGGTGGCACTCCATCGGTATCACCCACAAAGGAGGAAACCACGAAGAGCGCTGATGAATCGGCCAAATGAAGTAACTTCACTCAATTTTCAAATATTTATCAAAAGTTTGTTTTTTACAATGATTCGGAATGAGGTTAAATAAACCAGAACATGGTGCTGGAAAATCCAGAAAAGGAAAGAAGCAAAATTGATGCAAGATAGAGCCGTTGGAGCGTCGGCCACGTTGGCATTGTTCACGTGCAGTATGGCCATGTTGTCTTGCGTTGCGCGCGCTGATGTGGTCTCACGCGCGCAAGCTTGCTGTCGGGTTCTCTTTCGCGCGGGCATGGCGCCTTCTTCGCGCGTGAGCTAGGCGTCCTTCGCGCGCGCGCTGAGCTTACTTTGTGCGCGTGCTGGTGCTGGTTGCTCTACTTCTCTTGTGTGCGCGCCAACTGTTTGATGAAACTCCTCCTTGAGTGCCTATGGTCCATCCTCTTGTGCTCGCCCAACCCGATCACACCTCTTTGCTTTACGCGCCAAGTCTGACCATCGTTCATCTTCTTGTTGTTGCCCCAAAACCCGAACATCTCCAACCTGTCAAAATGCCCCATGCCTACAAAACTTAACAAACAAGTTAGAAATAAAGATGAGTTGATTTGCGTACCTCGGTTTGAGACGTGTCTTCAGACCCCGAGACATGTCATTAGGGTTTGACAATATTTTTTTTATGCTCTTTTTTCTCCATTGTTCATCATCTTCTCGGTTATTCTCTAATTCGCAAAAATTAAATATTAGAGTCATCCGGTTTCTTTTGTCCTCGATAATCGTCGTAGTTATCATCTGTAGAGGATTTAGTGCATGTCACTAATGTCGAGTAGCTCAATTTTAAAACTGGCCCAATCTCGCAGGACATGTCGTCCATTCATCCATTGGAACCAGGCGAGAGCCTCTTCATCTAAGTAGACCGCCACCACATCCATTTTCTCACTCTTAGTCCATCGTTGAAGAGCAAAGAACTGCTATACTTTGAACACCCAGTCGTCAAGGTCGCCTCCTTCGAACACCAACATCTCCAATTGCCTTAGTTAGGACTCGATGGTGTCAATGCCGAACCTCTCTGTCACCCCGACTTCGAACTTTACGGTTGGAGCTTGGCGGAGATCCCGGTAACCCCTTTCGCCAACCTCTGATTCCCCTTTGTTCATTTTCTTCTTATCCAACCCACTAGAACGATGAGTTTCTCCCCTCGAGCTGCTCCATAATTGTCGTGATGTCCTTCTTCATCACCCCCATCTCTCAAGACTTGCCTTCACATCTGTTCCCTGCTTCTGTTCTCAATTCTTCCCTAAACTGACCCATTTTGTTAACAATTGAAACCTCTTTACTCTCTCTTCGCTTCCCTGCCATTGCTCTGATACCAATGTTATGAACCTCTTAAAATATAATATAAGACGAGATAAAAATATAAAATGATCAGACGTTCGTAAGGTCTTCTATCTCCAAAATTCTCCACACCCTCCCACTACTACAATCTCCTTTTAAATAAATAATCTAGAGAATACTAAAAGACAACTATATTAAGTGCAATACATTGAACTTTAACACATATTTGTTTTCGATCTCTGTGTCACAAGAAATCACCCTTCATAAGAAATCTCCAAAAACATTTTCCCTATAACGCCTTATTTATGACTTCAAAGTTGTCAATTCTAAGACCTCTTTGAGATTTTGAAGTGATCAATGTTTCCCAGCGAATAAGACAAGGTCAAGCGTCATTGTCATTACGTTCCAAAAATCAATTTATCTCGCCTATAGGCCTTCCTACCAGCAAATTTAAAAAGGGATGACTAGTAAGTTGGAATATTATAAAAAAAAGCTGCATGGATTTGGGTGAACGCCTCCCGTTCAGATACATATTTTCTTCCCACCATATAATCTTTTCCTAATTTTTTCGAATCACTAGATGCCTAAATGAAAAAAATAGTGGATTTCTCTCAAGTAGAAGATCCAAATATGTTAGTGGCCAACTATATTTCTTGTATTTAGTCATTGTAGCAAAATTGCTCTTCCTCTCATCCTTGATATTGAGTCCATAATGTCACTGTGATTGAGATTTAATTTGAGGAGAGAAAATAAACCAAATATTTTTACAACATCGATTGAATTTTGGACTTTAGATTCGTCATCAATAAAGAAAAAAATGGTGTCCTTAATGTGAAGAAAATAAGATACAATGGATAGCATCGTGTCAACGTTGAATCGTTCAATTAAATTTATAGGTTTTGCTTTCTCTAACATCTTACTAAGAACGTCATCAACAAGAATGGAAAAGAAGAAAGTGGTTCCCCTTGTCTTAGCTTTCTAGCAACTTGAAATTTACTTCTACTACGACCTGACCCGAAATCCACTTCCTGTTAGGAACACCAAAAATAGTTTATTGCTTGTCAATTGCTTCCTTGTATTATATAATTATGTAAATATCATCAATATAAGAATTTATTTACTTTTTCTCCAATTACAGTGGTCTATAAATACGTCAACCTGAATTAAGGACATGTATAAAATACAATTGACTCTTTTCACTTATTGTTTATATCCTCATTTTATGGCAAGAGATTGTCTTCTTTGCTTTTGGAATTAGTTGGTTCCATGTTTACTTTCATGCAGTTTGTGGAAACTGACATGGGTTCTAAGATTGACCCCAAATTTGTGAAACTAATGGGCGGCTTTCTTTCGATGGAAATGGTGGTCAAAGGTATGTGATATGCAGTATACTTATCAAGGTTTATGTTATTTTTCATCAGACATACTCTAATTGTTGATATTAAATAATATTGTTTTCATTCTTTTCCTATTTCACCTCTCTCTCTTGCGTTAACAAACAGAAAATTTGACTTAATAATAGTAGTTCAAGAAGTGGAATATAAGTTTCTCTCCTTTTAAGTCTCCTCGATTTGTGTATTTTTATCCTCTAGACTAGACATCTTTTCTGTTTATGAATCAACAACTATTAAGACTTTAGGGCAGGGGAAGTGGAAATTTACACCTATTTCTCTGAAAAGATTACCAAGAAAAAGTAGAAAATTTTGAGTGTAGAGATTAAAAAAATATGTAATCCTCGGCAAACAAATAAATAAAGATCTATCCTAGAACATAATAAATTCAAAGTTTCACAATATATTGCTAATAAGGTGTAAATAATCTTCTTCTAGAGCCTTACACGTCACATTATCATTAATCTAGTGCATGTAATGATGCAATTATTTCCTAACTTTCTCTTTCACGTGTAGGCCTTCTAATGATTCTTACATGTGGATATTTCAATCTTAATGTAGTGGAGTTATGAGATAAATATTTCAATTCATAATGTGTTATTCAGATACCTTATTAATTTTTGCTATTCCTAAAACATTAAGTAGTTAGGTTGAAGTAAATTTATTATTTGAATTATTTTTATCACTATTAGTTTTTAACAAAGTGTACTCCTTTTATCCTTTAGGTGCTTTTGAGTTAATTACGGATGAGAGCAAAGCTGGTGCATGCCTCTGGATTACAAATCGTCGGGGCATGGAGTACTGGCCCACGCCCATGGAAGAAAAGAAATACATGCTTCCCTCTGCTGGTTTGAGGAAGCAATCTGTATCCAGAATTTTTCCAAATATCCAACTTCCAGAAAGTTATGAAAAAATGTGAGTAAGTAATTGTTTTGCAACATAAAACTCCGAGTAATCGAGATTATACCTGACTGTAAATTGAAAACTTGAATTTTTAACCTTGATGTGGTTCAAGATTTATAAACTAAACTTAAGAAGTAAGATTGCCTAATAATAAATGCACTGTCATTATATCTCTTGATCAGAAACATGGAGATTATTGTTGCAAATGTATTATGGAGGGGGAACGTTTTTACTAAATACAACAATTTTTTTTATATTGCTTAGTTTATTATTTTTATAAGAAACAATATGTATTAAGAAAGAGAATACACAATAGAGCAAAGGGAATAGCTTCTCTCAAGTGAAGAGCTAGAGGTTCCTAATAAAAAGGTGAAGTGATTGAAGTTTCACTTAGTATACTGTATGTCCCTCATAATTGGTGAGAGAGAGTAATCATATAATTTCTAGTGTCGAGAACTATAGGTGCTCGACAATAAGAAAATTAAGATTGTCTAAAAAATCATTGTTTGACATTTTTCCCTTGAAGAGTATATCGTTACGATGAAGCTAATAGTTTAAAAATTTCCCTCCTAATTGGAGTTTATAGCTATAGATCCACTAAATAATAAGAAAATTAAGATTGTCTCTAAAATCATTATTTGGCCTTCTCCCTTCCAAGAATATATCTATTGTGAAGCAAATAGCTCAAAAAATTGAAAAAATAGTCGGCCTCCATATGAACTTGAGCTTCTTATGCCTTTATTCCCTTCTAAATGCATCATTTAGGCGACTTTGCAATAGAGGAATGAACCACCATTGTTCATTTAAAGTGAGAGATAAATCAAAGCCATATTCCTATAAAAAAAATTATATTGAATTATAATGTGGTTACTAGTTTTATCATGACTTTTACAGAGAGGACAATAATACAGGGTCATGTCCATTGTCGTGGGGGAGGGAGGGAACTTCTCCTAGACGAACATTTGAATATTTGATGAAACATTTGTTTCAAAATGAAAGCTCATGAGAGAGGTAGATGTAAACTATGAGAAGAAATATCTTTAGGAAAGATGAACACTTGAAGAAAGATGGGAGGGAACTTCTCCTAGACGAGCATTTGAATATTTGATTAAACATCTTTCTTCTAGATGAGATTATAAAAATGAAGAGCTCATGAAAAGGTAGATGTAAAGGTAGATGTAAACTATGAGAAGAAAGATCTTAAGAAAAGACGAACACTTGAATATTGGATGAAACATCTTTCTAGGTTGATGTAAACTATGAGAAGAAAGATCTTAAGGAAATACAAACACTTGAATATTGGATGAAACATCTTTCTTCCATATGAGATTATAAAAAAGAAAAGCTCATGAGAGAGGTAGATGTAAACTATGAGAAGAAAGATCTTGAGGAAAAATTTGTTAAAGTTGCATGGGTCCAACTTTGGTTGTCACATCATTCGTTTTGAGGGACAAGGAAGATGTTGACAGGGGAATCAGTGAAGTAGACTGATAGGAAGTGAGGTAAGGTAAATTATTGAGGTACAAATGTAATTAGATGATTAAGATTCTTTTTTTTTTTGGGGGGGGGGGGGGGGTATAATTTGTTATGAGCACAAGAGTGGAGTGTGTGACTGGTGAAAGTGACTTGTAACCGTCTAAGAGAGTCTATATAGTGGATGAAAGTGTTTAAGAGACTATCAATTGTCAAAGAATGTTTCTATCTCTTTTATTGAGAGTATTCTGAGTCTTTCACTGGACTTGTGTTATTTTCTATTTCGTTTAATCGATCATCTACCACGCAACATAGACATAAAATCCACATCAAACATGTACATTTACCCGATGAAATCTAGTTACATGGAAAAGCAAGAAACAAAATATAGTGTCTTGAACACTTGAATATTGGATAAAACATCTTTCTTTTAGACGATATTATAAAAATGAAAGCTCGTGAGAGAGGTAGATGTAAATTGTAAGAAGAAAGATCTTAAGAAAAGACGAACACTTGAATATTGGATGAAACATCTTTCTTCCATATGAAATTATAAAAAAGAAAGCTCATGAGAGAGGTAGATGTAAATTATGAGAAGAAAGATCTTTAAGGAGAAGTTTGTTAAAGTTGCTTGGGTCCAACTTTGGTTGTCACATCATTCCTTTCGAGGAAGAAGGAAGATGTTGACAAGGGAATCTGTGAAGTAGACATAAAATCTACATCAAACTCATGTACATTTACTGGATGAAATCTAATTACATGGAAAAGTAAGAAACAAGATTTAGTGTCTTGAAATATGCAAAAGGTTACTGATAAAATTACTATTCAATGAAATGGAGCTTAAAATAGAGCGCCTAATTAGATTATTGTGTGCGAACAAATCGACAATAAATATTGCATATAACATAATACGTGGAAATCGATTTATAGTTCATAATTCAAAAAATTACTAGTGGTCAAATCTGCACACCATACTATCATCTAAAGAACAAATGGATGATATATTTACTAATACCATCTAAAGAACAATTGGATGACATATATACTATAGGAACACCAAATCCATTATTTGAGAAAATGACTTGTCAAGCTGGGAATGGAGAACATATTTGCACCAACTTTGGGAGTACTGAATTGGAAAATCGTTGCATTTAGGGAAGATATGTTGGGATTTATTTTGGAAAATAGTAGAGGTAGAAAGAAAAATAATTTCCAAAGATCCTTAATCATGATATTATACTAATTTTTCTGCTAATTCTACTATGTTACAATACCAAGACTCCTAGAAGAAAGCCATACTAAGGCCATTGAGCCCTAAAGCTTTGGTTTTAATATTTTCGTCTTCCTCAAAAATTCTAGCAAGATGGCTCGCAAGGTTGGGAATAGGCTGCCGTCAAGGATGGCCAAGCGTTACCTGTGTAAAGAATGTGAAAAAAATTTATCACTTCTTGAACAAGCCATCTTCTTCCACAATTTTTTATTTCTTCACATATTAATTTGTTCGTAAGTTTGTCTGCCTTTCTTCGTCCAATCTTTAAGTTCATGTTATCAAATTTTCTAATTTGTAGGACTTCTCTGCCAAATCCTAGCCCATTAAGAGCTTAAGCATTCTATAATTCTAACACAAGGTAGCTTCTTGACTCAAGAAAACTATCTTCAAGATCGGAGTCCTTCCATACACATTTTTTTAATGAGAAACAAATGATATTAGTTTTACAATTAACAAGATAAGATGAAAAGCAAAGGGTGTTTCTTTTCTCTATACACGTGAAGTTTCTCAAATCATGGAAAAACATATAAAGTGTATGTTGCTTTATAAGTTTAAGATTCAAACTCTGTCCACCAGCATGCATTGAACAGGAATAATCTGAATCTGTGAATAGTTTGGAGGTTTGTATGCAGAAGATTGGTAAAAGTAAACAGAGAAAAATTTCTCGGTTGCCTTCAAGTGTTCCTGATAATAGGAAATTTACTGGATGGGTGAAACTGGGGCTTCAGTGGACAGGATGCATATCTTTATCAACTGAACCGTGGCCATAAATTTCCCCACTCATCTGATCATGATAATTTATCTCCATGTTGTTTGTTATCATAAATAATTTATCTCATGGAAAAATCCTTATGGACACACTTTGATTCAGTTTTTTTTTTGGCGGTTGTCATTTTATCTAATTCTTTCTTTGCAGAGTTGTTCACACTCTGAGTCACAATTTTCGTAATGCAACTAACATAGTGCGGAGTCCATTGAGATTGCCAATTGAACCACATCATGTTCTTCTTAAAATTATATACGCTGGTGTAAATGCTAGTGATGTAAGTTTCTAACACTCCTTGAAAGAATTCTGTAACTTAACTATAATGCATATGGTGTTTATTCTTTGTTAGATTGGCATGTTGCTACCTGCCCTAGCAGTAGATATGTTTGACAATGACCTCTATTAGACAAAACTTTTGTGAATCATCTGATGATTACCCATTGTTAATGTTTAGTTTTGGAAGTTACAAGTTTTGCATAAGTACGGAAGATGAAATCTTTATAATATAAGTTGTTTAGTATGCAACCTAATGCTTCATTTTTTAGTTGGTCTTTATTGTTCAACCCTCCCTGTTCCAAAGTTTAATGGTACCATTAAGTTTTGTGTCGATAACATAGTTTAGCAACTTTTGTATCTTTGTAATTTGTTCTCTGCCAAAGTCATTTAGGTGCACAAATATGGTTTAAATACTGAGAAAGCCTTGTTTAGGCGACAATGTTGTCTCTCCATTCTAACAAAGGCATGTTATTGGGCAGGTAAATTTTAGCTCTGGTCGGTATTTCAGTGGTGGCAAGGACGCTGGCTCCCATCTTCCATTTAATGCTGGTTTTGAGGTCCTGGAATGAGATAGTGTAGTTGTCATAGGGCGATGTTGTGCTTTGTTCTTTATAGTACAATGCAACTGATATATCTATCATTGGAATTATGATGCTATCTTTATCTTGAAATATTTTATGCTTCAGGCAGTGGGAATAATTGCAGCCGTAGGCGATTCTGTCTCTGGTCTACAAATTGGTACTCCGGCTGCAATGATGACATTTGGAAGTTATGCAGAATTCGTTATGGTATAATAAAAATGTAAAAAATTTTGTTATGGGAGAATTTTTCATGGTTATTTATGTAACTAACAATATTCATATATTCACTTTTTTAACCGATTAATTGCTCGTGATGTTAGCAAATTATGAGATCAATTATAGTTCGCATATGGGTTTTCTAAGATGCTGTTGAATAGTTGATTTTTTATGGAATTTTACTGCGATTAGGTCCCTTCGAAACACATCCTTCCTGTTACGAGACCAGATCCAGAAGTTGTTGCGATGCTAACGTCAGGGTTGACAGCATCAATTGCCCTGGAAAAGGTCGTTGCACAAAAGCTATTTATTTTTTCTTTCTTCTTTGGAAGTTGTTTGGGAACAATTCTCATATTTATTTTTATCAGATTTATGGAGTCTTCGTCTTAGTTTGGTTCGTGTTCACTTTAAAGATCATTGGGTCATTATATTTCACTTTTTCCTGACAAATTTTTTGTGGGTTTAGGCAGGGCATATGGAAAGGGGAAACGTAGTTCTTGTAACTGCTGCTGCAGGAGGGACTGGCCAGTTTGCCGTTCAGGTTTCCTCCTGTTCTTCATTACAATTTCCTTTTGTTTTCATTAGTTGCTCGATATTATTTTAGATAAGAACTTTTATCAAGTAAAAATTTTATGCTTTTACTTCTGGTGGTTTGAGCTTTTTTTTTTCCCCTTCAGAATTCGAGGACTAATTGCATTTTTCTTTCGTAGTTACTTCAATTACCTCCCTAATGCTATTGTGTGTTGTATTCAAAGATAGTTATAACCTACATGAAAGACATTGTTATTCACTTATAAGATACATGGTTAATTTATATACAAATTGATCTAAAAGAAGACTGAATAATCAACGATATATTCTTAAAATTAGGCCACACAGTCCATGAAGCACTTCCAATTGAAATTAGGCAACTTTCATAAAATTAGGTCGTCTCTGTATTATTTATTTAGGCTATTTTCCACGATAAATACTCTTGTTTTCCATCACAATATGTGCCAAGCTAGATGGCCTGATTTGAAGTGCAACTCCCCTTGGAATAGAAACTTAGTTTTGAACAGATGAACCTGATTGATAAAAGAAAGGAAAAGAAATCATTGTTAGACACACATCAATTATGTTAATTTTAATGCATGTCATCATATTTTACTTCTTTTTGTGTTGTGGTTTGATATATTCCTTCAATTCTTAATCTAATGCTGGCAGTTGACACAATCATCTTTTTTTTTTGGATTCATTCTTAACTCAATATTATCTACTACCTATGTTTTTCTTTTTCTGTTGGTCAATTTTTTCTACAAGTCATCTTTGATTGTGTTCATTTGTAAATTATTTGAGCTGAAATCTTCTTTCGTTTTATAATGATAAAATCATCACAAACTCATTATCTGCAGCTGGCTAAATTAGCTGGAAATAAGGTAGTTGCAACTTGTGGAGGTAAAGAGAAGGCCAATCTTTTAAAAGATTTGGGAGTGGATCGAGTTATAGATTATAGAGCTGAAAATATCAAAGAAGTATGTATAAACGTTTATTTTTTTTATCAGTATTTTTCTCAAATATTGTGTTGTTTTAGTAGAGAGGTTGTTAATAATGAAATCATAAGTTTGTGTTGGAGGTAAAAAGTAGTCCTAATAGACTAGCTACGCCCGTATTTGTTTTTTGATTTACTTGTATCTCAAATTTTAACTTTTAATTTAATGTTTAGTGCCCATAAACTTCTTATTTTTTTATATTATGCACAACTATAAAGGATTTATGTTTCTTTTTGTATTTGATTCTCAAAATGATTCAGACAATCTGGTATTCTACTGTTCTTTGTGCTGATATGACAAGGATGAAGGAAATCTCTGAAACATTTGAACTTTGTAAACCTTTTAACTTGGTTCTAAAATGCAGAACAGACTCTTTATTTTCTCTCTCTTTGGCGTCAATTTTTTTTCCGGTTTAGACAATAGTACCTAAACTTGATGACTCGGAATTTTCTGTTTAAAGTTTTGATAGTTTCCATACACTATATAAATGTATCTTCCATCTAGTGAAATTTAAATTAGTTCCTTTCAAATAATTCCTCGAAGATCTATAATTATGTAATTTATAGTCTATGTTGGGGATCAGGTTAATCACTTGTGTAAATGCATTTTTGTTACTTTAATATTGTGCATTATGACTTTGACTTCTCTAGGTTCTGAAAAAGGAGTATCCCAAGGGTGTTGACATCATCTATGAGTCTGTTGGTGGTGACATGTTCGATTTGTGCTTAAATGCTCTGGCTGTCTATGGACGACTCATCGTGATTGGAATGATCTCTCAGGTGTTCTAATTAGTATCTCCAAATCCCATATTGTGATTTCTCTATTCCATTATCCTTAAACTCTTATTTTTTCTTTCTTTGAATTTCCTTAAAAAATATTTGTTACTTAGAACTTCAAGTTTAACTAAAGCGTTAAGCCAAATTTTCCACTTTTAGAATTGAAATTTCTTTTAAGGAAATGGTTTGACACTCTGGACACTCAAAGCTTTCATCATACTTAGGATTTAGATGGAAAAAGATGTATAAATGCTGGTGCTAAAACCATATTGTTTGTTTAACAATAGACCACTTTAGTTGTTTGATTTGTTACTTATTTAGTTTGCTGGTGTCGCAGTATCAAGGAGAACATGGATGGAAACCTCTGAATTACACGGGACTGTGCGAGAAACTTTTGTCCAAAAGTCAAACTGTAGTATGTAGTTCTGAATCCTTCTTTTAGATACTGCCATTCATGCATAATCATTAGCTTTTATTCAATTCCATTTTCTGCTATATCGTAACTGTGCTTTTTGATTCTGCTATTCAAGCATAATCATCAGCTTTCTTCCACTTTCTGCTATTTGTCCTAAACTGTTTAATAAATTGCTATATCAGACATTAGAATCAAATCCTTGTCAGACTATGTAGTGGATCTTAATATATATCACAAAATGAGGAAAATATGTAACTTTTTTTTTTTTTTTTTGTTTCGAGTAAAAATAGACTTCATAGTCCATTTAAGCATCTGGATGAGGTCAAAAGCTTATAATTGTTAAATGTAAATTAAAAAGCATGTCGTTGTGTTCACTTACCGTACGAATAAACTTCAGATTTTTGAATCACAACATTTAGTCGTTAGTTTACCTCAAACTTTTAGTACTATGTTTCGTATATATGTTCTGGCCTATGTTTAATCTTTGTACACTTTGCTTATCTACACTTCTGAGCTTTCCAATTATTGTCTGGAATGAAAGCAAAACATCCAAACTGGAAATGTGTGGTTGGGTAACCAAATGAACTCGTTTAAGACTTTAAGTGCAATTTAAATGTTAACGTTTGAGATTATTCGTAATTTAGATCTTAAAATATTTTTTCTAACAAATTGAACATTACTTTTCAGATATCAAAAATTTAGTTTATCTATTAAATTTAGCACGTGTACTATTTTTTTTTATTTAATTAGGTGTTTTAACTCGATTTTTAATTCTTCTGACTATTTATAATGCAATTTCGAATTCTATCAATATTATTTCCATCAATTTTGAACTTTATCGAGAGATCGACATAGCTTGAAATCGGATTAAAAATTATTAGAGGGATTTGAAATCAGGTTAAAACACTGTTGATTAAATGGAAAATATGATATATATATGTTGGATTTTACAGATAAATTGATGGTAAATTGAAATTGTTGATAACTAAAAAGTACATATTTGATTTGTCAAAAAAATTTATGGTACAATTTGTAAATGATCCCAAATAACAATGTCTAATTACACTTTAGCCTATAAAAATATTACAAGCTATGGGCATTATTTTTCCTTCTCTTTTATAGTTTTTAGTCTTTGATGAAGCATTTCATAATCAATATCTCTGTGATTTCTAATTTTATAGGCTGGATTTTTCCTAGTGCAATATAGTCATCTATGGCAACAACATTTGGACAAACTAATCGATCTCTACTCCTCGGGACGTCTAAAGGTACTACTTAAGCATACATATTTTGAGTAAGATTTACTTGAGAACTAGACGTATATTTACATGTGGATCTCAATGAATGTCCCTGTTTAATGACCTTCGAAACTTTTGAAAGAACAACGTTATCAATAAAACAATACTTGATAGTCTTTCTCAAATTTGAATGAGAATCGGAAATGAGGCTAAAAAAATCTTATTAGTTTTGCGTGACACCTATATAATCGAGTTCATATATTTTCTATTTGATTCATATTGACCATATTCACTTGGTTCCTTCCAAGAATTGATCAGAATCCTCTCTTGTTTACTTATATAGGTTTCAATTGATCCCAGAAGATTTTTGGGTCTCAATGCGGTCGCAGATGCGGTTGAGTATCTCCATTCGGGTAAAAGTGTTGGGAAGGTATATACACATTCTTGAAAATTAAATCTTGAACATGATTTTCATGGCTTGTTCTTACACAACATGGTTCTCAATGTTTAATATCCCACAAATACATGAAAAAAAAAAAAAAAAAAAACATTGCAGGTGGTTGTATGCATCGATCCGACCTACGGCAACCAAGTGGCAAAACTTTGAGCAAATGATGTTGAGGATACTAGAACTATCGCTTCGATTAAACGAGGATAGTTGATTGGTTGAGGAAAGGCAGACAATCCATGAGTGATCTTCCACAAAGAACAAGCATGTGTCAATTGGCAGGAGAAATGTTTATTTGAGATTATGCTATGGGAATTGTTTATAGAAATTGAATTGCCTATATTGGATTCTTTAAAATATAGACTGATTGTTACAATAATACAACAACTAATAGCCTAGGTAAGAAACCATGGGGATTAACCACGATTTAACCGTGGTTAAACACAGTTAATAAAAGAGAGTTAGATTCTTTCTTACCATCTTTCCCCATTTAAATTTCTAAAATTAAGGGATCATTCGATTTTCTTCAAATCATGGGATTTGTCTTCATATTAAAATAGGACCCTTGCTCAATATATGAAAGCTTTTGTTAGAAGTAAAAAATCTGTGTAACACAGTAACATCTTAGGAGTTGATTAGCTATTTACAACTGAAGCGTTCTCCAAGATGTTGTATAGAGTACTATGCTAGAGGTAACCATTTGACCCAATCTTTGGGCATTTCATTGGAAAAACACACAAGGTCACATTCTAACGCCTTATTCATGACTTATGTACGGTCATTTGTTTGAGAGTGGTAAGTTGTGTTTCGTTACAATTTTGTCTCATATAACTTGAACAATTTCTTCCAAAAATTGGTAGTGAACACTGGATTCTCGATCACTAACAATGGACTGACTTTTAAGGACTCCTTCCCAAAACATGCCTCTCAAATTACTCTCCAATTGACCGACCTCATTCACCCAGTAGAACACACAATTATGGAACCCTTTCCAACATTTTTCTCATAAAAGGAAAACTCTCTCACTTCAGGCATCACAGTTAGTAGGTAATCAAGTAGTGCCTCTTCTTTGAGTTTCTCTCAATGTCTTGCTACCTAGAAATGTCCCTCAATTTATAGAGTTTTTGGCTAACAATCTTAACCACTAGGTGAGACAAGATGTGATAAGTTGTAACCAATTTACAAAACCTCACTTTTTCATGATGGGCCACATCTCACTTCTCTCCAATCGGTCAAGACTTGGAAAATATCTCCAATGGAATGATCACTTGGATTGCCGCTCTCATTCAAATTCGTCTGCCCAAATTTGAATTGCAAACATTGGCTCCCTAATTGCTCGAGATTCTCGCTTGGCAGTTTGCACACACACTGGTGCTCGGCTCTCTTGTGCACCCATGCACTACTTCAAATTTCAAATTAGCACGCCCAATGCTCAATCCCACTCGCCGAATGGCATGTTGTTGCTCCCCTACAATGCCCACTCAAACCCGCTGCCACATCCTTCTATCCATGTGGTCATGAGTGGACAAGGACGTTGTTGCCTTTAGACAACACTGCTTTTCTCGCCTGCCTGATCCTTCTTGTCTTAGCGCATGCTGACCTGCGCTTGGTCTAAGCTGACATGTAGCCTTTGCCAATCCCATACTTATCATCATCCACTTGTTGCTTCTCCTCTTAGCAACTTGGCTAGTATCATTGCTATCTCCTATAACAATCAACATTCCTCCATTGGATGCTTCTTGGCTCCTCAATTTGATCCCCCTTAAACTCGTTGTCACAAGCGTCCTCCCTCGCTCTGCATCTAGTCACAATTGAGACTTTGGGTCCTCCAACCTTAAATCATTTTTCGCCCACACATGACATGGAATGTGGAGGCAGACCGTGCATTTCAACAACTTAAACAGGCAATGTGTGAAGTTGCGGTTTGGCATTACCTTAAGACACCATTTGTGGTGGAAACTAATGCTTCTGGTTATGGAATAGGTGTTGTGCTTATGCACAATCGAAAGCCTATTTGCATAGTTTAGCCAAAAATTGACTAACCAAGGGAGATTAAAATTGGTATATGAAGGGAACTTATGGCGATGGTTTTAGCTATACAAAAATGAAGGCTCTCATTTCATAGTTAAGACAGATCAAAGGAGTCTCAATTATTTACTGGAAAAATGACAAATTGCGCCTGAGCATAAAAAATGGATAAAAAAGTTGATGGGATTTGATTTCGAAGTGCAATTTAAACTTGGATTTGAAAATAAGGTGATGCAGCCACAAAGAGGAGATGACGATGTTCAAATTTCTACATTATTATGTACATCTTTACTGACAGCAGAGGAGCAAATTCATGTAGATAATGATCCTGTCTTGTCTAAAATTCAAAGTGCTTTACAGCAAGGGGAAGCAGAAAACAGGGCTTTTCATTGTCTAATGGGAAGCTGATGTTTAATGGCAGGTTGGCATTGGCTAAAAATTCTCCTCGGATTAAATTGATTCTGCACGAGTGTCATGCCGGGTTGTTAGGAGGTCAGAAGAATAAATATGAAATTGTGTCCGGCTGGTTTATTACAACCGTTGTCTTGCTAATCAAATATGAGAAGACATTTCTATAGATTTTATCAAGGGATTTCTAAAGTCGGATGGTTTTAATTCTACAGTGGTGGATAGGTTAAGCAAATATGCTCACTTTATCCCACTAAAACACCCTTACACCGCACAAAAGATGGCTGAAGCATTCTATGATTTTCCTAAGACATTTGTGTCTGTCCGGGATAAAGCTTTTTTAAGTAATTTTCTAAAAGAACTGCTTCTTAGACAAGGAACGGTTTTGCAAGAAGCACAACGTACCATTCAAGAATGGATGAACAAACAAAAGTAGTTAATAGTTGTCTGAAAACTTATTTGAAGTCTTTTTTTCAAAAAG
>CM039513.1:12189976-12246227 GCA_022432975.1 Begonia masoniana
TACATGTTCCCCCTCCCCCCGAGAATGCAATTCTTGTTTCTCCACTTTTTCATCGTCCTACGTACTTTGTTGTTGAAAAAATATCTTCTTTTGCGATGACAGCTCATCATGTTTTGTTGAAAATATCAGTCAATTCCCTTACCACCTTAACTGCTTGTTTTCTTAATTCCACGGTCTCAATTTAACATTGTCAATGCTAATAGTTCTTGCCGATACAGTGATCGTTATATGAAAGGTGTTTAAGACCATAAATGTTTTTTAGAACTTGAATCCATGATTTCCTTTTGAAGTCACAGGATCGATGTTATGTAATGGTCCATTAGTGTTGGATGACTGCCTTTTGAGCTAGAATAATGATTTTCGTTGATCTTCGTCCTAGTCGGAGATATGGCTTTTCCGTTTGAACTGTGGCATGGTTGCCGTTATAAAGACAGAACTCTGTAGCTGCCAACCTTACAAGGGTTTCATCAGATCGCAATATTTCTTCATTGATTATTGTCACTCGATAATTACTTCATCTTGATTTCGCGAGTATTAGTCTAAGATTAGAAACTCGCCAACACAAAAATCAATCTTCTTCCATCAATGAAAATTTTCTCCTTTTTTCGTCACTACCTCCACGAAAATTTTTAATTTCTTCATCCGCCAAGTAAAGGTCTTTGATCTTCCATCGTCCATCGCACGTTCCTTCTCTCTTTAACAACAAATGCCTTAACAATCTAAGGTAGATTGCAGAGTTTGTGGGTCTCAACATGGTGTGATCACTCTGTCATATCGTTGATCAAACCTATCGAGCCACCGATTATCATTGGTGATTCGATTTTAAACGAAACCTCTTCAGCCGTCACTTCGATTCAAGATCCTTTCTCTGATACTAATTTGGTGTCCGCAGAGTTTTTGTTTCGTAATCCTTTTTTTTTTTTTTTTTTTTTTTTTTTTTTTTTTTTTTTTCAATTTGCCATTCCATGCATTTCAAACTTATGTTTTGGTTTAGTTACACATTAGTTTAGTTCTCTACTAATTATACCAACAATTCCACCAAAACATTCCTTTGTATTAATACAATAATAATCCCGTTCGATAATTTAAGGGATAATTTCCCCGGCCAAAAATGTCGGGCGTTACAATATGTTCTCATGATATGCTTGTCATGTGTTAACACTTTCAAGCTAAATCTATATCGTTCGATATGTTTTCCAGAACGTTTGTTTGTTCACGTACAAAGTTAAGACCGAATGTCTCCTATGGGTAAATTTGTTAACAAAACCATGCTTTAAAGGTGACATTGTTGACAAAAATATTTTAATATCTAGTTTGTTAATACGTCAAATTACCTTAGATTT
This sequence comes from Begonia masoniana, assembly GCA_022432975.1. Taxonomy (NCBI): domain Eukaryota; kingdom Viridiplantae; phylum Streptophyta; class Magnoliopsida; order Cucurbitales; family Begoniaceae; genus Begonia; species Begonia masoniana. Next base: position 12,191,320 of record CM039513.1, read on the forward strand.
GATAATTACCATAAATAAAATTTGTTGATTCTTTTGTAATATCAATGTATTATTAGCTAAAAATATTTATAATTTAGTCTATTATTTTTTATTATTAGGATTTAAAAATTGAAATCAATTCGAGGTTAAGTAAACCCGAATTTAGTTTTTTTTTTTGCTCAATTCTATTCGGATTTGATTATATTTTGGAGTTCATTTTTTGGCTTTGGCTCAGATTTTATTTAGTTGTACTCCGTTGAGCTTGGTCATAACTAATTTTAGTTGGTTGGTTTAATTTTTAATTTGATTTTTCTTTTTCAATTTTTCAAACTTACAAAAGTACATAGATCGTAACACTTAAAAATTTAATACATAATTTATTAGATGTACGTACTAATTTAATTTTAAGTTACTATTGATAACAAATAGGAAACGTTTAGATAATGTTAAAGTATAGTTTGGTAAGTTAAAAATATGAAGTTGATGACTTCTTAAGAGTTAAGTAAGATTAGTAAAAGAATGAAAGTTTGTTTAGAAGTAACTTCATAGAATATTAAATTGGGATAAGAGGTGGAAGCCCAAAAGATGAAAAGCCACCAATTCTTGGACTTAGGTGGCATGTGAGGCAAAGTGAAATTTATCTATTAATGATTAGAAGAGAGAAAGATGGTGGCTGTGGAAAAGGTGAATGATGATTCACCATGCTCATGAGATGACACCTCATCCTTTTGTAAGCAAAATTGCTTCTAGTTGAAGATAGCTCTCATTTGATAGCCAAAGACCCAAATAATTTCTTCTCTCTCTAGTTCTTGAAGGTAAGATGGAGATTTTCTTTAGGGTTTAACAAATCTTATGGTTTGAATGTAAATGTGTTATTTTGTTGCAGTATTTGATGATATGATAAGTTGTTGTATATAGTGCATGAAATTTTGATTTCATGCTCAATGTTTCAGCTTATATGATACATAATCATGTTGTAAGACCATACTCGTGATTATAAAGGGAAGGAATTATCAATTCATACATGTTTAAGCATATATATCAAGTATGTTAAAAATTGTAAAAAATCTGGATAGTTTCAGTTTTGGTATTGCTAGCCTAATTTAATGGTTTTCAATTACTAAATAGTTTGACATGTTAAAGTAGACATCTTGAGTGAACTTTTGACTTCGAAATGAAGCAATTGCATATGTATACCATGAATTATGAGGTTTTGAAGTTGATGCAAAATAGTAAGTCATATTTCGAATTTTGATTTGTGGAATGGTTAAATTGGTTATATTATGTTCAAAGCCCACTATAATTAGATGTTCAAGTTAAGTTTATGTGGGCATGTACATTTTCCTTGGGAAACCTTTGACTTTAGAATTACTCAAATTGGATGAGTATAGTAGGTTATATACATTATCTAAATTGTTGTGATGTATTGTGATACTATTGGTGGAATTCATATGCTATAGCTTTATCAAGTCATAAAGAATATTGATCAAGAAACCTCTTCCCTTGTACATGATTCCATCAAGTAAATGAATCCGCTTGATTTCACTTGTTAACTTAGTGATATAAGATTAAAAATACAAGTAAAATAAAAAACAGGAAGAAATAAAATCAAAGTGGTTATAAATCTGCAACCAGCTACAGACTTTCGTGACCCTCTAATCTATGTTTTGGTAAAGAATGAAAATGAAATGTAACCAGAAAAATCTTTCTAAATCTACAATATTCAAAACGTAAGCCTCTAATAATCATGAAAAATAATTTTTTTTTTTAAATGTCAAATTATGTATTTGGTGTAGTTTAAGATTTGTTTCACTTTAATCTTCATAGTTTTATCTGTATCTGTATTATTAAATTTAACGCAATGCATTACGCGACTACTTTTATTATTGTCATAACGTCACGTCGTAAATTTATTAAAATAAGATTTTTCTTTCGTTGTTTTAACAAACAAGTTTATCTCTTAAAATGGTTTATTTCTTCCCTTGTACAACTCATAAAAAATTGCAGTAATGTCCAGACGAAAACAAAAAGGCAGATAAAAATCACCATCAACCGCTTTAAAAAATGTGCAAAAAGTTCATCAAATTTGAGGAATCTAACAAGTAGCAGCAAGTATTATCGTATTAGCTCTTCAATCAGCTTTCTCCCAAATTTGTGGTGTTTGACATCAAGTTTTAGCATACTCATTAGTCAAATACATTGTTGTTTTGCATTTTTTGAACTATACGTTATGGCAAACTTGGATAAAATGAATAATGATACTAATGTTTATATGATGGAATCTGTTGGCTGTACATCAATTTATACTATGCATGCATGCATCAACTAGTAAAAACTGTGAATTAGATGTGTGGGAAGTGCTCAAGAGAAAAATTACACTTACAAATGGAGATGAGGAAAAAAAATGTATAAATTGTAACACTTAGTTTATTGAGTAGAGAGTGAAGCCAACGTATGAAAAACATAGATTAGCAAGTTTCCACAAGAGTAACGTTGATATTAGACAATCTACACTGATGAAATAAATGTTTTTTGACGTTTAAATACAATAAAATTCATGATAGGACGGAACTAGTAGATTACATGTGCTATAACATGTTATTAAATTAATTGCGCTTGCAATAGGCACATAAATGTGGTAGGTTTTACTTACCACGTAAACCTACCACATCAATGACCAAAGATTAAATAGAAAAACAATAGAAGATGTGTGATGTGTTACTTGGATCCATCGCTAGGCCAAGAGATCAACTAATTTTTATTATGATTTATATTTTCCAAGTATTATAGGCTCAACACTACAACAATTTAAGATGGAAATATATCACAAAGTTTTCCAAAGAACCCATTAACTTTGCATATTGGAGCAATTGATTGATGACCCAACACGTAAGGCTATAATCACCAAGATCACATCTTTATGGGCCAAAACACGTCCAAGGAAAAGATATAAGACGGTCATGTTTTTTTTTTTTTAATGGAAAAGGAGATTATTGGAGAAAATACAAAAATAATTCGGTTACAGTAAGATTCTGGTTCTTCCATTGTTGCAGGAAAGCTTAGAGCTTTCATAGTTGTTTCTTCCCTTGACAGGACAAAATGTGAAGTTCCACTGTTTTACCTCTTCGACGATTGTCCTAAGCTGTATGAGTATTTATATGGAGGATCGGATCTTCAATTGTTTGGAGATTTAAAAGACAGAGAACCCAACGGTACCCATCGACATTTATCTTTCAACTACGCGGTTTACTATAGTTTGTAGCTTGTTTATTGCATCATTTTCTTCATTTTTACATCAGTTTAATTGCATTTTATTGTCTGTCGAAGTTTTGGGATAATGTGTATTGTTTTGAGTCAATTGTTAGAATGTGTCGCAGAGTGAGTTTGAAAATTCTTCGTGTGATTTTTAAAGTCAGTTTCTTTTGATTGATATATTTAGTTCTTCATAAAGTTCATACATTTTTATAGTTAATCTTTAGTGGTCGTTCTACAATGTTCGAGATTATATTGAATTGGATGAGCCTATATCCATAGATAAAATCTTATCTTCATCTCATTTAAACCGGCTAAAGTCTATTTCTTGAAGATATATTTTGAATAGGATTTTGTGGAGATTTGGTTTGGTCTTACCTTTATTAAGAATATTCAATAAAATTGTAATTTTTAAGTGGGCGACAAAAGATTGAAATTCAAAGCCTAAAGGCTATTTATTGAGTATCGGTTTGCATTATTTTTTTTCTTCTATAACAAGAATATTTATTTGTGCGCTCACTAGCAAGGGAGGAATAATATGCAAGAACATGGGCTAGATTTTTTCAACTAGTATGATTTTACCAAGCTGATCAGTCACGCTAACTTGTTTGGTAGGGATTAGTTCAATATTTCAAAATGGGAAAACCATTGGTAAAACTCCGAAAATGAGATATAGGACACCTTCAAGAAAACTCAAAATGACATCTAATTTTAAAAGGAGGATTGTTGCAGAAGTAGAAGCAAAAGGGGATGGAAAGTAGTCACATGACTAGGGAGAAGAGGGGAGGAAAAAATAAATAAAAAATAACAAATAAAAAATAGAGATCTCTTAAAAAATGATAAAAATACATTTACATGGTGCATTCTATTGAATTTAATTGCAGAGATGAACTGAAAGACCATTTAGAAATAGATCTAAAATTATTAGAACTTTGATATGACAAGTTAAAGGATTAAGTGCAAAAAAAAGCTTCAAGTATCGAAAAAATGTAAAAAAAAAGCTTCAACTATAGAAAGTACAAAATAAAGCTATGCGGATAACCGCTCACCCTCCGCAGAGGGTGCAGCGGTTAGCCGCCCCATTGAGGCGGGTACTCACCGCTTTGACGCGGTCCCCCGCCGAGCACGTGAACTCTCTGAAACTGCTGACCTCCCGCGTCAGGCGGGTACCCGCTGCTTTGACGCGGTCCTCCACCGAGCACGTGAACTCTTTGAAATATTCGCAGCACGGATATACTGTAGGGGAATAATTTCTGAAAAGAACTCCAGAATGGTCGACCGTTCTATGAATACGGTCGACCGTTGTAGTGCTTATTTAATCTCGCCCCTTCCTCCTCTTGTTTTTCACAGCCCACTTCCCCCTTCACTCTCTCCTATTAGTTTTTCTTCTCCACCTCTCCTGTTAGTTTGACAGATTTATTTCAAAGATATTGTTTAAAAATATTAATGTATATTCCATTAAATATTATTTTACTGTTATTTACGATTTTATTATTTTTTAATTATTTATTATAGTAATTATTAATTAATTAATTATAATTATTTTACTATTTATTAATTATTTATTAGGATTAATAATTATGAATATTAATGTATATTTCATTATTTCTGAATTATTTATTATAGTAATTATTTTTAAATTATTTATTATAGTAATTATTAATTAATTAATTATAATTATTTTATTGTTTATGAATTATTTATTAAGATTAGTAATTGTGAATTTTAATGTATATTTCATTATTTTTGAATTATTTATTATAGTAATTATTTACAATATATTTTTTTATAGTAATTATTAATACATGTATTTCACCTTTAGTTATTTTGCTACTATTTACAAATTTATTATTTTGGAATTATTATTTAATTTTTTTTGTAGACAATGGATTCAAGAAGATTTATCGATTTAAATGAGCAAATAAATTTTGATGTCGATATGGATTGGAATTCGCATACTAATAATGAAGAAATTGAGGCGTATTCTGTGACGGCCCCAGACCCGATCGGGGTCCGAGGAGCCATCACTCCGGGACATTCAAAACGGAGACTATTTTTTTTTAAAACAAACAAAGCAGACTGAACTTTTTAAAAACAAACCAACCCTTAAGACTTTACAGAGAGAAAACATTCTCTGGATTTGAAAGTAAAACGGGAAAACAGTTAAAATCGGACTACAAAATGAACGGCAGAAGAAATCAGAATACTTGGTGTAACACCCGGCATTTTTTCCATGTAATAGTTTTCCCGGATCATTTAATCGGGATTAATATTATGTTAATACAATATATGTTTTGTTTGTAATGATGGAATGTTTAAGGGAAAAACCAAACTAAGTGTAATCAAAACAAGTCAATTAGGTTAAAAGCTAATGGAAGGGTAAATGTGAAAGGGATTAGGGTAGGTGGAAGCAAACCAATGGATGAGTGCCAAGTGGCAACTTGTTGAAGAAGACATGTCTTCTCTTCCTCCTACGTGAAGCTCACTTCTACCTCCCCTTCTGTTTTCTCTTTTCCAGGCGACCAGCAACGATTTTTAACCTTAATCCTTTTCCTGATTTCTTTCTGTCTCTCCAGCAAAGGTAATCACCTACTAAGGTTATCGATTTTGGACAAGTTTAATGCGGGTTTTCACTGAGGTTTAGGAATATTGTTTCTGTGAAAACTCTCTGTTTTGGATGAAAACACGTTAGTGTGTTTTCTAATGAGTTGACATGAGCTTGCTGCATATCCAACAAGTTGTTTGTTAGCTTTTGCAGCTTATTTAATTCTTTTACATGCATACTACAGGTCAGAGCACTCCAGGAACATTCGAGCATCAGACACCGCCGCAAACAGGTAAGTTCATAACCGTAGGTTGGCCCTTAAGGCCCTACATCACAGAGGTACTAGGATCCCAGTTCTGTCGGGTAGTTTCGGGTAGAAATGTTATAGCTTCTGTTCAGTTTGTGTTTTATGTTGTCTGTTCAGCTCATGTCCCTAGTTGTCTGTTTTCTGTTTCACAATATGCCCTGTTATTTCTGATGTTTGCTGTTATAGGTTCAGGCACTGAGACTGTCATGCATACACGTTTTACTGAAAATCCATGCAAAACTGATTTCTGTACACTGTTTGAGACTAAACAAGATAAAATCTGACTGTCTGTAATGTACTGGTTAAGTGTGGGACGGGGACTGGCCCCTCTGGTTTTATCCCTCCCTGGGAATCTGAAAATTTGTCCCTAGCAAGGACCCTCTGGTTTTACCCTTCCCTGGGAATCTGAAAACTGCTGTGCCTGATAGTGCACGTACTGAACCAGTTCCCCTATAAGCCCCACTTAATTCTTCTGCCACTGTAACGTAAAGTTCTGATCTGTCACTGTATTCTGAAAACTGCATGCATAGCATTTTGCATCACTGCATCTGTATTATGTCCTTACTGAGTTTTAGACTCATAGGTGAACTCTCTGGTGTAGGTACTGAACCCGAATCTGAGGACTGTGTGCCTCAATCTGACGATTTGATGTAGTTGATGGCTCGAGCTCTCGGGGTGGTTGCTGCAGCCAGACAATATTTTCTGTCCCGAGGTTTAAGTCTTAGTTTTCAAAGTAAAGTTCATATCTGTAGACTCTTCTGGAATTCTGTTGTGGTTGTTTTAAAACTCTGTTAAGGTTCTGTGTTTTGCTTTAAAAACTCTATAGGAGATTTTGTTAGGTATATATATAATGTATCAGTTCTGATGTTCAAGTTTTAAATCTCTGTTGACAGTTGATAGTTGTCTCCAGAAATATTCTGTATTAATGCCTTGAAATGTTTAGAAAACATTCTGGAACTGCTTGAGTTCTCTCTTTTCAGGTCATGCATGGATGGTCTCGAGTTTTAGAGCCATCCATGCAGTTTGTTTACTTGAACCCCTGTCACTTGTAGAGCATGATTCAAAACTTTGTTCAAAATCGGGTTTTGAAGGTTTGAAACCTTTATGCCTTCTGTTTTGAAGTTTTCTGTTTTGATGCTCCCTGCCCGTTTGTCTTTCCGTTAAAAGTTGTCAAGTCTTATCTTAAAAACTACATCTTCCGATCCCCCTTAGAAATTTCATCCACCGATGTCACTGTACACGTTTTGTTTCATTCACATCCACCGCCAAATAGTAGTTCTGTTATAGGTTTCCTTCTGCCGATTTCGTTTATCGTCATCCATCTTCCGGCTGACGTCACCATCTTCTGCCGACTTCGTTTACTACCTTTATCTGCCGATGGCGTCATCACATCTTCCGATGACGTCATCACATATTCCGATTAAGCTCACTGCCCATATCTGCCGATGACGTCATCACATCGGCTGACGTCACCATCTTCTGCCGACTTCGTTTACTACCTTTATCTGCCGATGGCGTCATCACATCTTCCGATGACGTCATCACATATTCCGATTAAGCTCACTGCCCATATCTGCCAATGACATCATCACATCTTCCGATGACGTCATACGATGATTTCTGCCTATATCTTCCGCCCAGTTTTACTCGTCTTCAGTTTCTCTTCTTCTGACGATTACGTTCAATGCTTGCATCTTCCGGTTGACGTCATCCATCTTCCGGCTGACGTCATCACCTTATCCGATCTCAGCTGTTGTCTGCCTCTTCCGGCTGACGTCACCCACTGTTTACTTCTCCTGATTACTGCCTTTTTAAATTTAGTCTTCCGCCATCTTCCGTTCAATTTTATTTCACATCCTTCGCCAGCCTTATACAATGTTTTCTGTTTTGATTCTGTCATTTAAGTGTGAAGTCTGTTTTCAATATTAATATGTCTTCCCGTTTTAATTCTGCCATGCATTTCTGGGATCCGATTCCAATGTCGTTGTCTACCGTTTCCTGCATCTCCGTTTAAAAAAAAAAAATAGTCACCCTTTTCTGTTAACTATCTCAGAGTGACGGCTCCGATCCCGGACCCCAATCGGGTTCGGTTTTGGGTCGTCACAGTTATGGTATCAGAGAGACACGGTTTTAAAATCGATTCTGTGAAATGTCTGACTGCGCAGCCCGCCATGTGAGATTGCTCCATCGACTGTAAGTGGTCAAAGTTCCAGTAAAAGTTCTGTTATTAAATTAGGTTATTTTGTTTATAGCATTTCTTAGAAATGGTGAGAGGACATCAGGAAGAATCAAGTGAAAGTTCTCGGGCCATTGACAGGCTAACCGAATTGGTGGGGGTACAGTCACGCATGGTTGAGCGCATGATGGCTCAGGAAGATGATAGGAACAATAATCATGGGATTAATGATAACCATGCAAACGCTCCGCGAGACAACAGTGGAGATAGATTCCTGCGACTCCAGCCGCCTTCGTTTGATGGAATGTCTACAGACCCGACCTGTGCTGAAACTTGGATTCGAGCTATGGAGAAGATGTTCAGTTATGCAGACGTGGAGGACAACAAGAAGGTTATTTGTGCCACGTTCTATCTCACCGAAAGTGCTGGATTCTGGTGGGACACAGTGCAAGCGACTACAATGGCATTAAGCTGGGAAGGGTTCAAGAAAATATTCTACGAAAAGTACTTTGACCATGGAGTAAGGAAGGAGAAATTGCTTGAATTCTCTCGGCTACGACAATATGGCTCAGTGGCTGAATACGTCCAGAAATTCGAGTCCTTATCCCGATATGCAGAACACATGGTGGCTACCGATGAGAACAAGGTACATCAGTTCATTCAAGGACTGAAGATGGATTTGTTACGTGGAATTACAACTGGGGGATTCGATGAGGCACCGTATGTGAAGGTGGTGGCCAAGGCTTACCAATTAGAGGCCTTAGAAATGAAGTCCCAGAGATAGAGAGATCCACCAAGAGGAATTATTAGAAATGTTCCTCAACAGCAGAGAGGCCAGAATTTTCAACCTCAACAGCAACAAAACAGGGGCGTTAAGAGGCCCAACGAGGCCCTTACTTACCAGGACAAGGGAAAGAGACCGATGGGAGCTCCTCAGCCCACTATATGTCCACATTGCCAGAAGCCTCACAAAGGAGAATGCAGGCTTGCTACCGGCCAATGTTTCCGATGTGGCAAAGGAGGCCATCTTGTTCGGGATTGCCCAATACCCGACACCAGAGCAGGTCAAGCCGTACCGAGAGTGTTTGCAATGATGGAAGATGTTGATGATGCTGATCTGCACACGGCAATTACTGGTACGATTTTAATAAGTAACGCGCCTGCTTATACTTTGTGGGACACGAGGGCCACCCATTCCTTCGTGGCTGTGGATTTTGTGGTTAGAGAAAAGCTTTTTAGTACGTCGTCAGATCAACCCTATAGCATTATGCTACCATCCGGAGGGTTTATGCACTCCGAGCAGGTTGTAAGGGGTGATATAGTGTCAGTAGGAAACCAAAAGTTGTACGCCGACCTTATCGTCATCGGTATGAAAGGGTACGATGTCATTCTGGGGATGGACTGGCTGTTTAGACATCATGCCACCATCGACTGTAGGTCCGGGCTAGTGTCATTTAAACGCCCGAATGAAGTGGAATTCTCTTATCAGGCAGTACCGGAGAAACGCCGTATGCCTGTTATATCTTCCTTAAAAGCTCAACGGCTAATGAAGTCAGGGTGCATAGGATTTCTAGCCCATGTAATAGACATACGAAGGCAAGGTGAGGTGGAACTTCAAAATATTCCGGTAGTCCGAGACTTTCCTGAGGTTTTCTTAGATGACTTACCGGGGTTACCACCTGATCGCGAAATCGAGTTTGAAATTGATGTATACCCAGGTGCGGAACCAGTGTCGAAGAATCCGTACTGTATGACACCAATCGAGCTGAAGGAATTGAAGACTTAACTGAAAGAGTTAGTGGACAAGGGTTTTGTACGCCCTAGCTTCTCTCCGTGGGGTGCTCCCGTATTATTTGTTAAGAAGAAGGATGGGTCCCTACGGATGTGTATTGACTACCGTGAGTTGAACAAGTTGACGATTAAGAATAAGTACCCGTTGCCAAGAATCGACCATTTATTTGACCAACTACAAGGGGCTCGGGTATTCTCAAAGATTGACTTGCGCTCCGGATATTACCAGTTGAAGGTCAGAGCAAATGATATTCCAAAGACTGCCTTCAGGACCGGGTACGGGCATTACGAGTTCTTGGTGATGTCGTTCGGGTTGACTAATGCCCCCGCGGCATTTATGGACTTGATGAATAGGGTATTCCAGGAGTTCTTGGACAGATTCGTAATCGTCTTCATCGACGACATCCTGGTTTATTCTCGGACTGAAGAGGAACATGAGGAGCACTTGGCTATTGTGCTGTCAACTCTAAAACAGCATCAATTGTTTGCCAAACTATCAAAGTGTGAATTCTGGTTGGACAAGATTAATTTCCTAGGCCACGTGGTGTCTGCGGAAGGAGTATCTGTGGACCCGGCCAAGATTGAGGCTGTAAGAGACTGGCCAAGGCCGAGGAATGCAAGCGAGGTACGGAGCTTTATCGGACTAGCTGGTTATTACAGGAAATTCATCAAGGGATTTTCTGTGATAGCTAAGCCTATGACCAGCTTAACAAAGAAGGACATCAAGTTCAGGTGGTCTGAAGCATGTGAAGGAAGCTTTCAGACACTCAAGCGAAAATTAACCACGGCTCCTCTACTAGTGTTGCCAACCGAAGACGGCAAATTCAGCGTATATTGTGATGCGTCCAAGATTGGATTGGGATGTGTATTAATGCAAGAAGGGAAAGTGGTGGCTTACGCATCCCGACAATTGAAAAACCACGAGCAAAACTACCCTACTCATGACCTTGAATTAGCGGCAGTTGTGTTTGCGTTGAAGGTATGGAGACACCACCTATATGGACAATCTTGCGAGGTGTTTTCTGATCACAAGAGTTTGAAGTACATCTTTACTCAGAAAGAGTTGAATATGAGGCAAAGGCGGTGGTTAGAATTCGTGAAAGATTATGATGTTGAGATTAAATACCACCCGGGGAAAGCCAATGTGGTAGCCGATGCGTTGAGCAGGACGCCGTCTACTATACAACCGGCCTTGGCTACCATCTCACTGCCTTTGAGGGCAGAGATCCAGAAGTTTGAACTGGAGGTAGTTTCTAAACTATCGGCCATACTGGCAAATCTAACGTTACGGCCAACCGTTCTGGACCGAATTAAAGAGGCCCAGAAGACCAATTCAAAAGAGATGGCTGATATTGTGAGCAAGTTACCTATGGCCTCTTCCGATTTCAGTTACTCGGGAGACGGTATTCTGAAGTTCAAAGATAGGTGGTATGTTCCGAAAGATGAAGAGTTACGGAAGGACATCTTGTCGGAAGCCCACTCATCTTCTTTCTCTGTACATCCTGGTAGCACGAAGATGTACCAAGACTTGAAACTTCACTTCTGGTGGCCGAATATGAAGAATGAAGTGGCCAAGTATGTGGAGTCTTGTATGATATGTCAACAGGTCAAGGCTGAGTATCAACAACCAAGTGGAACGCTTCAGCCTCTTCCGATTCCCGAATGGAAGTGGGAGAATATAACGATGGATTTTGTTGTTGGCCTTCCAAGAACAGCAAAAGGCCATAATAGCATTTGGGTCATAGTGGACAGATTGACGAAGTCAGCCCACTTTCTACCTGTAAAGACAACGTACTCCATGGATCAGTACGCAGAACTATATATTAGTGAGATTGTCAAGCTGCATGGTATTCCGGTGTCAATCGTTTCGGACCGAGATCCTAGATTCACTTCCAGGTTTTGGAAAAGCTTGCAAAGCTCCTTGGGCACTAGACTGGACTTCAGCACGGCGTTTCACCCACAGACGGATGGACAATCTGAGAGAACGATTCAGACATTGGAGGATATGTTAAGGGCGTGCGTGCTGGAACTTCATGCTCCTTGGAGTAGATATTTGCCACTTGTGGAGTTTGCCTACAACAATAGCTATCAGGCTACCATCGGCATGGCTCCATATGAAGCACTTTATGGCAGAAAGTGTAGATCTCCGTTGTGTTGGGATGAAGTTGGGGAAACCAAGCTTATCGGCCCCGAGATACTACAACAGATATCTGGAGTAATAACGGCAATCAAGCAAAGAATCCAAGCTGCACAAAGTCGACAGAAGAGCTATGCAGACCATCGGAGAAGAGACTTGGAGTTTGCCGAAGGTGATGAAGTGTTTTTAAGGGTGTCACCTTTCAAAGGCGTGATGAGGTTTGGCAAGAAAGGGAAGTTAAGCCCAAGGTTTATTGGACCTTTTCCCATTTTGAAGAGGATTGGGAACATGGCCTACAGACTACAACTACCAGCGTCAATGGATGGAGTTCACAATGTCTTCCATGTTTCGATGCTGAGAAAATGTGTACGAGATCCAACTTAGATCGTGAAACAGGTGGATTTTGATATCATGCCGATGCTGACATATGAAGAAAGGCCTATACAGATATTGGATATGTCACTCAAAGTATTGCGCAACAGAGTAGTCCCGTTGGTGAAAGTTTTATGGCGCAATCATGGTGTGGAGGAAGCCACATGGGAAAGACAAGAAGATGTTAGGGCCCAATATCCTGACCTCTTTGCATAGGCAAATTTTGAGGACAAAATTTCTGTTAAGGTAAGTGGAATGTAACACCCGGCATTTTTGCCATGTAATAGTTTTCCCGGATCATTTAATCGGGATTAATATTATGTTAATACAATATATGTTTTGTTTGTAATGATGGAATGTTTAAGGGAAAAACCAAACTAAGTGTAATCAAAACAAGTCAATTAGGTTAAAAGCTAATGGAAGGGTAAATGTGGAAGGGATTAGGGTAGGTGGAAGCAAACCAATGGATGAGTGCCAAGTGGCAACTTGTTGAAGAAGATATGTCTTCTCTTCCTCCTACGTGAAGCTCACTTCTACCTCCCCTTCTGTTTTCTCTTTTCCAGGCGACCAGCAACGATTTTTAACCTTAATCATTTTCCTGATTTCTTTCTGTCTCTCCAGCAAAGGTAATCACCTACTAAGGTTATCGATTTTGGACAAGTTTAATGCGGGTTTTCACTGAGGTTTAGGAATATTGTTTCTGTGAAAACTCTCTGTTTTGGATGAAAACACGTTAGTGTGTTTTCTAATGAGTTGACATGAGCTTGCTGCATATCCAACAAGTTGTTTGTTAGCTTTTGCAGCTTATTTAATTCTTTTACATGCATACTACAGGTCAGAGCACTCCAGGAACATTCGAGCATCAGACACCGCCGCAAACAGGTAAGTTCATAACCGTAGGTTGGCCCTTAAGGCCCTACATCACAGAGGTACTAGGATCCCAGTTCTGTCGGGTAGTTTCGGGTAGAAATGTTATAGCTTCTGTTCAGTTTGTGTTTTATGTTGTCTGTTCAGCTCATGTCCCTAGTTGTCTGTTTTCTGTTTCACAATATGCCCTGTTATTTCTGATGTCTGCTGTTATAGGTTCAGGCACTGAGACTGTCATGCATACACGTTTTACTGAAAATCCATGCAAAACTGATTTCTGTACACTGTTTGAGACTAAACAAGATAAAATCTGACTGTCTGTAATGTACTGGTTAAGTGTGGGACGGGGACTGGCCCCTCTGGTTTTATCCCTCCCTGGGAATCTGAAAATTTGTCCCTAGCAAGGACCCTCTGGTTTTATCCCTCCCTGGGAATCTGAAAACTGCTGTGCCTGATAGTGCACGTACTGAACCAGTTCCCCTATAAGCCCCACTTAATTCTTCTGCCACTGTAACGTAAAGTTCTGATTTGTCACTGTATTCTGAAAACTGCATGCATAGCATTTTGCATCACTGCATCTGTATTATGTCCTTCCTGAGTTTTAGACTCATAGGTGAACTCTCTGGTGTAGGTACTGAACCCGAATCTGAGGACTGTGTGCCTCAATCTGACGATTTGATGTAGTTGATGGCTCGAGCTCTCGGGGTGGTTGCTGCAGCCAGACAATATTTTCTGTCCCGAGGTTTAAGTCTTAGTTTTCAAAGTAAAGTTCATATCTGTAGACTCTTCTGGAATTCTGTTGTGGTTGTTTTAAAACTCTGTTAAGGTTCTGTGTTTTGCTTTAAAAACTCTGTAGGAAATTTTGTTAGGTATATATATAATGTATCAGATCTGATGTTCAAGTTTTAAATCTCTGTTGAGAGTTGATAGTTGTCTCCAGAAATATTCTGTATTAATGCCTTGAAATGTTTAGAAAACATTCTGGAACTGCTTGAGTTCTCCCTTTTCAGGTCATGCATGGATGGTCTCGAGTTTTAGAGCCATCCATGCAGTTTGTTTACTTGAACCCCTGTCACTTGTAGAGCATGATTCAAAACTTTGTTCGAAATCGGGTTTTGAAGGTTTGAAACCTTTATGCCTTCTGTTTTGAAGTTTTCTGTTTTGATGCTCCCTGCCCGTTTGTCTTTCCGTTAAAAGTTGTCAAGTCTTATCTTAAAAACTACATCTTCCGATCCCCTTAGAAATTTCATCCACCGATGTCACTGTACACGTTTTGTTTCATTCACATCCATCGCCAAATAGTAGTTCTGTTATAGGTTTCCTTCTGCCGATTTCGTTTATCGTCATCACATCTTCCGATGACGTCATCACATCTTCCGATGACGTCATCACATCTTCCGATGACGTCATCACATCTTCCGATGACGTCATCACATCTTCCGATGACGTCATCACATCTTCCGATGACGTCATCACATATTCCGATTAAGCTCACTGCCCATATCTTCCGATGACGTCATCACATCTTCCGATGACGTCATCACATCTTCCGATGACGTCATCACATCTTCCGATGACGTCATCACATCTTCCGATGACGTCATCACATCTTCCGATGACGTCATCACATCTTCCGATGACGTCATCACATATTCCGATTAAGCTCACTGCCCATATCTTCCGATGACGTCATCACATCTTCCGATGACGTCATCACATCTTCCGATGACGTCATCACATCTTCCGATGACGTCATCACATCTTCCGATGACGTCATCACATCTTCCGATGACGTCATCACATATTCCGATTAAGCTCACTGCCCATATCTTCCGATGACGTCATCACATCTTCCGATGACGTCATCACATCTTCCGATGACGTCATCACATCTTCCGATGACGTCATCACATCTTCCGATGACGTCATCACATCTTCCGATGACGTCATCACATATTCCGATTAAGCTCACTGCCCATATCTTCCGATGACGTCATCACATCTTCCGATGACGTCATCACATCTTCCGATGACGTCATCACATCTTCCGATGACGTCATCACATCTTCCGATGACGTCATCACATCTTCCGATGACGTCATCACATCTTCCGATGACGTCATCACATCTTCCGATGACGTCATCACATCTTCCGATGACGTCATCACATCTTCCGATGACGTCATCACATCTTCCGATGACGTCATCACATCTTCCGATGACGTCATCACATCTTCCGATGACGTCATCACATCTTCCGATGACGTCATCACATCTTCCGATGACGTCATCACATCTTCCGATGACGTCATCACATATTCCGATTAAGCTCACTGCCCATATCATCGATGACGCTCATTTCGCTGCATCTATCTTCCGCCCATATTTTACTTCCGCCCAGTTTACTCGTCTTCAGTTTCTCTTCTTCTGACGATTACGTTCAATGCTTGCATCTTCCGGTTGACGTCATCCATCTTCCGGCTGACGTCATCACCTTATCCGATCTCAGCTGTTTGTCTGCCTCTTCCGGCTGACGTCACCACTGTTTACTTCTCTGATACTGCCTTTTTAAATTTAGTCTTCCGCCATCTTCCGTTCAATTTTATTTCACATCCTTCGCCAGCCTTATACAATGTTTTCTGTTTTGATTCTGTCATTTAAGTGTGAAGTCTGTTTTCAATATTAATATGTCTTCCCGTTTTAATTCTGCCATGCATTTCTGGGATCCGATTCCAATGTCGTTGTCTACCGTTTCCTGCATCTCCGTTTAAAAAAAAAAAAAAAAATAGTCACCCTTTTCTGTTAACTGTCTCGGAGTGACGGCTCCGATCCCGGACCCCGATCGGGTTCGGTTTTGGGTCGTCACACTTGGAACGTTTAAATAAAAGGTTGGATGGACGACAGGCATGCAGAGAACAACGTGATAAGATACATGCAGCTAATTTAAAACTGAATTACAGGGGTGATTGATAGAAGGAAACTAGGAAAAACAGTAAACAGAAATGGACGGCTGAAATAAAGAAGCAGAATAAAATAGGATAACAGAGAGAATGAAAACAACTTGACGAGGGCATACTGTAGAAAGGCTACAGTGGATGACATGAATAAACTGGGCGGGCGATATAGACTAACAGTAGATGTGAATAAGACAAAAGTGAACAGTAAACAGCGGCAGATGTGAATAAAACAAAAATGAACAGTGACAGCGGCAAATATGAATTAAATAGAAGCAACAGAAACAGAGGTAGAAGTAAAGCAGATGACGTCAGGTGGAAGATGTGGATGACGTCAGGCGGAAGATGTAAATAAACTGGGCGGAAGATGTGGGCAGATGACGTCAGGCGGAAGATATGGATGACATCAGGCGGAAGATGTAAATAAACTGGGCGGGAATGAACTATTCACCTGTGAAAGTGAACTACTGACAGAAATGAACTGTTCACCGGCGGAAGTGAACTACAGACAGAAATGAACTGTTCACCGGTGGAAGTGATTTTAAAGGCAGCGGTAGATGTGATTTTAAAGGGCAGCGGGCAGCGGTGGATGTGATTTTAAAAAGGGCAGCAGTAGATGTGATTTTAAAGGGCAGTAGTGTAACACCCGGCATTTTCGGTCGGAAAATTATCCCTCAAATTGTCGAACGGGATTAGGTTTATGTTGATATAATGTATGTTTTGGTGAAATTGTTGGAATGTTTAGTGGAAAACTAAACTAAGGTGTAACCAAAACATCCATTTAGTTAAAAAAAAAAACCAAACTAATGAATAAGTAAACAAAACCATTAGTTAGAAATGGATGAAGGGGTAAATTGGGATGGAATTAAGGTTGGTGGGAGGAAGCCAATGGATGAATGCCAAGTGGCAGCTTGTTGAAGAAGCTATGTCTTCTTCCTCCTCTTCCTCTCTTCTCTTCACTCTTACGCGAAGCTCCTCTCTGTTTTCTCTCTTCTAGGCGACTGAAACAAAGTTCCACACTTTGTTTCTTCTGTATTCTTCTGTTTTCTTCAGTGAAGGTAATTCCCGTCGATAGTTAACAAGTTTAATTACACTATTTACTAATTTTGAGAAGTTTAGGGTTTATGACGATTTTACTTGCTGTAGGTTCGTGAACCACTGTGCTTGTGTGTTCACGCTTGCTACATTCCAGCAGAACAGGTAAGTTCATATGCATAGATTCGGCCCTTAAGGCCCTACATCACGGAGGTACTAGGTTTTCAGTTCTGTCGGGGTTGTTTTGGGTAGAAAAGTTAGGGTTATGTTCTGAGATGTCTGTATTTTCTGTTGTCTGTTGTCTTATTTCTGTTATCTACCAGTTTAAGTTCAGGCATCGTTCATGCATACACGTTTTCTCTGAAAGACATGCAAAAGTTTTCTGTGCACGGTTTTGAAGTTAAAAAGAATGAAAATCTTACTGTAATGTACCGGTTAAGTGTGGGACGGAGACTGGTGTTCTGTTTTGAGTTACTAGTGCCTGATAGTGCACTTCTATTACGTCTGTTCTCCTATAAGCCCCACTTTCTGACAGATAAAAGTAATGTTGTGACGACCCCGAACCCGATCGGGGTTCGAGAACCATCACTCTGGACATTTAACATAAAACGGGATATATATATATTTTTTGATCAGGGAACAGAACGTTTACAAACTTTAAAGCTTCACAGAGTTCGAACATTATACTTTTAAAACATTGACGGGGAGGGAGTTCTCTGGAGTTAAAAGCAAAACAGGTTTCAACAATGGATAGCAGAAGAAAAGAAGTGGCGAAGAAATTAAATAAACAGAATAAACAGGAAATAAAAACAAAAGTACGTAAGCGTAAGGCTGGCGGAGGGCTTAGTTTAATAAGAGCATCGGTGGATGCGGGTACGACAAAGTAGCTGACGCCAACCGGAAGATACAGGCAAATAACGAAATCGGCAAAAGGTGATGACGTCAGTCGGAAGATGGGTGACGTCAGCCGTAAGATACAGGCAATAACAGAATCGGCAGAAGGTGATGACGTCAGCCGGAAGATGGGTGACGTCAGCCGGAAGATACAGGCAATAACAGAATCGACAGAAGGTGATGACGTCAGCCGGAAGATGGGTGACGTCAGCCGGAAGATGTGTTTTAAAAACAGGCGGAATTGCACTACTCACCGGTGGATCGAGTAAGACAAAATAGATGACGTCATCAGAAGATGTGATGACGTCATCGGAAGATGTGATGACGTCATCGGAAGATGTAGGCAGTAAACGTAATCGGCAGAAGAAAAAGCTATGGCAAAATCACTGTTTGGCGGTGGATGCGAATAAGACAAAGTGTGAACAGTGACTATCGGTGGATGTACACTTAAAACAGCAGTGAACATGATCGGAAGATGCAGTTTTTAAGGCAAAACTTGACAACTTGACCGGAAGGCATACGAACAGAGGGCATAAAAACATAAGACATATACGTCACAGATTCTCAAACCACATCAAAACATGGTTCTCGAGCACAACAGAAGGCATACAGGTTTTAGACCTTCATTACAAAGGACAGGTTTTAAGAAAACGAACTACATGGATAGCTCTAAAACTAGAAACTATCCATACACAGACTAACAGAAAATATTCCAAACAAATTCCAGAATACTTCAAACATAATTCAACTGTCAAATACAGAGGTTTTAAACATCAAAACAGGTTCCATACAGCGTTTTACAAACCACAAGTAGTACAGAACTGGACCTACATTTCAAATGTTTTAAAACTTCAAAAGATGTCATAATATTGGACATAACTTCAGAAAACACATTCTCACTGGATTAACTCTTGTCTGACTGCAGCAGCCAAACCCCGTGAGCTCGATCCTCCAACTACATCAGCTCGTCATTTTGAGGCACAAGGTCCTCATCTGGAGTATCCGTACCTACAACGGGGAGTTCATCTATGAGCCTAGAGCTCAGTAAGAACATACTAGAATGCAGTGTGCATATGCTATGCATGAACATTTTCAAATACATGAACATTACATTACATTACATTACGTTTCACTGGACAGGAAGGTATAAGTGGGAAGAAGAGCTGGCGCAACAGAAGTACATGCCACAACAGGACATAACAGGAGTACATGACAGGATGCCAGTTCTCGTCCACACTTAACCATACATTTCATTACAGGTTTTATCTTACTTAACTTCAAACCGTGTGCAGAAAACATTTTCATGACTTTCAGAGAAAAACATGTATGCATGAACATTCATAGACAGGCGACAGAATAATAAGCAGAATATAAAACAGAACACACTTAACCTAAAACATAACCTATGGTTTAACTACCCAACAGAAATCCCGACAACATAAAAACCTAGTACCTTCTTATTGTAGGGCCTTAAAGGCCAAACCTAAAGTATGAACTTACCTGTCTGCTGCGGTGTAAGATGCTAGAATGTCCCTGGAACGCTCGGATCTGTAGTACGCATGTAAAGGAATTAAACAGCTGCAAATGCTAACTAATAAGTTGGTAAGATATGCAGCAGACTCTACTAAATCCTTCGGAACACAGTCTATCGTGTTTTTATCAAAAACAGTAAGTTTATTCCATATTATCGAAATCTTTAGCTCCAACAAGAACTCACATTATAACCTATTCAACTTGATAACTTTTGCAGATGATTACCTTTGTTGGAAGAAACAGAAGAAAAACTGGGAAAGCAAAGTGTTGGTATTTTGTCAAAATCGCCAGAAAGAAAGAACAGGGAGTAGTGGGAAGAAACAGATGAGAAGTGAGGGTTTCACGAAGGAGGAAGAACTTAGCTTCTTCACCAAGTTGCCAGATGTCACTTAACCGTTGGCTATCTCCCACCTACCTTAATTTCTCCTCAATTTACCCTTCCATGCATTTCAACTTAGTGTTTTGGTTTAGTTAAACATTAGTTTGGTTTTCCATCAAAACACATATTGCATTTATATTAAATTAATTTTGAGAAATGGTTCGGGAAATAATTACATACAAAAAGGCCGGGTGTTACATTCCACCTACCTTAACAGAAATTTTGTCCTCAAAATTTGCCTAAGCGAATAACTCCGGATATTGGGCTCTAACATCCTCTTGTCTTTCCCACGTGGCTTCCTCCACATTATGATTTCGCCACAAAACTTTCACCAAAGGGACCACTCGATTACGCAACACTTTGAGTGACATATCCAATATCTGTATAGGCTTTCTTCATAGGTCAGCGTCGGCATGATATCAAAGTCCACATGTTCCACTATCTGGGTTGGATCTCGTACGCACTTTCTCAGCATTGACACATGGAAAACATCATGAACACCATTCATTGACGCTGGTAGCTGTAGTCTGTAAGCCATGTTTCCCACACGCTTCAGGATGGGAAAAGGGCCAATGAACTGTGGGCTGAGCTTTCCTTTCTTACCGAATCTCATTACGCCTTTGAAAGGTGACACTTTCAGGAACACCTCATCGCCCACAGCGAACTCTAAGTCTCTTCTTCTATTGTCTGCATAACTCTTCTGTCGACTCTAAGCAATTTTTATTCGTTGTTTGATAGCAGCTATCACCTCGGACATCTGCTGTAATATCTCAGGGCCGATAAGCTTGGTTTCTCCGACCTCATCCCAACACAACGGGGATCTACACTTTCTGTCGTAAAGGGCTTCATATGGAGCCATACCAATCGTAGCCTGATAGCTATTGTTGTATGCAAACTCCACGAGTGGCAAGTATCTACTCCAAGGAGCATGAAATTCCAGTACGCACGACCTTAGCATATCTTCCAGTATTTGGATTTTTCTTTCAGATTGTCCGTCAGTCTGTGGATGAAATGCCATGCTGAAGTCTAATCTAGTGCCCAAGGAGCTCTGCAAACTTTTCCAAAACCTGGAAGTGAATCTAGGATCCCGGTCCGAAACAATTGACACCGGAATACCATGCAGCTTGACAATCTCACTAATATATAGCTCAGCATACTGATCCATGGAGAATGTCGTCTTCATAGGTAGAAAATGGGCTGACTTCGTCAATCTGTCCACTATGACCCATATGCTATTGTGGCCTTTAGCTGTTCTTGGAAGGCCAACAACAAAGTCTATTGTGATGTTCTCCCACTTCCATTCGGGAATCAGGAGAGGTTGAAGCGTTCCACTTGGTCGTTGATGTTCAGCTTTGACCTGTTGACATATCATACAAGACTCCACATACTTGGCCACTTCATTTTTCATATTCGGCCACCAGAAGTGAAGTTTCAAGTCTTGATACATCTTCGTGCTACCGGGATGTACAGAGAAAGAAGATGAGTGGGCTTCCGACAAGATGTGCTTCCGTAACTCTTCATCCTTCGGAACATACCATCTATCTCTGAACTTCAGGATACCATCTCCCGAATAGCTGAACTCGGAAGAGGCCATTGGTACCTTGCTCACCATATCAGCCATCTCCTTTGAATTGGTCCTCTGGGCTTCCTTAATTCGGTCCAGGACGGAGGGTCGTAGTGTTAAGTCTGCTAGTATGGCCGATAGCCCAGAAACTATCTCCATATCGAACTTCTGTATCTCCGTCCTCAAAGGCACAGATACAGCCGACATTACTGGTTGCATAGTAGCTGGCATCCTGCTCAGTGCATCAGCTACCACATTAGCCTTACCAGGGTGGTATTTGATCTCAACATCGTAATCTTTCACAAATTCTAACCACCACCTCTGCCTCATATTCAACTCTTTCTGAGTAAAGAGGTACCCCAAACTCTTGTGATCAGAAAACACCTCACATGATTGCCCGTACAAATGGTGTCTCCATACTTTCAGTCGCAAATACAACTGCCGCTAACTCAAGGTCGTGAGTAGGGTAGTTTTCTTCATGGCTCTTCAATTGTCGGGATGCGTATGCTACCACTTTCTCTTCTTGCATTAGTACACATCCCAAGCCAATCTTAGACGCATCACAGTATACGCTGAATTTACCGTCTTCAACTGGCAATACTAACAGAGGAGCAGTGGTTAATTTCTGCTTAAGTGTCTGAAAGCTCACCTCACATGCTTCAGACCACTTGAAATTGATTTCCTTCCTTGTTAAGCTGGTCATAGGTTTTGCTATCACCGAAAATCATTTGATAAACTTTCTGTAATAACCAGCTAACCCGATAAAGCTCCGTACCTCACTAGCATTCCTCGGCCTTGGCCATTCTTTCACTGCCAGAATCTTGGCCGGATCCATGGACACTCCTTCTGCTGACACCACATGTCCTAGGAAGTTAATCCTGCTCAACCAGAACTCGCACTTCGACAATTTTGCATACAACTGGTGCTGTTTCAGAGTCGACAGCAAAATCGCCAAGTGCCCCTCGTGCTCGGCCTCACTTCTGGAGTAAACCAGGATGTCGTCGATGAAGGCGATCACAAATTTATCCAGATAGTCCTGGAATATCCTGTTCATCAAGTCCATAAAATGCTGTCGGGGGATTAGTTAACCCGAACGACATCACCAAGAACTCGTAATGCTGTACCGGGTCCTGAAGGCGGTTTTTGGAATATCATCTGCTCTAACCTTCAACTGGTAATAACCGGAGCGCAAGTCAATCTTAGAAAATACCCGAGCCCCCTGTAGCTGGTCGAATAAATCATCGATTCTTGGCAACGGGTACTTATTTCTGATAGTCAACTTGTTCAGCTCACGGTAGTCAATACACATCCGTAGGGACCCATCTTTCTTCTTGACAAACAAGATGGGAGCACCCCACGGAGATAAACTAGGGCGCACAAAGCCCTTGTCCACCAACTCCTTTAGCTGGGTCTTCAACTCCCTCAGCTCAATTGGCGCCATACGGTACGGATTCTTCGACACCGGTTCAGCACCAGGATACACATCGATCTCAAACTCTATCTCACGATCCGGTGGCGATCCCGGTAGGTCATCTAAGAAAACCTCAGGGAAGTCTCGAACCACCAGAATATTTTGAAGTTCGACCTCACCTTGCCTCCGAACATCTACTACGTGGGCAAGAAATCTGACACATCCTGACCTCATCAGCTGTTGAGCTTTCAAGGAGAATATAACAGGCATACTATGTTTCTTCGGTATTGCCTGATAGGAGAACTCTACCTCGTTCGGGCGCTTAAAAGACACGAGCCCGGACCTGCAGTTGATGGTGGCGTGATGTCTAAACAGCCAGTCCATCCCCAGAGTGACATCGTACCATTTCATACCAATGACGATAAGGTTGGCGTACAATTTCTGGTCTCCTACCGTCACTATATCACCCCGCACCACCTGCTCGGAATGCATAAACTCTCCGGACGGTAGCATAATGTTGTAGGGCTGATCTGACGACGTACAACAAAACTTTTATCTAACTACGAAGTCCATGGCCACAAACGAATGTGTGGCCCCCGTGTCCCACAAGGTATAAGCAGGTGTATCACATATTATAATCGTACCGGTAATTGCCATGTGAAGATCAGCATCATCAACATCCTCCATCATTGCAAAAACCCTTGGTACTGCAAGGTTTGGTCTCGTGTCCGGCATCGGGCAATCCCGAACATGATGGCCTCCTTTGCCACATCGGAAACATTGGCCAGTAAAGAGCCTGCAGTCTCCCGTATGATTTCTCTGACAGCGCTGGCATACGGGAAGAGGAGCTCCCATAGGTCTTTTCCCTTTGTCCTGGTAAACAGCAGCCTCATTTGGTCTTTTCACACCTCTGTTATGTTGCTGCCGTTGTTGCCCAAACTGTCCCTTTTGTTGTTGTTGTTGCTGCTGAGGGGCATCCTGCATGATTCTCTTTGATGTATATCTCTGAGCCTTTGCCTCTAAAGCTTCCAACTGATAAGCTGTAGCACCCGGTTTAATCACAATCTAATTATTTAATCAAATCGTGAGACATTATTTTTATGGAGGATTAATGACTAGGTTAATGTATGACTAAGGGAGGGCAGTATGGTAATCTGATAGTAATAAAGGTTAACGCATTTAAGGGAAATGTTATTGAAGTAGCCGCCACTGTTTTATTTTATTTCCTCTCCATTCTCAGCTCCTCAGCTTAGCAGAACGAGATAGGAGACCCCCTTCGACTTTCTCCAGCGATTTCCTCCGAATTTGGTGAGTTTTGCTTCTATTTCTTGTTACATTGTATCTATCGTTGGTAGGAGGGATGATAAATGAGGTTTTGAGAAGGCGGTAAGCGAGTGGTGGTTTCGGTTTAAGTTGAAATCGGGAATGCACAATGACTAGAGTTTCCAAAACAGTTTCCCTTAGATTTCTAGTGGTTTAGAATGAAGATTAGAGGAAATTTAATGTATGCTCTGTCTATGGTTTTAAGTTCGAGTAATACCCGAAGTAGCTTGTAACCAAGTTTTTCCAGGAGACCAAGTAAGTAGAGTTTGCATGTGCCTTCGGGCCTACATCACAAAACAGTAGGATTTGTGTATGCATGAATGTATGTTTCTTTTCAGTCGCCATGCATCATATTTTGAAGGAAAACGAAAATGAATTTACATGAAGTAGCATGGTGAGACGTGAACAGATTGCAACAGTATACTTTTAAGGGAATTAATCCGCCCCTTAATCGAACATATGGATACATACCTTGGGAAAATTGATCCATCTCCCATTGTATCAGGGATCAAATCAGCTGTTAAGGGAACTAATCTGCCCCTGAATTGAATATATGGATACATACCTTGGGAAAACTGATCCATCTCCCATTGTATCAGGGATCATCAGACCAGTGAACGAATGCAACATAACTGAGGAATGAAAGTAGAAACTGCATATTTAGGATTTACATTTCAGTACATATTTCATTCCTTGCTTTGCTTACTTAGCATTAGGCTAATAGATGAGTTTTGTGATGTAGGTGAAGAGGTTACTGCAGGTGAATTTCCTGTGTGCACAGATGAGTAGATGTGGTTGGAGGGGTACATTCATGCTCCGGTCTGGTAAACTGATGAGGCGGGTTAACTGATGTCTGCAGTTGTGAAGGTCTAGTTGATAATGGTTCAATCTGAGTACATTGAGTTTTAATGACAGTAGTGGTTGCAACCTTTTGAATTAGTTTTGAGAATTCCTGACATTAGTGTCCTGTTGGATTTTAAAATGCTGTTTTTACTGAATTTGAGTAATGCAATGATTTAAATTGTCTCTGAATGGTTTTTGGTAAAATGCTTAAGTCCTTCTGATAATCGGAACTTTCTCGGTTTACAGTAAAGTTTACTGCCATGTTGTTTAGTCCATCGGCAGGAGTCGAGTAATTTACCTATCGGATAATGTAGAGCTCTTAAGCTACAGGTAGATATTCTCTATCGGTAGATGTTTTAAGGAGTCATGTGAGGTGCACGTGTCCACTGGTAGATATTCTCTATCGGTAGATGTTTTAAGGAGTCATGTGAGGTGCACGTGTCCACCGGTAGACATTCTCTATCGGTAGATGTTTTAAGGAGTCATGTGAGGTGCACGTGTCCACCGGTAGATATTCTCTATTGGTAGATGTTTTAAATGACCACGTGAGAAGCACGTATCGGTAGATCCGAGGCGCAAGACTTGTCGTTTTGTGAACGGTAGATATTGGATAACTGAATTATCCAGCTGACGTCATCGGTAGAAGCCTCCTACTTCCTGTTTCTGCTTCTTCCGTTGACTTTGTCCATCGGCAGATGCGTTTGACTTCTGCGACCCATCAAGTATTCCACGGTTTAAATTTTTATCTCCCATTTGCCTACTGTTTCTTAACATTCCCAACGATTATTTCAACAATGTTTATTTCACAGTTTTGTTTAACTCCATTGTTGTTCAAATGATTTCCGCTGCAAATTTTTAAATGTTTTGAGTTTTTAGAAAAATGTCAAATTTTGACTGTCGAGTGAAGATTTAAATTAATCAAAAAATTTCTTATTCATGTTCGAGCATTGAGTAGCGAACCGGGTTCAGAAAACTCGGGGCGTTACATAAGCCTTAGCTACCACCTTTGTGTATGGGGCCTCATCAAATCCCCCGTATGTAATCCCTCGTAAGAGGTCCATCTTCAAACCCTGGACAAACTGATGCACCTTATTTTCATCAGTGGCCACTAGGTGGGGTGCATAACGGGATAGTGTATCGAACTTCTGAACATACTCGGCCACCGTTCCAAACTGTCGTAGTCGAGAGAATTCCAGTAACTTCTCCTTCCTCATGCTGCAGTCAAAGTATTTCTCGTAGAAGAGTGTTTTAAATCTCTCCCAGCTTAATGCCACAGTGGTTGACTGCACTGTATCCCACCAAAATCCAGCACTCTTGGTGAGATTAAACGAGGCACATATCACTTTCTTATTTTCCTCCACCTCTGCATAATTCAACATGCGTTCAATCTGCCGGATCCATTCCTCAGCATGAGTAGGGTCCGTCGATAATCCATCAAATGCAGGCGGCTGGAGTCGCCGAAATCTTTCTCCACTAAAGTCACGTGGAGCATTTGCATGGTTATTATGATTCCCATTATCTTCTCTGGCCATCATGCGTTCCATCATTCGTGACTGAACGCCGACCAACTCGGTTAGACGATCGATGTAGCACCCGGTTTCAATATAAATCAAAATAAGTTATCAAACGGTGGTATATAATTTTATGGTTAAAATTGAGGGAAATGTTGATTAGGTTATTAGGCAGGGGCAAGATGGTAATTGCGAATTTACATTGTGGATAACGCATTTAAGGAAAGGTTTAGTGAGGTTTAGCCACCACTATTTTATTACTCTTATCTCTCAGCTCGGCGAACATCCTCTAGGCAATTCCCCTCCGATTTTCCCCAACCAAGGTGAGTTTTGATTAAATTACTTGCTGTTCTAGTGCTTAGGTAGTTGAAGGATTGCCATGTATGGGTTTTCGAAAGGCTGCGAGTGAGAGATTTGGGTTTGGGGTTTAGTGATGTAACGGGAAGGTTTAATCAGTAGGGCCCCAAACCGGCTTCCTTAGATTTCAGGGTAGTTAGATAAAGTCTAGTGGGGATCTAACACTTGGACCTTGGTTTCTCCTCCCTCTCCCGGTGTCAAGATTATTGGTTGTAAGTGGGTCTTTAAAACCAAACTCAACTCTGATGGTATGATCAACAGATACAAAGCTCGTTTAGTGGCCATGGGCTATGATCAAACTAAAGGCATTGACTATGAGGAAACCTTCAGCCCAGTTGTGAAACCTGCATCTATCCGTACCACTCTTGCCTTAGCCATCTCCTATGGCTGGACCATCAAACAACTGTACGTAAGTAATGCCTTTCTACATGGTGATTTGACTGAGACAGTGTTTATGCAGCAACCTCCAGGCTTTGTGAGTTCCTCTCATCCTTTCGCTGTATGTCACCTACACAAAGCTCTTTATGGTTTGAAACAATCTCCTCGGGCCTAGTATACGAAGTTATACACTGCTCTCCTCGATTGGGGTTTCATTGCTTCCAAGTCAGACGCCTCTCTATTCATTCGTCGGCAGTCCACCTCCATTATTATTATGCTGGTTTATGTTGACGACATCATCCTCACAGGTAATTCGGTTTCTCTCCTTGACCAGCTCCTCTTGTACTTAAATTCAAAATTTAAGGTGCGTCATCTTGGTCTATTATCATTTTTTGTTGGGATTTCCGTCACTCACACTTCTACAGGGATGCGTTTCTCACAGTCCCAATATATTCATGAAATCTTGCACCATGCTAATATGGTCTCCTGAAAACTCGTTCCTACCCCGATGGTTGCCGGTCCTACTCTTTCAAAGAATTCTGGTATCCCTTTACGTGACGGTTCTCTTTATCGCAGTATTGTTGGAAGCCTCCAATATTGTTGCCTTACACGGCCTGATATTGCCTTTGCTGTCAACAAGGTCTCTCAGTTCATGCACTTCCCCTCAGATGTACATTGGCAGGCAGTCAAACGGATTTTACGGTATCTCCAAGGCACTTCCTCTTTGGGTATATCTTTCTCTCCCTCTTCTGCCTCCAATCTGGTATGCTATACTGATGCTGATTGGGCTTCTTGTCCCGACGACCGTAAGAGCACGAGTGGCTTCTATATCTTCTTGGGCTCCAATCTCATCTCATGGTCTTCCACCAAACAGAAAACTGTCTCACGGTTGAGTACCGAATCCGAATATCGCAGTGTCGCTAATGGTGCCGCAGAACTCTTGTGGCTTCAGTCTCTGCTCCACGAATTGGGTTTTCCCCTCCTGAGTTGCCTCTCATTTTATGTGATAACCTCAGTGCGACGTACCTAGCTTAGAAGAGAAAACTAAACCTCAACTATATTGTAACAAAAACTAAAACTCAACTATAGTGTAACAAATAGTCATACTCTAACATCCCCCCTCAAGATCAAGGCCGGAGGCTGAAGATCTTGGAAAGAAAAGTAGAGAAAGTGGAAGGGGGAAGCGGCTTGGTGAACGCCTCGGCCAATTGATGATCGGAAGGCGTGAATTTCACCGCTAATGTCTTGTGAAGAACGTTGTCACGCACAAAGTGGAAATCAATCTCAACATGGCATAGTTGTTGTACACATATATATAGGGGAAACATTTTTTCTTAAAATTGAATGAGAGTAATTTTCAACTTTTGCCGCCTTCATCACGGTCTTTGTAACGAGCATTAACCATATCCTAATTTTCTCGTATTATTTTTTTTATCCTAATAACTTTAATTGTATTTAAGCAGAATTTAGAGCGGAAACCAAAATTGGTAAAACGTTCGAATCTGTTTTAAAAACCATTTAATAAAACTGTAAAACAATTAAAAGAAAACTTAAAAATCAATTAAAAACCTTTAATTCATCGGCGGAGAGCAAAAAGGGACTTTGTCCCGAAAATATGAGGGGCGATCGATTGCTCAAAATAGGCGATCGATCGCCTGTTGAAAATGTTGCGGGGCGATCGATCGCCTAAAACAGGCGATCAATCTCCCTAAGCGATCGCCTAAATTTTGCCTAGCGATCGCCTTCTCCAGGCGATCGCTTGGCACACGCTCTGGAATTTCTCCAGAGCGTGACCAATAGAGGGGCAATCGATCGCCCCTTGCAGGCGATCGATCGCCAAGTCCTCTGGAATCCGAAATTCCAGAGGACTTTGCATCCTCTTTTCTTTATTCATTTCTACCCTGCATATACACATATTTCTCATCCACACTTCCTTCTACAACATTAACATACAACAACCTTCAACCTCACTAAATCTTCACCAATCACTCAAAATAAACGACTCAAAACACGTTTAAAACATAACCCGTTTTCGTAAAAACGAACTGCGTGGTTCGGTTTAAAAACTAAACAAAACCCTACGAAATTCAATAATCCAGCAGTTCATCAAACGACAATTTTAACAAAACATTTTATAAATATCAATATATTATCCAGATCCAAACAACCTAAGATGTGTCTAGCTATACAATTAACCTATCTAATCCACTGTTAACCCGAAATATCCCCAAAAACCCTCAAAACACATACGTACACCCCCACAGGTCGGGTTAAGCATCGACTGCGCCAGCACACCCCCGCAGGTCATCTTCTATCAACTGCATCACTCCTCAGGTGAACGGATCTCGTCCTCACCTATGTCAAGATCATCTACACCATACAGACACACTATGAGCTAAAGGCTCAGTAAGTTTCGTAAGTGCAATGCATGCTGTGCATATGAGTTTCAGAAATCATTCAACATTTTTTTATCATTACGTCGCAGACATATTGTCACCGAGATATCAGCCCGCTAAAAGGAAAGGATTCATCCCGCGGTCGGACAACCCTTTGTATCTAGCGGAGGGGGGTACATGCTCACACAAACAACAGTCATGCCTGAGCCCCACTTCGCGTGACCAGATAACAGATTACGTAGATTCATTTAGTTCAGGCGATGTGGTATTGTGACGGACCCCTTTTGTGCCTACACAATAGATCAATAGCTCCCTTTCAGGCCACATCTCTTTTCCTGAAAACATCGTGCAGAAGTTCATTTTCTATGTTCTTTTAAAACCCATGATGCATGAACACGTGCATAATATAACATTCAACATATATACCATCAAGACAATAAAAAGTATAATCTATATTCTACATATGTACCATCAAGACAATAAAAAGGTATAACTTATAAAAGAACTAATCTTAACTACCCAACCAAAGCATATAAACCAACAATTCACCAAAACTACTCGAGACGACATTGACGTACGGTGTAGGCCAATCGACCAGAGTAAGTCACGAGAACTTACCTGTTGTCCGTAGCGCACTGAGCTCCGTCCACGAGCGTTATTCACCTAAGGCAATTTCACAACAATCGACGTTAAAGCACGTTCAAACCTTTAAGCATCAAAACTAACGAAACTCTTAACTAAAGAATTTCTTAAAACTCTAGAATACTTCATTGAGGCATCTCATCGAGCATTTCACGTTCAACATACCAAAACCTCCATTAACAGAGTTCCCTAAAACTTTGAAAATCCATAAAACCCGAACATTTCTCAACGAATCGTTTAACTTCATCCAATAACGTCCAACACTTCCATCATCTTCACAACTACGACAAACCTATCGATTTCTAACCTTAAATCACATTTTTTACAAAACCCTAAATGAAACCCTAACCGTTAAACTTCGTGAAAACCAAAATATAATGCTCTAAAACCATAGATTCATACCTAGGGTTGCGAGAGGAGGAGAAAACACGAAGAACGGACGACGAACGGAGGAAGAACGATCGTCGGAAATAGAAGTCGCCGTGAAAGCTTCGTCGCTTGGGAGGTTCGCCAGAGAGAGGAGAGAAAATCGTGAATGAGGGAGAAGAAGAAAGAAACATTTGTTTTTAATTAAAATTTGACCTGGAAAATTACCTTTTTGCCCTTCCTTTGATTTTCTATTTGATTCGTCCTTTGTTTTGTTAATTAACCGACGATTCGATTTCTCCAAATTTTCTTATTTCACCAATAACTTCAATTTATTATCAGGATTCTATTTAAACTGTCCGTTCACAATTCGAACTCTGTTTACTATTTTTACCAAAGTATCCTTTATATTACGATAAACATAATTCTCGTAAAATTAGCGTTACAACTCCTAAAATTCCCGAAATTTCCTTAAAATCCATATTAATTATTAGGATCGTAATAACGCTTTTTTTTTTGTAAAACGGACTTGATTTGACATATTTATAAAAATATTATTTACATTAAAATATTAGTATTCTGTAAAGCCGGGTGTTACAGTCTTCTTCTTCTTCATCTTCTTCCTCTGCTAAACCTGGAAAACCAATAAATCCAACTTAATTCACCTTAGCCATCAAAAACAAACATCAAAGGAGAATTTCAGAATCATCGTACCTTCAGAACAGAGAAGTTCAGCGGTTTGGTTTGGTTCCCCATTTTCTTGCGTTATAATCCAACTCCACAAAGACTTGCTCTGGCCTTTAATCAACTTCTTCGTTGCTCTTCCCTGCTAATATTCAAACGAGACCCTTTCCTTCTCATTTTCCAGATTTGCCTCTCGGTTTAGAATTCCTACAACTTAATTGAACACTCACATCAAACTTGAACCCCACGGTGATAATACTCATTATAGGACATGAAGAATTCTTACCTGTAAAAGTCCAAATCTTCCTCTGTTGAACAACTCTAACAAAATTTTCATCTTTTTCCAGTTGATCTAAAACTTTTCAGACCCTAAAAGCCTCTTTGTTAAATTTTCAAATTCTAGAATGCAAGTATTGAAACAGAAAAAGAAGACCCACCTATTTGGTTGATGAACAAAACCTATCTTTGGCGAAGAATAGTACTTCCCTCTCTTTTCTTCCCTGCTTTGATCGAGAGAAAAAGATGACTGAAGATGATGAGGGAGAGTGGATCGGTTCCACTCTCAGATATAGGGGGAGGTTGTCCCCTTGTTCTCGGCAACAATCCCAAGGAAGGGGGATTTTAAAATTATTATCTGTTTTTTTTTAAACTGGACGGTTTTCACAAAATCTCCCTCTCTACAATCTAATAATCTCTCTCTTCTGTATCTCCCTGTAAAAAGAAAATCTCTTCCTATCCAAAAATAATTCCCCAAGTCTTTCTTTGTCTCCTTATGTATATTTAGTATCCCTTAAATTTCGTAGGTCTCTAACCTATAAAATATGTTTCCTTGCAAAATAAAAATTTATTTTCAAATTTTCTTTTAGATATCATTAATGAAAAAGAAGAAGGTTTCGGCGCCTTTAATTGCGGCAGTTCACATTCCTTATTTTAAGGAATGTGTTCTTTCAGAGGCCATCCGAAAAGAAGTGAAATCTTCTATCCAAGATAGACAGAGAAAATCACTTCTAAGTGAAGAAAAATAGAAATATAATGAATATTATTTTTTAGGGAGAGAAAAGAAAGAGTCTGAGAGAAAAATAGGTGTTGTGTTTTTGTACACATTGAGAGTTCTAAGAGTGGTGATTTCTCTTAGTGAATATTTTCTAGAATATTCGATATCTAGAAAAATATTCTAAATCTTATTTTCCATAGTGAGATATTTTTGGACTCGATCCCTGTGGTTTTTTCTCGATTTGGGTTTCCACGTAAAATTCTCAGTGTTAGTTTTAACTATTATTTCTTTTATTTCTTGGTTGTTATAATTTTACGACAGTGGAAAAATATTCTTGGTATTTTTCGGATCACATCTGCTATCGTTTCTCGCACCGCTTGGTTAGTGGTGTTATTGTACTGTGTAAGTAAGTTCTATCTCGGAGACTGGAATTTAAGTGGACCGTTTGTGACCCTCCAGTCTTTCTTGGGAACTTACTTGGAAATATAATTCTGTCTAAGGAGATTGCCAAGAGCATTCTTTCTTAGGAATTATCATAATCAGTATTTTCCACGTTTTACAGTGGTGGTATTTTTTTATCATTGTTCCAGCCTAAGTTTCATTGTTTTTCTCAACAAGTGGTATCAGAGCCTCGTTATTATGGCGAGAAAGATTGAAATTGAAAAATTCAACAAAAATAACTTCTCTATGTGGAAATTAAAAATGAAGGCGTCATTGCGAATAGATTATTGTGCTATGGCCATCAGCGACAGGCCGACGAACGTTGAAGACGAGAAATGGAACAAAGCTGATGAGGATGCAATGGTCATTTTGCATCTTACTCTAGCAGATAGAATTTTGTCAAGTATCTCAGAAATGGTAACGACAAAACAGATCTGAGATACGCTGATAAAATTGTACGAGAAGAAGTTGTAGTATAATAAAATTTTCTTGAAAAGAAAATTATATACCCTTCAAATGGCAGAATCTACAACAGTGACAGACCACGTTAATACTCTCAATACATTATTTTCTCAACTTACAGTAATGAAGCACAAAATCGACGAAAATAAAAGGGCTGAACTTTTACTCCAAAGTTTGTCAGATTCATATGATCACCTCATCGTAAATTTGTTCAATGGTACTGCAAAAACAACATTGATGTTCAATGATATTGCAGTCGCCGTTCTTGACGAATATAGTAGGCGGAAAAACAAGGAGCAGTCCTCTATGGAGGCTTTATCAGTAACGAAATGGAGATCAATGGAACGTGCGGCCTTTGGAGCCAGCACGTCAGGAAGATCAAAGTCGAAAAGCAAAAGAGACGTTAAGTGCTATCATTGTGGCAAGATGGGCCACATGAAAAAGGATTGTTGGAAATTGAAGAAAGAACAAGACACAGAATGTGTGAAAGGAGAAATGAAGAGAATGACTGCAACTGTGTAACACCCGGTTCCATCAAACCGATTTTACCTTATCATCTAATTGTGTACACTTTATGGATGAAATTGGGAGAAATATTGATCAGGTTAATGAGTGACTAAGTAAGGGCATAATGGTAAATGGAGATCTATAGTGGATAACGTATTTAAGAGATGGTTTAATGAGGTTTAGCTGCCACTGTTTTCTCATTTTCCTTTCTTGGCATTCAGCTCAACTAAGTAGAGTTTCTCTCGGCGATCTTCCCTCCCATTCTCTCCAAGCTAGGTGAGTTCTACTTCGATTTCTTGCTACATTGTAACTATCGATGATTGTGGGGATTTTAAATGTGAGTTTTGAGAATGCTGTAAGTGAGAGTTAGTTCGGGTTTGGGGCATATCAGGAATGCTTGATGATCTGAGTTCCCAAACTAGTTTCCTTATGAGTTCTGGTAGATTTGAGGATAGTTTAGAATGAAGCTTAACTAATATTTTGTCTACGGCTATAGGTTTGAGCAAAACCCGAAGTAGATTGCAACCAAGCTTTTCCAGGAAAACAGGTAAGTAGAGTATGTGTGTGTCTTCGGGTCTACATCACAAAACAGTAGGTTTATGCTTGTTTGAATGTTTTCTGTATGTCATGAATCATGTTTTGGAAAGAACATGAAAATGAATTTACATGTAATGACATGGCAAGGTATGAACAGAACGTAATAGATCAGCTGTTAAGGAAACTAATCTGCCCCTTAATTTATGAAGAGGATGTATGACTTTGGAAAAATTGATCCGCTTCCTAATGGAATTTAAGATTAGATCAGCTGTTAAGGGAACTAATCCGCCCCTTAATTTATGAAGAGGATGTATGACTTTGGGAAAAATGATCCAACTCCCAATGGAACCGAGGGATCAGATCAGAGAAAGAACGTGAACGCAACAGAGATGTGAAAGTAGAAACTGCATGTCTAGGATTTATGTTTCAACATATCATTTCATTGTTGCTTTACTTACTTAGCATTAGGCTAATAGATGAGTTTTGTGATGTAGGTGCTGAGGTTGCAACAGGTGAATTCTCTGAATGTATTGAAGAATATGTAAAGTTGATGGAGCACAGCTATGTCACGGTTTGGTGCTCAGATGAGGCGGTTTAACTAATGTCAGTAGGTGTGAAAGTCTAGTTAACAATGGTTCAGTTTTAGTATGCTAAGAATGTTAATGACAGCCAAAGTTTAATGTTTTTATTAATTTTGGAGCTTTTCTGATTATGAACAACACAATTTGGTTTTAGTTGTAGATTATTATTCTAGATTTATAAAGTTGTAGATTTATGTTGTTTTGAATAGCTACTGTTAAAATTTACAATTTCTTTTAGTAGGAAGAGTTATTTGTTTGTTTAGAGTGTTACTGTTCATCGGTGGATGTAATCTATCGGTGGATGTAGTCTATCGGTGGATATAGTCTATCGGTGGATGTAGTCTATCGGTGTATGAAGTCTATCGTTGGATGTTGTCGAACGGTAGACGTGAGTAATAGGTTTTGTCATTTTATGATAGGTGGATGTGAGTAATAGGTTTTGTCGTTTATGATCGGTGGAAGTGAGTAATAGGTTTTGTCATTTTATGATCGGTGGATGTGAGTAATAGTGTAACGCCCCGAGTTATCTGAACCCGGTTTGTTACTCATAAACCTGAAGATAACTAAGAAACTTTGGACCAATTTTTTTTTGACTTAGCTCAACAGCCAGAATTTGACATAAACTAAATCTCAAAAACATTTAAAACTTGCAGCGGAAATCATTTGGAATGTAAGAAGCAATCGGCCCAAAAAGAAATAGAGGTTTTTTTTTAAAAAAAAAAAATCGTGAAATACATGGGGAGTCGCAGAAGTCAAAAGCATCTGCCGATGGATAAAGTCAACGGAAGAAGCAAGAACAGCAAATAGAAGGCTTCTACCGATGACGTGGACCAGAAGAGTTGGAAACAAAAGACATCTCTCGGTGGACTGCATCTACCGATGACGTTAGCCGGATAAATTAATTATCCAACATCGTCCGATCGCAAAACGACGAATTTTGCGACTCGCACCTACCGGTGGCTAAACGACAAAATCTCTCATTCCATCTTCCGATAAAATAAACTGCATACACCGACCACTAAACGACAAAGCATAATACTCACTCGTACCGATAGTGCAAAATCTACATCTTCCGATAGAATGAAAACTACATCTTCCGATGACTTTACTGAAACATCATCCGATGACTTTACTGAAGACATCTTCTGATAGAATTAGAACTACATCTTCCGATGACTTTACTGGAGACATCTTCCGATAGACGACATAATTATAACTCAACCTCTACCGATAGACATCATCTACCGATAGAGAGCAGAGCGACATACCTACAACTCCTTGCTATACAACACGACTCTAACTACAGAAAGAATCTACTTACATTACTGGAATCATTCAAAAACAATCTTAACCAATGCAATACTCAAAAATCCAGCAAGTGCCAACATCAAATCTCAACAGAATACTATTATCAGAAAAGAAAACTCAAAACATTTTCAAAACATTGAAACAACTACTGTCATAAAAACTCAACCTATTTAAATTGAAACATTGTCAACTAAATCTTCACTCCAACAGACATTAGTTAAACCGCCTCATTAAATACCAGATCCGTGGCATGAGTATGCTCCTCCAACCAGCCTATCCCTCAATAAACTCAAAGAATTCACCTGTTGTCGCTTCTTCACCTACATCACAAAACTCATCTATTAGTCTAATGCTAAGTAAGTAAAGCAGTAATGAAATGAAATACTGAACATAAATTCCTAAACATGCAGTTTCTACTTTCTCATCTCAATTGCATTCACATTCATTCATAAGCTGATCTGATCCCTCGGTTTCCTTGGGAAGTGGATCAATTTTCCCAATGTTATACATCCTCTACTCGATTAAGGGGCGGATGAATTCCTTTAATAGCTGATTTGATCCCTCTGTTCCCTTGGGAGTGGGATCAATTCTCCCAATGTATAAAATTCCTTCATAAATTAAGGGGTGGATTAGTTCCCTTAATAGTTTGTCTGTCACATTCAGTTCATGCCTCACCATCCCTACATGGAAATTCATTTTCGTAATCTTTCACAAAAACATGATGCATGACATACAAAATCATTCACGAGATACATAACCCTACTATTTTGTGATGTAGGCCCGAAGGCACGTGCATACTTTACTTACCTGGTCTTCTGGAAGGTTTGGTTGAAATCTCCTTCGGGAATTTGCTCGAACCTAAATCCATAAACCGATCATTAATTAAACATTCACTAAACTTCATCCTATTCAACCAGAGACCTAAGGAAACTAATTGAGAACTCTGGTCATAATGCATTCTCGATACTGCACTAAACTGAAACTGACGCTCATCTATAGTATCCTTGAAACCCTCGCATTGGACTCCATCGGCTATCTAACTGCTAAAATATAAGAAATGGGGAAAAACTTACTTAGATAGAAGAAGAGTCTGGTGGAGGATTCCCCAAGAGCTCTGCTGAGCTCGAGCTGGACACCGAAAAGGAGTAAATGATGAAACAGTGGCGGCTACAGTGCATAAATCTCTAAACCACTTCCCTTAAATAGGTTATCTACTTTTAAATTGCCAAATTACATAAATGCCCTTGCTTAGTTACTCATTAACCTAATCAATAACTCTCCCAATTCTTCCATGAAATTGTACATCATTAATTGATAAGTTAAATTCGGTTTAATTGAAACCGGGTGCTACAATCTACCCTCCTTAAAAGA
This sequence comes from Begonia masoniana, assembly GCA_022432975.1. Taxonomy (NCBI): domain Eukaryota; kingdom Viridiplantae; phylum Streptophyta; class Magnoliopsida; order Cucurbitales; family Begoniaceae; genus Begonia; species Begonia masoniana. Next base: position 12,229,217 of record CM039513.1, read on the forward strand.
ATTTTGTCCTCAAAATTCAATACCTGAATAATTCTGGATGTTGGTCCATCATGTCTTGCTGACGCTCCCAAGTGGTCTCCTCTATGTTCTTGTTGTGCCATAAGACTTTTACTAGTGGAACCTCTTTGTTGCGCAATACCTTCACTGCATAATCTAAGATCTTTACTGGTTTCTCTTCATAGGCAAGGGTAGGATGAATCTTAAGGTCTTGCTGTTTCACGATTTGATATGGATTCCTTATGCATTTCTTCAACATAGAAACATGGAACACACTGTGTATCCCATCCATAGACGCCGGTAGCTGCAACTGATAGGCTGCCCTCCCAACTCTCTTCAGAATAGTGAATGGTCCAATAAATCTGGGGTTCAACTTTCCTCTCTTTCCAAATCTCATCACTCCTTTGAAAGGTGACACCTTAAGGAAAACTTCATTACCAACATCAAATTCCAGTTCTCTTCGTCTTTTGTCTGCATAGATTTCCTGCCGGCTTTGTGCTGTCAAGATTCTTTGTCGGATAAGAGCAATCTTCTCCACTGTCTGCTGCACAATATCAGGACCAATCAATTGTGCCTCTCGAACTTCATCCCAATACAATGGAGATATGCACTTTCGTCCATTTAACGCCTTGTATGGTGCCATGCCTATTGTCGCCTGAAAACTGAGGAGAATTCTACTAAAGGTAGGTACTTGCTCCAAGAACCTTGAAAGTCTAGCACACATGCACGGAGCATATCCTCTAATGTTTGGATGGTTCTTTCGGACTGTCCATCAGTTTGAGGGTGAAAAGCTGTGCTAAAACTAAGCTGTGTTCCCATAGCCTTGTGCAAACTTTTCCAATACTTAGAGGTAAATCTAGTGTCTCGGTCTGAAACTAGGGTGCTTGGAACTCCATGCAGTCTAACAACTTCGTGCACATACAACTCAGCCAGTTGATCCATCGAGTATGTTATCTTCATTGGCAGAAAGTGAGCAGATTTGGTTAAACGATCAACTATTACCCAAATTGCATCGTGACCCTTTGCTGTTCTAGGTAATCCTATAACAAAATCCATCGTTATTTGTTCCCATTTCCATTCGGGAACTGGTAAGGGTTGTAACGTTCCAGCAGGTCTCTGATGTTCAGCTTTGACTTGCTGGCAGATCAGACAGGACTCCACATACTCCGCCACACTTCTTTTCATACCTGGCCACCAATAATGTTGCTTGAGATCTCTGACATTTTCGTACTCCCGGGATGAACAGAGAGTCTAGAAGAATGTGCCTCAGATATGATTTCCTTCCTAAGTTCAGTATTAGCCGGAACAAACCATCTGTTCCGAAACTTGAGAATTCCATCAACTGAGCAGTTGAAATCCGACTTGTCAGTAGAATCCATGCACAACTTATACTTATTGCACTCAGTGTCATTCATTTGAACTTCCTTTATTCTCTCAAAAATAGTAGGCCTTAAAGATATGGCCGAAAGCATAGCTGTCATACTAGACACAACTTTCAGGTTGAATTTTTGGAATTCTGCCTCTAAAGCTATTGGTATGTCTAGAGTCAGTGTGGAAACTGAAGGGGTCACTCTACTCAAAGTATCAGCCACTACATTCGCCTTGCCAGGGTGGTACTTAATCTCAAAATCATAATCTTTGACAAACTCTAACCACCTACGTTGCCTCATATTCAGTTCCTTTTGCGTGAAAATGTATTTCAGACTTTTATGATCTGAAAATATCTCACAAGTTTGTCCATACATATAGTGCCTCCAAATCTTTAATGTGAAGACCACAGCAGCTAATTCTAAGTCATGTGTAGGGTAATTCTTTTCATGTACTTTTAACTGCCTAGAAGCATAAGCTATAACCTTTCCATCTTGCATCAACACACAATCTAGTTCAATTTTGGAAGCGTCACAATAAATACTAAATTTACCATCTTCAACTGGAAGGGTTAAGATTGGTTTCAAGGTCTGAAAGCTACGTTCACATTCTTCAGTCCACATATACATCACATGTTTCCTTGTTAACCTAGTAAGGGGTGTTGCAATCTTTGAAAATCCTTCAATAAATTTTCTATAATATCCCGCTAATCCAAGGAAACTTCGAATATCAGTAGCATTCCTTGGTTGAGGTCACTCCTTGACTGCTTGAACCTTGGCTGGATCGACAGATATTCCATCTCCAAAAATCACGTGACCAAGAAAGTGTACTTTGTCCAACCAAAACTCACACTTGGAAAACTTAGCATACAGTTGGTGCTGCCTTAGTAATCCTAACACCAAACCCAAATGTCTTGCATGCTCATCCTTAGTTTTAGAATAGATTAGAATGTCATCTATGAATACAATGACAAACTTGTCCAAATACTCGTGAAACACTCTATTCATAAGATCCATGAAGGCTGCTGGTGCATTTGTCAAACCAAAAGACATGACCAAAAACTCATAATGTCCATACCTTGTGCGAAAGGCAGTCTTTGGGATATTGACATGCCTCGGGATGCATACTTAATGAAAGTTAGTAAAAATCCCTTGCCTTATCTAAATTCTCTATTTATTACGTATTTTTATTTTTGTAGAAAAATTTATGAAGAAGGATTGCCTATGGATCACTTGGAGGAGTCACGACTTAGCCCAATGGGAATTTGTCTTCCCGGGCCCTATTTTTGTAATTTTTATTTCGAACTTATTTGGCATACATTCGCCTTTATTGTAAGGATTTTATAAATTGCATTGCATGCATTAGATTGTGTGGTTAGGGTTAGATGAATGTTGGTGGATTATGGGTTGAAGAATTTCAACTCAAATATTCAAGGAAAAAGTCTACAACAAATGGAGCCCAAAGGAAGCCATGGCCCAAAGAAGAGCCCATATTTAAAGGTATGATTTTGCAGGTACAAGAGTTAGTGGAAACATGGATTGATGATGTGGCAAGATTCCCTCCATTGATCCCTTTAGGCATGACATTCATCTCCTCCCTAGGATGTGTCCTTGTTTGTTTTGATATTGGTCATCTATCATTTTTCATCCAAGGGCCACCATTCATTCATCCTTATGGAAACCCTAATAATCCACCCTAGGACTCTATAAATTCATGGCATTGGTGCATGTATGACAATTTTTGCCCATTTATAAAATTTCTATTTCTCTACTCAAAGGAGGGTATCCTTAGGAGTGTTTTCCTTGGTTCCTTGAACCAAGAGGAGTTAGCCTCCATTGCTAGCCTAGCTTGGGTTGCTAGGTTAGCTCTTACTCATTCCCTCGCCTTTTCCATTGGGAGTTGGATCGAGGACGAAAAATCCCGGCCTACGGTGGTCGTTTTCCTCCCGAAAAACGTTTATCCTAGAGCTTAACCCGTAAGATCGCTCTAAGGAACCTCCAAGGGTATTTTCTTTATTTTTATTGCTATCACATCCACACAATATCACTCTTTAATTTTCAGCCATCAAACACACACACTCCACCCTTTATTTTATTGCATTTTCTTTCATTTTCATCTCATCTCTCTACACTTTTCCACACACATTTCACTTCTCTATTTTATTGCAATTCACACACCCATCCTCTTCATTCTCGGCCACCCTTCATACTCACACACCTCCACCTTTATTTATTTGCTCTTTTCTTCTATTTTTGTTCTCTTTATTTTCATTTAGCACAACACTTGCACCCGAGCACATTTCTTATCATTTTGTGGGTTTGAACACAACCCCTTTTCTAAGGGATTTTGTGTCAGATATCTTCTGATTTAACCTTCAACTGGTAATAACCGGATCTAAGGTCAATCTTAGAGAAAACTCTTGCACCCTTAAGCTGGTCAAATAAGTCATCAATCCTCGGCAAAGGGTACTTGTTCTTGACAATTAACTTATTTAATTCTCTATAATCAATGAACATACGCATTGATCCATCTTTCTTTTTGACAAAGAGGACAGGTGCACCCCACGGTGAAAAGCTAGGGCGTATGAACCCTTTCTCCAATAAATCCTCTAACTGCCTCTTCAATTCCTTAAGTTCTATTGGTGCTAATTTATATGGATTCTTAGATACAGGCTCAGCGCCTGGGTAGACATCCACAACAAATTCGATTTCTCTATCTTGTGGCAAGCCAGGAAGGTCATCTAGGAATACCTCCAGAAAATCTTGGACAACAAAAACATTCTTGGGGTTTGATTTTTCTACTAGTTGTGTGTCTAAAACATTGGCCAAAAAGCACAAATACTCCCTGCATGAGGAGGGTCTAAAATCGATAGAAGTCATTACAGTTATTTCCTTACTCTTCTTTAGAGCTTGGAAGGTATGGTTTAAACTTCCAGGGGGTTGAAAACTAACAACTCCAGTCCTACAATCTATTGTGGCATAATGTTTAAATAACCAATCCATTCCTAGGATTACATCAAATCCCTTTATGTCCATAACGATGAGATCGGCAGGCAAGTTCTTGTTTCCTACTAATACAACACTATCAAGCATCATTTGGTTAGAGTGCATCCGTTCACCAGAGGGTAGGGCAACTTTGAACACATGTTCGAAAGAAGTAAACCGTACGTCTAACTTATCAGCAAATGCAGAGGCTATAAAAGAATATGTTACACCCGAATCTATCAAAGTAAAAGCAGGTATAGAGTTGATCAGTATTGTACCTGACACCACAGCAGGCCGGTCCTCATCACAAGACTCCATCATGGAGAATATTCTTGGCTTAATCTTGACAGGGCCACCCTTCAAAGCTGGGCAGTCTCTGTTGACATGGCCAACCTTGTTGCAATGGAAACATCGAATGACCCGGGGCTTTGGGCAATCCTTGTACAAGTGTCCAACCTCTTCACAGTTGAAGCACTTACCCGATCTAAATCTACACTCCCCCAAGTGATTCTTTGAACATTTCGGGCACTGAGGGAATTTCTGGGTATTCAGTACCTTCTTTCCAGATCCTTGGTTATTTTGGCCTTCACTTGGCCTCTTCACTCCCCTCTGATGGTGTGGCTAGATAAACTTTTGCGAAACCTCCTTTGGTCCGGCACACTTCCTTTCGGCTTCTTCCACTTCCAGAGCAGTGGACACAACTTCACTAAATGTCAAGCCTTTGATGCCACAGAATTTGACTCCTCGGTAAATCTCCGGCTTCAGTCCATGCACAAATTTGAACACCTTATCCTCGTCCTTATGAGCAAAATGTCCAGCAAACCTGGACAAGGACTCAAATTGCCTACTGTACTCTGTCACCGACCCTGTCTGCTTCAAATTCAGGAACTCTAACTTCTTCGCGGTTTGGACCGTGCTGTTAAAATACTTCCCATAGAAAATGTCCTTGAATTGTGACCAAGGCATCGCCAAAACATCTGTGGTGGTCTCTATTGTCTCCCACCAGAGTTGAGCTTCACCAGCCAAATAGAACGTGGCCAACGTGACTTTGTCTTCTTCTCCAATATTGGCACACCTAAACATACTCTCAATTTTTCTAAGCCATCCTTCAACAATAACTGGATCAGATGACTGTCCATCAAACGTGGGTGGTCTTAGTCTCCATAATGTTCACTGCTAGAACCCGAGTTGGCACTTCCTTGTGTCTCCCGGCTCAACAGCACTCCTAATTGATCAGATTGTTGACGCACTATATCAGTCTGCTGATGCATCAATTCTGTCAGCTGCCTAATTACACTAGAGTCCTCCTCCCGCCTCGGACTCGGTATCTCTCTTGGTAATCTTGGTCTTCCTGGTCGTCTAGACATTTGCTATATTCCTGTACAAGGTTAAGTACAACCTTAAACTTCTAATAGCTAAGGTTAAGATAAACACTTACAGTTGTTGGAGCACCTCCATGCAACGATTGGCACTGATGAGTAATCTTTTGAACGGTTTAACTGAATGTCTTTGATACCATTCTGTAACGCCCCGAGTTATCTGAACCCGGTTTGTTACTCATAAACCTGAAGATAACTAAGAAACTTTGGACCAATTTTTTTTTACTTAGCTCAACAGCCAGAATTTGACATAAACTAAATCTCAAAAACATTTAAAACTTGCAGCGGAAATCATTTGGAATGTAAGAAGCAATCGGCCCAAAAAGAAATAGAGGTTATTTTTTAAAAAAAATCGTGAAATACATGGGGAGTCGCAGAAGTCAAAAGCATCTGTCGATGGATAAAGTCAACGGAAGAAGCAAGAACAGCAAATAGAAGGCTTCTACCGATGACGTGGACCAGAAGAGTTGGAAACAAAAGACATCTCTCGGTGGACTGCATCTACCGATGACGTCAGCCGGATAAATTAATTATCCAACATCATCCGATCGCAAAACGACGAGTTTTGCGACTCGCACCTACCGGTGGCTAAACGACAAAATCTCTCATTCCATCTTCCGATAAAATAAACTGCATACACCGACCACTAAACGACAAAGCATAATACTCACTCGTACCGATAGTGCAAAATCTACATCTTCCGATAGAATGAGAACTACATCTTCCGATGACTTTACTGAAACATCATCCGATGACTTTACTGAAGACATCTTCTGATAGAATTAGAACTACATCTTCCGATGACTTTACTGGAGACATCTTCCGATAGACGACATAATTATAACTCAACCTCTACCGATAGACATCATCTACCGATAGAGAGCAGAGCGACATACCTACAACTCCTTGCTATACAACACGACTCTAACTACAGAAAGAATCTACTTACATTACTGGAATCATTCAAAAACAATCTTAACCAATGCAATACTCAAAAATCCAGCAAGTGCCAACATCAAATCTCAACAGAATACTATTATCAGAAAAGAAAACTCAAAACATTTTCAAAACATTGAAACAACTACTGTCATAAAAACTCAACCTATTTAAATTGAAACATTGTCAACTAAATCTTCACTCCAACAGACATTAGTTAAACCGCCTCATTAAATACCAGATCCGTGGCATGAGTATGCTCCTCCAACCAGCCTATCCCTCAATAAACTCAAAGAATTCACCTGTTGTCGCTTCTTCACCTACATCACAAAACTCATCTATTAGTCTAATGCTAAGTAAGTAAAGCAGTAATGAAATGAAATACTGAACATAAATTCCTAAACATGCAGTTTCTACTTTCTCGTCTCAATTGCATTCACATTCATTCATAAGCTGATCTGATCCCTCGGTTTTCTTGGGAAGTGGATCAATTTTCCCAATGTTATACATCCTCTACTCGATTAAGGGGCGGATGAATTCCTTTAATAGCTGATTTGATCCCTCTGTTCCCTTGGGAGTGGGATCAATTCTCCCAATGTATAAAATTCCTTCATAAATTAAGGGGTGGATTAGTTCCCTTAATAGTTTGTCTGTCACATTCAGTTCATGCCTCACCATCCCTACATGGAAATTCATTTTCGTAATCTTTCACAAAAACATGATGCATGACATACAAAATCATTCACGAGATACATAACCCTACTATTTTGTGATGTAGGCCCGAAGGCACGTGCATACTTTACTTACCTGGTCTTCTGGAAGGTTTGGTTGAAATCTCCTTCGGGAATTTGCTCGAACCTAAATCCATAAACCGATCATTAATTAAACATTCACTAAACTTCATCCTATTCAACCAGAGACCTAAGGAAACTAATTGAGAACTCTGGTCATAATGCATTCTCGATACTGCACTAAACTGAAACTGACGCTCATCTATAGTATCCTTGAAACCCTCGCATTGGACTCCATCGGCTATCTAACTGCTAAAATATAAGAAATGGGGAAAAACTTACTTAGATAGAAGAAGAGTCTGGTGGAGGATTCCCCAAGAGCTCTGCTGAGCTCGAGCTGGACACCGAAAAGGAGTAAATGATGAAACAGTGGCGGCTACAGTGCATAAATCTCTAAACCACTTCCCTTAAATAGGTTATCTACTTTTAAATTGCCAAATTACATAAATGCCCTTGCTTAGTTACTCATTAACCTAATCAATAACTCTCCCAATTCTTCCATGAAATTGCACATCATTAATTGATAAGTTAAATTCGGTTTAATTGAAACCGGGTGCTACAATCTACCCTCCTTAAAAGAATTTTGTCCTCAAAATTCAATACCTGAATAATTCTGGATGTTGGTCCATCATGTCTTGCTGACGCTCCCAAGTGGTCTCCTCTATGTTCTTGTTGTGCCATAAGACTTTTACTAGTGGAACCTCTTTGTTGCGCAATACCTTCACTGCATAATCTAAGATCTTTACTGGTTTCTCTTCATAGGCAAGGGTAGGATGAATCTTAAGGTCTTGCTGTTTCACGATTTGATATGGATTCCTTATGCATTTCTTCAACATAGAAACATGGAACACACTGTGTATCCCATCCATAGACGCCGGTAGCTGCAACTGATAGGCTGCCCTCCCAACTCTCTTCAGAATAGTGAATGGTCCAATAAATCTGGGGTTCAACTTTCCTCTCTTTCCAAATCTCATCACTCCTTTGAAAGGTGACACCTTAAGGAAAACTTCATTACCAACATCAAATTCCAGTTCTCTTCGTCTTTTGTCTGCATAGATTTCCTGCCGGCTTTGTGCTGTCAAGATTCTTTGTCGGATAAGAGCAATCTTCTCCACTGTCTGCTGCACAATATCAGGACCAATCAATTGTGCCTCTCGAACTTCATCCCAATACAATGGAGATATGCACTTTCGTCCATTTAACGCCTTGTATGGTGCCATGCCTATTGTCGCCTGAAAACTGAGGAGAATTCTACTAAAGGTAGGTACTTGCTCCAAGAACCTTGAAAGTCTAGCACACATGCACGGAGCATATCCTCTAATGTTTGGATGGTTCTTTCGGACTGTCCATCAGTTTGAGGGTGAAAAGCTGTGCTAAAACTAAGCTGTGTTCCCATAGCCTTGTGCAAACTTTTCCAATACTTAGAGGTAAATCTAGTGTCTCGGTCTGAAACTAGGGTGCTTGGAACTCCATGCAGTCTAACAACTTCGTGCACATACAACTCAGCCAGTTGATCCATCGAGTATGTTATCTTCATTGGCAGAAAGTGAGCAGATTTGGTTAAACGATCAACTATTACCCAAATTGCATCGTGACCCTTTGCTGTTCTAGGTAATCCTATAACAAAATCCATCGTTATTTGTTCCCATTTCCATTCGGGAACTGGTAAGGGTTGTAACGTTCCAGCAGGTCTCTGATGTTCAGCTTTGACTTGCTGGCAGATCAGACAGGACTCCACATACTCCGCCACACTTCTTTTCATACCTGGCCACCAATAATGTTGCTTGAGATCTCTGACATTTTCGTACTCCCGGGATGAACAGAGAGTCTAGAAGAATGTGCCTCAGATATGATTTCCTTCCTAAGTTCAGTATTAGCCGGAACAAACCATCTGTTCCGAAACTTGAGAATTCCATCAACTGAGCAGTTGAAATCCGACTTGTCAGTAGAATCCATGCACAACTTATACTTATTGCACTCAGTGTCATTCATTTGAACTTCCTTTATTCTCTCAAAAATAGTAGGCCTTAAAGATATGGCCGAAAGCATAGCTGTCATACTAGACACAACTTTCAGGTTGAATTTTTGGAATTCTGCCTCTAAAGCTATTGGTATGTCTAGAGTCAGTGTGGAAACTGAAGGGGTCACTCTACTCAAAGTATCAGCCACTACATTCGCCTTGCCAGGGTGGTACTTAATCTCAAAATCATAATCTTTGACAAACTCTAACCACCTACGTTGCCTCATATTCAGTTCCTTTTGCGTGAAAATGTATTTCAGACTTTTATGATCTGAAAATATCTCACAAGTTTGTCCATACATATAGTGCCTCCAAATCTTTAATGTGAAGACCACAGCAGCTAATTCTAAGTCATGTGTAGGGTAATTCTTTTCATGTACTTTTAACTGCCTAGAAGCATAAGCTATAACCTTTCCATCTTGCATCAACACACAATCTAGTTCAATTTTGGAAGCGTCACAATAAATACTAAATTTACCATCTTCAACTGGAAGGGTTAAGATTGGTTTCAAGGTCTGAAAGCTACGTTCACATTCTTCAGTCCACATATACATCACATGTTTCCTTGTTAACCTAGTAAGGGGTGTTGCAATCTTTGAAAATCCTTCAATAAATTTTCTATAATATCCCGCTAATCCAAGGAAACTTCGAATATCAGTAGCATTCCTTGGTTGAGGTCACTCCTTGACTGCTTGAACCTTGGCTGGATCGACAGATATTCCATCTCCAAAAATCACGTGACCAAGAAAGTGTACTTTGTCCAACCAAAACTCACACTTGGAAAACTTAGCATACAGTTGGTGCTGCCTTAGTAATCCTAACACCAAACCCAAATGTCTTGCATGCTCATCCTTAGTTTTAGAATAGATTAGAATGTCATCTATGAATACAATGACAAACTTGTCCAAATACTCGTGAAACACTCTATTCATAAGATCCATGAAGGCTGCTGGTGCATTTGTCAAACCAAAAGACATGACCAAAAACTCATAATGTCCATACCTTGTGCGAAAGGCAGTCTTTGGGATATTGACATGCCTCGGGATGCATACTTAATGAAAGTTAGTAAAAATCCCTTGCCTTATCTAAATTCTCTATTTATTACGTATTTTTATTTTTGTAGAAAAATTTATGAAGAAGGATTGCCTATGGATCACTTGGAGGAGTCACGACTTAGCCCAATGGGAATTTGTCTTCCCGGGCCCTATTTTTGTAATTTTTATTTCGAACTTATTTGGCATACATTCGCCTTTATTGTAAGGATTTTATAAATTGCATTGCATGCATTAGATTGTGTGGTTAGGGTTAGATGAATGTTGGTGGATTATGGGTTGAAGAATTTCAACTCAAATATTCAAGGAAAAAGTCTACAACAAATGGAGCCCAAAGGAAGCCATGGCCCAAAGAAGAGCCCATATTTAAAGGTATGATTTTGCAGGTACAAGAGTTAGTGGAAACATGGATTGATGATGTGGCAAGATTCCCTCCATTGATCCCTTTAGGCATGACATTCATCTCCTCCCTAGGATGTGTCCTTGTTTGTTTTGATATTGGTCATCTATCATTTTTCATCCAAGGGCCACCATTCATTCATCCTTATGGAAACCCTAATAATCCACCCTAGGACTCTATAAATTCATGGCATTGGTGCATGTATGACAATTTTTGCCCATTTATAAAATTTCTATTTCTCTACTCAAAGGAGGGTATCCTTAGGAGTGTTTTCCTTGGTTCCTTGAACCAAGAGGAGTTAGCCTCCATTGCTAGCCTAGCTTGGGTTGCTAGGTTAGCTCTTACTCATTCCCTCGCCTTTTCCATTGGGAGTTGGATCGAGGACGAAAAATCCCGGCCTACGGTGGTCGTTTTCCTCCCGAAAAACGTTTATCCTAGAGCTTAACCCGTAAGATCGCTCTAAGGAACCTCCAAGGGTATTTTCTTTATTTTTATTGCTATCACATCCACACAATATCACTCTTTAATTTTCAGCCATCAAACACACACACTCCACCCTTATTTTATTGCATTTTCTTTCATTTTCATCTCATCTCTCTACACTTTTCCACACACATTTCACTTCTCTATTTTATTGCAATTCACACACCCATCCTCTTCATTCTCGGCCACCCTTCATACTCACACACCTCCACCTTTATTTATTTGCTCTTTTCTTCTATTTTTGTTCTCTTTATTTTCATTTAGCACAACACTTGCACCCGAGCACATTTCTTATCATTTTGTGGGTTTGAACACAACCCCTTTTCTAAGGGATTTTGTGTCAGATATCTTCTGATTTAACCTTCAACTGGTAATAACCGGATCTAAGGTCAATCTTAGAGAAAACTCTTGCACCCTTAAGCTGGTCAAATAAGTCATCAATCCTCGGCAAAGGGTACTTGTTCTTGACAATTAACTTATTTAATTCTCTATAATCAATGAACATACGCATTGATCCATCTTTCTTTTTGACAAAGAGGACAGGTGCACCCCACGGTGAAAAGCTAGGGCGTATGAACCCTTTCTCCAATAAATCCTCTAACTGCCTCTTCAATTCCTTAAGTTCTATTGGTGCTAATTTATATGGATTCTTAGATACAGGCTCAGCGCCTGGGTAGACATCCACAACAAATTCGATTTCTCTATCTTGTGGCAAGCCAGGAAGGTCATCTAGGAATACCTCCAGAAAATCTTGGACAACAAAACATTCTTGGGGTTTGATTTTTCTACTAGTTGTGTGTCTAAAACATTGGCCAAAAAGCACAAATACTCCCTGCATGAGGAGGGTCTAAAATCGATAGAAGTCATTACAGTTATTTCCTTACTCTTCTTTAGAGCTTGGAAGGTATGGTTTAAACTTCCAGGGGGTTGAAAACTAACAACTCCAGTCCTACAATCTATTGTGGCATAATGTTTAAATAACCAATCCATTCCTAGGATTACATCAATCCCTTTATGTCCATAACGATGAGATCGGCAGGCAAGTTCTTGTTTCCTACTAATACAACACTATCAAGCATCATTTGGTTAGAGTGCATCCGTTCACCAGAGGGTAGGGCAACTTTGAACACATGTTCGAAAGAAGTAAACCGTACGTCTAACTTATCAGCAAATGCAGAGGCTATAAAAGAATATGTTACACCCGAATCTATCAAAGTAAAAGCAGGTATAGAGTTGATCAGTATTGTACCTGACACCACAGCAGGCCGGTCCTCATCACAAGACTCCATCATGGAGAATATTCTTGGCTTAATCTTGACAGGGCCACCCTTCAAAGCTGGGCAGTCTCTGTTGACATGGCCAACCTTGTTGCAATGGAAACATCGAATGACCCGGGGCTTTGGGCAATCCTTGTACAAGTGTCCAACCTCTTCACAGTTGAAGCACTTACCCGATCTAAATCTACACTCCCCCAAGTGATTCTTTGAACATTTCGGGCACTGAGGGAATTTCTGGGTATTCAGTACCTTCTTTCCAGATCCTTGGTTATTTTGGCCTTCACTTGGCCTCTTCACTCCCCTCTGATGGTGTGGCTAGATAAACTTTTGCGAAACCTCCTTTGGTCCGGCACACTTCCTTTCGGCTTCTTCCACTTCCAGAGCAGTGGACACAACTTCACTAAATGTCAAGCCTTTGATGCCACAGAATTTGACTCCTCGGTAAATCTCCGGCTTCAGTCCATGCACAAATTTGAACACCTTATCCTCGTCCTTATGAGCAAAATGTCCAGCAAACCTGGACAAGGACTCAAATTGCCTACTGTACTCTGTCACCGACCCTGTCTGCTTCAAATTCAGGAACTCTAACTTCTTCGCGGTTTGGACCGTGCTGTTAAAATACTTCCCATAGAAAATGTCCTTGAATTGTGACCAAGGCATCGCCAAAACATCTGTGGTGGTCTCTATTGTCTCCCACCAGAGTTGAGCTTCACCAGCCAAATAGAACGTGGCCAACGTGACTTTGTCTTCTTCTCCAATATTGGCACACCTAAACATACTCTCAATTTTTCTAAGCCATCCTTCAACAATAACTGGATCAGATGACTGTCCATCAAACGTGGGTGGTCTTAGTCTCCATAATGTTCACTGCTAGAACCCGAGTTGGCACTTCCTTGTGTCTCCCGGCTCAACAGCACTCCTAATTGATCAGATTGTTGACGCACTATATCAGTCTGCTGATGCATCAATTCTGTCAGCTGCCTAATTACACTAGAGTCCTCCTCCCGCCTCGGACTCGGTATCTCTCTTGGTAATCTTGGTCTTCCTGGTCGTCTAGACATTTGCTATATTCCTGTACAAGGTTAAGTACAACCTTAAACTTCTAATAGCTAAGGTTAAGATAAACACTTACAGTTGTTGGAGCACCTCCATGCAACGATTGGCACTGATGAGTAATCTTTTGAACGGTTTAACTGAATGTCTTTGATACCATTCTGTAACGCCCCGAGTTATCTGAACCCGGTTTGTTACTCATAAACCTGAAGATAACTAAGAAACTTTGGACCAATTTTTTTTTACTTAGCTCAACAGCCAGAATTTGACATAAACTAAATCTCAAAAACATTTAAAACTTGCAGCGGAAATCATTTGGAATGTAAGAAGCAATCGGCCCAAAAAGAAATAGAGGTTTTTTTTAAAAAAAATCGTGAAATACATGGGGAGTCGCAGAAGTCAAAAGCATCTGTCGATGGATAAAGTCAACGGAAGAAAGCAAGAACAGCAAATAGAAGGCTTCTACCGATGACGTGGACCAGAAGAGTTGGAAACAAAAGACATCTCTCGGTGGACTGCATCTACCGATGACGTCAGCCGGATAAATTAATTATCCAACATCATCCGATCGCAAAACGACGAGTTTTGCGACTCGCACCTACCGGTGGCTAAACGACAAAATCTCTCATTCCATCTTCCGATAAAATAAACTGCATACACCGACCACTAAACGACAAGCATAATACTCACTCGTACCGATAGTGCAAAATCTACATCTTCCGATAGAATGAGAACTACATCTTCCGATGACTTTACTGAAACATCATCCGATGACTTTACTGAAGACATCTTCTGATAGAATTAGAACTACATCTTCCGATGACTTTACTGGAGACATCTTCCGATAGACGACATAATTATAACTCAACCTCTATCGATAGACATCATCTACCGATAGAGAGCAGAGCGACATACCTACAACTCCTTGCTATACAACACGACTCTAACTACAGAAAGAATCTACTTACATTACTGGAATCATTCAAAAACAATCTTAACCAATGCAATACTCAAAAATCCAGCAAGTGCCAACATCAAATCTCAACAGAATACTATTATCAGAAAAGAAAACTCAAAACATTTTCAAAACATTGAAACAACTACTGTCATGAAAACTCAACCTATTTAAATTGAAACATTGTCAACTAAATCTTCACTCCAACAGACATTAGTTAAACCGCCTCATTAAATACCAGATCCGTGGCATGAGTATGCTCCTCCAACCAGCCTATCCCTCAATAAACTCAGAGAATTCACCTGCTGTCGCTTCTTCACCTACATCACAAAACTCATCTATTAGTCTAATGCTAAGTAAGTAAAGCAGTAATGAAATGAAATACTGAACATAAATTCCTAAACATGCAGTTTCTACTTTCTCATCTCAGTTGCATTCACATTCATTCATAAGCTGATCTGATCCCTCGGTTCCTTTAGGAAGTGGATCAATTTTCTCAATGTTATACATCCTCTACTCGATTAAGGGGCGGATGAATTCCTTTTATAGCTGATTTGATCCCTCTGTTCCCTTGGGAGTGGGATCAATTCTCCCAATGTTATAAAATTCCTTCATAAATTAAGGGGTGGATTAGTTCCCTTAATAGTTTGTTTGTCACATTCAGTTCATGCCTCACCATCCCTACATGGAAATTTATTTTCGTAATCTTTCAGAAAAACATGATGCATGACATACAAAATCATTCACAAGATACATAACCCTACTGTTTTGTGATGTAGGCCCGAAGGCACATGCATACTTTACTTACCTGGTCTTCTGGAAGGTTTGGTTGAAATATTCTTCGGGAATTTGCTCGAACCTAAATCCATAAATCGATCATTAATTAAACCTTCACTAAACTTCATCCTATTCAACCAGAGACCTAAGGAAACTAATTGAGAACTCTGGTCATAATGCATTCCCGATAGTGCACTAAACTGAAACTGACGCTCATCTATAGTATCCTTGAAACCCTCGCATTGGACTCCCTCGGCTATCTAACTGCTAAAATATAAGAAATGGGGAAAAACTTACTTAGATCGAAGAAGAGTCTGGTGGAGGATTCGCCGAGAGCTCCGCTGAGCTCGAGCTGGACACCGAAAAGGAGTAAATCATGAAACAGTGGCGGCTCCAGTGCATAAATCTCTAAACCCCTTCCCTTAAATACGTTATCTACTTTTAAATTGCCATAAATGCCCTTGCTTAGTCACTCATTAACCTAATCAAAAACTCTCCCAATTCTTCCATGAAATTGCACATCATTAATTGATAAGTTAAATTCGGTTTAATTGAAACCGGGTGCTACAAATAGGTTTTGTCATTTTATGATCGGTGGATGCGAGTAATAGGTTTTGTCGTTTTGTGAGTGGTAGACGTGAGAAGTCGACGTGTCGTTCGGCTGACGTGAGCGGTGGACGTTGGTAGCAAAAGAAGCCTTTTGTTTCTGCTTCTATCGCCTACACTGTTCAGCGATAGATGTGTTCTGTTTTTCTTTTGTCTTCTTTCAACCAACAGTCCTTAATATTTTAATTATTTAATAAATGTCTTTTTATACAAATATTTTTCGCTGCAAGTTTTTACGTTTAAGGATCAAATTTTGATTTTTGACTGAAATTTTAAGATTTTCTCAAAATGTCATAGTTCGGTTTAGTATTATATGTAGCGAACCGGGTTTATATAATTCGGGGCGTTACAAACTGTCTCTAAGGGTGAAGATGTTATTGTATGCGAAGATGCTGTCAACCTCACGATGAATGAATCATGTTGGGTGTGTGATTCTAGAGCATTTTATCATGTTATTTCAAAAGTAGAGTATTTTTCATCTTACACCAGCAGTGATTTTGGCATTGTCAAAATGGGGAACAGTCATGTTTCTAAAATAATTAGAAAATAGGACATCTGTATCCAGACCAACACATGATGTGACTTGGTGCTTAAAGATGTGAGACATATTCTGGATATTAGACTAAATCTAATATCAATTGGTGCTCTTGATAAGGCTGGCTATAAGAGCAACTTTGTTGGCAGTAAATGGGAGCTCAACAAAGGTTCGCTAATCATAGAGAAAGGGATCAAAGAGTCTAGCTTGTATGTGACTCAAGTGACTGTGAAGGAAATATCAATAAATGCTGTCCAAATGACTCGTCTATTGAGTTATGGCACAAACGGCTTGGTCATATGAGTTAGAAAGGACTTCGATTGCTTGGCAAAAGAGATGGTTTGTCATATCTCAAAGATGAACCTCTGCCAAGTTGTGGTCATGTTCGACAGGAAAAG